>CM060912.1:782712207-783938207 GCA_030737875.1 Allium sativum | reverse complement strand
AAAGATAACTTAATTTACAATTAAGTACAACTTATCTCCTTACATAAGTTATTCCATTTTCTTGATCATTTATTACAACCTAAGTTATAATTTTTACTTGTCCCTAGGACAAGCCTACCTATTATACAACATTCCATTAATGTAATTTATTTATAATAGGTTATTATCATTCCCCTATTTCCGCTTCTTTTACTGTTGTAATTATCTTTCATTCATTTCCTTATTCATTACCATTCATTTCCATTAATCACAATTAGTGCCATTTATTTCTATCCTTGTATATACATATATTTATATATATGTTTACGTACTAGACCTCACACATTAAGCTTACCACTTGTGGATGCTGGATTTGCCGAGCGGTTCCGCGCAAACTTCTTCCACAAGTTGACTTAACTTCGTGTCTTAGCACCGTTACATGTTTATTTACACACTAGACCTCTTATATTAAATGAACAACTTGTGGACGCTGGATTTACTGGACGGGTCCGGGCAGACTTCTACCCCAAATTGAATTTAACCTCGTGTCTAAGTGTTGTTACAATTTTCCATTTACTGTAAATTTTCTATATAATTTATGTGTGTCCATTTTTTCAAATATTTACTGCAATCTATATTTTACATGTCATCGTATTAAGCCCCTTTTGTGTCACATGTTCTTTCTAACATGTAATAAATTATATTCTAACGTGTAATCATTGAATCATGTAATTGTTCAAATCTAACAAATTAACATATAATTTTCTCAATTCTACAGTTATGACTTCAAGTACATAATATGCCACAAGTTAATCATGTAATTAGAACATGTATGTATACAATAGTAATCGTTACACATATTTTAACAAGTTTACATTTCAACATATGAACATTTTAGCATATTAAACATTTCAACATATGAATTTTCCAACATATTACTATTTTAACATGTTAATATTTCAAAATGTCATATTAGCATTTCATCACTTTAATCATTCTAGCAGATTTACAATGCATATTAACGGGGAATGTCGAACAACAATATACCGTTATCAAAAATGATATAACTTAAATCTACTCACCTAAATTGCTTTCCAATTCCTGGACTTGGTCCAGATCTAGCATTCCATGGTTTCCCCTAACTGGATTTAGAACCTAACAACCATGGATCCGCAATTCTTACTAAAAGAAAAAGGGAAGAAAGAGGAAGAAAGAGGGGAAAATTGAATAGACCAGTTCCAAGAATTTACCTTGCTTCGAATATGATTCTGAATACCTTCTTTATTAATTTACATCATTTTCCTCTAGATCTTGAATCAGAATTTTCCTAAACTAATTATCTTTTTTTTTTTTTGAAGATATTTGAGGAGGAAGAAGAATGACAGAGCTTAGGCGGCTTCTCAGAAAATGTGAGATTTTGGATAGGCTCTGCCAGCCTATTTATAGGTGTTCAGGATCTTATCGTATACGCAGCGTTGAGTCAGCATCGAACTTGGTTAAGAAAATAGTCCAGATTCACCGATGAATCTGCCCGGATCTGGGGTGGGTCGAGCCCCCATGGGTCCCATAAGCTGTTTTGGCGCTGAAGTTTATTTGTTTAAATGTTTGAATTTCTGAAATTTATTTTAAACATTGTATTTATATATAATCTCCTTATATGTATACAAATCTTCTAATGACCATTTCACGCGTATATATATGCGCACAACTTTCATTTTGATTTCAAAATTCAAATGGTGGTGTACCGTTGTCTGATTCTTACCATATTTCTTTGATTGCAGCCTTATTTTGAACTTTTCTTTTGTATATATATTTCTGCACATATATACATATATATTCTCATATATACACACACACATATATTTTCTTTACTTCCTTATATGTGCGTTTATACATATTTTCTATTTAGAACATGTGTTATTTTAGTCGTTCCCTTAAAACAAAAATATGACGGCGGCGGGATCGAACTCTGCACCTCTTGTATGAAAGCCACATGCTCTAACCAACTGGACTACTAAGGCTTTTATTAACAAGACTTAGAACAATGATAGTCATTGTTCTTTTCTTATTCCTCTTTTTCATATTTGTTGTAATCTTTTATTTAAACCGTTGCATGTAACTTTATGATTTTGCATGCGTCTTTTTCTATTATTTCTCTTTTGTTAAGCAACCAATCCTTTCTTTCTTAAGCATTACATTTTTATTTACATTAATCTTTTCTTCTTTTTCAATGCATGTATTTATTTCATGCAATCATATATTATCTTTATTTTATTCTTCATATATATATATATATATATATATATATATGTCTATGCATATATATATATATACACACACACATATGCATTATTTAATTGTTATAAAATATGGGGTGTTACTGTAATAACCCGGAAAATCTGGGCCAGTTTAAATTTTTTATTTTAGCGAATTTTGAACATTTAAAATAGATTATTTTAAATAAAATCGGCGAGAAATTTATTTTGAATATATTTAGAACGTATATATTATACGCGTCGTCGTTAGAATATAAATAATTATTTATAATTATAAAAGGAATTGAAAATGGCGCGGTAGTTCGATAATTCGATTTCAAACTTCAATTGAATGTACCGGGTGCAAAACAATCCGGATTTTAGTGAAACCAAAAATGATAGAATCTAATTGATGATATCTTTCCAACGAATCCGAAAAATCGAAATTTCATAGCGGGAATCAAAAGGTTTGTCCAGTTGAAAATTCTGAATAGTCGCTATGGAATTCAGACCCTTAAAAATGGACATTTTGCAAATGACCTCAGAATTCGACGAAACCAGTTTTGTTGGATCCGCAGTGTCAAGTTATTGCTAGATTCCAAATTTCATAATTTTTCGAATCAATATGTGAGCGTGGCAAAGGAAAACGCGTTTGACCGGTTTCAATTGATTTTAATCGACTGGAAATTGGCCATTTTTCAAATGGTCTCAGAATTCGACGAAACTAGTTTTGTTAGGACCGTATCGTCAATACGAAGCTGGAAAATATTTTTCTGGAATTTTTCAAGTTAGTATGTAGCCCTAGCGAATTGAAATGCGCGTTCAAATTCAATATATAGAGTTATATGTTGATTTGGACGAAAACTGATTCAAACTGTCGAATCAGCCTACGATACATATCCCATTGTGTTCGGAATGAGGGTAGTTAGCTACGGACGACAGTCGTTGGACCTCGTTTGCAGTTCGGAGATAAAGTCAACCCTTTTCGAAAAATATATATAAATTAAAATATAAAATTACTTTTACAAAGACCCCCTCCCCCTTTACTTTCCTTCCCCCGTCGATTTCATTACTCAGGAAAAAAAACCTCCGATGTTCACCCTCCACCGTCGCCGACAGGAGATCGCCCCCCCCCCCCAAAACCGGTCCTCCTCCGCCGTAAACCCCCACCTCCACTGCCCAGTCAACGCGCCGTCACCTCCCCCCTTCTCAAACGCGACTCCCCCAAACCCTAGTTTTCCAAATCGCGCCGCCCGCCACCGCTTTGCTCGATCCCTGCCTAGCCGACGCCCCCTTCAGCACCCGTCCTCCTCCTTCCTGTGACGTGGGGCCCCCGCAAGCGAAAACAGCGAAAAGAAAAGAGAGAGGTGAGTTTTTTTGTTGTTGTTTAATTCATTTAAATTCGAATAACCAGTTTTTATATGTATTTAACCTTATAAAAACTCTGATTTTTTTTTTCGTTATAAAATTCTAATTTTTAATGATGTTAAGTTAGGATTTATATGAAGATAAAGCTTTGTTTTTTTTAAAATGAACATCGATATAAAAATTTGATTTTTAAAATGAAGAAAGACGATATTTTTATATTATAGAAAAGTTAAAAATATAATTTTTATAATATAGAAAGGTTAAAAATATAATTTTTATATAAAATAGATAATAAAAATTCGATCTTTATTAGGTAGGAGATATAAAAATATGATTTTTACATTATAGAAAGTATAAAGATATGATTTTTATTATATATGTGTTGAAATAAAAATGTGATTTTTATAGCAATGATATAAAAATTCGATCTTTGTATATGAAGTAGAAATATATATGAAGTAGAAATAAAAATATGATTTTTATTTATTGAAATGAAATAATAAAAATATAATTTTTATTATGAACAGCGTGGAAAAGAACTGCATTGGAATTGCAAACAAATCCAGATGTTCAGCAGTTCAAAAGCAAAGCGCGGTCGAGTGGAACCCTCAGTGAGAATTTCTCACCTTTCAATTTCCTTTCTATATATATATATATATATATATATATATATATATATATACTAGGATGCAGACGGTGTTTAGTAGCACCCGACACAATCGTCCACAGACCATGGACTTGTTTGTTTGATTGCAAAAATTGGTTAGATTATTTGATTGAAATTGAATTGTGTGGTGAAATGAATTGATTTGATTGATGTGTGAATGGCGTGGGCCTTCACTAGACCGGGGATAAGGCTAGGCCTTGTCCCGTTTCTAGTATCGTGCCGTTATGCCGCCGAAATTTTCTAAAATATGTTAGAAAAAAAATATCATTTTATTTAAAGAATGAACTGAATAGAAATTCATATGTTGGAATAAAATGTTTTTATCGTTAAAAATATTATTTTTTAACGTGAATGTGAATAAATAAATATTCATTTACAAACCAGACGGTTTGTTTATGTACACCTATTTGAAGGACATTGATTGGGTCGATAAATTTTACACATCGCCCAACTGCACAGATAAAATATGCGTTTTATTGTTTGAAACCCCACACGGGTGTTAGGATGAAATTTGAAGTTCACTCTTCCTGATTGATTAAATATGTCGATCGATCGATTGACGGGCTGTTATAAGCGTTAGATATCTATATTTGATGCTTATACAGTGTAGTGCACTTTGGTTGATGGTTGATTATTTTTCAATGCTATTATATGTGTGTAATGTATGAAAATCCATATAACTAACTTTATATGGTAATTGATTGGGCCTCATTCCAATTTGAAAAATAAAGAATATTATAAAATAAAGGTTCATGTGTTGACAGTACTCATCCATTGAGATTGGTCATGTGTTGAACGAAATATTTTGATAATAACAACTATTTTGAAAAAGAAATATTTGAAATAGAATATTTGAAAATAGAAATTTATGAAGCCGTGTTGATTAGATGGACGCCATTTTGACGTGAACGATATTTATATCGATTTTATTCATTTCGAACTGAATTGAAAACGATTTCGAAATGAATTGAATTAAAAACGATTTCGAAATGAATTGAATTAAAAACGATTTCGAAATAAATTGAATTAAAAACGATTTCGAAATGAATTGAATTAAAATCGATTTCGAAATGAATTGAATTAAAAACGATTTCGAAATGAATTGAATTAAAAACGATTTCGAAATGAATTGAATTAAAAACGATTTCGAAATGAATTGAATTGAAAACGATTTCGAAATGAATTGAATTGAAAACGATTTCGAAATGAATTGAATTGAAAACGAATTCAAATTGAATTGAAACCGAATTGAAATGAATTCAAATTGAATTGAAATTTGAATTGAATAGAAATGAATTTTAAAACGAATTTATAAAGAAGAATTCAATTTTGATTTGAATTGAAAAGGAAGTTGAAATTGCTTTTGAAACGAATTTAAAACTATTCATATAATTCGTTTTAAATAGAAATCGACGAAATATATATTATATATATTATATATATAATATAATGGCCTGAATAGAACGCGCCGCGCCGCGGCAGTTCGCGAATTTCGACCATTTATTTCAAACGAACATTACGGGAGATCCGACCGTCGGATTCTCCTAAAACCGGAACCGTTGGGTTCGTATCGAAAAGAGCTTTCTAACGAATATTAGAAATTCAAAATCTAACCGTTGGATTTGGAGATATGTCCAAATCAAATTCGAAAAAGGTCGCTGTAAGTGCAGTTCGATGGCCGTTAATGGAAATCGACTGTACGGGCCTTGATAAAATTATTAAAAGTAGTAATAATTTGTGTAAAATCATAAGAAATGATTTAGAAAGAATTGGGATGAGAAACTCTATATTTGAAAAGATAAAAATAGATTTTTATCGATATGAACTAGTTTTGAACTAGAACTAAAATTCTATTTATTTTTAAATAAATAAATTGAATTTGAAAAAGGGTTTTAAAAATAACCAGAATTTCCAATAATTATATTGGAATGGATTTGAATCGAAATTGTCTTCGGAATATTTCGAGATTGGATTTCGTGATGATACAGATATTGTTATGGGAATTTGAAAGATATATATATATATATATATATATATCGTTATTTCCAATGCGATATTTGTTAGTCGTAGAATTTGATAATGAATATAAGCCGGTATATTTTCTATTCAGAGCCTTGTATTGAATATCAAATGTGAGAACAGTGTTTTAAATAACACTTGTTCTTTAACCCGATAATTAATGGAATGATTCTTGGGTTTATCGTGAACAGTGTTTTAAATAACACTTGTTCTTTAACCCGATAATTAATGAATGTGATTTTGGGTTTATCGTGAACCGTGTTTTAAATGACACTGATTCTTTAACCCAGGCGAAGATTAAAACTAAGTGGAGTTTTAATGAATCTTTAATTAGATTGAAATGATCGAAAATGGAGTATCACCAGTTTTGCTCCAGGCGATAGTTAAATCTTTAATTAGATTTGAACGTGAAATGGTAATTGAATTTACCGATAACACTGTGGTGTTAGATATGAAGTATTACCAGTTTTACTTCATGGGATGAATAGGTTGGGATGGGGAAATTAAAATAAATAATTACTTCGGTAAGGTTCGCTAATCCCGACTAGTTTGAATTGAGATTCAAAAATAGAATAAAGAATAAATTCAAGGAATTTATCTTGGATAAAATTAATGGGAACCTTTCCCTATGAATGTGAAATTTAGAAACTAACTGTCGGTTAGCCAAGCAAAATGGTTTTCTGAATATTGATCTGATGTTGGTTTCGGCCTTCGGGGTTAATATTTGGGGAATTATTCTCTTGATTAATTTACGGTTAATGACTAATGAATTGGAATGAGGCATATGTTGTGTTTGTGTAACACTTATTTAAAATATATGCGAGTTATTCGGAAAGACCGGGTCTATCCCATTCTGAATAACTGATACGACGATAAGTCGAAGACGAAGACGGTGGTCGAAGACCAGAAGTCTTCACGTTGTTTGGGTGATTACTGATGATCTTGATTGGGCTGTACACCCAAGAAGATGGAAACAGTTGGTGATCGTCCAGACGTACTTGGAGATCGATGGATATGCGGGGTACTAGTTGCCTCCGGTTTCGTTCAGCCCCAGAACGGACTTGTAAATGGACTGTGTGTCTGACATTGGATTTTAGTCCGTGTGATTGATCTCTATTAAATATATAGCTGTTTGGCGGCGGAGAATTTATTCTCTTGCTTAATGCCCTTCTCTGAGACGTACGAGCTCAGGGGTTATATATTGATGGATATCAAACACATGGAGTGAATTGCCTGTGTGGCATGCTTAAGTGGCAATTGATCGAGGCTTCTGTTGAAAAGCAAAGTCTTATGGTGATGATCAAAGCCAGGCCTTTGTGGCGTAGCTTTGTGTAACGTTTGCCTCGCGAGTTTCACACCCGGTATGAACCAAAAACGGGAGAGGACGTCAGGGAGGGCATGCGTTTCTTTCTAGCTAGAAGTGGCGTCAGTGGTTTTACACGCCCTGACGAGTTTGACTTATGTGGTTGTTGCTGTTACGAGGCGCCACGGATTGATCGGTCGTTCTCGAACCGATGGAGTCATTTAGTTGGCTCATTTACGCCCCAAAGGGCGGGGAAACGCATGTTCAGGCATTTTAATCCACATCGGTGGACCGGCCCTGAGGATCCAAGGGTCGATGCGCTCTGACCCTGAGGCTCGGGCTAGACAGTCTCGAATCGGTTGAGGACTATCTTTTGCCTCGGTTTATAGATGGAAACCCAATTTCCAAATACGTAACATTTGCGGTTTTATTTGTAGAGCCTAGTATGGCGACATAGTGGGATGGGGCGCTTATGCCGCCTATGATTGATACTTATGATTTGAAGTTGTTTTATACACTATGCACTTATAGTAGTATCAAATGATTTGTATTAAACGTATTAAGCATGTTTGGCTATTATAAGGGAAAACCCTATCCTCGGCTGTGTTGCATTATGTGATGGGACCTGGGTCTTATAATAGCTTCATTTTTAGAAAAGCATTGCGTTGTTTACTTATATGCACTGGTATTCTTGGGAGGAAACCCGTTCCGTGTTATACGGCGTGGTCCATTGATTTACCTAACTTTAAAATAAAGATTAACTGTTTTAGTTCTCACACCAGTCACATGACTGACCTGGAGTTTATTGTTTTAACCTAAACTCTGGGTGCCCTTATTTTGACACGGGCAGCTAGTAGTTTTGGTTTTGCAGATTTATATTCACAGGATCCTGGTTTACAGCTGGAACGATATCCGGAAAGCTTTGTATCCGTATATCTCCTTCTAGTTGTGTATTGTATTATTTTCCGCTGCGATGTATTTAAATGTAATTTAAATCTCTGATATTTCTGTGTAATATTCATTTATACTCTGTATATTCTTGTAATCTGGTGCATTGTTGTAATAACAATGAAATGTTCTTTTAGATGCGTTCTGTTGTGGCTTGTTCTCGAACTATCCGACACTTTCCTTTACGGGGAAGTTGCGGGTTTTCACAGTTGGTATCAGAGCTTTGGTTTACAAAGCTCAGAGAACGAGACACATTAGAACCATACGAAAGAATTCATCAGATATTGGATTAGTAATATCCAATGGGAATGACTCGTTAGAGATGGGATCAGTAGTATCCTAGAACGAGTGTGAAGAGTATATTTGAAAAATGAAAACCAATTTTGTTTTGAAAATTTAAAATCAATTATTCGTATTTGATTATTTAGTTTATATTGATTTGGACAGTCCAGTATATAAAGATTTTGCATATACGCCTTGCAAACGTGTATTTGAAATTTTAATATACTGGATAGATATAGAATCACATTCTAGACACCCGCAGATGGTTCTGATGATTGATCGATCATTATCAGAATTTATGTTCGTGTTTTGAAGATGTAATATCTATATATCTCCTATTGACTGGTGTGAGAACCAAAATTAGATAGGGCCTATTGTTGTGATTTGGCATCAAAAACATGATTTTTGTGTATGTATCAAAATTATGAATTTCAAATGATAATTCACTAATTGATTGATGTTTTGGTTGTTTGTTTATTGGTTTGCTAATTTTGAACCATTATGCCTAATCGAACCAAATATTGAATTGTATTGAAAATTAGTCGCATTTGCTTGCATATACATGTACTTACATTGATCAGGTCATAGCAAGGAGGCTAGAGCAGAGAATAAAATTTGTTTGCCCGACAAATAGGTACATGTTTACTACATAATTACTGTTTTGTTTGGGTGATGATGATTTTATGAGCCTATTGGCTAGCCGCTTGGCTTTTTCTTTTTCTTTTTGGGATCTGAAGGACCGGGGAAGCTATTTGAAATTCCCCGATGCTCCCGGTGCAGGGGAGGTTATGGCGAAATTTTTCGAAAATTTAGGGTGTTAGCCAAATTTTTGAAAATTTGAAAATTCTCAGAAACTGAAAAGTTGGAGAATGGAAGCCAAATCGAACGTAGAGCTGATTAATCAAACCACTTTCGACTTTGTTCCTTTTCGGGGACGAAAAGTTTTAAGTGGGGGAGATTGTAATAACCCGGAAAATCTGGGCCAGTTTAAAATTTTTATTTTGGCAATTTTAGCGAATTTTGAACATTTAAAATAGATTATTTTAAATAAAATCGGCGAGAAATTTATTTTGAATATATTTAGAACGTATATATTATACGCGTCGTCGTTAGAATATAAATAATTATTTATAATTATAAAAGGAATTGAAAATGGCGCGGTAGTTCGATAATTCGATTTCAAACTTCAATTGAATGTACCGGGTGCAAAACAATCCGGATTTTAGTGAAACCAAAAATGATAGAATCTAATTGATGATATCTTTCCAACGAATCCAAAAAATCGAAATTTCATAGCGGGAATCAAAAGGTTTGTCCAGTTGAAAATTCTGAATAGTCGCTATGGAATTCAGGCCCTTAAAAATGGACATTTTGCAAATGACCTCAGAATTCGACGAAACCAGTTTTGTTGGATCCGCAGTGTCAAGTTATTGCTAGATTCCAAATTTCATAATTTTCCGAATCAATATGTGAGCGTGGCAAAGGAAAACGCATTTGACCGGTTTTAGTTGATTTTAATCGACTAGAAATTGGCCATTTTTCAAATTGTCTCAGAATTCGACGAAACTAGTTTTGTTAGGACCGTATCGTCAATACGAAGCTGGAAAATATTTTTCTGGAATTTTTCAAGTTAGTATGTGGCCCCAGCGAATTGAAATGCGCGTTCAAATTCAATATATAGAGTTATATGTTGATTTGGACGAAAACTGATTCAAACAGTTGAATCAGCCTACGATACATATCCCATTGTGTTCGGAATGGGGGTAGTTAGCTATGGACGACAGTCGTTGGACCTCGTTTGCAGTTCGGAGATAAAGTCAACCCTTTTCGAAAAATATATATAAATTAAAATATAAAATTACTTTTACAAAGACCCCCTCCCCCTTTACTTTCCTTCCACCGTCGATTTCATTACTCAGGAAAAAAAAACCTCTGATGTTCACCCTCCACCGTCGCCGACAGGAGATCGCCCCCCGCCCCAAAACCGGTCCTCCTCCGCCGTAAACCCCCACCTCCACTGCCCAGTCAACGCGCCGTCACCTCCCCCCTTCTCAAACGCGACTCCCCCAAACCCTAGTTTTCCAAATCGCGCCGCCCGCCACCGCTTTGCTCGATCCCTGCCTAGCCGACGCCCCCTTCAGCACCCGTCCTCCTCCTTCCTGTGACGTGGGGCCCCCGCAAGCGAAAACAGCGAAAAGAAAAGAGAGAGGTGAGTTTTTTTGTTGTTGTTTAATTCGTTTAAATTCGAATAACCAGTTTTTATATGTATTTAACCTTATAAAAACTCTGATTTTTTTTTTCGTTATAAAATTCTAATTTTTAATGATGTTAAGTTAGGATTTATATGAAGATAAAGCTTTGTTTTTTTAAAATGAACATCGATATAAAAATTTGATTTTTAAAACGAAGAAAGACGATATTTTTATATTATAGAAAAGTTAAAAATATAATTTTTATAATATAGAAAGGTTAAAAATATAATTTTTATATAAAATAGATAATAAAAATTCGATCTTTATTAGGTAGGAGATATAAAAATATGATTTTTACATTATAGAAAGTATAAAGATATGATTTTTATTATATATGTGTTGAAATAAAAATGTGATTTTTATAGCAATGATATAAAAATTCGATCTTTGTATATGAAGTAGAAATATATATGAAGTAGAAATAAAAATATGATTTTTATTTAATGAAATGAAATAATAAAAATATAATTTTTATTATGAACAGCGTGGAAAAGAACTGCATTGGAATTGCAAACAAATCCAGATGTTCAGCAGTTCAAAAGAAAAGCGCGGTCGAGTGGAACCCTCAGTGAGAATTTCTCACCTTTCAATTTCCTTTCTATATATATATATATATATATATATATATATATACACTAGGATGCAGACGGTGTTTAGTAGCACCCGACACAATCGTCCACAGACCATGGACTTGTTTGTTTGATTGCAAAAATTGGTTAGATTATTTGATTGAAATTGAATTGTGTGGTGAAATGAATTGATTTGATTGATGTGTGAATGGTGTGGGCCTTCACTAGACCGGGGATAAGGCTAGGCCTTGTCCCGTTTCTAGTATCGTGCCGTTATGCCGCCGAAATTTTCTAAAATATGTTAGAAAAAAATAAAAATATCATTTTATTTAAAGAATGAACTGAATAGAAATTCATATGTTGGAATAAAATGTTTTTATCGTTAAAAATATAATTTTTAACGTGAATATGAATAAATAAATATTCATTTACAAACCAGACGGTTTGTTTATGTACACCTATTTGAAGGACATTGATTGGGTCGATAAATTTTACACATCGCCCAACTGCACAGATAAAATATGCGTTTGATTGTTTGAAACCCCACACGGGTGTTAGGATGAAATTTGAAGTTCACTCATCCTGATTGATTAAATATGTCGATCGATCGATTGACGGGCTGTTATAAGCGTTAGATATCTATATTTGATGCTTATACAGTGTAGTGCACTTTGGTTGATGGTTGATTATTTTTCAATGCTATTATATGTGTGTAATGTATGAAAATCCATATAATTAACTTTATATGGTAATTGATTGGGCCTCATTCCAATTTGAAAAATAAAGAATATTATAAAATAAAGGTTCATGTGTTGACAGTACTCATCCATTGAGATTGGTCATGTGTTGAACGAAATATTTTGATAATAACAACTATTTTGAAAAAGAAATATTTGAAATAGAATATTTGAAAATAGAAATTTATGAAGCCGTGTTGATTAGATGGACGCCATTTTGACGTGAACGATATTTATATCGATTTTATTCATTTCGAACTGAATTGAAAACGATTTCGAAATGAATTGAATTAAAAATGATTTCGAAATGAATTGAATTAAAAACGATTTCGAAATAAATTGAATTAAAAACGATTTCGAAATGAATTGAATTAAAAACGATTTCGAAATGAATTGAATTAAAAACGATTTCGAAATGAATTGAATTAAAAACGATTTCGAAATGAATTGAATTGAAAACGATTTCGAAATGAATTGAATTGAAAACGATTTCGAAATGAATTGAATTGAAAACGAATTCAAATTGAATTGAAAGCGAATTGAAATGAATTCAAATTGAATTGAAATTTGAATTGAATAGAAATGAATTTTAAAACGAATTTATAAAGAAGAATTCAATTTTGATTTGAATTGAAAAGGAAGTTGAAATTGCTTTTGAAACGAATTTAAAACTATTCATATAATTCGTTTTAAATAGAAATCGACGAAATATATATTATATATATTATATATATAATATAATGGCCTGAATAGAACGCGCCGCGCCGCGGCAGTTCGCGAATTTCGACCATTTATTTCAAACGAACATTATGGGAGATCCGACCGTCGGATTCTCCTAAAACCGGAACCGTTGGGTTCGTATCGAAAAGAGCTTTCTAACGAATATTAGAAATTCAAAATCTAACCGTTGGATTTGGAGATACGTCCAAATCAAATTCGAAAAAGGTCGCTGTAAGTGCAGTTCGATGGCCGTTGATGGAAATCGACTGTACGGGCCTTGATAAAATTATTAAAGTAGTAATAATTTGTGTAAAATCATAAGAAATGATTTAGAAAGAATTGGGATGAGAAACTCTATATTTGAAAAGATAAAAATAGATTTTTATCGAAATGAACTAGTTTTGAACTAGAACTAAAATTCTATTTATTTTTAAATAAATAAATTGAATTTGAAAAAGGGTTTTAAAAATAACCAGAATTTCCAATAATTATATTGGAATGGATTTGAATCGAAATTGTCTTCGGAATATTTCGAGATTGGATTTCGTGATGATACAGATATTGTTATGGGAATTTGAAAGATATATATATATATATATATCGTTATTTCCAATGCGATATTTGTTAGTCGTAGAATTTGATATTGAATATAAGCCGGTATATTTTCTATTCAGAGCCTTGTATTGAATATCAAATGTGATTTGGGTTTGTCGTGAATGGTGTCTTCACTAACACTGTTCTTGAACCCAGTTGAGAAAAGATTAAATCTTTTTATTTAGATTTAATGAAGTGTACCAATTCAATAATATTTAATTGGAATTGAATTGATATTGATATTGGGTTTATCGTGAACAGTGTTTTAAATAACACTTGTTCTTTAACCCGATAATTAATGGAATGATTTTTGGGTTTATCGTGAACAGTGTTTTAAATAACACTTGTTCTTTAACCCGATAATTAATGGAATGATTCTTGGGTTTATCGTGAACAGTGTTTTAAATAACACTTGTTCTTTAACCCGATAATTAATGAATGTGATTTTGGGTTTATCGTGAACCGTGTTTTAAATGACACTGATTCTTTAACCCAGGCGAAGATTAAAACTAAGTGGAGTTTTAATGAATCTTTAATTAGATTGAAATGATCGAAAATGGAGTATCACCAGTTTTGCTCCAGGCGATAGTTAAATCTTTAATTAGATTTGAACGTGAAATGGTAATTGAATTTACCGATAACACTGTGGTGTTAGATATGAAGTATTACCAGTTTTACTTCATGGGATGAATAGGTTGGGATGGGGAAATTAAAATAAATAATTACTTCGGTAAGGTTCTCTAATCCCGACTAGTTTGAATTGAGATTCAAAAATATAATAAAGAATAAATTCAAGGAATTTATCTTGGATAAAATTAATGGGAACCTTTCCCTATGAATGTGAAATTTAGAAACTAACTGTCGGTTAGCCAAGCAAAATGGTTTTCTGAATATTGATCTGATGTTGGTTTCAGCCTTCGGGGTTAATATTTGGGGAATTATTCTCTTGATTAATTTACGGTTAGTGACTAATGAATTGGAATGAGGCGTATGTTGTGTTTGTGTAACACTTATTTAAAATATACGCGAGTTATTCGGAAAGACCGGGTCTATCCCATTCTGAATAACTGATACGACGATAAGTCGAAGACGAAGACGGTGGTCGAAGACCAGAAGTCTTCACGTTGTTTGGGTGATTACTGATGATCTTGATTGGGCTGTACACCCAAGAAGATGGAAACAGTTGGTGATCGTCCAGACGTACTTGGAGATCGATGGATATGCGGGGTACTAGTTGCCTCCGGTTTCGTTCAGCCCCAGAACGGACTTGTAAATGGACTGTGCGTCTGACATTGGATTTTAGTCCGTGTGATTGATCTCTATTAAATATATAGCTGTTTGGCAGCGGAGAATTTATTCTCTTGCTTAACGCCCTTCTCTGAGACGTACGAGCTCAGGGGTTATATATTGATGGATATCAAACACATGGATTGAATTGCCTGTGTGGCATGCTTAAGTGGCAATTGATCGAGGCTTCTGTTGAAAAGTAAAGTCTTGTGGTGATGATCAAAGCCAGGCCTTGGTGGCGTAGCTTTGTGTAACGTTTTCCTCGCGAGTTTCACACCCGGTATGAACCAAAAACGGGAGAGGACGTCAGGGAGGGCATGCGTTTCTTTCTAGCTAGAAGTGGCGTCAGTGGTTTTACACGCCCTGACGAGTTTGACTTATGTGGTTGTTGCTGTTGCGAGGCGCCTCGGATTGATCGGTCGTTCTCGAACCGATGGAGTCATTTAGTTGGCTCATTTACGCCCCAAAGGGCGGGGAAACGCATGTTCAGGCATTTTAATCCACATCGGTGGACCGGCCCTGAGGATCCAAGGGTCGATGCGCTCTGACCCCGAGGCTCGGGCTAGACAGTCTCGAATCGGTTGAGGACTATCTTTTGCCTCGGTTCATAGATGGAAACCCAATTTCCAAATACGTAACATTTGCGCTTTTATTTGTAGAGCCTAGTATGGCGACATAGTGGGATGGGGCGCTTATGCCGCCTATGATTGATACTTATGATTTGAAGTTGTTTTATACACTATGCACTTATAGTAGTATCAAATGATTTGTATTAAACGTATTAAGCATGTTTGGCTATTATAAGGGAAAACCCTATCCTCGGCTGCGTTGCATTGTGTGATGGGACCTGGGTCTTATAATAGCTTCATTTTTAGAAAAGCATTGCGTTGTTTACTTATATGCACTGGTATTCTTGGGAGGAAACCCGTTCCGTGTTATACGGCGTGGTCCCTTGATTTACCTAACTTTAAAATAAAGATTAACTGTTTTAGTTCTCACACCAGTCACATGACTGACCTGGAGTTTATTGTTTTAACCTAAACTCTAGGAGCCCTTATTTTGACACGGGCAGCTAGTAGTTTTGGTTTTGCAGATTTATATTCACAGGATCCTGGTTTACAGCTGGAACGATATCCGAAAAGCTTTGTATCCGTATATCTCCTTCTAGTTGTGTATTGTATTATTTTCCGTTGCGATGTATTTAAATGTAATTTAAATCTCTGATATTTCTGTGTAATATTCATTTATACTCTGTATATTCTTGTAATCCGGTGCATTGTTGTAATAACAATGAAATGTTCTTTTAGATGCGTTCTGTTGTGGCTTGTTCTCGAACTATCCGACACTTTCCTTTACGGGGAAGTTGCGGGTTTTCACAGTTACATTCTCCCACCCTTTGGAAATTTTGTCCCCATAATTTGATAAGGATAAAAATCAGGTAACCCCTTGCATAATATCCATCCATCAGGTGTGCATCCAATTTTTGCAAACATTGTGCACTTACGCAATGTGTATTACAACATAATGATACATGTATGCCTAAGCGGTACCTCCTATATGTATGCAAACTTTTCAAAAATTCTTTAAAAACATGATGCTCACAACCAAAATATACGGCAGTTCTACATGAACGCAATATTTTGAAAATCAAAATACATTTTCATCCAAATTTTCTCACAATCTTGCTGGGCAAGACCGTAGTTCATCCAATTTTTTGCATTAAGAATCCTGCCAACCAACTTTATTTTTCGAATTTAAAAAAAATCTAATTTCTAAATTTGATTTCTTACATTACAAAAAGGTGGAAAATGGAAAACTTCACATCTTCCGTTTTTCTTTTTCAACATTTTTCTGTCCGTACTTGGATTTTATGAAATTATTTATAAAGATTTCCTATTTTCCTATTCAAGCACAATCACATAAGAAAATTTTCTTTATTACTGATTTTCTTTTTCATCTCATTTTGGAAAGAAAAAAAATATTCTTATCCATGTTTCTTTAATTGTCATGTTTGTTGCTTTACTGAAATTTTGTTGTTTCCTTTTTAGTTATGTCGTTACTCTTTTCTTAGTTTATTTAACTTAATCCTCTGATCTGAGTTTAATTTTAAATAAGCCTTCTAGTTCTTCAACTAAAACAGGAAAACAGATACTCTACACAGCTACCACTAAGGACCAAGAATCTCAGGACTATGTCCCCCTTATAAAAATTCAAACAACAGGATGTAAATACGTACTTGCCCTTTGCTGTCTAGTAGTCACCACTAGTCCACGCTGTGTACTAACAGAAATTTTTAAGCAACACCCTAGGTTTTTATATGTTTACGCATTTTACGGGAACTTACCATTATTCCAAGGCAAGATAGTTCTTGCTGTCTACTTCATAGCCTCAAAACTTTTTCCCATCTTTCGTAGGCACTAATCCTCACCTACTCCACACTTTTAAAACACGATTTGGCCTTTTCATTTCTCTTTTCTTTCAAAAGTTAAAAGTATCAAAATTTTGTTTTCCTCACTAAAGCTTACTTTTGCTAAACCACAAAATATGTCATTTTATATAAAAAAAAATGTAAAACATTTTTTTTTCATATCACAAAAACTGGAGTAGTTAAGAACAACTATTTCTCAATCGGATTTATAACTTGTTCTTTCCTATAAAGTCAGTTCAGTTTCCTACTACAAGGTGCAAACATCTACTCTATTCTTAATTTCTACACTTATTTTGTCTACCCAACAAAATTTTCTTGTTAAGACAATATATCAAAAATGATTGTCAAAAGAATAGAGATTTCCAAACTTTCTATATTGGAAATTCCAATTTTGAACAAAATGCAACATTTTCTAAGTTTTTCTTTTTAATCCTTTTCATGCAATATAACAAGAAAAGTAGCGAGCTATACAAGCTCTATAATATGCACCTTTTACTCAGAGAATTTTACTTTAGACAATTTTTTTGCAAGAAATCACTTTTTACAAAATATACCCCATTTTACTTAAAAACCCAATATGTGCTTCTTTACATATTTTTAAATTATAGCTTTTAAGATTAAAACTTGAAAACACCATAAACCATCTTCCCAAAGCTTTTATAATTTCAAGTTCTTAAAAGTTAGCAATGAGTTAAACTCAAAGCGGGTTTTTAATTTTCAAGGCTTTCCTAGACACTCCCACAAGGTCGATTATCTCTACTATATATATTCCTAATCCAATTTTCTCATTTTAACCTTTTCCAATTTATAAAGTTTTACCGCCAAACCCACTAATATGAAAAACTAACACATGGGATTCACCTTCCTTGCATACAAAGTATATTGTACACTTCCCAACCAAATTCCCTAAGGGTCTCAGATTTCCATATTCATTTGTTTAGTGTACAAAATTGACATCCCAATTATTACTATATTATACTCTTTCTATTTAATGGGTTCCTCTATGGATCTAGGTATATATATAATATATTCATATTTTTTAAAATACAAATACGTTCACTCGCTATCTATACAGGAATCCTAAACTTAGGCACTAATACCAAATGTAACAATCTGAATTCTGACAGACCGAATTATTTTTTTCCAAATCTCTAATCTATTGAAACTCGTGTTGGTTTGCTCTGGCATCCTGTAGAGATGACATAGATATAAAATATATATCAGAGCTCAGAAGAATATCTCACAGTGGAATGGATAAAATATCATGTAATAAAAATATAGCCTTACCATAATAATAATAATGCCTAACCAGTATCCAAAGCTTTCATAACTCTGCCACAAATATAACCTGTGATTATGTGATGAGGAGGGGGTTCGAACACAGGTTCTAGTGACTGGATTTAAAATACACATTTTGGATAACCCTACATATACCGTTCAATTAGATTTTCTTATTTATTAGGTTACTCGGGTTAACAACATACTTAAGGCTTACACACACATCGTACGCATTTACTCCCCTGTGGATTAACCTAATTCAGTATATATGTAGCTACCCTCAATATTAAGGTACACCCCATGATACCCCACTCGTACGGTCTCCGCTGTAACGCCACAGAAATATATGCAGTCTCTCATCCTACGCCGAAGTGACGTAGAAACCTCTATATAACAATGCTGCATTCCATATAGAACCGCCATCGCTTGCTACATAAGCGTATGGACTTCCATCTTTGATCGAATCAGATCACAGAGTAATGCCCTAGAGTCTACGATATGCTACCTAGAGGAGACATGCATGTATCTAGACTTTACCACGTATGTATCGTCAATCGTACTCGATGCCTTAACCGCACATATCCTCTACTGTGCACCGAGTTCCGTAGGAGGTTTGTACAAGAAATACGGAACTCGGTTGGGAGCTTTTCCATATCTTTACAGGCCCGCAATTAAGGGCCTCAAAATACAGATATCCTTTGGGGTCTGTTTTTCATGGTGGCTGTGGCCCCACCTCAGGCCCTCCCTCAACTAGTAAAGACTACAAGAGCTAAGCGACTGGCCCCTAACAAACAATCTAAACATCCATTTGGCGTCTCCCTCAACCACCGTTCCCCGATAGTGAAAGGTGGATGGCGTCTTGGGTTTATATCTAGTCTTTCCGCATCCCACTGGTTACCGATGATAGGTACCCATTGATCTACTATCCTTGTTGGTCCTGACCCTGCCTCCCTGTTGAGGTGATCGCCGAGTCACCCTAGTGTCACCTCGTCACAGCTTTCAGACTGCAAAGCTGGTTTTGCAGTCAAGGTGTATCAAACTAGAATTTTCTACCCATAAAATCGACATTAAACCCATGTCAACTATTCGAGCACCGAGCATATCAGATCATTAATAGAAAGAAGTTAAAGGGTGAGAAATAGAAAGAAAGAAAGTTAGAGTAGAAGAAGAAGATAAGTACAACATCAAAGTAAACACGAACCTCATAGCAGAACGAATAAATATATTATATACATAACTTTTGAATAAAACTAGTATCTGTATACAATACCATTATCGGAGTACAAAACTTACAACACAACGGAAATAAACAATAGCTATATACTCCTGAAGCCTCTTGCTCCAGCTGTCCGAGTATATCTGAAAAGTACTGACTACTTGACTGCCGTACAAATTTGGGCACCCAAGAGTTTAGGGTAAAAGAAAACAAAATAAATTCTAGGTCATTCAAGGGACTGGTGTGAGTAAACAACTTAAAACATTTGAGAAAATAAATGATATCTCATAAGACCACGCCGTATAACACAGAACGAGTTTTTCCCTTATGAGAGTCCAAAACACTTGATTTAACATTCAAAATCCTTTTGCAAGAAACGGTAATGTTTATATCAAAACTCTTTTGATATTATAATAGTGTCTATCAACCACAACTATATAATCATTTGGCAGAACACTTTCATCTTACGCTCCGTATACATAATGTTAGATCAAAATTTGGCTCTAACACCCAAATTGTTCTGATTCGTGGGGAATTATAACTCGAAAATGAGGAAAAAGCAGAAAACACACACGGTTTATAGTGGTTCGGCGTTAATGAGCCTACGTCCATTTTGTATGCTATTGATTATACTTTGGATGCTAGTACAACCAATGATTTCTCTCAAACTCACTCTTATAATTACGATTTCTTTCAGTTATTTCGAAGTAAAACTGGTAAGAAATAGTGGTATGACAGTAATGTGGAATCAATCCTTAAAACTGTCAAAGGATCCTGAAAATTGCCCAGCTCTGGGCTATTTATAGCTGATTTTGTCAGGCGGATCGCGGTCATACATGGCGCAAATCCCGAGAATAGCGGATCGGATCATAGCTTGATCAAGAATTGGTCAATATGATAGTTAGTGATAGGTGTCGCGAGATCCATACATCTCGGATCGTGATAGAATGGGTCATGGTCTTCGCTTCATCTTCTGGGCTTGGATCGGGTCGAGGTGGTATAGGCGGATCGATCCGCATAGGGGTTTAGCGACCCGGTAGGGCGATCCAAAAAGGGGCGATCCGATCTGAGGATGGTTGAGCGACTGCGATCCGACTTCTCGTGAACTAGATGAACGAGACTTCATATTTTCTTCTTGTGTGTGAACCTTGATGGCTTGGTCAAAAAGCTAGCCAACATTTTGCCCCCTCGATGTATGTTTTATCGAGGATAGAACATGCTTCGAAATTGCAGAGACATCTTTTCATAGGGAGATGCAAATCAATGGTTGCGTCTGTCTGAAATGTCGTGTCACTTTGGAAAGTCGCATTCCTTGATTGGTATAAATACCGGATAAATCCTCAATCATTTCTCTGTTTATCGGATAATTTCCATCTCTGGAATTCTTGGAAACGTCATTATCAATTTACCAGGTATACTTATGAACTTTCTTTCTCCTCCCTCTTTTTTTTTAACAAGTATTTCTGGAGATTTACTTCTGCCCATCTTTAGTCGTCTCGGATCGCTCCAGTGTTCCACGATTCGTGGGAGCGTCCTTTGTCACGGTCCAGCGATACGAGATGCTCGTTTCGTCACAACCTTCGTGTGGGCTTTATGTATGGTGGGCCGTCCTTCGCAGCGAGTCGACCCAGGGATCGGCCTCTTTCTTCTTTGCTGGGCCCGATGGGCTTGCCTCCACGATCCACCGAAGCCCACGGTTCGAATAAGACGAAAAAGGGGAGACCAACGGACATCATTCGGTCTATATAAGCCGAACCCTCCTTTCCTTTTCCCTTTCTTCTTTCTTTCGCTGCCATCGAATCTCCTGAGTAAAACCCTAGTTTTCAAATTACCCCCCATCCATTCGTCTCTTTGATTTAGAAAGGTAATTACATATAAATAATTTCTTCGCAATCTCTCTCTCATTTTCCTTGTGTTTTTACTGGCTTGAGAGGGAAGGTGAAGGAATTTTGTGGCGTTCGAAGTTCTGCTGTCGAGGCGCCATGGATGTCAGTTGCTCGAGCTCAGCGATGGAGAAGAAGAAGAGGAGAGGAAGAAGATGGAAAGGAGGAGAAAAAGGGCTGAGCAGATCGCGTTGTGAGCATGGTTTGGATACGGATCGGGTCGTGGACACACGGAGGAGTAGAAATTGAAGTATGGATCGGATCATGGTGATGAAGTACCGGTTCGAGTCGTGGAAATGCTGGTATCTAAGTGAAGTGATGGATCGGGTCGTGGCTAGTCTGTAATTCATAGGAGGAGGGAACGGATCGTGGGTAGTCTTTGCGATCCGCTCCAGTTTCGCCATCCGACACTCTTCCACGACCTGGCGACTTCGCTGCGAGTCCCTTCTTGTCTCTCGATCCGATCATGCACTGCGACCCGAACCCTTCTATGTGATCCGAGTGATACGATGAACTTGTTAATTACTCAATGCAACTTAATTCTAACATACCAATGGATACTTAGGTTAGAGCCCTTGAGACGAACTTTCTGGACTGACCAGTAGCATGACTTAATAGCGAGCAATGACTAATATCTCGATGATCTTGTTAACTTCCATGCTTTTCTTTAATGCATGCATAGGCACACACCGACACTTGCACACATGGGGGGAAGGGTAGCCGTATTCTAATTTATTATACTTGCCAACACAGCTATGTCAGATAAACAAGTGATTGAGATGCCAGAGAAAGGCACTGAACCAGAGACATCGGCGCATCATGAACCCAACGTGCTTCCCTCAACCTCAGATCAGGATAAGTATGATCCTGACTACAAAATGGACTCTGGTGCGAAATCAAAGTCTTCAGACGATACATCCTACGAAGAGGCGGACGACCGGGCTCCTGATGAGCTTCTGGGAGCCATAGATATAGACAAGTTTAATGATTGTCTGGCTTCCAAATTGGATGACACCAAGCTTCGGAAACTATGCTTGAAGCACGGAATATCTTGGGATGATGTCAAAACTCCAGGCAAGGACGATAGACCTAATTATGCCCCAGCTGGGCACATGACCATTAGTAAATTGATGTGTATGGTAGGCGCTATTCCTCCGTTCCCGCCAATCGTCATGGAAACTTTAGGGCGATTGCGTATTGCTCCAATGCAGCTCCACCCCAACGCTTATGCAGCTCTATACACTTTATCCGTTGCATATCCAGAGGTTCTGGAGACTGAGCTTACCTTTAAGGATTTAAAGTTCTATTACCTTTTTAAGCATCGTTCGAAGACAACTCCAAATATATCCTACTTTGAATCAGTGGCCAACAGGAAGGTCGTAACTGTTGGTTACAGCAACATAGGGGATCCCAAAGCCGATTGATTTTACATAAAACTGCAGGTGGGATGTGTACGAAAATGGCTTAGAGCAAGTGAGTTTTAATTCTCCAGATTGGTGACTTGACTAAATAATCAAGACGCTCACATGTTTCTTTTCTCCATGCAGATCATACTTTCCCCATGACAAAAGGTTCGGTGTATGAAAACCGATTGTCTCGTCTTCTCAAAAGTGAATCAGATTTCTTGAGAATAAAGCTGTGTCTCACCGATGAGAATCTTCACAAGCACCGTCTTCTGGATATAAGATTTGGACTGGGCAAGGACGGCAAACCTTATAAATATGTGCCTCTAGTTGGGGGAGAGGGAACCTCACGGGCTACAGAAACAACTAGACTCCACAAGAGTCCTTCACCGCTCGTTGATCAAGACGATGAAAATCTGAATAAGTATAAGGGAAATGAGATCCGGACTGACTAGCCTAAAGAAATTCCGGCCTCTAAAGAGCATTCTCCCTCAAGAGCTTCACCACCTGTCGATCCCGTCGTTCATGATGATTTCACGGAGGAGCAGATAATAGGGGAACTAAACAAGATTCCTCTGCCAGATGCCATTTACTCTCATGAAGACTTTGATGAGGAACCATTCTTTCTTTCCTCCGAGGAAGCGAATGCCCCCGTTGGAGAAAAAGAAACTACACAGACGAGCCTAGCTCTGGGCCCTGGTCCGTTAGGGGATTATATGGGATGCGCAGATCACATGCACCACTCACCACAACACTTTCTACACTATTGCTGTTCATAGTTCTAATATATGCTTGTTTCATTTGTAGGAAGGATGACTCGCTGACAATCTTATTCTTATCGTTCCGTTCGTGCGGGCACCCCGAGTCTTCGTTCAGATCCTGAGCGTGCTCGTAGCAGCAGCCGAGGGGGAGACAGCCATTGGTCCTGGGATTCTCACAAGCCTCATTCTTCACGGTCTAGATCTCCGTCAAAACAAACCTCTGGAAAGCCCCATAGTCATCAAGTGCCACTTGCAGGGGGAAAACAACTTTCCAAAGACTTAACTCCTCTGAAGAGCACGCCGTCTCACAGCAAATCATCCAAAAAACCCCACGATCCTAAGGATAAAAACAAGGATCCAAACAAGGATTCTGAGAAGGAGAAAACTGACATCGTCCCCTCCAGTCAACAAAGTTTAAGTGCCCCCGGGGCACGAGACTATGTCCATGGTCCTGAGGCTCAGGCTAAGCTGGGGAAATTACGAGAACAATTCCCCGATATCTTCTTCGAGAGGATGATGTTCGTTCCAGCTCTGAAACCAGTCCCTGGGAATTGGGATACTGAAGTCATCGGACATGTTCGCCATGTAGCCAAGCAATACGAGGCGATGAAGAAACACACTGTCAACCTTTCAGACGCTGTCCGAACGCTCGAGATGGAAGCGCACAGGTCCAAAGTAAGGATAGATAACAATGACAGGGCCAGGGTGAAAATGGAAAAGGACTTGGAAGATGCACAATCTCTGCTTTCCTTGGCTCAACAAGATGCTAAAAATTACAAGACAGAGTTGGAGGAGGCCAGGCAACGTTTTCATAATGAGCTCGATTCTAATAGCAAAGAGCGTGTGTCATTAAAGAAGGAGGTGGAAGATCTCAAGATGGCCAACACCGAACTGAAAACAGCACAGGATCATTTCGAAGCTGAAAAGGCTGCTTGGGAGAAAGAAAAGGCAAGCTTGAAAGATTGTTTAGCTCTGGCCGAAAAAGAGAGGGCGATTCTGAATGATCAACTCGCGTGTGCAGAGAAGCGCGCGGTTCTTGCTGAAAATAATGTGGAAAGTGCCATTGAAATGGCTACTGCTTCTAATGAAAAGCTCCTCGAGAGAGAGAAAAATATTGAAGGATTTGAAGAAATGTTGTTTGACTTCCTTGGCCAGGTCATCAAGACCTGTAACATCTCCTGGATCCCGGACTACCATGTCACTTTAGCCAACATATGGGATGCAATCGTCCAGGGCGAGAAACAACGATTAGGAGTCGATGAGATTGATGAGAATGAGTTGATGCAGACCATTCTTAAGGATAACGAACCCGAGGATTTAGAGAAAGGCAAACGCCTACTCCAAGAAGAGATGGATAAGGATAAAACTCTGGCCAAGGGAAAAAATAAAATTGAAGAAGGCTCGAGCTCAGTTGCAGAGCTCAAGGCCTCCGAAATTGAGGAATACAGTCCCGATGATCCATTGATTCCTCTGGGTTCGACTCCTCCAGTTGTCGGAGGTTCTGCTGCTAGCTTGGATGGAGGAACAGCGGAAGGTATCTCTATATTTTCTCCGCAATTTGTCAAAGCAATCGTCACTTGTTGCCGTCTTGCCGAACAATCAACTGAGCAAACCGCATTCTCCCCTGAAATAACATTTATTTCTCATGTTACAGGTGGCGGGCCAGCCGATAAGGATGCTGAGAAGAAGACAGAGGCGGAGAAGATTGACATCCCGCCAAGTGCTAGTGCTGACACTCCAAAGCAGTCCGAAGGTGAGACAATGGAGAAAGTCATTCTCGCACCCAGTGCTGATATTCCCCAAGGTGCTGAGACCATCGAGGCTTTGAGAGATATGGACGGGCGCCATGAAGATGATGAAGAGGAAGTCACCATTACCAACGAAATCAAAGGCGATGATGAGGAAACCTTGGCTGAAAGGAAGGCTAGGCAAGAAAAACAGCTGGCCTTGAAAAAAGAGGAGCAAGAGCCTTTGAATGTGCCTCCGATCTCGGAGTTTAATCCCAAAACTGGGTTGGTACTAAAACTCCAACCCAAATCAATTACCAAACAGCTTGCTTCCCAGTCTTCTGATGATCCCTCAGCTCCCCTTATTGACAAAAGAAAAAGAAAGAAGAGTGATCAATCTGATGCTGGCAAGGCGGAGCTGGAACAACAGAAGAAGGAGAAAAAAATATAAGTCGTCTCCCAAGCATAAGTAGGATGTAGTCGTTTGTCCGTATTTTGTTTTTAGGCTTTCCACTGGCCATGAAATGTAGTTGTGAGAATGGCCCTCATTTTTTTTAGGTTCCTTTTTATCTTGTAAGCTTGCAGTTTATGAATGAAAGTTTATTTCTTTTGCATCATCGTGTACCTCTATATTTTCCCGATCCACTAGCGGGTTAAAGTTCGAACTCGTATCATGATCTGCTCACCTATCCTTCAGCAGGGCAGAAATTCTGGGGGCGCTGAGTCTCCAGCATCCTTCTCACGCTTAATCATAGACGCTTTTATACTCTCCTGGCGGTCGCTAAGGTTAGAGTTCGAGCTCAGCTGTTCAATCGCCCCCCTATCCTTCAGCGGGGTAAGAGCCCTTTCTCAGCGCTTAATCATAGACGCTTTTATACTCTTCTGGCAGTCGCCAAGGTTAGAGTTCGAGCTCAGCTGTTCAGTCGCCCCCCGATCCTTCAGCGAGGTAAGAGCTCTTTCTCAGCGCTTAATCATAGACGCTTTTATACTCTCCTGGCAGTCACCAAGGTTAGAGTTTGAGCTCAGCTGTTCAGTCGCCCCCCAATCCTTCAGCGGGGTAAGAGCTCTTTCTCAGCGCTTAATCATAGACGCTTTTATACTCTCCTGGCAGTCGCAGTTCTGTCAAGGCGGTTCTTATCATGGTGCATTGCCTTGCCATGTGGACGTTATTTTCGCGTCCTTTACGTTCTCTCTCGGCTCTGGAGAGTTAGAGTGCAATCAATGGTGTGATTCACTTTATTGCACCTTTAGCGTTCTGGCTGCGGATTACTCTTCATTCTGACGGAAGGCACTTAGAATTACACGTTTGTGTGATCGCTGTATGGTTTTACAGCAAACTTTATAAAGATAGAAGAGCAGATAAATAATAGTGCAAATAAAGGTAAACGACACACAATATTTTTATAGTGGTTCGGTCGAATCGTGACCTATGTCCACTTTATAATCCTTTGCTCAAAACATTGGACCAATTCTAGGCAAGTCATGCCTTTTACAGGGTCCTATGAAACAAAAGGATAAATCTGACAACTTTACATCAGATAGGGCCGCAAATGTTGGGAATTCCACACTTTGGGGATTTCTTCTCCATCTACGGTTGCTAGCTTGAAGGTTCCATTATCAAGCCTTCGTAGAACGGAGTATGGTCCTTCCCACTTCGCACCCATATGAGTTGGGGGTGGAAAGACACGCTTCAAAACCAAGTCTCCGGGTTCAAAGGTTCGGGCTCAAACTCTTTTGTTGTAGTATCTAGCGACCTGTTGCTTGTGTCTCAAGGCACGCAGGTCTGCTTCATCCCTCTTCTCCTCTATTGTATCTAGGGATTCAAGGAGCAACTCGTTATTAGTCATCGGATCGTAGTAAGTGACTCGGTGAGATGGTACTTTTAGCTCAACCGGAATGACTGCCTCCGCTCCAAAAGCAAGAGAGAAGGGGGTGTGGCCTGTCGCCGATTTATACGTTGTCCTATAGGCCCATAATGCCAAGGGTAATTCATCAACCCACATGGCTTTGGCCCGCTTCAATCTTCTTTTGATAATGGACTTAATCACTTTATTTGCTGCTTCGACCTGTCCGTTCGACTGAAGATGTGCTACAGAGGTGTACCGTTTCTCGATGTGGTACTTCTGGAAGAAGTGCCTGAACTCATTGCTATCAAACTGGGTTCCATTGTCAGTTATGACGATCTTCGGGATCCCAAACCGGCAAATAATGCTCCTAACAACGAAATTAATCACTCACTTGGTTGTGATTGTAGTTAACGGCTCAGCCTTGACCCATTTGGTGAAGTAGTCTACAGCTACAAATACGAACTTTGCTCCGCCCTTCGCTATAGGGAGGCTTCCGATGATATCAATTCCCCACATAGCGAAAGGCCATGGACTCGTCATTGTCTTTAACTGGCCAGGAGGTGCCCTGGGAATTTTTGAAAATCTTTGGCATGTATCACAACGTCGTGCGTATTTTGCCGCATCTTTGTTTATGGTAGGCCAGAAGTAACCATACCGCAACACCTTTTTTGCCAATGTTTGTCCTCCAGTATGGCCACCACATTCACCCTCATGTACTTCCTGCAATACACGCTTGATGTCGTCATGGGCTATACACCGGAGAAGAGGCATCGAAAATCCCTGTCTGTACAGGACTCCGCCTTGCAGAACGTATCGGGAAGCTTTACGGATTATTTTACGCCTCTCACTCTTCTTGGTTAGAAGCGTTCCATTCATCAAGAAATTCTTTAGAGGGGTCATCCATGACTCCCTTTCTGGCTCAGTCTCTAGTATCGGATCAATTTCCATCTGACCTATGCTAGGGAACTGGAGTACTTAAACTGGGGCTAGCCCGGCTTCTTCAGGATTGTCGGAACTAGCCATCTTCGCTAACTTATCCGCCTGTTGGTTCTCTGACCGCAGAATATGAGATATACTGTAGTGATCAAAGCCAGTTAGCTACTCCTTCGCTTTCTCCAAATACGAAATCAATCTTGGGCTCTTAGCTCGGAACTTTCCAGTGACCTGATTTACAACCAACTTGGAATCACAAAATATGTCCAGCTTCGCGATCTCTAATTCCTTTGCGATCCTCAGCCCGGCTATCAGGGCTTCATATTCGGAGTCGTTGTTAGTGGCGTGAAATTCCAACCGGATAGCATAGGATATCAGTCGTTTCTCAGGAGTTTCAAGCACCACTCCGACACCGAATCGTTTATCATTCCTAGCACCATCACTATACAATTTCCATGCACTAGGATCGAGAAGTAGTTTTGGTGGGTCGGCCTCTTCATTTACTGTGTCATCCTCCGGGACAGTAAATTCTGCTATGAAATCTGCCAGCACTTGCCCCCGTATCGATCGTCGGGGCTGAAAATTCAGATCAAATTGACTAAATTCAATGTTCCATTTGAGCAGTCTTCCAGAAGCTTCTGGTCTCTGTAGGACTTGCTTGAGCGGATGATCAGTGTACACGGTGATAGGATGAGCTTGGAAATAATGTCGAAGCTTCCTAGATGCAATCAATAAACTGTACGCCGGCTTTTCTATCCTCGGATAATTGCGCTCAGCTGCCACCAATTTTTTACTCACGTAGTACACTGGCCTTTGAACCTTGTCTTCTTCTCTCACTAATGCTGAGCTGATCGCGTGGGACGACACTGCTAAGTACACGAATAAATCCTCGTGGTCCACTGGCTTAGGCAGTATCAGAGGCCTCTCCAGCTGATTCAACAGGTTCTGAATTGCTTCTATTCAACAGGTTCCCAAGAATTTCCCGGAGGCAACCCCAAATGAGCATTTCGTTGGGTTGAGTCTCATCCCATATTTTCGAAGGATACCAAACATCTCTGCCAAGTCTGTTGTGTGATTGGATGATTGTCTGGACTTAACCAACATGTCGTCAACGTATACCTCCATCGTTTTCCCAATCTGGTTATAGAACATTCTGTTCACTAACCGTTGATATGTAGCGCATGCGTTCCTCAAACCAAAAGGCATTACCACGTAGCAGTATAATCCCAGATCCGTAATGAAGCTAGTGTGTTCTTGATCTGGAACATGCATGGGGATCTGGTTATATCCTGAATAAGCATCCATAAAAGAGAGAAGCTCATGACCCGCCGTTGAATCTACCAACTGATCAATTCTGGGTAACGGAAAGCTATCTTTTGGGCAGGCTTATTCAAATCCGAAAAATCAATACACGTACGCCACTTCCCATTGGCCTTCTTTACCAAAAATGGATTTGAAATCCAATCTGGGTAGGTTGAGTTTCTGATGAACCCGTTACTTCTTAACTTTTCAACTTCTTCTTTCAAGGCCGCGGACCTCTCTGGGCCCAGCATTCGCCTTTTTTGTTTTACAGGGGGATGCTTTGGGTTAATGCTCAATGAGTGACTCATGATTGATGGAGATATCCCACACATGTCCGCGTGGGTCCAAGCAAATACATCCAAGTTATCTTTCAGGAAATCCGTCAATTCTTTAGCTCGAACCGGATCCAACTGGGATCCAATCTTCAGGACCTTCTCTGGGTCACTATCATCGATCGGTACATCCACAGTCGTTTCGTTGGGAGCCGCCATTCTGCCCCCAGTCTCTTCGTCCTCTCTGGGATCTATATCCTCGGCCAGTTCACTGGGCGACTCACCCATAGTCATTCTCTTTAATTGCTATGATGTCTCCTCCCTTGTGGGGGAAGAAGCGTCGTCTTTAGTTTCTATATCTCTTCCTTTATGGAATAGCTTTAGCTCTACAATGTAACATGCTCGTGCGACAACCTGATCTCCTCTGACTATGGCAACACCAGCTTCCGTAGGAAACTTCAATAACAAGAACCAGGGGGCTATACAAGCTCTAAACTTTGCTAGGGCCGGTCGGCCCAAGAAGGCATTATAAGGCGATTCAATACCCAAAACCACGAAGGGAAGAATTCTCACTCTTTGGCGTTCTCCTTCCCTAAGTGTTACCAGCAGCTCTACATATCCCATTGGAGCAGTTGAAGCTCCGTTAAATCCACGAATCCATCCTTCACACGGCTTTAAATCTTTCAATTCAAGGTTCATTTGATCGAACATCTTTTTGAATAGAATGCTGACTGAACTCCCGTTATCCACTAAAACTTTATGAACAGTGGCCAGGCCAATAGGAACTGTGATTACAAATGGATCTTTGGTCGGAGCGTGGACTCCAATACTCACTCGATCGCGGAAAATGACGTCATCTGACATCATCTTTTGCTGTTTTACCGGGACATTGTCCTCAGGGTGGCTACACTCTCCTACCTCAAGATGCTGCTTTGCTGTGTTTGCGTACTTATCCATCGCCTTAAAACTAAGCCCGGCTAGGTGAAGCCCTCCGATTATGGTATTGATAACAAGATCCTTTCCATTTTGCTGGACAGTTGGCCTGGCAGTAAGTTGATTCTGGTTTTGGTTTGGGGTCTGAATAGCTTGCCCCCTGTCTCTAGGAGTCACCCTGTACTCATCCAATTTCCCTTCCTGGAGAAGCCTCTCAACTACGTCTCTCAGATGACGGCATTCATTTGTAGAGTGACCGTGAGTCTGATGGAAGAGACAAAACTTCCCCGTCTCACATTCTTTCTCTGTCGAATCTCTTGGAGGAGGCCTTTTATGTTGGAGAACGTTGTACGAGTCTACGAAGATATTCTCCAAAGTATCATTTATTGGCGTATAATTTTCGAAAGACCTAGGACGGGTCCTTCTCTGGGAGTCGTTCCCCCGATTTCTCTTCCGATTATTGCCATTACTGTTGTTACCATTGTTTCCTGACTGGCGGCCGCCGTCCTGGTTTTGGTTACCAACATTGACTTCAACCTTCCCCGAGCTGTCTCCGGTTTGCTTGATGGCCACATTACTTTGGATCTCCTCCTTATTTGCCATTTTCATCTTCCAGTTAGCATATACCTCCACCTGACGTAAGCGTACGTTTGCTTTCTCGTAGAACAATTCTCTAGTATGAGGTGGCTTGCCGGCCAGGTATCTCCCAAATTCAGTATCTTTATATACCCCATCGATCAGGGCTGTCACAACAGTTGGCTCATGGGGATCCTTTACTTCAGTGGCGGCTAGGTTGAAACGATCCAGATACACCCTCAAGCTCTCGCCTAGTCGTTGTTTGACAAGGAACAGATCAATCACACTCTTTGTCCTCTGTGCATAAATGCGGACCTGTTCCACGAACCTTTCACTCAACTCCCTGAAACTAGAAATTGATCTTGCTGGTAAGCGAGTAAACCATAACAACGCTACATCCTCCAGGAATATAGGGAATGCTTTGCACTTTACAGCGTCAAAGGCTGCGGCAGTGGTCATTGACCAAGAATATCTCATTAGATGTTGGATTGGATCAGATCTACCCGCGTAACGGTTCATCTGAGGCATGTTGAAGCGCCTTGGGAATGTTACGTCTAGAATGTCATCAGTAAAAGGGGTGTGACTGTGGTCAAACCCCCAATCTTCATTCCTTTGTCCACAGCTATCTGCCAGGATTTGGTGGACCATAGCTGCAACATTTGCACTGGTCATCGGAGGCTCGGGATCAGCGCTTCTCGCTCGGTGGAATTCTCTGATCTCTCTTCTAGGAACATCCATGAAATCTGGAGCTCGGATTGGGCTTCCTTGCCCCTGTTACCATGAGTATTTGTACGGCGAAGGGGCTGAGGTGGTCTATTCTCAACAGGATTGTCCACAACTCGAGCTCTAGGAGTTGCGGCATGATTATTCAAGTTGCGGTTTGAGGGTCCTACACCAAGTGTCTCTTCCTCTCTTGATGGCAGGGTTCCAAATCGGAGCTGCTCTATTTTTCAGCCCTCTCATATGGTCGCCGCGGAGGTCTTGGCGATTCCTCTGACGAAGAAGAGTACTCTGGGGTGAGCGGAAGAACTGGGAGTGTTCTTTGCCTTGCGAGATCATCGAGCCTTCTATCCATAGCCGTTAAGTTCTGTCGCAGCACAGAGCTTTGCTGCCTTTGAGCAGCTAATTCATCAAATAGCCTATCCCACATTTCAGAGAAGCGAGAGAGATCTCCTTCAGTGACCAGACCAGAGGGGTCATATTGATCATCAACATTTTCTCTTATGCGCAGGGAACTTGAGCCAGGTCGAACAGAGGTACCGGGACGGGAAGAGTGAGCCATAACCTCCTTTCCAGGTCGAGTTGTAGTCTGGTCATCACTTCGGATCGTAGTGGACCTGTGTCTGTGGCTCGTAGCGCCCCCGTGGGGTCGGATCGTGGTAACATTAGGGAGAGGGTTCACAGCGTTGTCGTGGGATCGAGTGACGACCCCTTCAGTTCGGATCGTGGCGCCCCCTTCAGAATGGTTCGTGACGCCACGTCCAGATCGGTCCGCCCCTATGTCACCGCGATCCGCGAGGCCCTCCTCAACCTGCTCATGTACACTTTCTTCAACTGCTTCATTCGCGACTTAAATCGCCTGCGAAGCTCGTACTTCCCTAGACTTCTTTCCGGCCATGATATCAGATGCCACTGGAATCTTCAAAAATCCGAACAGTGAAGTTTCAGGACTGTTTCCTTCGGACTTGAATATCCAAACAACGGAGCAACAATCCAATATGCTGAGAAATCAATTCTCAGTGAAAGCACCAAAATGTTAGATCAAAATTTGGCTCTAACACCCAAATTGTTCTGATTCGTAGGGAATTATAACTCGAAAATGAGGAAAAAGCAGAAAACACACACGATTTATAGTGGTTTGGCGTTAATGAGCCTACGTCCACTTTGCATGCTATTGATTATACTTTGGATGCTAGTACAACCAATGATTTCTCTCAAACTCACTCTTACAATTACGATTTCTTTCAGTTATTTCAAAGTAAAACTGGTAAGAAATAGTGGTATGACAGTAATGGTGGAATCAATCCTTAAAACTGTCAAAAGATCCTGAAAATTGCCCAGCTCTGGGCTATTTATAGCTGATTTTGTCAGGCGGATCACGGTCATACGTGGCGCAAATCCTGAGAATAGTGGATCGGATCGTAGCTTGATCAAGAATTGGTCAATATGACAGTTGGTGACAGGTGTCGCGAGATCCATACATCTCGGATCGTGATAGAATGGGTCATGGTCTTCCCTGCATCTTCTGGGCTTGGATCGGGTCGAGGTGGTATAGGCGGATCGATCCGCATAGGGGTTAGCGACCCGGTAGGGCGATCCAAAAAGGGGCGATCTGACCTGAGGACGGTTGAGCGACTGCGATCTGACTTCTCGTGAACTAGAGGAATGAGACTTCATATTTTCTTCTTGTGTGTGAACCTTGATAGTTGGTCAAAAAGCTAGCCAACACATAATATATAATCAAAGACCGTGAGCACGAATTGAGTATTGGATTCCAACTGGCAAGGTATGGGACCACCTTCCGACAGTGTATCTCTAGAGAGGAATACACCGGGTTCAACAAGAACGTTTTCTAACCCAGGCTAAACATGACCGGTCTCATTTCGTTTGAGTGTACCGAATGTATTATCACCAACGGTTGGGAACAACAACCGTTTCCCGAAACAGACAGCATCAAAATAGATTATAGAAAGTAAATGAAATTTCTCTAGATCAGGTGAAAATACACCCTAATTGGGAGCTACCCACTTAGCCATGTGCTCAACTCGATTTATATCATTTCCTAGTTGCGAGGATTAAGGCCATGCTTAGCTTTGACAGATCACACCATTATTCACTTTGAATGTCACATCGTCATACCCTCCAATTCACAACTTGATTTCTCCAAAAATACCACAGGTATATAGCTAAGAAAAACGAATTCCTTTGCCATCAAACGTAAATACATTTGAAGAGATCAACTTGCGCGATCTATTAAATATACTCTGTCAGACATTCTTCCATACAGGTCGTCCTAGGGCAGGACAAACCGAAGACACTATTCTGTAAACCCACCTTAGGCAATTTCTACCTAGAATTTCCCAGAACATCCCTTGAATAAACTCCATCTTCAATTATCTTCATCATATTTGATTCGCAACACTAATGCCCTTACCGAATGGTTTTCAAATAATAAATCTGATCCCGGTCTCTCCATATTGACGACGGAAAAATATTCAAAACTTTGATAGTCGGTTATTCAACTATCAAAGGAAAACATCCATACACACAACGATCTTATTTCCAAATGGAATCTTTATAGGTCAATCATCAATCAACATTTTTCCCTATAAATTAATTAATCGTTAATTTATTCATTTCCCCCATTTCCCCTTTCCATCCATTCATAAATTCTTATTTTCTAAATTTAGAAAATATACGTTATTACATTGGAAAAACATTTCATTTCTTATTCACGCATCACTATCCTCCCACATCCATCAGTTTCTAACTGTAAACTAGTAAGAAAGCAATTCCCTGCATAACAACCTCGAAGGCTGAACCAACATCAGATCAATACCTAGAAAGCTGTTCAACATAACTAATCTCCTATCAGGTTCTAATTTCCTTAACTTTGTTTCTTATCTTCTTATCAAATCATTACTTATGAAACTCTCGGATTCAGTTTACAAATTCAATTCTTTTATGAAAAACATTTATTATAATGATAGCAACTTAAAAATATAACTTTTATTCCTTAATTTAAATACATAACTAAATAAAAGATTTATTTATAAATAAATAAATCTTGATTAAAAATCAAAAAGTAAATAATACTTTCCCGAATTCGATATAATCGAATTTCAATGCATAACTCCCTTTCGAATAAACTCTATTCGATAACTCTCTTGCGAATAACTCTTTTCGATTTCTCTCTTTCGAATAACTCTATCCGATAACTCTCTTACGATCAACTCTATTCGATAGTTCTCTTTCGAATAACTCTATTCGATTTCTCTCTTTCGAATAACTCTTTCCGATAACTCTCTTTCGAATAACTCTATTCGATAACTCTCTTTCGAATAACTTTATTCGATTTACGTTCCAAACTTCCAGAATAATTTACCATTTCAGGTCAACTCAATTTCTAAATTCATTTTTGAATTTAGTACTTCCCAATAATTACCAATTTCCTTTTATAACTATTTTAATTCTGCAAAAATGTTTGCTTTTACATCGTTATTCACTTTAAAACATGAATATTATTTCTTTACAGAAAATTGGACTTGTTAAATCAAATCAAAACTTGATTTCATAATTTAAATACTAATGCAGGTTCAAATTCTAATTATCAGGTTATTTTATAACTTCTTATTCACATACCCTTCTATTTATCAAATCTCATTTAGATGTCAACTTCATAGTTGATTTTATTGAATAAGTTTATAATTCTCTATCGCCTTTATATTAGATTATAAAATATCGGTTTCCAGCCGAACTTTAATCATCTTGTCAAATCTTAATTTATTTAATATAAAATTTCTTATATAAATTATTTATAATATTTGGCCTAGTCCAATTCTAATTAAAAATCTTTATGGATTTAATTTTAATCCTATTCACAATTTTTAACATCGAAATAAATTCCATCGTCTCCCTTTTAAAAGAATTTCCAAATTTGCCTTTTTAAATTCACTGCTGAATTTACAGTCCAAATTATCCACTGATAATTATTTTATTTCATTTATAAACATTGTTTATAAATCACACTGCTCGTTTTTATTATTAAACAAGTTATTTATTTCTAGCCCATTCGAATCTCCATTTCTTTTTTTTTAAATACATTCTTCCTTTCTAAATTCATATTCCGTCCTTTACAATTCCCTTTATAAATGTTAAGTTTACATTCCATTATCAAATATCGATGTAAAAACCGATTCTTACTTCCTAATATAAATTTATACATTTATATATAAACACATATATATATATATATTTACAATTTTTTCAATTATAAATATTTAAATTAATTTATACATATCGCTTATAAATAAATCATCTGTTAAAACAGATTTTTATTTAAAATATGACTGCCCGCCCCGCACCAACCGACATTTACTCCAAAAGTGCGCTGTACACATGTCCAGTTAGCACGGAATGGGTCGTCAGAAGGAAAAAGGAAGAAGGAAATGAACATACAAAGAACCTGTAGAATGTATCACAGCGCATAGAACAAAATATAATAATAACATACTTGACATAAAACAGGAGAGACAGTGCATAAGCTAAAAACCAGAACTAAGCATCATAGCAGCGGAAATCGAAAATATAGCTTATTACAACTTTTTAAACTGTCTCAAAGCAAAAGTAAGATAAAGGAGGTACACTACTAATGCCCAAGTAGCGACCACCAACGACACAGGGAGAATGTGTATATATATATCATACGTGGAAGTCTCCTGCCCACCTCCGAACCAGTTAATCGCGCACCACCAGCTAACTTGTCTCTAGTCTGCTCGTGTGAGCACCCAGAGTAATAAGAGGAGACATAAAACTCTGGGTCAGACATAAAGCCTGGTATGAGCGATAAGCATCTAAAGTGAACAATAAAAGGTAGACTAAAACATACCTGAACCTGGACCTGCAACCAAAGAGTTAGCACTACATACTGTACAACACTCTAAGGTGCCATATCAAAAGGTGTAAAGATACGGAGGTGGGGGTATGCATGTCATAGTGATGGCAAACAATCAAACATAGCATCCATCCTCACATCTCTCACTCTGTGCGTAAAGCATACGATATTCACCACTTCGATCACCCACCCTTGCTACGATCACTTTGCCCCATGACGTCATAAATGGCTTCACTGCACTGATAACGTAGCCACTAATCCTTCGCTATGTCCACTTGCCCCATGGAGTTACTCACCCCATCTGCGCTGGCTCATAGCCTTACCAATCCTTACTATGTCCACTTGCCCCATGGAGTTATTCACCCCATCTGCGCTGGCTCATAGTCTTACTACGCATCACCTTGCCCCTCAAGTCAAAATGACTATACTACACTGATAACGTAGTCTTGCTACCATCACCTTGCCCCTCGAGTCGCAATGACTCTACTGCACTGATAAGTAGCCCATCGTTCATTTTCAGTGGTGAATCGAAGTTATGAACGTCGACAACTCCTTAGCACACGTCCCGCATCAAAGCCCAACCATGAAGTGAACTCATCGGTTCCCAACTTGATCCTGAGCTCTAACTTCCCATATTGGACTACCTTTGCATCTCGGGTTATTGGTCAGTACTGGGTCGGGTCGGGTTCCCTTCAAGCCATCGGTTCGGGTTGGGTGTCCTCCTTTGGGTCGGTTCTTCTTCTGGTACGGTTCGGGTCGAGTCCACTCCATCGCGTCACCTCGGGTCGGTTGTCTCACTTCAGGTCGGGTCGGGTATCCCACCTCGGGTCGGGTCGGGTGCCATTTCCCCTCCTGTTCGTGCTTCTGCTCCGATCCGCTCCCTCATTCTTTATCCGATCCGATCGCTCCTCCTTTATCCGATCCGATCGCTTCTCCTTTATCCGATCCGATCCCAGTTCAGTTAGCGTGGCCTTCCTTTTTGCCAATTTTCTCAAGTGTCAGGTTCCGATCCGATCGAATCCCTTGCCCAGTTCAACATATCCGATCCGAGCCCCCATATCCGATCCGATCCGAAACCAACACTGCTTTCTGAAATTGTTCCAGCAAGTGTTTACGCCATTCGACGACGTTTTCGACCATTCTAACTATTGAAATCAATCACAAAGCATTTCATACAGTCACAGCAACGTGCATAATCAACCACAAACATCAAAACATCAATATGATAGGTTAAAATGGATCAAACATACCCCAAAACCCCATATTCCCCCTTAAGAATGTTTAGGTGAAACTAATGATAGGATTAGCAAAACTTAACCAAATTAATCCAAATTCATATCAGAGGTCTAAAACATCATTTAGGAATTTATGAACATTTTTCCCGAATTTATTAGTGTATAAATTCGCCAATCAACACTAATTACCCCTAATTAGCCATAATTAGTGCAAAACTATGCAAATCACTCACCTTAGCCACAAATAAACTAAGATCTGAAATAAACTTATGATTTGATGCAAATCCCAATGCTAAACAGCAGCTCCAATGTTGATTTGGTGTAGATCTTCCTTGATTAGAGGTTGCTAAGCTTAATCCTTGACCAAAAGATGATTTGGAGGTGATTTAGAGGTTGGAGGCCATTTTTAGGGTTCCTTGGTGATAAGTGGAGGCTAGAAAACTGAAATGGAATGATTCTCCATCTCATTTCATCCTTTCCATAACCCCAATCCCGAAATGGGTTATGGGCCTACTCACTAATCACCCGATTTGGCCCGGTTAAGCAGTTTTTCACCCGCCAAAACTTATTTCAGCCATATCTCCCAAACGGTAAGTCCGTTTGGCTATTATGACCACTCTACGGAAAGGTAACCCATCAAACGAATCTAATGTAAGTGGTTTTAGGTCAAAATTCCTTTCCAATCGAAAGTTATGGCCAAAACAAGACCAGCTAGGGGCAAAATGGTCATTTAAAAATCGACAAAAATCACGAATTCGGGAAATGACTCTAATAGATGTTTCCCAAAGTTACATGACCATACGATTTTATATGGGAAAGAAATAAATATTCTACGATCCTCCGATGCGTAGGATACGGGTCGTTACACTCTCCCCCCCTTAAGAAATTTCGCCCTCGAAATTCCCTAACCAAAACACCCAAAAAGGGTCCCGCATGCCTATCAATCATAAAACAACAATCAAACATGCAAAACAAGTAAGGCAAGTCTATCCTAGCATGCGGAAAAACTAAATTAGAAAGTAAATCTTACCAGGCAAAGAGTTCTGGATACGCCTTCCTAATGCTCTCCTCTGTCTCCCAAGTACAATCATTCTCGTTTTCGCCCCACTGAACCTTGACTAGCTTCACCGCCTACCTTCGAAGTTGCTTTGTATCGTGCCCCACAATACGAATCGGCTTGCGGTTCCCAACCGCCTCGGGTTCTACCTCGAAGTCCTCTAACTGATCAGGTGAAATAGTCATATATGGGTCGTGGACGAACTTCCTTAGTTGGGAAACATGAAATACATTGTGAACTCCCGCCATTTTCTCTAGTAAGCCAACTCTATATGCCAAATTCCCGACTAGTTCAAGAACAGGGAATGGGCCAATAAATCTTGGTGCCAACTTGCCTCTCCTGCCAAATCGTATTACGCTCTTCAACGGAGAAATCTTGACAAACACCAAGTCACCAACAGAGAATTTTAAGTCTCTTCTCCTCTTATCAGCATAACTCTTCTGCCTATCTTGGGCAGCCTTCATTCGTTGTTGAATGATCTTAATCTTATCTGAAGTTTCTCTCACCACATCTGGTCCAAGCATAAACTTCTCGCCAGTCTCTATCCAATATGATGGTGAGTTGCACGGTCTTCCGTACAAAGCTTCAAACGGAGCCATACCGATACTGGATTGGTAGCTATTATTATATGCAAACTCTACTAGATGCAAATGGTCATCCCATGATCCACCAAAATCCAATATACACGCTCTCAAGAGATCTTCCAAAATATGATTCACCCTCTCTGTCTGACCGTCGGTCCGAGGATGATATGTGGTACTGAGATGTAACTCTGACCCTAGAGCCTCTTGTAAGCTCTTCCAAAACCCACTAGTGAACAACGGGTCTCGGTCACTCACAATGCTTTTAGGTACTCAATGAAATCTCACTACCCACTTCATATACAATTCTGCTAACTTAGCTGCCGTTCTGGTCGATTTGACTGGTATAAATCTTGCACTTTTAGTCAATCGATCCACAATTACCCAAATGCTATCATGTCCCGATCTGGTTCTTGGTAAGCCATCGATGAAATCCATCGAGACTTGCTCCTATTTCCATTCGGGAATCTCTAATGGTTGCAACAACCCACTAGGCTTCTTTTGCTCGGCTTTAACTAGCTGGCAATTCATGCATTTGGATATAAACTTCCCAATGTCTCTTTTCATCCCTTCCCAGTAGTAAGTCCGTCTCATGTCTCTATACATCTTATTACCACCAGGATGTATAGTCAGTTTTGAGTGATGACATTCTCTAAGCACTTCATCTCTCAAACCATTCACGTTGGGCACAACTAGTCTTCCATTCTTCTGAAGCCATCCATCTCGATCAAGCCCATACACATTCATCTCCTCACCGTCGATGTCCGTCTCTAACTTGGAGATGATTTCCAATAGATTAGGATCGTTCCTCTGGCTGGAACCAATCCGTTCTATCAAAGTGGGTCTGATCGTCAAACTAGCTAGCATGACTGGATCCAATTCGCACTTTGGTCTGAAATAAAACCCCGCGATATACTCCAGTTGCTTCCACTCAAGAAACATCGCCCCTAAACTGGCATGTCTCCTACTCAAGGCATCGACTACTGCATTACCTTTCCCAGGTGTATATGCGATATCAAAATCATATGAAGCCAAGAACTCTAACCATCTTTGCTGACGGAGATTCAGATCTTTCTGAGAGAAGAGATACTTTAACGATTTCTGATCGGTAAATAACTCAAATCTTTCTCCCAAGAGATAGTGTCTCCACATCTTCAGCGCAAACACGATCACTGCTAATTCCAAATCATGGGTAGGAAACTTCTTCTCATGCGGCTTTAGCTGTCGACTAGCATAAGTTACAACCCTACCTCCTTGCATCAATACAGCACCCAGTCCGGTACCACAAGCATCCGTGTATACCGTCATCTCTTCATTCCCTTTAGGAATGACTAACACTAGCGCACGCGTCAACTTCTCTTTTAGACTCTTGAAGGCATCCTCACACACTCCGTCCCAGACGAAGGACTGATTCTTCTTAGTCAATCGAGTCAATGGTGCTGCTATCTTGGAGAAGTCCTGGATAAACTTACGATAATATCCAGCTAATCCCAAGAAACTTCTTACATCTGTTGCATTCTTGGGCGTAGGCCAATCCTGTACCGTAGCCACCTTCGCAGGGTCCACGGCAATACCACTCTTGGAAACAACATGACCCAAGAATCTCACTTCCCTTCTCCAAAAGTGACACTTAGAGAATTTCGCTTTCAATTGGTGTTTCCTCAACACCTCCATCACTATCCTCAAGTGCCCCTTGTGTTCCTCCTCTGTCCTTGAGTAAACAAGGATATCATCCACGAACACAAGAACAAACTTATTCAACTGATCTCTGAATACTCGATTCATAAGATCCACAAAATAGGCTGGTGCATTGGTCAACCCAAATGGCATGACCAACCACTCATAAAATCCAGACGGCGTCCTAAATGCCGTTCTCGGAACACTCTCATCTGCTACTCGAAGCTGATGAAATCCTGTCGCGAGGTCCAACTGGGAGAACACTCTTGCTCCTTCCAGTTGATCAAACAAATCATCTATCCGCGGTAGAGGATACTTATTCTTCCTCGTTACCTTATTCAACTCGTGATAGTCCACACACAAACGAAGGGAACCATCTGCCTTAGTGGCAAACACAACTGGTGCTCCCCACTCGAAGACACTCCTTCTAATAAATCCCTTCTTCAAAAGATTGCTGACTTGCACCCCGAGCTCTCGCTGCTCTCTTGGTGCCATACAACGAAGTGGAATCACTATAGGTCTGGCATCTTTCACTAAATCAATACGGAACTCAATCTCTCGGTGTGGTGGAAGCCCGGTCACCTCCTCGAAGACGTCCGGATACTGGCCAACCACGGGCACATCTGACAACTCATCCTGCGGGATGTCGAGGGAATTTACAAAACTAGCCATAACCCCATCACTAGGTAGACTACCAAACACTACCCTCCGCCCATCATCCGCTCTCACTGTCACCCAAAAGCCCTCACAGTCTACCACCACCCGGTATCTTTGGAGCCAATCGACTCCCAATATAATGCCATACCCAGTAAAGCCCAAAACAAAGCAATCACATACAAACATACATCCATGACTCGATAAGACCAAATTTCTGCAAATCATACTAAGGCTAGTCGAACCACCAATCGGGTTCGTCACAACCAACGGTCTATCGACTATCTCGGGTTCCAGTCCCAACCTATCTACCAGGTCACTAGATATGAAGGAACGGGAAGCCCCAGTATCAAACAAAACTCGAACTGGTACATCATAAATAGAAAGCATACCTTGAATAACAACATTCTTTCCTTTCTCCGCCGCAGTTGGGGCATTCGACGAAGAAGGAACAACATCAATAGCATATGCTTTCACAATCTGCTTCTCTTTAAGAGGTTGCAGACACATATCCTTGAAATGTCCCACTTGACCACAGTTGAAGCACTTCTTATCCGCTGGCTTGGCCCGACAATCTTTAGCATAATGACCCTTCTTTCCACAGCTGAAGCACTCAACATCCTTCTTGCTCTTTTTTTGGCCACCATTAGATTGGTCCTGCTTTCTCTTATTCTGAGAGTTATTCTTGCCTCCACCGCCTGCTGGCGTCATTGGCCCTTCTACAGATGCAGCCTCAGTCTTTGACTTAGTGTAGAGACTCTCTGATCTCAAAGCTTTCCCCACAATCGATTCAAAAGTCTCATTGATGTGGTTGATAAGCCTTTCCCCTAAGTATCCATCCAAACCAGTAATGAACTTCTCATTCTTCTTTTCAGGGGTGTCAATGAGAGACAGTCCATACTTCGACAAAGTGTCGAACTCAGCAATATAGTCAGAAACTGCCCTTCCGTTCTGCTTGAGTTCCAAGAACCTCTTGAACAACACTGACTTCTAGAAAGCTGGAATAAACTTCTCGCTAAAGCGAGCCTTGAAATGAACCCAAGTAACCTGATCCTCTGGAGTAGCTATTCTAATGGCATTCCACCAATTCATCGCTCGCCCTTGCAACTGACGAGACGCTAGCCTTCTCTTCATCGCATCCTCAAGACCCAAGTCATCAAAGATACGGTCAAAACTATCCATCCAGTCTTGAACATCTGTGGCCGACTCCGTCCCGTGGAACAGCTTCCCACCAAGGTTAGTGTAATCCTTGCACAACTTGGCGAAATCGACCCTAGGCGCCTGCACTACTGGGCCAGCACCAACTCCGGGATTGGGAATTGCCCCTTGCACTTCTCTAAGCATGTCTCTCATGAGGTCAGTAAACATCGCCCTCATGTCAGCAGCATTCCCTTGGTTGGTCCCTCTACCAGCACCTCTAGTGTCTCTACTCATCGTTCAATCTGTAAAGAGAAAACGATTAACGACCCCATAGTGGTGCTAGTGCAGTGCGACTTCATTCTTATACTACCAATAGTATATATATATATAGCTTTTGAAAACCAAAGTAATCACAAATACGCGCTCTCATATACGTACTATCTCTCCCTAGTGTCTTTCCCTAGGTTAACTACGCGACCTAGAGCTCTGATACCAAATGTGACTGACCGCCCCGCACCAACCGGCATTTACTCCAAAAGTGTGTTGTACACATGTCCAGTTAGCACGGAACGGGTCGTCAGAAGGAAAAAGGAAGAAGGAAATGAACATACAAAGAACCTGTAGAATGTCTCACAGCGCATAGAACAAAATATAATAATAACATACTTGACATAAAACAGGAGAGACAGTGCATAAGCTAAAAACCAGAACTAAGCATCATAGCAGCGGAAATCCAAAATATAGCTTATTACAACTTTTCAAACTGTCTCAAAGCAAAAGTAAGATAAAGGAGGTACACTACTAATGCCCAAGTAGCGACCACCAACGACACAGGGAGAATGTGTATATATATATCATACGTGGAAGTCTCCTGCCCGCCTCCGAATCAGCTACTCGCGCACCACCAGCTAACCTGTCTCTAGTCTGCTCGTGTGAGCACCCAGAGTAATAAGAGGAGACATAAAACTCTGGGTCAGACATAAATCCTGGTATGAGCGATAAGCATCTAAAGTGAACAATAACAGGTAGACTAAAACATACCTGAACCTGGACCTGCAACCAAAGAGTTAGCACTACATACTGTACAACACTCTAAGGTGCCATATCAAAAGGTGTAAAGATACGGAGGTGGGGGTGTGCATGTCATAGTGATGGCAAACAATCAAACATAGCATCCATCCTCACATCTCTCACTCTGTGCGTAAAGCATACGATATTCACCACTTCGATCACCCACCCTAGCTACGATCACTTTGCTTTATGAAGTCAAAAATGGCTTCACTGCACTGATAACGTAGCCACAAATCCTTTGCTATGTCCACTTTCCCCATGGAGTTACTCACCCCATCTGCGCTGGCTCATAGCCTTACCAATCCTTACTATGTCCACTTGCCCCATGGAGTTATTCACCCCATCTGCGCTGGCTCATAGTCTTACTACGCATCACCTTGCCCCTCAAGTCATAATGACTCTACTGCACTGATAACGTAGTCTTGCTACCATCACCTTGTCCCTCGAGTCGCAATGACTCTACTGCACTGATAAGTAGCCCATCGTTCATTTTCAGTGGTGAATCGAAGTTATGAACGTCGACAACTCCTTAGCACACGTCCCGCAGCAAAGCCCAACCATGAAGTGAACTCATCGGTTCCCAACTAGATCCTGAGCTCTAACTTCCCATATTGGACTACCTTTGCATCTCGGGTTATTGGTCAGTACTGGGTCGGGTCGGGTTCCCTTCAAGCCATCGGTTCGGGTCGGGTGTCCTCCTTTGGGTCGGTTCTTCTTCTGGTACGGTTCGGGTCGAGTCCACTCCATCGCGTCACCTCGGGTCGGTTGTCTCACTTCAGGTCGGGTCGGGTATCCCACCTCGGGTCGGGTCGGGTGCCATTTCCCCTCCAGTTTGTGCTTCTGCTCCGATCCGCTCCCTCATTCTTTATCCGATCCGATCGCTCCTCCTTTATCCGATCCGATCGCTTCTCCTTTATCCGATCTGATCCCAGTTCAGTTAGCGTGGCCTTCCTTTTTGCCAATTTTCTCAAGTGTCAGGTTCTGATCCGATCGAATCCCTTGCCCAGTTCAACATATCCGATCCGAGCCCCCATATCCGATCCGATCCGAAACCAACACTGCTTTCTGAAATTGTTCCAGCAAGTGTTTACGCCATTCGGCGACATTTTCGACCATTCTAACTATTGAAATCAATCACAAAGCATTTCATACAGTCATAGCAACATGCATAATCAACCACAAACATCAAAACATCAATATGATAGGTTAAAATGGATCAAACATACCCCAAAACCCCATATTTCCCCTTAAGCATGTTTAGGTGAAACTAATGATAGGATTAGCAAAACTTAACCAAATTAACCCAAATTTATATCAGAGGTCTAAAACATCATTTAGGAATTTATGAACATTTTTCCCAAATTTATTAGTGTATAAATTCGCTAATCAACACTAATTACCCCTAATTAGCCATAATTAGTGCAAAACTATGCAAATCACTCACCTTAGCCACAAATAAACTAAGATCTGAAATAAACATCTGATTTGATGCAAATCCCAATGCTAAACAGCAGCTCCAATGTTGATTTGGTGTAGATCTTCCTTGATTAGAGGTTGCTAAGCTTAATCCTTGACCAAAAGATGATTTGGAGGTGATTTAGAGGTTGGAGGCCATTTTTAGGGTTCCTTGGTGATAAGTGGAGGCTAGAAAACTGAAATGGAATGATTCTCCATCTCATTTCAGCCTTTCCATAACCCCAATCCCGAAATGGGTTATGGGCCTACTCACTAATCACCCGATTTGGCCCAGTTAAGCAGTTTTTCACCCTCCAAACCTTATTTCAGCCATATCTCCCAAACGGTAAGTCCGTTTGGCTATTTGACCACTCTACGGAAAGGTAAACCATCAAACGGATCTAATGGAAGTGGTTTCAGGTCAAAATTCCTTTCCAATCGAAAGTTATGGCCAAAACAAGATCAGCTAGGGGCAAAATGGTCATTTAAAAATCGACAAAAATCACGAATATGGGAAATGACTCTAATAGATGTTTCCCAAAGTTACATGACCATACGATTTCATATGGGAAATAAATAAATATTCTACGATCCTCCGATGCGTAGGATACGGGTCGTTACATAAAATCTACTTTATATCAACTTCTCGTAATTCCTTTATAACTTATGAATTCTTCTATTAATTTTCCAAATATTTCCTTTTATAAATATACTGATTTTATAAAATACTTAAATTCAATATCCACCTAAAAATTTCTTTTTATATATTCTAATATTACTTATGGTATTTTAAAAAACCAAACACAAAGGATCAATCATTATCTAAACATGCATAATCAATAAAGGTTATATATCACATCATAAATCACAATATACAAAAAATCGTAATATAAATGTTGAGGAATCCAGTTGGATCCCTCCAACCTATTCCCCTGCATCCACAGATGTTAATCACATAAATTATATCGATTTCATATCAATATGAAATTGTATAACAAACGAACTCAATATTTAAAAGACGACTTATATATATAACTATATATATAAATTATCTCAACCAATTATCGACGATTAATCCAAACAATCAACACACGGCAATCAACCATCATTTATCAATTTTGAAAATATGTTATAAAAATATAAAATGGGTAGAGTTAGTGAGTTTTACTCACTTTGGTGGATTATCGTTAAATAGCGATAACCGTCGGTTATTCAGATCAGGCAATTTATCTTACTATAAATTGTAATGCGCTCCAACTCACTCCAAACCAGTTCCATTGTGTAGTATTTGTCGAGACGGTTCCACCATCTCTTGTTTCGTCAGATTTTGATATCGTGTGAATTAGATATGCATTTTACCAGTTTAGACAAGCATTTAAATTATAAAAACCAATTTCTATATAACATGGGCTCACCATCGTTTTATGTCTTGGCCCATTTAGACAAGTTTCCCAACCCGCCCATCACTTTCTTCTCCAACATTCTGTTTACAGTTCTAAACCATTAACCCAACAACCAGTCACATTTTTCCATCCATACACTCGTACCACCTCCAGATATATTTAACAAAAATATCCAAAACAAATCTTCTTTTCAAACTCTATCTCCTCAGACCAAAGATGCAAAGCTCAGTGTCTACTTCTGCAGAGCGTTCGAACCATGCTTATAGCTGCGTCAGGAAAACAGAGAACCCTCCTTACATAAATCCACCTACCTTTCACCATTTTATGTAAACCAACATCACTTAATAACCCATCCCCTAATTCAATACTTTATTAATGTTTGAATCACCTGCTCAACGTTTCTCTTACTTCTCCAGTAATATATACGAACAAAGCTTCTAATAAGCCATTACCATGTCTTCTACCTCACTCTCTCCTTCCACACTTCATGGACAAAAATGCGAACACCATCAACCTCTCCTATAGATTCTCTTTAATCTCCACCCAATATTAAAACCTTCGAACTCACGAAATACATCGCGTCGTTCCTCCTCTACGCACCCCTCACAGTAACACTTCCTTCCAACATCGCTTCCCCACTTGTTCAGGAAATCCCAAAACCAAATACGCCATTCAACTCGTCGACACATTCTCCTCCACCTGGACTACATCGCGACAGGAACTGCACCATCATATCGCGAACGATACCAGGCTTCCGAAACCCCAATAGGACTTGCAACAGAAATATTGACAATAATTGCCCAAGAATTCATATAAGGTGTTAAATCCTTCTCCTAATCCAACTCTAACAACCGATACACGATTAGATGCTAAAATCTCGCGATAATGGAAGCCCTAACTCAACTATTAAGAACACAGTGAACGGTTTTCTAATGAAGGCCAAAAGCAAGGATATCATAGTGAAGCTCTCTTAGAAACGAACACAAAAATATAGCTTTTAGCATTTACAAGAATTGATTTTGATTTTCTATCCATTTACGAAACTCACGATATATTGTTTTGAAGTGGCGGTTGGTTTCTGCGTTTGACTATAGAGACGAATAGGTTAGGGTTAGGAGAAATAAAGGGTATTTATAGAGTAGGTTTGCTTACAAGTTAAGCTTCATATTTTTAATAATAATTTATATTCAAATATTAGCTCAATTCATCGTTTAAAATTTTGTGTGGTCACACACGAGATCCAATTCCGATGAAAATTGACAAACAATTACAATTTGACATTATGGACCCAACGAAACTTGTTTCGTCGAATTCCGAGTCCATTTGCTCACACAGCGTATTTTTAAAGTCAAATCATTGATTGTTTTTCACATTAATATTCCGTACGGCCACATACTGACTTCAAAAATCAAGAAAATTGAAATCAAATAATAATCTAATATTCCGGATCCAACAAAATTAATTTCGTCAAAAACGGATGGCGTTTGCAAAAATGGCTATTTTAAAGGCTCTAAATAAACCAATTAGATATTAATATATTTAAAAATAATTAAACTAAATATTAATAAATAAATATTATCGTATATATTCACAATAGAATATCATACAGCTCCAATATATATATATATATATATATATATATTTGAATTTATAACTCGATATTTCAAATCCATGTTAAATAGATAAAAATTTATAATAAAAATCCTTTTATTATATAAATAAATCGTTATAAATTATAAACGAATTCCATAGTGACTTTCTGGAAATTTGATTTGATCATAACTCACAATATAGCCAACGAAATCTCAATTTTTCTCTTCCATTAGAAAAATATCGTTAAATGGATTCGAACGTTTCCTATTTCACAGAAATCTGACATAAAACGGATTCCGTATATTCAATTGAGGCTCGAATCACCAAATTACGAACTACCGCGTCGTTACGGGCTCGATTTAAATTATATTATAATTAATACGTTCAAACTTCGTTTTAAAAATAAATTCGTTACTATAATTCAATTCTAAACAGAATAAATCTTATAAATAATCCAATTTACACAATATTGTGAATTCTACTAATTCCGACTATTTCGGAATTAATTATGTTATTCTATTATTTATATTAATTAAATATTCAATATAATTTAATTTAAGCCAATGAATTACCAAACCAACATTTAAATAATTAAATTAATTAATTATTATACCGTTAAAAATACGGGACGTTATATTCTTCCCCTCTTAAAATAATTTCGTCCTCGAAATTGCTAAGGTAGAAACAGACCCTGTTAACTAGGTAAAAATTATTTGTTTACTTATTAACTTTAGTTTTAACTGAACCAACTAATTTAAATTAAATATTAATTCATTCTTATTACCGAAAATTTTCCAAAAATTCTGAAAATGTGACGACCGCCCATAACCCCCGTACTAAACAAGTGAAATAATGCACTAAAGGGTGTGCCGAGCAACTATGGACGATCATCAGTGTAGGTAAACAACATCGAAACCTGACGTAGAACTCACAGCGCAAGGATAAAATATAATAGAGCATATATAACAGGTAATAGTAATGAGGCATCATATAGCATACTTTTGAAAACTTTCTCGACATCTTGAAAGGTTATGTAACTGAAACAAAAGTTTGTACCTAAGTCCTCACTACAACACTCATAGAACACTCAACAGTGGAAATAGAAATACTAGATAGTAATAAAACTGGTACGCCAGCCTCCTGCTCGCCTCCGCACAGCAGCATTGTCCTCACTAATCACCTGTAACCTGCTACTTAGTCTGCTCATCCATAAGCGGATGAACAACCAAAGGTAATAAGTTGAGACATAAAACCTTGAGTCAGACAATAGTCTTAGTGAGCGATAAAAAAGCTAACAAACTTCAACAGTAAGGTATATGAGAATGGATAGATAAACATACTAATCTACCCATAACATCAGAGAAGAACTCAACCCTATCCTCCTCACATTGGATAGTGATAGCCTTTACTTTAAACCATTCAACCCTTCATCCATGGAAACCATAGCATCCATTCAATCATGGCAAAGCACTCATAACATCCAAATTAAAAGTATCTCATGTAAACCATCCTAATCGATTTTAATATCCCCCAAGCACAAGCTCCAAAGGCCTAAACCAATATTAGACATGCACCCAAGCAACATCTCCTTCGACGTAGCACAACCTACATGAGACGGTACAAACAAAACAACCAATCATCCATGACTGACTCAAGCTATCACTGCCAATCCTTCTTTGAAACTATCATTAATCGTATGACGGCCAACCTTGCCATATGTCAAGGGCTAATGGTAACCCCAGTTGTAGTATAAACTCTATATGTCTAACCTTGACAACTAGGCCTTTCAACGATACCCAAGGTACTCAACCAACAACCTTCCGGTCTTTCGGGTTCCCCTATTGTACCCCGCTTTGAGCCTGCTAGAACTTAAGACAACGATGAATTCTCGGCCTTCGCATCCCTAGTCGTCCATCCTTGACGACGTTTCATAGCTCAAGCAACCTTCCCGAGCAACCATTATCCACTAGCTCACGACCTTTGAATTGTCACCCCATTCGATGTTCTATACTGATCAACGAACACCTTACAACACTTCGAACCTTCCAACTTGAATTTACTTCGAAGTCACATCATCACCGAGCCAATTACTTCACTGTGCTGTGGCTAGGGTTCAGGGGGTTACCCCCGAAAAATACTTTTTTCAGACCTTTTTCTCCAAATCTAAGTCGTACCCGAAAAACGTACTTTTTCAGAAAATGAACCTATTGGAACCAAACCATAGCATCATCACTATCAACCACAGTGTTTAAAAGCGCTGCTAAAAACATGATCGATCAGCCCCTTCAGACCGACTCGACCCAAACTAGGCCGACCCGACCCCGCTCTCTTCTGGCTTCAGAACCCAACCGATCCACTATAGACCGACCCACTCGTTGGCCGATCCAATTCATATAACAACCAACCGACCCAACCCAGTCTAGGCCGACCCGATCCAGTCTAGCCCGACCCGATCCAAGATGACTGATCTGATCCCCAAAATGACCGACACGATCCAACTTCTGACTTTCTCCCCAAGTCACGACTTGACCGACCCACATCTTGAATGGACCGACCCGACTAGACATTTCTCGACCCGACCAGTTCCACTGACCGACCCGTTCTAACTTGTTCTCCATGATAGGATTTGACACTGTCCCGACCCACTTATGGCCGACCCGATCCACTTCCTGCACCTCTCCAGTTCTACTTCGATTTCGACCAAAACTTCGTCAAATGACGAATCCAGCAAAACCGACTCAACCAAAATCATCAAACACAAACATGTCATAACATTGCTAACAACATGAATATTACGATTACTATAAAAATGATGTAAATATCACCTAAAACCATCAAATTGAACATATAATCAAAATGAGAGATCTTACTAACATAAACATGTGAAATGACATGAAATTAACGGGTAAAACTTGCTAAATTAGATCATAGAGTTATTCATATGAAAATGGACATATAATGTTGTAAATCTATGGTGAAACACTTGAATTTGATGAGAAACATGCACAAACACTCATATACTTCATTGCATTCATGTGAGAGATGTAAATCACTCAACGATTATCCCAAACAAGGAAACATCAAAGGAATATGAATCCGGACAGCAAGCACTTCTCACGAAACACCTTGATCCAATGAATCCTTGCCTCAATTGATGTAGATCTAGCCTCCAATGGTATAGATCTCCAATTTCCCTCCTTGGATTATGATTTTTAATGGTGGAAAGGTGTTAGAGGAAGAAGAAGCACAAGGCCTCAAAATGAGAGAATGGGAGAAGTGACTTACTATCCATACCCCTCACCCCTTAGTTTCCACCAACCTACTAATGGGCCTCCCCAATTCAGCCCATTAGGCTCTCCAAACCTGAACAACCAACTGAAAAACCTTAAAAAAGAGATTTCTCCGACACCACTGACCAAATCTTTAATGCAACCACTCTACGGAAAGGTAATCATCAATCCCTTTCCAATGGCACATATCTCACCCTCTGATTCAACTTGAGTCAAAAATTATGCCCTGTACAAGACTAACAGGGGCAAAATGGTCACAAACAAAATCGGTAAAAATTATGGACATGTCTCACATTCCCATAAGCAACATATCAAAAGATGAGAATGATCCAACCCTCAGGGAATAAAATAAAAATATTTTACGATCTCCCGATACGTAAAATGCGGGCTATTACAGAAAATTTTCTAACACCCTAAATTTTTGAAAATTTTCGCCAGCACCTCTTTTGTACGACTCAATCGGTACAACTACAACTCTCCTCTCTAGACCTTCTCCAATCCAAAAGAAAATCAAACAGCCAAGTGTAACAACCCGAAAATCTGGGTCAGTTTAAAAATTTTATTTTGTCAATTTTAGCGAATTTTGAATATTTAAAATAGATTATTTTAAATATAATATCGACGAGATATTTATTTTGAATATAATTAGAACGTATATATTATATACGTCGTCGTTAGAATATAAATATTTATATATAATTATAAATAGAATTGAAAATGGCGCGGTAGTTCGATAATTCGATTTCAAACTTCAATTGAATGTACCGGGTGCAAAACAATCCGGATTTTAGTGAAACCAAAAATGATAGGATCTAATAGATAATATCTTTCTATCGAATCCGACAAATCGAGATTTCATAGCGGGAATCAAAAGATATGTCCGGTTGAAAATTCTGAATAGTCGCTATGGAATTCAGGCCCTTAAAAATGGACATTTTGCAAACGACCTCGGATTTCGACGAAACCAGTTTTGTTGGGTCCGTGATGTCAAATTATTGCTAGATTCCGAATTTCATAATTTTTCGAATCAATGTGTGAGCGTGGCAAAGGAAAACGCGTTTGACCAGTTTCAGTTGATTTTAATCGACTGGAAAATGGCCATTTTTCCAACGGTCTCAGAATTTGACGAAACTAGTTTTGTTAGGACCGTATCGTCAATACGAAGCTAGAAAATATTTTTCTGCAATTTATAGAGTTCGTATGTGGCCCCGGTAAATCGAAATGTGCATTTAAATTGAATATATAAAGATTTATATTTTAAATTCAACGGAAGCTGATCGTAAGGGTCGAATTGGCCTACGATATATATTCCATTGTGCTCGGAATGGTGGTATTACACTAGGGACGACAGTCGTTGGGTGTGATTCCGAGTTCGAACGAAAAGTCAACACTTAGAATAAATTAAAGAATAAAACAATATATATATAAAATTTCTTCTATTTCTCTAATAACCCCCCCCCCCTCTGGTCAAAATAAAAAAAAACGCTCAGCCCCCTTTTCTTCAAAGCCGATTCTCGTCGCCTCCTCACCCAAGCTCGCCGCCGCTTCCCCTCAGGTGACCACCGACGCCGCGCCTTTCCCCCCTCCTTCGCGAATCCGCCCTCTCGAACCCCCATCGACCCAAATCTTCCACCGCGAGTTCGAGATGAACGCTCCCACCGCCTGCAGCAACACCCTGGCCCGCCCCTGCGCCACCTGCCGACTCCGAAGCCGCGCCTCCTCCCTGTCTTCGACCGATGACGCAGCGTTCAGCGAAGGTGAGTTTTTCTTCGTTAATTTTATTTTTATTTTTATTTTATTTTAGCTAATTCCTAAACATACGCTGTTTTTGAAGAATAAACATACATCGTTTTTGAAAAAATAAATAATATTTGTTTTTGAAAAATAAGTAGCATAGGTGCAGAAAAATATATGAACAACATTGGTTTTTTTTTATGCGATTTCTAAATAAAATAGCCTTGATAAGGAAAGAAGGAAAATATATATAAAGGCGAGATTTTTAAATATATATAAAGTCGAGATTTTTAAATATATATAAAGGCGAGATTTTTAAATATATATAAAGGCGAGATTTTTAAATATATATAAAGGCGAGATTTTTAAATATATAAAGGCGAGGTTTTTATATGAAGAGGAAGAAATAAAAATATGATTTTTATATTTTTAAAGTATTAAAAATATAGTTTTTACTATCTAGAAGATGTAAAAATATGATTTTTGGTTAGATAGAGAATTAAAAATATAATTTTTACATGATAGGAATATTAAAAATATCATCTTTATATGTGTAGAAAATTAAAAATGAGATTTTAATAAAGATGAAATCTTCAAATTTGAAAAGGCGAAGTCTATGTGTTTATAAGGGTGAAATCTTTATTTTAGAAAAGGCGAAATCTTTAAGTGGAAAATAGCATGATAAAAATATAATTTTTATCTATATAACATAGTAATAAAAATATGATTTTTATATATTGAACTTCGAAATAAAAATATGATTTTTATATATTGAACTTCGAAATAAAAATGTGATTTTTATATATTGAACTTCGAAATAAAAATGTGATTTTTATATATTGAACTTCGAAATAAAAATGTGATTTTTATATATTGAACTTCGAAATAAAAATGTGATTTTTATATATTGAACTTCGAAATAAAAATATGATTTTTACATAGGTAGTGGCTACGGGCAACGAAGATGACGAAGATGCGATAGCGATGAAGATTTCTATCAATGAAGTGCCGTGGAGCTAGGATAGCTATAGGTGAGAATTTCTCACCTTTCCATTTCATTTCTATTTATATATATATACTAGGATGCAGACGGTGCTTAGTAGCACCAGACACAATCGTCCACAGACCATGGACTTGTTTGTTTGGTTGCATAGATTAGTTATATGATTTGATTTGAATTTGGTTGTTTGGTGATTTTGATTGATGTGTGAATGGCGTGGGCCTTCACTAGACCGGGGATAAGGCTAGGCCTCGTCCCGTTTCTAGTATCGTGCCGTTATGCCGCCAAAATTTTCTAAAATATGTTAGAAAAATAAAAATATCATTTTATTGAATAAATGAACTGAATAGAAATTCATATGTTGAAATAAAAAATGTTTTTATCGTTAAAAATATAATTTTTAACGTGAAGTGAATAAAATAAAATATTCATTTACAAACCGAACGGTTTGTTTATGTACACCTATTTGAAGGACATTGATTGGGTCGATAAATTTTACACATCGCCCAACTGCACAACTAAAATCTGTGTTTGATTGTTTGAAACCCCACACGGGTGTTAGGATGAAATTTGAAGTTCACTCATCCTGATTAATTAAATATGTCGATCGATCGATTGACAGGCTGTTATAAGCGTTAGATATCTATATTTGATGCTTATACAGTGTAGTGCACTTTGGTTGATTATTTTTCAATGCTATTATATGTGTGTAATGTATGAAAATCCATATAATTAACATTATATGGTGATTGATTGGGCCTCATTCCAATTTGATAAATAAAGAATATTATAAAATAAAAGTTCATGTGTTGACAGTACTCATCCATTGAGATTGGTCATGTGCTGAACGAAATATTTTAGTAATAAAATTTACGTCTTTACAATATAAAATAAAGGTTCATGTGTTGACAGTACTCATCCATTGAGATTGGTCATGTGTTGAACGAAATATTTTAGGAATAAAATTTACATCTTTACAATATAAAATAAAGGTTCATGTGTTGACAGTACTCATCCATTGAGATTGGTCATGTGTTGAACGAAATATTTTGATAATAACAACTATTTTGAAAAAGAAATATTTGAAATAGAATATTTGAAAATAGAAATTTATGAAGCCGTGTTGATTAGATTGACGCCATTTTGACGTGAACGATATTTATATCAATTTTATTCATTTTGAAATGAATTGAATTGAAAACGATTTCGAAATGAATTGAATTGAAAACGATTTCGAAATGAATTGAATTGAAAACGATTTCGAAATGAATTGAATATATAACGATTTCGAAATGAATTGAATTGGAAACGATTTCGAAATGAATTGAATATATAACGATTTCGAAATGAATTGAATATATAACGATTTCGAAATGAATTGAATTGAAAACGATTTCGAAATGAATTGAATTGAAAACGATTTCGAAATGAAATGAATTGAAAACGATTTCGAAAGGAAATGAATTGAAAACGATTTCGAAATTAATTGAATATAAAATGAATTCAAATTGAATTGAAAGCAAATTGAAATGAATTCAAATTGAATTGAAATTTGAATTGAATAGAAATGAATTTTAAAACGAATTTATAAAGAAGAATTCAATTTTGATTTGAATTGAAAAGGAAGTTGAAATTGCTTTTGAAACGAATTTTAAAACTATTTATATAATTCGTTTTAAATAGAAATCGACGAAATATATATTATATATATTATATATATAATATAATGGCCTGAATAGAACGCGCCGCGCCGCGACAGTTCGTGAATTTCGACCATTTATTTCAAACGGACATTACGGGAGATCCGACCGTCGGATTCTCCTGAAACCGGAACCGTTGGGTTCGTATCGAAAAGAGCTTTCTAACGAATATTAGAAATTTGAAATCTAACGGTTGGATTTGGAATTATGTCCAAATCAGATTTGAAAAAGGTCGTTGTAAGTGCAGTTCGATGGCCATTGATGGAAATCGACTGTACGGGCCTTGATAAAATTATATAAAATAGTAATAATTTGTGTAAAATCATAAGAAATGATTTAGAAAGGATTGGGATGAAAAACTCCATATTTGAAAAGATAAAAATAGATTTTTATCGAAATGAACTAGTCTTGAACTAGAAATATAATTCTATTTATTTTTAAATAAACAAATTGAATTTGAAAAGGGTTTTAAAAATAACCAGAATTTCCAATGATTGCATTGGAGTGGATTTGAATCGAAATTGTCTTCGGAATATTTCGATGTTGGATTTCGTGATTATACAGATGTTGTTATGGAAATTTGAAAGATATATATTTATATCGTTATTTCCAATACGACATTTGTTAATCGTAGAATTTGATATTGAATATAAGCCGATATATTTTCTATTCAGAGCCTTATATTGAATATCAAATGTGATTTGGGTTTGTCGTGAATGGTGTCTTCACTAACACTGTTCTTGAACCCAGTTGAGAAAAGATTAAATCTTTTTATTTAGATTTAATGAAGTGTACCAATTAAATAATATTTAATTGGAATTGAATTGATATTGATTTTTGGGTTTATCGTGAACAGTGTTTTAAATAACACTTGTTCTTTAACCCGATAATTAATGAATGTGACTTTGGGTTTATCGTGAACCGTGTTTTAAATGACACTGATTCTTTAACCCAGTCGAAGATTAAAACTAAGTGGAGTTTTAATGAATCTTTAATTAGATTGAAATGATCGAGAATGGAGTATCACCAGTTTTGCTCCAGGCGATAGTTAAATCTTTAATTAGATTTAAACGTGAAACGGTAATTGAATTTACCGATAACACCGTGGTGCTAGATATGAAGTATAACCAGTTTTACTTCATGGGATGAATAGGTTGGGATTGTGTGACGAGAAGGAATTTCGCTCGGTCCGAACCAGTCGCTAAACCGATTCAGGCCGTTTGAAACGCCCTATCGTTTGAGAACACGACAAAACAGAACGCATACAGAAGAACATTTCATTGTATATTACAACAATGCATCAGATTACAAGAATATACAGAGTATAAATGAATATTACACAGAAATATCAGAGATTTAAATTACATTTAAATACATAGCAGCGGAAAATAATACAATACACAACTAGAAGAGATATACGGATACAAAGCTTTCCGGATATCGTTCCAGCTGTAAACCAGGATCCTGTGAATAAAAATCTGCAAAACCAAAACTACTAGCTGCCCGTGTCAAAATAAGGGCACCCAGAGTTTAGGTTAAAACAATAAACTCCAGGTCAGTCATGTGACTGGTGTGAGAACTAAAACAGTTATTAATCTTTATTTTAAATCATTAGGTAAAATCAAGGGACCACGCCGTATAACACGGAACGGGTTTCCTCCCAAGGATACCAGTGCCTAAAACAAACAGCGCAATGCTAAATAAAGAAAAATGAAGCTGTTATAAGACCCAGGTCCTATCACACAATGCAAACGCAAGCCGGGGGATAGGGTTTTCCCTTATAACAGCCAAAGAGTGCTTGATACGTTTAAAACAAATCATTTGATACTAATATAAGTGCATAGTGTATAAAACACTTCAAATCATAAGTATCAATCATAGGCGGCATGGGTACCATATATCATGTCGCCATATATAGGTTTACAAATAAAACCGCAAATGTCACGTATTTGGAAATTGGATTTCCATCTATGAACCGAGGCAAAAGATAGTCCTCAACCGATTCGAGACAATCTAGCCTACCATGTCTCAGGAACAGCCGCAACTGCCCCCTGGATCGTCAGGGCCGGTCCACCGATGTGGATTATTATGCCTGAACAATACGTCTCCCCGCCCTTTGGGGCGCAAACGAGCCAACGAATGACTCCATCGGTTCGAGAACGACCGATCAATCCGAGGCGCCTCGCAACAGCAACAACCACATAAGTCAAACTCGTCAGGGCGTGTAAAACCACTGACGCCACTTCTAGCTAGAAAGAAACGCAAGTCCTCCCTGATGTCCTCTCCCGTTTTTGGTTCATACCGGGTGTGAAACTCGCGAAGTAAACGTTACACAAAGCTACGCCACAAAGGCCGTGCTTTGATCATCACCACAAGACTTTGCTTTTCAACAGAAGCCTTGATCATTTGCATCTTAGCATGCCACACAGGCAAACCACTCTATGCAACCGATATCAGTCACACAGAATGAAATCCAGTGTCAGACACACAGTCCATTTACAAGTCCGTTCGGGGCCTGAACGAAACCGGAGGCACCTAGTACCCCGCATATCCATCGATCTCCAAGTACGTCTGGACGATCACTAACTGTTTCCATCTTCTTAGGTGTACAGCCCAATCAAGATCATCAGCTATCACCCAAACGACGTGAAGACCTCCGGTCTTCGACCATCGTCTTCATCTTCGACTTATCGTCGTATCAGTTATTCAGAATGGGATAAACCCGGTCTTTCCGAATAACTCGCGTATATTTTAAATAGGTGTTACACAAACACAACATACGCCTCATTCCAATTCATTAGTCACTAACCGTAAATTAATCAAGAGAATAATTCCCCAAATATTAACCCCGAAGGCCGAAACCAACATCAGATCAATATCCAGAAAACCATTCTGCTTGGCTAACCGACAGTTAGTTTCTAAATTTCACGTTCAAATCTAATTAAAGATTTAACTATCGCCTGGAGCAAAACTGGTGATACTCCATTCTCGATCTTTTCAATCTAATTAAAGATTCATTAAAACTCCACTTAGTTTTAATCCGTGACTGGGTTAAAGAATCAGTGTCATTTAAAACACGGTTCACGATAAACCCAAAGTCACATCCCATTAATTATCGGGTTAAAGAACAAGTGTTATTTAAAACACTGTTCACGATAAACCCAAAAATCAATATCCATTCAATTCCAATTAAATATTATTTAATTGGTACACTTCATTAAATCTAAATAAAAAGATTTAATCTTTTCTCAACTGGGTTCAAGAACAGTGTTAGTGAAGACACCATTCACGACAAACCCAAATCACATTCATTAATTATCGGGTTAAAGAACAAGTGTTATTTAAAACACTGTTCACGATAAACCCAAAAATCAATACCAATTCAATTCCAATTAAATATCATTTAATTGGTACACTTCATTAAATCTAAATAAAAAGATTTAATCTTTTCTCAACTGGGTTCAAGAACAGTGTTAGTGAAGACACCATTCACGACAAACCCGAATCACATTCGATATTCAATACAAGGCTCTGAATAGAAAATATATCGGCTTATATTCAATATCGAATTCTACGACTAGCAAATGTCGTATTGGAAATAACGATACAAATATATATCTTTCAAATTTCCATAACAACACTTGTATAATCACGAATTCCAACATCGAAATATTCCGAAGACAATTTCGATTCAAATCCACTCCAATGCAATCATTGGAAATTTTGGTTATTTTCAAAACCCTTTCAAATTCAATTTATTTATTTAAAAATAAATAGAATTATAATTCTAGTTCAAAACTAGTTCATTTCGATAAAAATCTATTTTTATCTTTTCAAATATGGAGTTTTTCATCCCAAACTTTCACAAATCATTTCTTATGATTTTACACAAATTATTACTATTTTTAATAATTTTATCAAGGCCCGTACAGTCGATTTCCATCAACGGCCATCGAACTGCACTTACAGCGACCTTTTTCGAATTTGATTTGGACGTATCTCCAAATCCAACCGTTAGATTTCAAATTTCTAACATTCATTAGAAAGCTCTTTTCGATACGAACCCAACGGTTCCGGTTTTAGGAGAATCCGACGGTCGGATCTCCCGTAATGTCCGTTTGAAACAAATGGTCGAAATTCGCGAACTGCCGCGGCGCGGCGCGTTCTATTCAGGCCATTATATTATATATATAATATATATAATATATATTTCATCGATTTCTATTTAAAACGAATTATATAAATAGTTTTGAATTCGTTTCAAAAACAATTTCAACTTCCTTTTCAATTCAAATCAAAATTGAATTCTTCTTTATAAATTCGTTTTAAAATTCATTTCTATTCAATTCAAATTTCAATTCAATTTGAATTCATTTCAATTTGTTTTCAATTCAATTCGAAATCGTTTTCAATTCAATTCATTTCGACATCGTTTTCAATTCAATTCATTTCGAAATCGTTTTCAATTCAATTCATTTCGAAATCACTTAAAATTGATATAAATATCGTTCACGTCAAAATGGCGTCAATCTAATCAACACGGCTTCATAAATTTCTATTTTCAAATATTCTATTTCAAATATTTCTTTTTCAAATATTTCTTTTTCAAAACTGGAATGAGGCCCAATCAATTACCATATAAAATTAATTATATGGATTTGCATACAACACATGTATATAATAGCATTGAAAATAATCAACCATCAACCAAAGTGCACTACACTGTATAAGCATCAAATGTATATATTCAACGCTTATAACAGCCTGTCAATCAATCGATCGACATATTTAATCAATCAGGATGAGTGAACTTCAAATTTCATCCCAACACCCGTGTGGGGTTTCAAACAATCAAACACAGATTTTATTCGTGTAGTTGGGCGATGTGTAAAATTTATCGTCCCAATCAATCTCATTCAAATAGGTGTACATAAACAAACCGTTCGGTTTGTAAATGAATATTTATTTATTCACATTCACGTTAAAAATTATATTTTTAACGATAAAACATTTTATTCCAACATATGAATTTCTATTAAGTTCATTCTTTAAAAAAAATGATATTTTTATTTTTCTAACACGTTTTAGAAAATTTCGGCGGCATAACGGCACGATACTAGAAACGGGACAAGGCCTAGCCTTATCCTCGGTCTAGTGAAGGCCCACGCCATTCACTCATCAATCAAATCAATTTCATTTTGCAAACCACAAAATTTGGAGCAAGGGTCTAACCTAGCCTTACTCCTACGCCTTATAACGGCGCACGTCTAATCCTAACCAATTTATCGATTCGATTTTTTTCACACCACAAACCACATTCAAACCGATATCGCAATCAATCACAAAACAGCCAAACAAACAAGTCCATGGTCTGTGGACGATTGTGTCGGGTGCTACTAAGCACCGTCTGCATCCTAGTATATATATATAACTAGAAAAGAAATAGAAAGGTGAGAAATTCTCACTTATAGCTATCCTAGCTCCACGGCTCTTCTTTTGCAGAAGTCTTCGTCGTTTCGCCTTCTTGTCACCTTCGTTGCCCGCTTTCACTACATATGTAAAAATCGAATTTTTACTTCGCTATTCAATATATAAAAATCGAATTTTTATTTCAAAGTTCAATATATAAAAATCGAATTTTTATTTCAAAGTTCCATATATAAAAATCGAATTTTTAGTTCAAAGTTCAATATATAAAAATCGAATTTTTAGTTCAAAGTTCAATATATAAAAATCGAATTTTTAGTTCAAAGTTCAATATATAAAAATCGAATTTTTAGTTATATAGATTCCGCCTTTTCCATTTCAAAGATCTAATCTTTTCTTTTACTTTTCAAAGTTTAAATCTTTTACCTTATAAAAATTCAAATCTTTTAAAACCTTTTTAAAATTCAAATCTTTTAAAACCTTTTTCTTATATTACAAAAAAAATCAGTTTTTTTTTCTTTCTTTACAAAAAAAATCAGTTTTTTAAAAGGTTTTACAAAATCAGTTTATTTTTTTTTTTTTTTATACTTCTATAAAATCAGTTTTATTTCTGTTTATAAAAACTCAGTTTTTTTACTTTTTATAAAATTCAGTTTTCACTTCTAAAATTAAATCAGTTTTATACTTTTTTTTCAAAACAGATTTTAATTTAAAACAAAACAGTTTTTACTGAATAAATAAAATAAAGTAAAATAATAATATATAAAAAAAATTGCTCACCGAATGTAGCTGCGAAGGGGGGGGTTTCTGGTGGCTCGTCGGCGGCAAGCTTCGAGGGGCGGCGCTATGGCTTCGAACGGGCGGCGGCTTCGTTTCGACGGAGAAGGCGTTGACTTCGGGGGGGTTGCTCGATGGTTGCGTCGCCTTCGCTGGAAGGAGCTCTGACGGAGGGGTGCGGTGGTGTTCGTCGGCGTCAACTTCGAGGTGGCGACTGCTTCGCGAGGGGGAGGCTGGATCGGCGCTAGGGTTCTTCTTCTTTTTTTTTTTTCTTTTATTTATGTTTTAACTGAATCGGGGGGGGGGGGGCCAGAAAGGAGATAAGGAGGGAAAGATAGATTTTTTTTATTTTTATTATTATTATTATTTAATTATTAAATTTAGCAAAACGGTTGACTTTTACATATGACCTCAAAACGAGGCCCACCGCCTGTCGTCCATAGCGTTTAACCCCCATTCCGAACACAATGGGATATGTATCGCAAGCTGATTTGATCGTTACAATCAGTTTCCTTTTGAATTTTCATTTAAATCATTATATTGAATTTTAAACGCACATTTCAAATTACCGGGGTCACATACTAACTAGAAAAATTCCAGAAAAATATTTTCTAGCTTCGTATTGACGATACGGTCCTAACAAAACTAGTTTCGTCGAATTCTGAGACCGTTTGAAAAATGGCCAATTTCCAGTCGATTAAATTCAACAGAAACTGGTTAAACGCGTTTTCTTTTGCCACGCTCACATATTGATTCGAAAAATTATGAAATTTGAAACCCAGCAATAACTTGACACTGCGGATCTAACAAAAGTGGTTTCGTCGAAATCCGAGGTCGTTTGCAAAATGTCCATTTTTAAGGGCCTGAATTCCATAGCGACTATTCAGAATTTTTGACTGGACATATCTTTTGATTCCCGCTATCAAATTTCGATTGGTCAGATTCGTTAGAAAGATATCATCAATTAGATACTAATGTTTTTGGTTTCACTAAAATCCAGATTGTTTTGCACCCGGTATATTCAATTGAAGTTTGAAATCGAATTATCGAACTACCGCGCCATTTTCAATTCTATTTATAATTATATATAATTATTTATATTCTAACGACGACGCGTATAATATATACGTTCGAATTATATTCAAAATAAATTTCACGTCGATATTATTTAAAATAATCCATTTTAAATATTCAAAATTCGCTAAAATGGCCAAAATAAAAATTTTAAACTGGCCCAGATTTTCCGGGTTGTTACAATCTCCCCCACTTAAAACTTTTCGTCCCCGAAAAGGAACAAAGTCGAAAGTGGTTTGATTATTCAACACTACGCTCGATCTGACTTCCATTCTCCAACTTTTCAGTTTCTGAGAATTTCAAAATTTCAAAAATTTGGCTAACACCCTAAATTTTTGAAAAATTTCGCCATAACCTCCCCTGCACCGGGAGCATCGGGGAATTTCAAATAGCTTCCCCGGTCCTTCAGATCTCAAAAAGAAAAAGAAAAAGCCAAGCGGCTAGCCAATAGGCTCACAAAATCATCATCACCCAAACAAAACAGTAAATTATGTAGTAAACATGTACCTATTTGTCGGGCAAACAAATTTTATTCTCTGGCTCTAGCCTCCTTGCTATGACCTGTTCAATGATATATATGTATATGCAAGCAAATGCGACCAAACTTCAATATAATTCAATATTTGATTCAGTTAGGCATAATGGTTCAAAATTAGCAAACAAATAAACCAACAACACAAACATCAATCAATTCGTTGATTTAGAGTTTCAAATTCATAATTTTGATACATATACAAAATCAAATTTTGATGCCAAATCACAACAATGAATTCTAGCTATATATAAGTTTTGGTTCTCACACCAGCCTAATGGAAATATATAGAAAATCACACCTTCGAAACTCGAACACACACTACTGATGCTATATAGTCATCAGTAGAATCATCTCCGGGCGACTAGAGTGTGATGCTATATCTATCCAATATATTAAAACTTCGAATACACGTGGATCAGACGTATACCCAAAAATTTTATATACTGCATTGTCCAAATCAATATAAACAAATAATCAATTACGAATAGTTGATTTAAATTTTCAAAACCAAAGATTTGTTTTCATTTTCAAAAATATACTCTTCACACTCGTTCTAGGATACTACTGATCCTATCTCTAACGAGTCATTCTAATTGGATATTACTAATCCAATATCTGATGAATTCTTTCGTAAGGTTCTAATGTGCCTTGTTCTCTGCTTTGTAAACCAAAGCTCTGATACCAACTGTGACGAGAAGGAATTTCGCTCGGTCCGAACCAGTCGCTAAACCGATTCAGGCCGTTTGAAACGCCCTATCGTTTGAGAACACGACAAAACAGAACGCATACAGAAGAACATTTCATTGTATATTACAACAATGCATCAGATTACAAGAATATACAGAGTATAAATGAATATTACACAGAAATATCAGAGATTTAAATTACATTTAAATACATAGCAGCGGAAAATAATACAATACACAACTAGAAGAGATATACGGATACAAAGCTTTCCGGATATCGTTCCAGCTGTAAACCAGGATCCTGTGAATAAAAATCTGCAAAACCAAAACTACTAGCTGCCCGTGTCAAAATAAGGGCACCCAGAGTTTAGGTTAAAACAATAAACTCCAGGTCAGTCATGTGACTGGTGTGAGAACTAAAACAGTTATTAATCTTTATTTTAAATCATTAGGTAAAATCAAGGGACCACGCCGTATAACACGGAACGGGTTTCCTCCCAAGGATACCAGTGCCTAAAACAAACAGCGCAATGCTAAATAAAGAAAAATGAAGCTGTTATAAGACCCAGGTCCTATCACACAATGCAAACGCAAGCCGGGGGATAGGGTTTTCCCTTATAACAGCCAAAGAGTGCTTGATACGTTTAAAACAAATCATTTGATACTAATATAAGTGCATAGTGTATAAAACACTTCAAATCATAAGTATCAATCATAGGCGGCATGGGTACCATATATCATGTCGCCATATATAGGTTTACAAATAAAACCGCAAATGTCACGTATTTGGAAATTGGATTTCCATCTATGAACCGAGGCAAAAGATAGTCCTCAACCGATTCGAGACAATCTAGCCTACCATGTCTCAGGAACAGCCGCAACTGCCCCCTGGATCGTCAGGGCCGGTCCACCGATGTGGATTATTATGCCTGAACAATACGTCTCCCCGCCCTTTGGGGCGCAAACGAGCCAACGAATGACTCCATCGGTTCGAGAACGACCGATCAATCCGAGGCGCCTCGCAACAGCAACAACCACATAAGTCAAACTCGTCAGGGCGTGTAAAACCACTGACGCCACTTCTAGCTAGAAAGAAACGCAAGTCCTCCCTGATGTCCTCTCCCGTTTTTGGTTCATACCGGGTGTGAAACTCGCGAAGTAAACGTTACACAAAGCTACGCCACAAAGGCCGTGCTTTGATCATCACCACAAGACTTTGCTTTTCAACAGAAGCCTTGATCATTTGCATCTTAGCATGCCACACAGGCAAACCACTCTATGCAACCGATATCAGTCACACAGAATGAAATCCAGTGTCAGACACACAGTCCATTTACAAGTCCGTTCGGGGCCTGAACGAAACCGGAGGCACCTAGTACCCCGCATATCCATCGATCTCCAAGTACGTCTGGACGATCACTAACTGTTTCCATCTTCTTAGGTGTACAGCCCAATCAAGATCATCAGCTATCACCCAAACGACGTGAAGACCTCCGGTCTTCGACCATCGTCTTCATCTTCGACTTATCGTCGTATCAGTTATTCAGAATGGGATAAACCCGGTCTTTCCGAATAACTCGCGTATATTTTAAATAGGTGTTACACAAACACAACATACGCCTCATTCCAATTCATTAGTCACTAACCGTAAATTAATCAAGAGAATAATTCCCCAAATATTAACCCCGAAGGCCGAAACCAACATCAGATCAATATCCAGAAAACCATTCTGCTTGGCTAACCGACAGTTAGTTTCTAAATTTCACGTTCAAATCTAATTAAAGATTTAACTATCGCCTGGAGCAAAACTGGTGATACTCCATTCTCGATCTTTTCAATCTAATTAAAGATTCATTAAAACTCCACTTAGTTTTAATCCGTGACTGGGTTAAAGAATCAGTGTCATTTAAAACACGGTTCACGATAAACCCAAAGTCACATCCCATTAATTATCGGGTTAAAGAACAAGTGTTATTTAAAACACTGTTCACGATAAACCCAAAAATCAATATCCATTCAATTCCAATTAAATATTATTTAATTGGTACACTTCATTAAATCTAAATAAAAAGATTTAATCTTTTCTCAACTGGGTTCAAGAACAGTGTTAGTGAAGACACCATTCACGACAAACCCAAATCACATTCATTAATTATCGGGTTAAAGAACAAGTGTTATTTAAAACACTGTTCACGATAAACCCAAAAATCAATACCAATTCAATTCCAATTAAATATCATTTAATTGGTACACTTCATTAAATCTAAATAAAAAGATTTAATCTTTTCTCAACTGGGTTCAAGAACAGTGTTAGTGAAGACACCATTCACGACAAACCCGAATCACATTCGATATTCAATACAAGGCTCTGAATAGAAAATATATCGGCTTATATTCAATATCGAATTCTACGACTAGCAAATGTCGTATTGGAAATAACGATACAAATATATATCTTTCAAATTTCCATAACAACACTTGTATAATCACGAATTCCAACATCGAAATATTCCGAAGACAATTTCGATTCAAATCCACTCCAATGCAATCATTGGAAATTTTGGTTATTTTCAAAACCCTTTCAAATTCAATTTATTTATTTAAAAATAAATAGAATTATAATTCTAGTTCAAAACTAGTTCATTTCGATAAAAATCTATTTTTATCTTTTCAAATATGGAGTTTTTCATCCCAAACTTTCACAAATCATTTCTTATGATTTTACACAAATTATTACTATTTTTAATAATTTTATCAAGGCCCGTACAGTCGATTTCCATCAACGGCCATCGAACTGCACTTACAGCGACCTTTTTCGAATTTGATTTGGACGTATCTCCAAATCCAACCGTTAGATTTCAAATTTCTAACATTCATTAGAAAGCTCTTTTCGATACGAACCCAACGGTTCCGGTTTTAGGAGAATCCGACGGTCGGATCTCCCGTAATGTCCGTTTGAAACAAATGGTCGAAATTCGCGAACTGCCGCGGCGCGGCGCGTTCTATTCAGGCCATTATATTATATATATAATATATATAATATATATTTCATCGATTTCTATTTAAAACGAATTATATAAATAGTTTTGAATTCGTTTCAAAAACAATTTCAACTTCCTTTTCAATTCAAATCAAAATTGAATTCTTCTTTATAAATTCGTTTTAAAATTCATTTCTATTCAATTCAAATTTCAATTCAATTTGAATTCATTTCAATTTGTTTTCAATTCAATTCGAAATCGTTTTCAATTCAATTCATTTCGACATCGTTTTCAATTCAATTCATTTCGAAATCGTTTTCAATTCAATTCATTTCGAAATCACTTAAAATTGATATAAATATCGTTCACGTCAAAATGGCGTCAATCTAATCAACACGGCTTCATAAATTTCTATTTTCAAATATTCTATTTCAAATATTTCTTTTTCAAATATTTCTTTTTCAAAACTGGAATGAGGCCCAATCAATTACCATATAAAATTAATTATATGGATTTGCATACAACACATGTATATAATAGCATTGAAAATAATCAACCATCAACCAAAGTGCACTACACTGTATAAGCATCAAATGTATATATTCAACGCTTATAACAGCCTGTCAATCAATCGATCGACATATTTAATCAATCAGGATGAGTGAACTTCAAATTTCATCCCAACACCCGTGTGGGGTTTCAAACAATCAAACACAGATTTTATTCGTGTAGTTGGGCGATGTGTAAAATTTATCGTCCCAATCAATCTCATTCAAATAGGTGTACATAAACAAACCGTTCGGTTTGTAAATGAATATTTATTTATTCACATTCACGTTAAAAATTATATTTTTAACGATAAAACATTTTATTCCAACATATGAATTTCTATTAAGTTCATTCTTTAAAAAAAATGATATTTTTATTTTTCTAACACGTTTTAGAAAATTTCGGCGGCATAACGGCACGATACTAGAAACGGGACAAGGCCTAGCCTTATCCTCGGTCTAGTGAAGGCCCACGCCATTCACTCATCAATCAAATCAATTTCATTTTGCAAACCACAAAATTTGGAGCAAGGGTCTAACCTAGCCTTACTCCTACGCCTTATAACGGCGCACGTCTAATCCTAACCAATTTATCGATTCGATTTTTTTTCACACCACAAACCACATTCAAACCGATATCGCAATCAATCACAAAACAGCCAAACAAACAAGTCCATGGTCTGTGGACGATTGTGTCGGGTGCTACTAAGCACCGTCTGCATCCTAGTATATATATATAACTAGAAAAGAAATAGAAAGGTGAGAAATTCTCACTTATAGCTATCCTAGCTCCACGGCTCTTCTTTTGCAGAAGTCTTCGTCGTTTCGCCTTCTTGTCACCTTCGTTGCCCGCTTTCACTACATATGTAAAAATCGAATTTTTACTTCGCTATTCAATATATAAAAATCGAATTTTTATTTCAAAGTTCAATATATAAAAATCGAATTTTTATTTCAAAGTTCCATATATAAAAATCGAATTTTTAGTTCAAAGTTCAATATATAAAAATCGAATTTTTAGTTCAAAGTTCAATATATAAAAATCGAATTTTTAGTTCAAAGTTCAATATATAAAAATCGAATTTTTAGTTATATAGATTCCGCCTTTTCCATTTCAAAGATCTAATCTTTTCTTTTACTTTTCAAAGTTTAAATCTTTTACCTTATAAAAATTCAAATCTTTTAAAACCTTTTTAAAATTCAAATCTTTTAAAACCTTTTTCTTATATTACAAAAAAAATCAGTTTTTTTTTCTTTCTTTACAAAAAAAATCAGTTTTTTTAAAAGGTTTTACAAAATCAGTTTATTTTTTTTTTTTTTTATACTTCTATAAAATCAGTTTTATTTCTGTTTATAAAAACTCAGTTTTTTTACTTTTTATAAAATTCAGTTTTCACTTCTAAAATTAAATCAGTTTTATACTTTTTTTTCAAAACAGATTTTAATTTAAAACAAAACAGTTTTTACTGAATAAATAAAATAAAGTAAAATAATAATATATAAAAAAAATTGCTCACCGAATGTAGCTGCGAAGGGGGGGGTTTCTGGTGGCTCGTCGGCGGCAAGCTTCGAGGGGCGGCGCTATGGCTTCGAACGGGCGGCGGCTTCGTTTCGACGGAGAAGGCGTTGACTTCGGGGGGGTTGCTCGATGGTTGCGTCGCCTTCGCTGGAAGGAGCTCTGACGGAGGGGTGCGGTGGTGTTCGTCGGCGTCAACTTCGAGGTGGCGACTGCTTCGCGAGGGGGAGGCTGGATCGGCGCTAGGGTTCTTCTTCTTTTTTTTTTTTTCTTTTATTTATGTTTTAACTGAATCGGGGGGGGGGGGGGCCAGAAAGGAGATAAGGAGGGAAAGATAGATTTTTTTTATTTTTATTATTATTATTATTTAATTATTAAATTTAGCAAAACGGTTGACTTTTACATATGACCTCAAAACGAGGCCCACCGCCTGTCGTCCATAGCGTTTAACCCCCATTCCGAACACAATGGGATATGTATCGCAAGCTGATTTGATCGTTACAATCAGTTTCCTTTTGAATTTTCATTTAAATCATTATATTGAATTTTAAACGCACATTTCAAATTACCGGGGTCACATACTAACTAGAAAAATTCCAGAAAAATATTTTCTAGCTTCGTATTGACGATACGGTCCTAACAAAACTAGTTTCGTCGAATTCTGAGACCGTTTGAAAAATGGCCAATTTCCAGTCGATTAAATTCAACAGAAACTGGTTAAACGCGTTTTCTTTTGCCACGCTCACATATTGATTCGAAAAATTATGAAATTTGAAACCCAGCAATAACTTGACACTGCGGATCTAACAAAAGTGGTTTCGTCGAAATCCGAGGTCGTTTGCAAAATGTCCATTTTTAAGGGCCTGAATTCCATAGCGACTATTCAGAATTTTTGACTGGACATATCTTTTGATTCCCGCTATCAAATTTCGATTGGTCAGATTCGTTAGAAAGATATCATCAATTAGATACTAATGTTTTTGGTTTCACTAAAATCCAGATTGTTTTGCACCCGGTATATTCAATTGAAGTTTGAAATCGAATTATCGAACTACCGCGCCATTTTCAATTCTATTTATAATTATATATAATTATTTATATTCTAACGACGACGCGTATAATATATACGTTCGAATTATATTCAAAATAAATTTCACGTCGATATTATTTAAAATAATCCATTTTAAATATTCAAAATTCGCTAAAATGGCCAAAATAAAAATTTTAAACTGGCCCAGATTTTCCGGGTTGTTACAGATTGGGAAATTAAAACAAATGATTACTTCGGTAAGGTTCGCTAATCCCGACTAGTTTGAATTGATATTCAAAAATAGATTAAAGAATAAATTCAAGAAATTTATCTTGGGTAAAATTTATGGGAACCTTTCCCTATGAATGTGAAATCAGAAACTAACTGTCGGTTAGCTAAGCAGAATGGTTTTCTGGATATTGATCTGATGTAGGTTTCGGCCTTCGGGGTTAATATTTGGGGAATTATTCTCTTGATTAATTTACGGTTAGTGACTGATGAATTGGAATAAGGCGTATGTTGTGTTTGTGTAACACTTATTTAAAATATACGCGAGTTATTCGGAAAGACCGGGTTTATCCCATTCTGAATAACTGATATGACGATAAGTCGAAGATGAAGACGATGGTCGAAGACCAGAAGTCTTCACGTCGTTTGGGTAATTACTGATGATCTTGATTGGGCTGTACACCCAAGAAGATGGAAACAGTTAGTGATCGTCCAGACGTACTTGGAGATCGATGGATATGCGGGGTACTAGGTGCCTCCGGTTTCGTTCCGCCCCAGAACGGACTTGTAAATGGACTGTGTGTCTGACATTGGATTTTAGTCTGTGTGATTGATCTCTATTAAATATATATCTGTTTAGCGGCGGAGAATTTATTCTCTTGCTTAACGCCCTTCTCTGAGACGTACGAGCTCAGGGGTTATATATTGATGGATATCAAACGCATGGAGTGAATTGCCTGTGTGGCATGCCTAAGTGGAAATTGATCGAGGCTTCTGTTGAAAAGCAAAGTCTTGTGGTGATGATCAAAGCACGGCCTTTGTGGCGTAGCTTTGTGTAACGTTTACTTCGCGAGTTTCACACCCGGTATGAACCAAAAACGGGAGACGGACCTCAGGGAGGGCATGCGTTTCCTTCTAGCTAAAAAGTGGCGTCAGTGGTTTTACACGCCCTGACGAGTTTGACTTATGTGGTTGTTGCTGTTGCGAGGCGCCTCGGTTTGATCGGACGATCCGGGTCTGATGGAGTCATTCGTTGGCTCATTGACGCCCCAAAGGGTGGGGAGACGTATTGTTCAGGCATAATAATCCACATCGGTGGACCGGCCCTGTCGCTCCAAGGCTTGCCTGCGCGCTTGCCTGAGACACGGGCTAGAGCGTCTCGAATCGGTAGAGGACGATCCCTGGCCTCGGTTCATAGACGGAAATCCAATTTCCAAATACGTGACATTTGCGGTTTTATTTGTAAACCTATATATGGCGACATGATATATGGTACCCATGCCGCCTATGATTGATACTTATGATTTGAAGTTGTTTTATACACTATGCACTTATAATAGTATCAAACGATTTGTTTTAAACGTATCAAGCATTCTTTGGCTGTTATAAGGGAAAACCCTATCCTCGGCTGCGTTGCATTGTGTGATGGGACCTGGGTCTTATAACAGCTTAATTTTTCTTTATTTAGCATTGCGCTGTTTGTTTTATGCACTGGTATTCTTGGGAGGAAACCCGTTCCGTGTTATACGGCGTGGTCCCTTGATTTACCTAACTTTTAAAATAAAGAATAATAACTGTTTTAGTTCTCACACCAGTCACATGACTGACCTGGAGTTTATTGTTTTAACCTAAACTCTGGGTGCCCTTATTTTGACACGGGCAGCTAGTAGTTTGGTTTTGCAGATTTATATTCACAGGATCCTGGTTTACAGCTGGAACGATATCCGGAAAGCTTTGTATCCGTATATCTCTTCTAGTTGTGCATTGTATTATTTTCCGCTGCGATGTATTTAAATGCAATTTAAATCTCTGATATTTCTGTGTAATATTCATTTATACTCTGTATATTCTTGTAATATGATGCATTGTTGTAATATACAATGAAATGTTCTTCTGTATGTGTTCTGTTGTGGCTTGTTCTCGAACTATCCGCGGCTTTCCTTTACGGGGAAGTTACGGGTTTTCACAGTTGGTATCAGAGCTTTGGTTTACAAAGCTCAGAGAACAAGGCACATTAGAACCATACGAAAGAATTCATCAGAAACTGGATTAGTAGTATCCAACGGGAATGACTCGTTAGAGATGGGATTAGTAGCATCCTAGAACGAGTGTGAAGAGTATATTTTTAAAATGAAAACAAATTTTTGTTTTGAAAAGTTAAATCAATTATTCGTATTTGATTATCTATTTATATTGATTTGGACAATCCAGTATATAAAGATTTTGCATATACGCCTTGCAAACGTGTATCTGAAATTTTAATATACTGGATAGATATAGAATCACATTCTAGTCGCCCGGAGATGTTCTGATGGTGGTTCGAAACATCATCAGCATTTATTTTCGAGTTTCGAAGGTGTGATTTTCTATATATTTCCATTAGACTGGTGTGAGAACCAAAACTAATATAGCTAGAATACATTGTTGTGATTTGGCATCAACAACATGATTTTTGTATATGTATCAAAATTATGAATTTGAAACTCTAATTCACTAATTGATTGATGTTTGTGTTGTTTGTTTATTTGTTTGCTAATTTTTAGCCATTTAGCCTAATTGAATCACATATTGAATTATATTGAAAATTGGTCGCATTTGCTTGCATATACTTGCACTTACATTGAACAGGTCATAGCAAGGAGGCTAGAGCAGAGAATAAAATTTGTTTGCCCGACAAATAGGTACATGTTTACTACATAATTTACAGTTTTGTTTGGGTGATGATGATTTTATGAGCCTATTGGCTAGCCGCTTGGCTTTTTCTTTTTCTTTTTGAGATCTGAAGGACCGGGTAAGCTATTTGAAATTCCCCGATGCTCCCATTGCAGGGGAGGTTATGGCGAAATTTTTCGAAAATTTAGGGTGTTAGCCAAATTTTTGAAAATTTGAAAATTCCCAGAAACTGAAAAGTTGGAGAATGAAAGCCAGATCGAACGTAGAGCTGATTAATCAAACCACTTTCGACTTTGTTCCTTTTCGGGGACGAAAAGTTTTAAGTGGGGGAGATTGTAACAACCCGAAAATCTGGGTCAGTTTAAAATTTTTATTTTGGCAATTTTAGCGAATTTTGAATATTTAAAATAGATTATTTTAAATATAATATCGACGAGAAATTTATTTTGAATATAATTAGAACGTATATATTATATACGTCATCGTTAGAATATAAATATTTATATATAATTATAAATAGAATTGAAAATGGCGCGGTAGTTCGATAATTCGATTTCAAACTTCAATTGAATGTACCGGGTGCAAAACAATCCGGATTTTAGTGAAACCAAAAATGATAGGATCTAATAGATAATATCTTTCTATCGAATCCGACAAATCGAGATTTCATAGCGGGAATCAAAAGATATGTCCGGTTGAAAATTCTGAATAGTCGCTATGGAATTCAGGCCCTTAAAAATGGACATTTTGCAAACGACCTCGGATTTCGACGAAACCAGTTTTGTTGGGTCCGTGATGTCAAATTATTGCTAGATTCCGAATTTCATAATTTTTCGAATCAATGTGTGAGCGTGGCAAAGGAAAACGCGTTTGACCAGTTTCAGTTGATTTTAATCGACTGGAAAATGGCCATTTTTCCAACAGTCTCAGAATTCGACGAAACTAGTTTTGTTAGGACCGTATCGTCAATACGAAGCTAGAAAATATTTTTCTGCAATTTATAGAGTTCGTATGTGGCCCCGGTAAATCGAAATGTGCATTTAAATTGAATATATAAAGATTTATATTTTAAATTCAACGGAAGCTGATCGTAAGGGTCGAATTGGCCTACGATATATATTCCATTGTGCTCGGAATGGGGGTATTACACTAGGGACGACAGTCGTTGGGTGTGATTCCGAGTTCGAACGAAAAGTCAACACTTAGAATAAATTAAAGAATAAAACAATATACATATATAATTTCTTCTATTTCTCTTATAACCCCCCCTGGTCAAAATAAAAAAAAACGCTCAGCCCCCTTTACTTCAAAGCCGATTCTCGTCGCCTCCTCACCCAAGCTCGCCGCCGCTTCCCCTCAGGTGACCACCGACGCCGCGCCTTTCCCCCCTCCTTCGCGAATCCGCCCTCTCGAACCCCCATCGACCCAAATCTTCCACCGCGAGTTCGAGATGAACGCTCCCACCGCCTGCAGCAACACCCTGGCCCGCCCCTGCGCCACCTGCCGACTCCGAAGCCGCGCCTCCTCCCTGTCTTTGACCGATGACGCAGCGTTCAGTGAAGGTGAGTTTTTCTTCGTTAATTTTATTTTTATTTTATTTTAGCTAATTCCTAAACATACGCTGTTTTTGAAGAATAAACATACATCGTTTTTGAAAAAATAAATAATATTTGTTTTTGAAAAATAAGTAGCATAGGTGCAGAAAAATATATGAAAAACATTGGTTTTTTTTATGCGATTTCTAAATAAAATAGCCTTGATAAGGAAAGAAGGAAAATATATATAAAGGCGAGATTTTTAAATATATATAAAGTCGAGATTTTAAATATATATAAAGGCGAGATTTTTAAATATATATAAAGGCGAGATTTTTAAATATATATAAAGGCGAGATTTTTAAATATATAAAGGCGAGGTTTTTATATGAAGAGGAAGAAATAAAAAAATGATTTTTATATTTTTAAAGTAATAAAAATATAGTTTTTACTATCTAGAAGATGTAAAAATAAGATTTTTGGTTAGATAGAGAATTAAAAATATAATTTTTACATGATAGGAATATTAAAAATATCATCTTTATATGTGTAGAAAAATAAAAATGAGATTTTTATAAAGATGAAATCTTCAAATTTGAAAAGGCGAAGTCTATGTGTTTATAAGGGTGAAATCTTTATTTTAGAAAAGGCGAAATCTTTAAGTGGAAAATAGCGTGATAAAAATATAATTTTTATCTATATAACATAGTAATAAAAATATGATTTTTATATATTGAACTTCGAAATAAAAATATGATTTTTATATATTGAACTTCGAAATAAAAATGTGATTTTTATATATTGAACTTCGAAATAAAAATGTGATTTTTATATATTGAACATCGAAATAAAAATGTGATTTTTATATATTGAACTTCGAAATAAAAATGTGATTTTTATATATTGAACTTCGAAATAAAAATATGATTTTTACATAGGTAGTGGCTACGGGCAAGGAAGATGACGAAGATGCGATAGCGATGAAGATTTCTATCAATGAAGTGCCGTGGAGCTAGGATAGCTAAAGGTGAGAATTTCTCACCTTTCCATTTCATTTCTATTTATATATATATACTAGGATGCAGACGGTGCTTAGTAGCACCCGACACAATCGTCCACAGACCATGGACTTGTTTGTTTGGTTGCATAGATTAGTTATATGATTTGATTTGAATTTGGTTGTTTGGTGATTTTGATTGATGTGTGAATGGCGTGGGCCTTCACTAGACCGGGGATAAGGCTAGGCCTCGTCCCGTTTCTAGTATCGTGCCGTTATGCCGCCAAAATTTTCTAAAATATGTTAGAAAAATAAAAATATCATTTTATTGAATAAATGAACTGAATAGAAATTCATATGTTGAAATAAAAAATGTTTTTATCGTTAAAAATATAATTTTTAACGTGAAGTGAATAAAATAAAATATTCATTTACAAACCGAACGGTTTGTTTATGTACACCTATTTGAAGGACATTGATTGGTTCGATAAATTTTACACATCGCCCAACTGCACAACTAAAATCTGTGTTTGATTGTTTGAAACCCCACACGGGTGTTAGGATGAAATTTGAAGTTCACTCATCCTGATTGATTAAATATGTCGATCGATCGATTGACAGGCTGTTATAAGCGTTAGATATCTATATTTGATGCTTATACAGTGTAGTGCACTTTGGTTGATGGTTGATTATTTTTCAATGCTATTATATGTGTGTAATGTATGAAAATCCATATAATTAACATTATATGGTGATTGATTGGGCCTCATTCCAATTTGAAAAATAAAGAATATTATAAAATAAAAGTTCATGTGTTGACAGTACTCATCCATTGAGATTGGTCATGTGTTGAACGAAATATTTTAGTAATAAAATTTACGTCTTTACAATATAAAATAAAGGTTCATGTGTTGACAGTACTCATCCATTGAGATTGGTCGTGTGTTGAACGAAATATTTTAGGAATAAAATTTACGTCTTTACAATATAAAATAAAGGTTCATGTGTTGACAGTACTCATCCATTGAGATTGGTCATGTGTTGAACGAAATATTTTGATAATAACAACTATTTTGAAAAAGAAATATTTGAAATAGAATATTTGAAAATAGAAATTTATGAAGCCGTGTTGATTAGATTGACGCCATTTTGACGTGAACGATATTTATATCGATTTTATTCATTTTGAATTGAATTGAATTGAAAACGATTTCGAAATGAATTGAATTGAAAACGATTTCGAAATGAATTGAATTGAAAACGATTTCGAAATGAATTGAATATATAACGATTTCGAAATGAATTGAATTGAAAACGATTTCGAAATGAATTGAATATATAACGATTTCGAAATGAATTGAATATATAACGATTTCGAAATGAATTGAATTGAAAACGATTTCGAAATGAATTGAATTGAAAACGATTTCGAAATGAAATGAATTGAAAACGATTTCGAAAGGAAATGAATTGAAAACGATTTCGAAATTAATTGAATATAAAACGAATTCAAATTGAATTGAAAGAAAATTGAAATGAATTCAAATTGAATTGAAATTTGAATTGAATAGAAATGAATTTTAAAACGAATTTATAAAGAAGAATTCAATTTTGATTTGAATTGAAAAGGAAGTTGAAATTGCTTTTGAAACGAATTTTAAAACTATTTATATAATTCGTTTTAAATAGAAATCGACGAAATATATATTATATATATAATATAATGGCCTGAATAGAACGCGCCGCGCCGCGACAGTTCGTGAATTTCGACCATTTATTTCAAACGGACATTACGGGAGATCCGACCGTCGGATTCTCCTGAAACCGGAACCGTTGGGTTCGTATCGAAAAGAGCTTTCTAACGAATATTAGAAATTTGAAATCTAACGGTTGGATTTGGAATTATGTCCAAATCAGATTTGAAAAAGGTCGCTGTAAGTGCAGTTCGATGGCCATTGATGGAAATCGACTGTACGGGCCTTGATAAAATTATATAAAATAGTAGTAATTTGTGTAAAATCATAAGAAATGATTTAGAAAGGATTGGGATGAAAAACTCCATATTTGAAAAGATAAAAATAGATTTTTATCGAAATGAACTAGTCTTGAACTAGAAATATAATTCTATTTATTTTTAAATAAACAAATTGAATTTGAAAAGGGTTTTAAAAATAACCAGAATTTCCAATGATTGCATTGGAGTGGATTTGAATCGAAATTGTCTTCGGAATATTTCGATGTTGTAATTCGTGATTATACAGATGTTGTTATGGAAATTTGAAAGATATATATTTATATCGTTATTTCCAATACGACATTTGTTAATCGTAGAATTTGATATTGAATATAAGCCGATATATTTTCTATTCAGAGCCTTATATTGAATATCAAATGTGATTTGGGTTTGTCGTGAATGGTGTCTTCACTAACACTGTTCTTGAACCCAGTTGAGAAAAGATTAAATCTTTTTATTTAGATTTAATGAAGTGTACCAATTAAATAATATTTAATTGGAATTGAATTGATATTGATTTTTGGGTTTATCGTGAACAGTGTTTTAAATAACACTTGTTCTTTAACCCGATAATTAATGAATGTGACTTTGGGTTTATCGTGAACCGTGTTTTAAATGACACTGATTCTTTAACCCAGTCGAAGATTAAAACTAAGTGGAGTTTTAATGAATCTTTAATTAGATTGAAATGATCGAGAATGGAGTATCACCAGTTTTGCTCCAGGCGATAGTTAAATCTTTAATTAGATTTAAACGTGAAACGGTAATTGAATTTACCGATAACACCGTGGTGCTAGATATGAAGTATAACCAGTTTTACTTCATGGGATGAATAGGTTGGGATTGGGAAATTAAAACAAATGATTACTTCGGTAAGGTTCGCTAATCCCGACTAGTTTGAATTGATATTCAAAAATAGATTAAAGAATAAATTCAAGAAATTTATCTTGGGTAAAATTTATGGGAACCTTTCCCTATGAATGTGAAATCAGAAACTAACTGTCGGTTAGCTAAGCAGAATGGTTTTCTGGATATTGATCTGATGTAGGTTTCGGCCTTCGGGGTTAATATTTGGGGAATTATTCTCTTGATTAATTTACGGTTAGTGACTGATGAATTGGAATGAGGCGTATGTTGTGTTTGTGTAACACTTATTTAAAATATACGCGAGTTATTCGGAAAGACCGGGTTTATCCCATTCTGAATAACTGATACGACGATAAGTCGAAGATGAAGACGATGGTCGAAGACCAGAAGTCTTCACGTCGTTTGGGTAATTACTGATGATCTTGATTGGGCTGTACACCCAAGAAGATGGAAACAGTTAGTGATCGTCCAGACGTACTTGGAGATCGATGGATATGCGGGGTACTAGGTGCCTCCGGTTTCGTTCAGCCCCAGAACGGACTTGTAAATGGACTGTGTGTCTGACATTGGATTTTAGTCCGTGTGATTGATCTCTATTAAATATATATCTGTTTGGCGGCGGAGAATTTATTCTCTTGCTTAACGCCCTTCTCTGAGACGTACGAGCTCAGGGGTTATATATTGATGGATATCAAACGCATGGAGTGAATTGCCTGTGTGGCATGCCTAAGTGGAAATTGATCGAGGCTTCTGTTGAAAAGCAAAGTCTTGTGGTGATGATCAAAGCACGGCCTTTGTGGCGTAGCTTTGTGTAACGTTTACTTCGCGAGTTTCACACCCGGTATGAACCAAAAACGGGAGACAGACCTCAGGGAGGGCATGCGTTTCCTTCTAGCTAAAAAGTGGCGTCAGTGGTTTTACACGCCCTGACGAGTTTGACTTATGTGGTTGTTGCTGTTGCGAGGCGCCTCGGTTTGATCGGACGATCCGGGTCCGATGGAGTCATTCGTTGGCTCATTGACGCCCCAAAGGGCGGGGAGACGTATTGTTCAGGCATAATAATCCACATCGGTGGACCGGCCATGTCGCTCCAAGGCTTGCCTGCGCGCTTGCCTGAGACACGGGCTAGAGCGTCTCGAATCGGTAGAGGACGATCCCTGGCCTCGGTTCATAGACGGAAATCCAATTTCCAAATACGTGACATTTGCGGTTTTATTTGTAAACCTATATATGGCGACATGATATATGGTACCCATGCCGCCTATGATTGATACTTATGATTTGAAGTTGTTTTATACACTATGCACTTATAATAGTATCAAACGATTTGTTTTAAACGTATCAAGCATTCTTTGGCTGTTATAAGGGAAAACCCTATCCTCGGCTGCATTGCATTATGTGATGGGACCTGGGTCTTATAACAGCTTCATTTTTCTTTATTTAGCATTGCGCTGTTTGTTTTATGCACTGGTATTCTTGGGAGGAAACCCGTTCCGTGTTATACGGCGTGGTCCCTTGATTTACCTAACTTTTAAAATAAAGAATAATAACTGTTTTAGTTCTTACACCAGTCACATGACTGACCTGGAGTTTATTGTTTTAACCTAAACTCTGGGTGCCCTTATTTTGACATGGGCAGCTAGTAGTTTGGTTTTGCAGATTTATATTCACAGGATCCTGGTTTACAGCTGGAACGATATCCGGAAAGCTTTGTATCCGTACATCTCTTCTAGTTGTGCATTGTATTATTTTCCGCTGCGATATATTTAAATGCAATTTAAATCTCTGATATTTCTGTGTAATATTCATTTATACTCTGTATATTCTTGTAATCTGATGCATTGTTGTAATATACAATGAAATGTTCTTCTGTATGTGTTCTGTTGTGGCTTGTTCTCGAACTATCCGCGGCTTTCCTTTACGCGGAAGTTACGGGTTTTCACACCAAGCAGCTTGCCAAATAGGCTCATGAATCACCAAACTCATATAAAATTAAACTTGTACCATTTTATCAGGCATTCAGATCGATCTCTTTCACTTGTTACCAAATCGGCATATACTGATACATTTCCAACTTGATCTCCAATCAATTCATTCTCAAAACCAAATCATCTGCTTATACCGAAACCAGATCCATTTGAAATTCAAGTTCCATTTTTGATTCCAAACACTTAATCCACCAATCTAGTGCCAATTCAGATTCCTATCTCACAATCCAATTTTATTCTATATCTTATATTTCAATTCAATTTCCACTTAACTGGCTTTAAATCAAATTCCAATTTGATTTCAGAAATTACTTTTTAATTTGTTTTAATTCAAACAATCTGTTTCTGAGAGTTTTTAAATAGCTTAGCTTTTCAAAAATCAAAATCCCTTTTTTGGAATCAGACTCTTACTTTTCTCAAATCATTTCAAAATGAATATCTTTAGTAGCAATCCATCACTTAGAACTCGAAAATGAACACCGATGATGTGCCCAGCATCATCAGGGTTATTTTCCAGCTACTGAAGTGAGTTCAATACTATATCACCTCTCAAAAATCATTTTCAAACACTTCCATTTTGAAATTATTTCAAAATACCCTTCACAATGCGCTTGTAAAACAATTTAAAATCTCCCAGGATTTTAAAATTCTCATATAATTTATCCAAATCCGTTTACAACACTTATTCAAATTTCCAGAGTTTTAATTCCAAATTCTGATTTAATTCATCTGATTTCATATATTACATTGATTGGTTATAATAACCAACTCAATTTTAATCTTATTCGATTATAATAACAACCAACACATCCAATATACTATAATAATACCAGGATAAATATTTTCGTTATAACAAAATATATTTTAGGGTAAAATTATTTCATATACCCTCTTTTCAAAACATATTGTGTCGGTTCATCGTACACGAGTGTTTAGAAACCCCTACCGATACAGTGGATCAAACTGATCAACCAGAACTCATAAACAACTCAATCAATAAATCCTCACAATATAAAACCATTTTAAAAAATCTACAAATACGGTCCCTCGTATATATACACTCAACTCAATCTAGGATATTACTAACCACATCTGTACTGAGATACGCCATAGAGCCAAGGTAATCACTTAACCTTCAGCTTTGATACTACTGTAACGAACTGGAATTTTCGACCTAGAAAATTGACATTAGACCCATGTCAACTATTCGAGCATCGAACATTTCAGATCATCAATAGAAAGAAGTTAAAGGGTGAGAAATAGAAAGAAAGAAAGTTAGAATAGAAGAAGAAGATATGTAACAACCTGTATTTTAAGAACCAATTTAAAATTTTGATCTAAGCCATTTTAAGGAATATGCGAATAGAAATTGGTTATTTTTGATAAATAAAATTTGAGAATAAATATAAAATTAGTTTTTATATTTTATTTGACTTAAAACAAACTCAATAAAATTATTAAATTGATTTATAAGCTTTGTGTTGAAAATTTTAAAAATTCGATTTTTTAAAAATCATCGCATAGCCCTTAAAAAAATGTAATTTTGCATATGAGCTCGGAATTCTAGGAGACCAATTTTGTTGGATTCATAATGACAAATCATTATTGTGTTCCAAAATGCGCATCGAACGGAGTCAATATGTGGTCGTGAGAGGCAAAACCATTTGTTCAAAATCAGGCGATCAGTTTTCATAGGAACATTGTTGAGACGATCTCAGAATTCAACGAAACTTTTTTTATTAAATTCATAGCGTTGAATAATGGTAATATTCCAAATTTCATGATTTTTAAAATCAGTATGTGACCGGGAGTGATTTTTAAAGTGAAAAACATATAATATTTGACTTTAAAATTTTACTTTTTGTGCATACGGACTCGAAATTTGACGAAACTAGTTTTGTTAGGTTCGTAATGTCAGAGAGTAGTTGCATGTAAATTTTCATCGAAAACGGAATCAGTAGGTGACCACACGGATTTTTAAACTATAAAAATGAGCGATATTTAAGTATGATAAATATAAAATCAATAAAAAAAATAAATTCCTCCACTATATAATATCCGTTTCACTTCCTTAACCTAATCCAATTTCTAAAAATCACGTTGCCTCCCCTCTTTTCATTCCAACGTGAGTCTCCTCTTTCCAAAAATCAAAATCAAATGAAATCAAATCCTAAAAATCATGGAATAAATATATATGAGTTCGTAGCGAGCTCCTCTTCAATCTCATACCCAATTCCAAGTGTTCATATCAATGTTTGCCACTGTCTATTTTTCCAACGTGCATTTTTTATATTTTTATGCAGCCTGGAGTTGATGAATTCATGAGATAGAAGCAATGATGCAAGATTTGGTTATTGTTTTTGAGTTTGTGGCAAGAAATGAAGGTTGTATGCAAAGTTTGGATGGATTTAGTGACAAAAAGTGTCGGGATGTTTGCAATGGCCGTGAGTTTTACTGTAAGAAATTGGCCAAATTTTTTGGAGTTTGAGTTTGAGATTTCATGGTGTTGAGATTGTAGAGGAGAAGAAGAGAAGAACAACGGTGTTTATGGTTTGTGATTTCGTGTAGAACGAAGGAGAAAGAGGTGGAGAAAGCTTGCATGAAAATATACATGAGAGGCGTATGATGTGGTTTTATAGCACTTGATTATAAAATACGTGAATCATTCAGAAAGACCGGGTTTAACCCATTCTGAATAATTAATACGACGACCAAGAGTCGAAGATGAAGACGGTGGTTGAAGACCGGAGTTCTTCACATCGTTTGGATGATTACTGATGTTTTGATTGGGCCGTACACCCAAGACAAGGTAATAATTGGTGATCGTCCAAACGTACTTGGAGATCGACGGATATGCGAGGACCTCTTCTGTATTGGACATATGGGACAAGGAATATGGTGCCTCCGGTTCCGTTAAGACCCAGAACGGACTTGTAAATGGATGGTATGTCTGACGTTGTATTCCTTTGTGCTGTATTCATTGATCTCTGCTAAATATATATCTGTTTGGTGGCGGAGAATTATTTCTCTTGCTTAACATCCTTCTCTGAGGCGTATGAGCTTAGAGGTTATATATTGGTAGAAATCAATTGAATGGTATGGACTGACAATGTGACATGCTAAGATGCAAATGATCAAGGATTTTGTTGAAAAGCAGGTCCTTGTGGTTAATGATCAAAGCATAGCTTATTTAGGTATAGATTTGTGTATAGGGTTACTCCCCGAGCCTCACACCCCGGTATGGACCAGAAATGGGAGAGGACTGTAGGGAGAACATACATTTCTTTCTGCCTAGGAGTGGTGTCATGGTATGGAGCCCAGATATTTTACTTATGTGGATGATGGAATGAGGCGCCTCAGATATTGAGTCCCTAGTGGCTCAGATTTACGCCCCATAGGGCGGGGAAATGTATTGTTCAGGTATAACTAATCCACTAAAGTATTTGTGGATCGGCCCTGAAGATCCGAGGGTCACTCGAGCTCTGATCCTGAGACATGGTAGGCTAGATTGTCTCGAATTCGGTAAGGATGATCCCTTGCCTTGGTTCATAGATGGAAATCCAACTTCCAATACGTCATTGTGCAGTTTTGATTGTAGAACTAGTATGGCGACATGATATATGGTACCCATGCCATCTATGATTGATACATTAATATTTGAAGTTGTTTTTGACACTATACACCTATAGTAATATCAAAATAATTTGTTTTAAACGTACCAAGCATGTTTGGCTATTATAAGGTAAAACTCTATCCTCCGGCTTGCGTTGCATTGTGTGATGGGACCTGAGTCTTTTAATAGCTTCATTTTTCAAAAAGCATTGCGTTGTTTTATTTTAAAATAAGATTCATGTGGAGTAAACCCGTTCTGTGTTATACGGTGTTGTCCCATGATTTCCTAACTTTTAAAGTAAAAAGTTAATAACTGTTTTAGTTCTCACACCAGTCCCATGACTGATCGGGAGTTTATTGTTTTAACCTAAACTCTAGGTGCTCATATTTTCCACACGGGTAGCTAGTAGTTATGGTTTTTGCAGATATTATATTCATAGGATCCTGGTTTACAGCTGGAGCTATATTTGAAATGTTATGTGTCCGTGTATTTCTTTCAGTTGTGTTATTTATTATTTTTCCGCTGCTATGTATTTAAATGTAATTTAAATCTATGATATTTTTCTGATGTATATTATTTATTCATACTCTGTTATATTCTTGTACTCTGATGTAAATTGTTGTAATAAGCAATGAAATGTTCTTCTGTTTGTGTTCTAATTTGTCGTGTTTTCAGCTCAATCCGGACTTCCCTTTACGAGGTAGTTTGGGTCGTTTCAAGATAAGTACAACATCAGAGTAAACACGAACCTCACAACGGAACAAATAAATATATTATATAACATAACTTTGAAATAAAACTAGTATCATTATGCAATACCATTATCGGAGTACAACACTTACAACACAGCGGAAATAAACAACAGCTATATACTCCTGAAGCCTCCTGCTCCAGCTCTCCAAGTATATCTGAAAAATCCTGACTGCTTGACTGCTCATACAAATTTGGGCACCCAAGAGTTTAGGGTAAAACAAAACAAAATAAACTCTAGGTCAGTTATGAGACTGGTGTAAGTAAGCAATTTAAAATTGTTGTGAAAATAAACAATATCTCATAAGACCACGTCGTATAACACGTAACGGGTATTTCCCTTATGAGAATCCAAAACACTTGATTTTACATTCAAAATCCTTTTGCGAGGAATAATAATCTTTATATCAAAACTCTTTTGATATTATAATAGTGTCTATCAACCACAACTAAATAATCATTTGGCAGAACGCTTTCATCTCACGTTCCACATACATAATATATAATCAAAGACCGCGAGCGCTTATTGGGTATTGGATTCCAACTGGCAAGGTATGGGACCACCTTCCGATAGTGTATATCTAGAGAGGAATACCTCGGGTTCAACAAGGACATCTTGTAACCCTGGCTAAACATGACCGGTCACTCATTTCTCTTGAGTGTACCGAATGTATTATCAACAACGGTTGGGATTAGCAACCCTCACAGTAACGCTTCCTTCCAATATCGCTTCCCCACTTGTTCAGGAAATCCCAAAACCAAATACGCCATTCAACTCGTCGACACATTCTCCTCCACCTTGACTACATCGCGAAAGGAACTGCACCATTATCTCGTGATCGATACCAGGCTTCCGAAACCCCAATAGGACTTGCAACAGAAATATTGACAATAATTGCCTAAGAATTCATATAGGGTGTTATATCCTTCTCCCAATCCAACTCTGACAATCGATATATGATTAGATGCTAAAATCTCGCGATAATGGAAGCCCTAGCTAAGCTGTTAAGAACACAGCGAACGATTTTCTAACAAAGGACAAAAGCAAGGATATCATATTGAAGCTCTCTTAGAAACGAACACAAAAATATAGCTTTTGGCAATTATAAGAATTGATTTTGATTTTCTATCCATTTATGAAACTCACGATATATTGTTTTGAAGTGGCGGCTGGTTTCTGCGTTTGACAAGAGAGATGAATAGGTAAGGGTTAGGAGAAATAAAAAGGTATTTATAGAGTAGGGTTGCTTACAAGTAAAACTTCATATTTTTAATAATAATTTGAATTCAAATATTAGCTTAATTCATTGTTTAAAATTTCGTGTGGTCACACACGAGATCCAGTTGCGATAAAAATTGACAGACAATTACAATTCGACATTATGAACGCAACAAAACTTGTTTCATCGAATTCCGAGTCCATTTGCTCACACAGCGTATTTTTAAAGTCAAATTATTGAAAGTTTTTCACATTAAAATTCCGTACGACCGCATACTGATATCAAAAATCAAGAAAATTGAAATCTAACAATAATTTAATATTCCGGATCCAACAAAATTAATTTCGTCAAAAACAGAGGATGTTTGCAAAAATGGCTATCTTAAAGGCTCTAAATAAACCAATTAAATATTAATATATTTAAAAATAATTAAACTAAATACTAATAAATAAATATTATCGTATATATTCACAATAGAATATCATACAGCTCCAAAATATATGTATCTGGATTTATAACTCGATATTTCAAATCCAGGTTAAATCGATATTAAATTTATAATAAAAATCCTTTTATTATATAAATAAATTGTTACAAATTATAAATGAATTCCATAAGACTTTCTGGAAATTTGATTTGATCCTAACTCACAATCTAACTGACGAAATCTCAATTTTTCTCTTCCATTAAAAAATATCGTTAAATGGATTCAAACGTTTCCTATTTCACAGAAATCCGACTTAAGACGGATTCTGCATATTCAATTGAAGTTTGAATCGCCAAATTACGAACTACCACGTCGTTACGGGCTCGATTTAAATTATTTTATAATTGCTACATTTAAACTTCGTTTTAAAAATAAATTCGTTACTACAATTCAATTCTAAATTGAATTAAATCTTATGAATAATCAAATTTACAAAATATTGTGAATTCTATTTCGGAATTAATTATATTATTATATTATTTATATTAATTAAATATTCAATATAATTTAATTTAAGCCAATAAATTACCAAACTAACATTTAAATAATTAAATAAATTAATTATTATACCGTTAAAAATACGGGAAGTTACATTCTTCCCCTCTTAAAATAATTTCATCCTCGAAATTGCTAAGGTAGAAAACAAACCCTATTTACTAGGTAAAAATTATTTGTTTACTTATTAACTTCATTTTTAACTGAACCGACTAATTTAAATTAAATATTAATTCTTTCTTAATACTGGAAATTTTCAAAAAAAAATCCGAAGATTTTCTAACACCCTAAATTTTTGAAAAATTTCGCCAACACCTCCTTTGTACGGCCCACTTGGTACAACTACAACTCACCTCTCTAGGCCTTCTCCAATCCAAAAGAAAATCAAACAGCCAAACGGTTTGCCAAATAGGCTCATAAATCATCAAACTCATATAAAAATAAACTTGTACCATTTTGTTGGGCATTCAGATCGATCTCTTTCACTAGTTACCAAATCAGCATATACCGATACATTTCCAACTTGATCTCCAATCAATTAATTCTCAAAACCAAATCATCCGCTTATACCGAAACCAGATCCATTTGAAATTCAAGTTCCATTCTTGATTCCAAACTCTTAACCCACCAATCTAGTGCCAATTCAGATTCCTATCTCATAATCCAATTTTATATTATATCTTATATTTCAATTCAATTTCCACTTAACTGGCTTTAAGTCAAATTCCAATTTGCTTTCACAAATTCCTTTTTAATTTGTTTTAATTATGAGAGTTTTTAAACAGCTTAGCTTTTCAAAAATTGAATATCCCTTTTTTGGAATCAAACCTCTTGTTTTTCTCAAATCGGTTCAAAATGAATATCTTTTGTAACACCCGTAAATTCTATAACTGTGAAACTCACAAATTAAAGTATAATTAATTTCAAATCAAAGAACTAAGGGAAACGGGATACGCCATTGCGTTCGTCTCGGAAAAATACGCGAAATAGAGTCCGAGTTTTCGAAAAACGGATATCGTATGAAGAAGTTATGGACGAACGAAGTTGGGCGAAAAACCGAAAAAAAGGGCCAGAATGCACTGGCGCACTTGGGAAGTGCGCCAGAACAAAAATGAACTGGCGCACCTGTGAAGTGCGCCAGTACATTTTTGACCTGGCGCACCTGCCAAGTGCGCCCAGGTCAAAAATGACCTGCTGGCCAGGTCTGGTCTAGCCCTGGCTGGCCAGGTCGGTGTGTGGTCGAATTTCTGTGGTCTGCTTTGTCATTAGGGCTAGGTGGCGAGTTTTTATTGGTCTCTCTTCCTAATGAATGGCTACGATCTAACCTAGCAACATCAATGGTCCTAATCAATTCCTAACCTCTATATAAACAACCCTAGACTAAACCCTAATCTATTCATTCAAAATAAGATTATAGCCGCCATGTTGCTGAGGAACGACAAAGAGTAGCCGCCGACTAGAGAGAGAGTTAGGAAGAAAGTTCTAAAGCCTAAAGCAATTCAAACAACCTAAAGCTAATCAATTCAACAAAGGAATCGTGTCTCTTAATTAGAGAATTCGCCGCAACCATTGTAAGTAGAGTATTACTTTGGTATAATAAACAACTGTGTTGATGTGTATGCTTGGATTGTGGCAATGGAAGTAATTCATGTTTGTGCAAAATTATGTTATTCATTATAAAGAACTACATGCGGTAGTTCTATGCAAATATACGTTTGGAATATTGCGCAAATTCTGTAATCTATGTTGAAGCTACATGTATGTAGTTGAGTGAAATTTATGCAAGTTTGGGGCTTTGTTATTATGTCGTCATGATGTATACTTTGTGCATAAATCGTTTTGCAAGCAATTGAGACTAGTTTGGTTGTTATAGTTCATATGAAACTATGTTGGAATTTTGACACCTTAATCCATGTATTAAGTCATGCTTATGAATATGGCTAGGCTATGAATGATATTTGGCATAATTGAAATCTATGATTAAGTCTATCTTGTTTAAAAGAGTTATATGATGACATATGTGAGACATGGCTAGGTTAGACTCAAAAATCCCTTTTTGCAAGTTTAAAGCAAACACCATGATTAGGAATATTTATGCATAAGTATATTTATATCATCGTTATGTGATTAGACTTAAACCATGATTAAGTTGAACTATGCTTTTGTGTTAGTAACAAAGTATCCCCTTTGTAAACATGTAGAAACCTTATGAACATGACTTGTTTATGTTTATGCCATGAACAAATTGAACTTTACCTATGCCATGCTTATGTTTGACATTATGCCATGTTTATGCTAGGAATATTTATGACATACTTATGTTTGACATTATGCCTAAATAAGAGTATAGGTTCATGTTGTAGTTAAACCTATGTAAGTTCACATGCTTTGATTTATGTCACCTATGTTGCCACTATGCAAGTACACCAATTTCTATTTTGTATTTCCAACGTCGTATTGCAAGTTCATGCGCTCACCTTCCCCTCTTTGTGTATACGCCATAAGCCTCCCCTTTTCGCATGGCTAAATTGGGCTTTAAAAGGCTAAGCCCAATATATATATAAACGGACGTGTAAAACGGGGGAAAATAACGTTGGGTTAAAAATAAATTAATGAATGAAAATATAAAATAGAAGGGCCCAAATTCAAGTATGGGTTGGGCCCGTGATTGGTGTAACCTTTACACCATTAACTTTATAATGGGCCGCAAATATTTACATATAAATAAAGAAGAATGACAAGATATGTAAATGTAGAATATACGATGTGTTTAACCCGAGGTTGGATTGAGTTGTGATGTAAACCTGCCCGGAACCGCCCGGCTGTCCAGTAGTCACAACAATACCTATCCAATGTGGGAGGTTAAACATGGAGCCCAGCAAGGACCCGAGGTTAGACTGAGTTGTGGCGTAAGACTGCCCGGAACCAACCGGCAACAGGCAGCCACAACAATACCTGTCTAATGTGAGAGGTCAGGGCCTTAATAAGACAATTAAGGCTGAGTCAGGATTGTTAGGATTAAGTGGACTAAAAATTTAATCAAAATGGAACATGCTAAACTAATCGGACTGGTGGGGTTAGGTAGGAAACACTTAACCAACTTAGCATGTTGGCTAGAGATAGAAAACCTAGTAACGGGGGACCCTTTTCAGCAGTAACCCTAAAAGGTGTATCAGGATACCCTGAAACTAGGCAGGGTGGGGCACGATTACTGGGCTGATTGTAAGAGGTCAAACCGACGGCGGTGGTGTAGCAGTGTAGGTTCTAACGGAGTGCGGGCGTGCACACACTCCGGCGCAGAAAAATAAGGCACTGGACACCAGTAGCATACCTGTGCACTCTAAGGTTGTGTCGGGTTGCCACTATGGGACTTGATACACCCCATGGTGGGACCAGCATAGGTAACTACGGACATCGGGGGCCGTAAGACACATGTAACTTTGCGAGTAGGAGCCGATCATCATTGAATGGATCACATCACCCTGATTATGGGGTGCAAATTGGAAACTAGTTTATATGGGTTCAGAGATTAATATGGGGTACGATAGTATATTCGACCCTAGATAACTTAACCAAGTTCATAGTGTTTGCCCACTTCCTGTTTTACTTATCATACCCAGTTCTTTATTCATAGACAAAGTAGTACTAGACTTACTCAGGCTTTATATCTGACTCTATTTTTCTTTCGTCTTCTTTCTTCCGTTTCCCCCCCCCCCAGGTCCTCAAGGAGGGAACACAGCAGCTTGACCAGCCTCAACATCCAGCTTGAAGAAGAGAAATGTATTGCTTGGACTTTCCTGTTTTGAACTATGGCTTTGGACAATCCACTAAGGGGCTTTTGCAGTTTATCTATGTTTTATTTATGCTTCTTTAAATAATGTACTCAAGACAGATTATGAAAGTATTATGTTATGTTTTTGGAAAGGATGTTGTTGTAACACGTATTTGACTTAATGAAATAAAGCTTGTTGTTCTTCCGCTGTTTTACAAATATGTGTTCTTATATCTGTCTTGTATATCTGTGACTTGTACTTATAAACCTCCACCAAAATTAGGGCATTCCCTTTGAGAGTGACCCTAACGGAGGTGGGGTGTTTCACTTGGTATCAGAGCATAGGTTTACCAGATAAGATAAAAAGTTTTGAAAAATTATTTTCAAAAAGGAAATTTAAAGAAGCATTTTTAAAAGAAAAATATCATTTTATTTTTAAAAGGCAAAGTCCACTGCCCAAAGCCATAGGAACTATCTCTTATCCTTCGTTTTGAATCTATCCTTTTTGTTTCAGCATGTCCCAAGATCTTAACTTGCTTGAAGGGGTGCCAATACCTGGTTGGTTTAGACGGTTCTTAGAAGCAAGGGCCACTCAGCCAGGTCCTACCGTTCCTCCTCCCCCAGCTGAAGAAAATCATCCAGCTGCAGCAGCACCTTTTCCTCCACCTCCTCCTCGGGGAAACGCATTCGCTAAGATATGTAAAGATTTTAAAGCCATGGGAGGAAGGGATTTCCATGGAACTGAGTCCTTCGTAGCAGCTAGGAATTGGCTGAAAGAAACTGAAGACCTATTCATCATCTTTGAGGTAGAGGATAGACAAAAAGTACAGTTGGCAGTGTGGCTATTGAAGGGTGAGGCTTCCTACTGGTGGGAAGTCACTAATGCTGAAAGACCAGTGGAGACATGGGAGGACTTTAGGGCAAGGTTTGAGACCAAATTTCTCTCAGATGCAGAAAGGAGTTTGCAGTTGGAAAAATTCTTATTTCTTAAACAAGGGGACAAGACAGTCAGAGAATATGTGAACCAGTTCGATGAGCTGGCTAGGTTTGGGCTTGACCTAGTCAACACCCCGCACAAGAAGGCTCTCCGTTTCGTCAAAGGGTTGAATGAGCCATTACATAGTTTGGCCATGACCCGTATACCCATGGGAGCCACGTATGAAAGATTGGTGCAAATGGCATTGCTGAATGAAGAGGATAAGGGCAAGAAGAAAGAGGGTTTGCAACCCAAGAAGACAGACTTTAAGAAGGGCGGGGAAGGCAACAAAGAGAAGAGGACGTGTAATTTCTGTGGCAAAGTGGGGCACTTAGTAAAGGACTGCCGGAAAAAGAAGGCCAAGGAGAACGGTGGGTGCTTTTCTTGCGGTGAGACGGGCCATAGGGCTAAGGACTGCCCAAAGAAACGAGGACAGGGGCAGGGGGATGGATCCACCCCAGGGGCACAGGTTCATGTGCTGGAAGCGCCACCTTTGCAACAGCGAGGTACAAACACTTCTGTAGAAAGTGTAGTTTATCTTTATGATCACCCCGTTCGCACTTTATTTGATTCCGGCGCATCACACTCCTTTATCTCGTCTGCTTTAGTAGAATCTCTGCACCTAAAAACTAGTATGGTAGAGGACCCCTTAATTGTTTCAAACCCAATTGGGGGCCCAGCTCATTTGTCTATGATCTGTTTGGATTTGAAAATTTCTATTCTAAGCGTAGAATTTCTATGTAGTGCCTTTGTTTTGGGCTTTTCGGGGTATGGTTTGATTTTGGGCATGGATTGGCTATCCAGTAATGGGGCCATCCTTGATTGTGAGAAAAGGGTTGTTAGGCTCCTAACCCAGCTCGGTAATACTTTGGAAATTTCTTGTAATCCCTCGTATGCGGTTATGCTTAGTTATCTTGAATCGCTAGATGCCTCTGTTGAAAATTTGCAATCAGTTAGAGTGGTCCGGGAATATCCGGATGTCTTCGAAGAGGTGAAGGGCTTGCCTCCGAAGCGGGAAATAGACTTCCGCATATATCTGGTAGATAATGCAAAGCCCGTTGCGTTGCCCGTTAGACACATGGCTCCACGAGAAAGGAAAGAGCTCAGTAAACAGATTAAAGAGCTTCTAGAGAAGGGGTTCATTAGGAGGAGCATTTCAGAATGGGGCGCTCCGGTGGTGTTCGCTACAAAGGCGGATGGTTCACTCCGTCTATGTGTTGACTATAGGGAGCTCAACAAGCTAACGAAAAAGAATAGGCACCCTATCCCTAGAATTGACGATTTATTTGACCAACTTGTAGGAGCGTCTGTTTTCTCCCAACTCGATTTAGCAACCGGTTTTCATCAGCTAAGGGTGGCTGAAGATAGCATCGATAAAACGGCGTTCAGAACCCCAGACGGCTTCTTTGAATGGCTTGTCATGCCTTTCGGCTTGACAAATGCACCTGCTTACTTCGTGGACCTGATGAGTAGGGTATTTAGAGATTTCCTCAACAAATTCGTAGTGGTCTTCGTAGATGATATCCTTATCTTCTCAAAGAGTGAAGAGGAACATGCTCAACACTTAAGGGCAATCATGGAAACTTTGCGAGTCCATCAACTAAAAGCCAAATTCTCCAAATGCCACTTTTGGAGAGAAGAGGTGAGGTTCCTTGCGCACATAGTATCCAAACAAGGGTTAGCGGTGGACCCTGCGAAAGTAGTGGCGGTACAGGATTGGAAGACACCAAGGAATGCAACTGAGGTCCGAAGCTTTCTAGGACTAGCGGGTTTCTATCGAAAATTTATAAGGGATTTTGCGAAAATCTCAGCTCCGCTCACAAAATTGACTAAGAAGAATCTAGTGTTCAATTGGGATTTGGATTGCGAGTTTGCTTTCCAACGACTGAAAAGGGCTCTTACAACAGCCCCAGTTTTGACGCTGCCGGATGGGAGCAAGATGTTCACTGTTTATACGGATGCATGTGGGACAGGGCTAGGCGCCGTCTTAATGCAAGAAGGAAGGGTAGTAGCTTATGGCGGGAGGCAGTTGAAGGTGCACGAAAAGAACTACCCAACCCACGATCTTGAGTTAGCCGCCATCGTCTTTGCACTCAAGTCTTGGCGACACTATCTCCTAGGTGAGAAGTTCTAACTTTACACTGACCATAAATCGTTGAAATATCTTTTCTCGCAGAAGGATCTTAACTTGAGGCAACAAATATGGATGGAGTTTCTTGCCTCGTACGATTTCGAAATCTCCTACACTCCGGGCAAAGGCAACGTAGTGGCAGACGCGTTGAGCCGAAAGAAATTGACCCTAAGCCCGTTGTTTGTTGAAAGACAAAGCCTAGAGTTTATAGCCAGCTTCGACTTTAGGCCCTCCTCCGATTTCGTACCAGGCTTTTTAGCATCTCTCGAAGTACGGCCAACTTTGGTAGATTCGGTAGGGGCAGCACAACGCGAAGACCCTCAGCTTGTGGAATTAATTGATAGGCTAATTAGGGGTGAGACTTCAAGTCACCTCAACCGATACTCCATCGACGATAGGGGTTTGCTAAGGCGAGACGGAAGACTATGCGTCCCACAGACAAACGATTTAATAAAGAAGGTTCTCGAGGAAGCACATCACTCCAAGATGACGATACACCCAGGCGGGGAAAAAATGTACAAAGACATAAAAAGGACTTTCTTTTGGAATGGCATGAAAAAGGACGTGGCAGAATTCGTTTCTAAATGTATGGTGTGCCAACGGGTTAAGGCGGAACAGAAAAAGCCTGGCGGACTGCTACATCCTCTGGAGGTCCCGCAGTGGAAGTGGGATAGCATCTCAATGGACTTCATCGATGGGCTGCCTAGGTCTAGGAGAGGCAACACTAGCATTTGGGTAATAGTGGATAGGCTTACTAAAAGCGCCCACTTTTTACCTGTCAAAAGTAAGAGAACTGCCTCATCCCTAGCATCACTTTACCTCAAGGAAATCGTTCGACTCCATGTAATACCGTCTAGCATTGTTAGTGACCGAGACCCCATCTTCACTAGTGAGTTTTGGCGGAGTCTGCAAGAAGCAGTAGGAACGCGGTTATGCTTGAGCACGGCCTATCATCCCCAAACCGACGGCCAAACGGAGAGAGTGAACAGAGTTTTGGAAGACCTCTTAAGGCTATGCGTCCTTGACTTCGGAGGGACATGGGAAGACCACCTTCCTTTGGTGGAATTTGCCTACAACAACAGCTATCAAGCAACCATAGGAATGGCGCCCTTCGAAGCTTTATATGGAAGACCGTGCCGATCGCCCACTTGTTGGTGGGAGTCCACGGATAAGCTTATACTTGGACCAGACATGATCCGAGAGACTACAGAGAAAGTAGACTTAATACGAAGAATGATGAAGACGGCCCAAGACTGACAAAAGTCCTACGCCGACAAGAGAAGGACCGACCTTGAATTTGAAGTTGGAGACAGAGTTTTTCTCAAGGTATCACCACTAAGAAACGTTGTTCGTTTTGGAACCACAGGAAAGCTAGCGCCAAGATTCGTAGGGCCATTCCCTATTATCGAGAAAATTGGGAAAATGGCTTATAGATTAGAGCTACCTGAGAAGTTGGCTGGAGTCCACAACGTCTTTCACGTTTCACATCTCCGAAAATGTCTGCATGAGTCTGCTGAAGTGGTAGAGCCAAATATCCTCGAAGAGGTCGAAGTGGAACGCGAGGCAACCATAAGGAAAGTTCCAACCCGCATATTAGGAACGGAAGTGAAGAAACTACGCAACCGTGAAGTCAAGCTCGTCAAAGTTCAGTGGAGCGACGCCGAGGGAGACGCGACTTGGGAAACTGAAGCTAAAATACGCACAGCCTACCCTTTTCTGTTCGAGGGTACATCCTTGATCTTTCCTTTTCCTTAAGTTGCGCTTTTATCTATCTTTTTAGGTATATTTCCTCGACCGTATCTTTTAGATAGAATCTTTTTGGATGGAAACATGTAATTGAAACATGTTATGTATGATGGTTGCAAGTGGTTGCAAGTGATTGCTAGTGGTTGCTCGTGGTTGCATATACACACACAATCTAGGGTTTAGATCGGCTCAGTCACTTCATATTGCATATGCATATATGTTTGCATTCGTATGTGGTTGAACTTTAATGTGTTGTCATGTGGATGTTGCATTTGTATTGAATGATTGTGCACTCATGTAGAATCATGAATAGAAAAATTTGCATACATAATGGATTCATGGCACTTACATAATTCGCATTAAGGAGGTCAACTGAATCAGTAGACCGGCTGATTTTGCATTAGATAAGTTCATGTACACACACACCTCGCATATGATCATGAAGCATTAGAAGTCTTTTAAGGACAATGGATTCTCGTGTTTGATGGATGAGTAGATGGATGATTGGATGTTAGGATATACATTCCTCCTAACTTGAAGATTTCGGGGACGAAATCCTTTTAAGTGGGGGAGAATGTAACACCCGTAAATTCTATAACTGTGAAACTCACAAATTAAAGTATAATTAATTTCAAATCAAAGAACTAATGGAAACGGGATACGCCATTGCGTTCGTCTCGGAAAAAATACGCGAAATAGAGTCCGAGTTTTCGAAAAACGGATATCGTATGAAGAAGTTATGGACGAACGAAGTTGGGCGAAAAACCGAAAAAAAGGGCCAGAATGCACTGGCGCACTTGGGAAGTGCGCCAGAACAAAAATGAACTGGCGCACCTGTGAAGTGCGCCAGTACATTTTTTACCTGGCGCACCTGCCAAGTGCGCCCAGGTCAAAAATGACCTGCTGGCCAGGTCTGGTCTGGCCCTGGCTGGCCAGGTCGGTGTGTGGTCGAATTTCTGTGGTCTGCTTTGTCATTAGGGCTAGGTGGCGAGTTTTTATTGGTCTCTCTTCCTAATGAATGGCTACGATCTAACCTAGCAACATCAATGGTCCTAATCAATTCCTAACCTCTATATAAACAACCCTAGACTAAACCCTAATCTATTCATTCAAAATAAGATTATAGCCGCCATGTTGCTGAGGAACGACAAAGAGTAGCCGCCGACTAGAGAGAGAGTTAGGAAGAAAGTTCTAAAGCCTAAAGCAATTCAAGCAACCTAAAGCTAATCAATTCAACAAAGGAATCGTGTCTCTTAATTAGAGAATTCGCCGCAACCATTGTAAGTAGAGTATTACTTTGGTATAATAAACAATTGTGTTGATGTGTATGCTTGGATTGTGGCAATGGAAGTAATTCATGTTTGTGCAAAATTATGTTATTCATTATAAAGAACTACATGCGGTAGTTCTATGCAAATATACGTTTGGAATATTGCGCAAATTCTGTAATCTATGTTGAAGCTACATGTATGTAGTTGAGTGAAATTTATGCAAGTTTGGGGCTTTGTTATTATGTCGTCATGATGTATACTTTGTGCATAAATCGTTTTGCAAGCAATTGCGACTAGTTTGGTTGTTATAGTTCATATGATACTATGTTGGAATTTTGACACCTTAATCCATGTATTAAGTCATGCTTATGAATATGGCTAGGCTATGAATGATATTTGGCATAATTGAAATCTATGATTAAGTCTATCTTGTTTAAAAGAGTTATATGATGACATATGTGAGACATGGCTAGGTTAGACTCAAAAATCCCTTTTTGCAAGTTTAAAGCAAACACCATGATTAGGAATATTTATGCATAAGTATATTTATATCATCGTTATGTGATTAGACTTAAACCATGATTAAGTTGAACTATGCTTTTGTGTTAGTAACAAAGTATCCCCTTTGTAAACATGTAGAAACCTTATGAACATGACTTGTTTATGTTTATGCCATGAACAAATTGAAATTTACCTATGCCATGCTTATGTTTGACATTATGCCATGTTTATGCTAGGAATATTTATGACATGCTTATGTTTGACATTATGCCTAAATAAGAGTATAGGTTCATGTTGTAGTTAAACCTATGTAAGTTCACATGCTTTGATTTATGTCACCTATGTTGCCACTATGCAAGTACACCAATTTCTATTTTGTATTTCCAACGTCGTATTGCAAGTTCATGCGCTCACCTTCCCCTCTTTGTGTATACGCCATAAGCCTCCCCTTTTCGCATGGCTAAATTGGGCTTTAAAAGGCTAAGCCCAATATATATATAAACGGACGTGTAAAACGGGGGAAAATAACGTTGGGTTAAAAATAAATTAATGAATGAAAATATAAAATAGAAGGGCCCAAATTCAAGTATGGGTTGGGCCCGTGATTGGTGTAACCTTTACACCATTAACTTTATAATGGGCCGCAAATATTTACATATAAATAAAGAAGAATGACAAGATATGTAAATGTAGAATATACGATGTGTTTAACCCGAGGTTGGATTGAGTTGTGATGTAAACCTGCCCGGAACCGCCCGGCTGTCCAGTAGTCACAACAATACCTATCCAATGTGGGAGGTTAAACATGGAGCCCAGCAAGGACCCGAGGTTAGACTGAGTTGTGGCGTAAGACTGCCCGGAACCAACCGGCAACAGGCAGCCACAACAATACCTGTCTAATGTGAGAGGTCAGGGCCTTAATAAGACAATTAAGGCTGAGTCAGGATTGTTAGGATTAAGTGGACTAAAAACTTAATCAAAATGGAACATGCTAAACTAATCGGACTGGTGGGGTTAGGTAGGAAACACTTAACCAACTTAGCATGTTGGCTAGAGATAGAAAACCTAGTAACGGGGGACCCTTTTCAGCAGTAACCCTAAAAGGTGTATCAGGATACCCTGAAACTAGGCAGGGTGGGGCACGATTACTGGGCTGATTGTAAGAGGTCAAATCGACGGCGGTGGTGTAGCAGTGTAGGTTCTAACGGAGTGCGGGCGTGCACACACTCCGGCGCAGAAAAATAAGGCACTGGACACCAGTAGCATACCTGTGCACTCTAAGGTTGTGTCGGGTTGCCACTATGGGACTTGATACACCCCATGGTGGGACCAGCATAGGTAACTACGGACATCGGGGGCCGTAAGACACATGTAACTTTGCGAGTAGGAGCCGATCATCATTGAATGGATCACATCACCCTGATTATGGGGTGCAAATTGGAAACTAGTTTATATGGGTTCAGAGATTAATATGGGGTACGATAGTATATTCGACCCTAGATAACTTAACCAAGTTCATAGTGTTTGCCCACTTCCTGTTTTACTTATCATACCCAGTTCTTTATTCATAGACAAAGTAGTACTAGACTTACTCAGGCTTTATGTCTGACTCTATTTTTCTTTCGTCTTCTTTCTTCCCTTTCCCCCGCCCCCAAGGTCCTCAGGGAGGGAACACAGCAGCTTGACCAGCCTCAACATCCAGCTTGAAGAAGAGAAATGTATTGCTTGGACTTTCCTGTTTTGAACTATGGCTTTGGACAATCCACTAAGGGGCTTTTGCAGTTTATCTATGTTTTATTTATGCTTCTTTAAATAATGTACTCAAGACAGATTATGAAGGTATTATGTTATGTTTTTGGAAAGGATGTTGTTGTAACACGTATTTGACTTAATGAAATAAAGCTTGTTGTTCTTCCGCTGTTTTACAAATATGTGTTCTTATATCTGTCTTGTATATCTGTGACTTGTACTTATAAACCTCCACCAAAATTAGGGCATTCCCTTTGAGAGTGACCCTAACGGAGGTGGGGTGTTTCATCTTTTGTAGCAATCCATCACTTAGAACTCGAAAATGAACAGTGATGATGTATCCAGCATCATCAGGGTTATTTCCCAGCTACTGAAGTGAGTTCAATACTATATCACCTTTCAAAAATCATTTTTAAACACTTCCATTTTGAAATTATTTCAAAATATCCTTCACAATGCTTGTAAAACAATTTAAAATCTCCTAGGATTTAAAATTCTTATATAATTTATCCAAATCCGTTTACAACACTTATTCAAATTCCCAAAGTTTTAATTCTAAATTCTGATTTAATTCACTTGATTTCATATATTACACTGATTTGTTATTTATTACTAACTCAATTTTAATCTTATTTTATTATAATAACAACCAACACATCCAATATACTAAAATAATACCAAGATAAATATTTTCTCTATAACAAAATATATTTTAGGGTAAAATTGTTTCATTTACCTTGTTTTCAAAATATATTGTGTTGGTTCATCGTACACGAGTGTTTAGAAACCCCTACCGATACAGTGGGTCAAACTGATCAACCAGAACTCATAAACAACTCAATCAATAAATCCTCACAAAGTAAAACCATTTTTATAAAATATACAAATACATTCTCTAGTATATATACACTCAATTCAATCTAGGATATTACTAACCCCATCTGTACTGAGTTACGCCACAGAGCCAAGGTAATCACTTAACCTTTAACTCTGATACCACTATAACGAACTGGAATTTTCGAACTAGAAAATCGACACTAAACCCATGTCAACTATTCGAGCATCTAACATTTCAGATCATCAATAGAAAGAAGTTAGATGGTGAGAAATAGAAAGAAAGAAAGTTAGAATAGAAGAAGAAGATAAGTACAACATCAGAGTAAACATGAATCTCACAGCGGAACAAATAATTATATTAAATAACATAACTTTGAAATAAAACTTGTATCTGTATACAATACCATTATCGGAGTACAACACTTACAACACAATGAAAATAAACAACAACATACTCCTGAAGCCTCCTGCTCCAGCTCTCTAAGTATATTTGAAAAATACTGACTACTTGACTACTCATGCAGATTTGGGCACTCAAGAGTTTAGGGTAAAACAAAACAAAATAAACTCTGGATCAGTTATGGGACAGGTGTGAGTAAACAATTTAAAACAGTTGAGAAAATAAACGATATCTCATAAGACCACACCGTATAACACACAACGGGTATTTCCCTTATGAGAATCCAAAAAACTTGATTTAACATTGAAAATCCTTTTGCAAGGAACAATAATCTTTACATCAAAACTCTTTTGATATTATAATAGTGTCTATCAACTAGTACTAAATAATCATTTGGCAGAACGCTTTCATCTCACATTCCACATAAATAATATATAATCAAAGACCGCGAGCGCTTATTGGGTATTGGATTCCAACTGGCAAGGTATGGGACCACCTTCTGATAGTGTATATCTAGAGAGGAATACCTCGGGTTCAACAAGGACATCTTGTAACCCTGGCTAAACATGACCGGTCACTCATTTCTCTTGAGTGTACCGAATGTATTATCAACAAAGGTTGGGATTAGCAACCGTTTCCCGAAAGGGACAACATCAAAATAGATTATAGAAAGTAAATGGAATTCTGTAGATCAGGTGACAATACACCCTAACTGGGAGCTACCCATTAGCCATGCGACCTACCCGATTTATTCAATTTCCTAGTCGGGAGGCTTGAGGCCACCCTTATCTTTGACAGGTCACACCTTTATTCACTTTGAATGTCACATCGTCATACCCGCCAAATCACAAATTGATTTCTCCAAAAATACCACGGGTATACAGCTAAGAGATACGAATTCCTCTTCCACCAAACGTAAACACGATTGAAGAGATCAACTTACGCGATCTATTAAATATACTCTGTCAGACATTCTTCCAAACAGGTCGTCCTCGGACTGGACAAATCGAAGGCACTATTCTGTAAACCCATCTTAGGTAATTTCTACCTAGGATTTGCCAGAACAGTCCTTGCATAAACTCCTTCTTAAATTATCTTCATCATATTTGATTCGCAACGCTAATGCCCATACAGAGTGGTTTTCAAATAATAAATCTGATCCCGATCTCTCCATATTGATGACGGAAAATAGTCAAAACTTTGATAGTAGGTTATTTAATATCAAAGGAAAACATCCATACACACAATGATCTTATTTCCAAATGGAATATTTATCGATCAATCAGCAATCAACATTTTTTTCCTAAAAATTAATTTATCATTAATTTATTAATTTCCCCCTTTCCCCTTTCTATCTATGTAACGTTCCAGAATTTTTAACCAATTTAAAATTGGAATTTTTATTACTTAATTTGAATTTAAATTTGAATTTGACATATGTATATATGGTTTAGAATATTCAATAATTTTGATAAGTTGTATGATAGATTTTACTTGAATTATAAATGAGAATGATTATTAATAAGTTTGGATTTATTGATACTATTTGTCGTTTGATCGGATTTGTCAAACCACGGCATGAATTAGTAGCGTTAGAACTAAGTGTTTTCCTTACTTTTCATAGCATTTTAAAGGAAATGCTACCAAAAGATCACTTTCCCTACTTAAGACAAGTGTAAGGACACTTGTATTTTTGCATGCCTCCTTTCATGCATGTTTTACATTTCCCCCCTTATGTGTCATTACCTCCTTAACCCTCCATTCCTATATAAGGAGCCCTTTTCTCCATTTTTTAACCATTCCACTCCATTTTATCCTTTTCATCTTCTTCTTAAAGTTTATGGCCATGGTTTCCATGGCATTAGTCTTCTTCTTTTCCACCACCACCTTGCCGAAGTTTGTTATCCTCCTCCTCCTCTTACAATATATATAGAGAGAAAGATTAGTATATATTATATAATATAAATTTTGGTTAAGTAGATGGTGCGCAGAAATATTGTCCGATGGTTCGCTCAACTAGGCTCCCCTACCATGAAGATTTGGAAAGCTGTTTGGTGAGAACTCTTTTACCACAATTTATATATTTAATTAGTGGTTAGACTAATTTAAATATAGTGATGAATTATTAGTGGTTAATGATGATTGATGTTTGTTGTGATGGATGATGGATGCATAGTTTAGACCCTACACACTATTAAGCATTAGTGTTATAACGCTTGTGCACAGTTATGATTTATTTAATTATGTTGATGATGGTTGCTATGGATGTTTAAATGGTTGTTGATGTTGTTTTGCACACACTATGTCACAACAATTATGGTATCACATTGGTGATCGAAAAATCTCCTTCGTAATTAGGAGCAATATCATTATTGAATTTGAAGGTTAATAATTTGGAAAGACCATATGTATGAATTCATATATATTGATAAAGTCCTTTAAATGAATAAATAAATATCGTAACATTCTAGGATGACAGAGAGGATATTGTCTAGGCTTGGGCTTGGAAATAAAGTTTCTTGCTTTCCCTGGCTATCTCTAACTGATCCGACGAATGGGATGGTTAATTTGAAGTTATTTGATTTTAGAAATGAATTGGATAGATTTATTAAGTAAAAAAAAAGTTGAATTTTAGATCCAAAATAATTTGGAAAGTAAATTTAAATGATTATAAAAGGATTATATAAGGATATAATGGTTTTCTAAGATATTTTGAAGTATCGTAGAATAATGGTTATTATAGTCAAAATAGAGCTTGTCGTATAACGTCAATTTACGTATTTTAGATGCAAATTTTAAACGCTTATAACTTTTGCAATCTTAATCGGATTTCCATCAAATGTAAAACGTTTGATTTCTATTAACAAGAACTTTCAAATTAGTGAAAGCAGATTTTAAATTTGAGTTATAATTTTCAAGTTATGTTTGAATCCATTTTGGAAAAGGTCAATGTAAGAACAATTGTTGACCATAACTATAAACAGCTACTTTTAAATGTTTTAAAAATATGGAAAAATTTGTAAAATAATTACAAATTATGAAAAGGTATTTTGAATCGTAAAGTTTAAGTTTTGGCTAAGATAAACGATATTTTGATCAAAATTGTTAAGATAACTATTTTGTAACGCTTTTGTAACACTTTTGAAACGCTATTGTAACGCTTACTTCGAAAACAATCTATTTTGAAGTTTTAACCCGTAACTATCTTACGAACTATAAGTAATGATTTGTGGAATGTTGTTTAAAAGTATTGGAAATATTTTAGATGGAATTTAAATTGTTTTATTTAATATTAAAATGGGTTTTCCAATTTTAAATAATTGGATATGGTTAGAGATAAATCTTCGAATGTTTGATATTAATTCGGTAGATGACGACTCTTACTATTTGAGGAATTTAAAAGGTAGTTCACCATTATTCCGTTTATAGTGTGAGTTGGATATCGAGATTAATATTAAGTATAATTTGATGGTATTTCTATCCAAATCTAATGTCAAAGAGTTGGATAAATCTTTTAAGTAAGATATGGGTTTCCCAATTTAATTGGGATAATTTGGATGGAAATAATCTTTGGATATTTGATATGAAATTCTTTGGTGTAAACGTATACTATTTGAGGAATTTGTAAGATATTATTATTATATCTTTATTCCACTTATAGTATTCGTTGATTATGAGAATTGATATCGAATATAAGTAGATACAATCTCTGTGTAACTTATGTTCAATATCGATTGATTTGGGTTTTGTCGTGAATCATATCTTCAACAATATCATTCTTGAAACCCAATGAGATTGAGTTGTGGAAATTCATTTCGTAAATTGGGATTTAATCAAATCTTTGATTTTAGAGAAAAAAAATATGAGATTGGGAACCAAGTATAATCTTTTAGTTAAGATTAAAGAATTGAATGTTGGAAAATTGATTTAATTGGAAACTATGGTTGAAATATGGAATAAAGGATTTTCAAAAGAAACTGGGTTTTGATAATGAGTTATCAAACGGAAAATTAATTAAGGCTTTGGGGCTAGATTATCTTTGATTTAAGGGTTGTGTTTTAAAGAAGAAGTGTTAAATATGGATTTTGTTAAAAATAATTTGAGAATGGGTTTAAAGAAATTTAATTTAACAAAATCTAAGATGGAAGGAGATTTGGTTGATGGAAAGAGATTTGGTTGAAAGCCTGTGTGTTCCGTAATTGTGTTTTAAAAATTACGCTTATTATTGGGAAGACCGAGATCGGATGTATGTCCGAAATCCATTCCAAGTAATAATACGACATTGTGGAACAATTGAAGACATTGATGACAGTATTGAAGACCGGACCCTTCATATCGTAAGGACGACTTGCTGAATGTCTCAAATGGATAGCTTCCATTTGCAGATGGATTTTATATCAGCTAAGTGGCAAGAAGCCCAAATGTACGTGAAGGAATTTCAGATTGTTGTTTCGTTCAGACCCAGAACATACATTTATGGATTGTGTGTTTGACGTTGTAATTGACTGCGTAGCACTAATCTCTATTAAATATATATCTGTTTGGTGGCAGAGAATTTATTCTCTTGGTTAACACCCTTCTCTAAGACGTATGAGCTTAGAGGTTATATATCGATAGAAATCAGTGATGCGCTATGAATGGACAATGTGGTATACTTAAGTTATGTAGTGAGCTTTGGGTGATCAAAGAATGGCTTATTTAAGCATAGCTTTTTGTATATCGGGACCTCGACAAGCCTCACACCCCGGTAAATGGCTAAAACATGAAGAAATGCAGCAGGGTTATGGGGTGTTGTCTCCTTCTAGATAAAAGGTGTACTATGGTATGGAGCCCAGGTATTAACCTATGTGGTAAAAGCATCTACTTTTGTGGTTGTTGTTGGCGCACGCTCGGAAAGATCGGCAATGACCAGGAGATGACATACTCAGGCGTACTCTAAGTTACCCAGTTAAGGGGTAACCCGACCTTGTGTTGGCATGAGGAACATCACTTTAATCCTCGGACATCGCTCTAGAGGTGTTCAAAATTCGGTTCGGAAGGAAGTTCCTTTGCCTAGTCATTGTTGGAAACCTAATCTCCGCTACGAGCCCATACGATTTTAATTGTTTACCATACGTCAATATAATATATGGTACCTAAAATGGCTAAGATTGGTACAATTAATTTCGAAAGGATTTTTCACAATATATTATAGTATTGAAAGAGGACTTTCACGTATCAAGCATTTTTGACTGCATAAGGAGAAACCTCGCACATGTGTGCGTTTGCATTGTGTGTGTGCCGCGAGACCTTATGTTAGTTTCATTTTTCAAAAAGTCATTGGGAATTTCTATGCACTGGTATTCACATGGAGTAAACCCGTTCCGCATTAGCGGCGAGGTCCGGTGAATTACCTAACTTTAAAATTAACCCTGAAGACAACTGTTCTGAGTTCTCACACTAGTCCCATGACTAACCTGGAGTTTATTGTTCCTACACCTAAACTCTGGGTGCCCATAATTTTTACACAGGCAGCCTAGTAGTTTGTTTTGCAGTTTAGACTTGGAGTGGTTGGAGAAGGATGCTGGAGCTATTATATATTGGAGCATGCATATTCTTCTTCTGAGTTTAGTATCTCTTTCGCTGTGTAATCGATGTACGCTGATGTATCTCTCGTAACTCCGATGTAATATTATTGTAATGATAATGGAAAAGTTCTTTTTATTTTGTGCAAATGTGTAAGTACCCCTAACAATCTGTCTTTATGAACTGTTTAAGTTGGTTTAATTACCGGCGAAAACTGAGCAAAAACTTGGGTTGTTACAATCTATTCATAAACTCTTATATTCTGAATTTAGAAAATATACGTTATTACATTGGAAAAACATTTCCATTTCTTATTCACGCATCACTATCCTCCCACATCCATCAGTTTCTAACTGTAAACTAGTAAGAAAGCAATTCCCTAAATATCAACCCCGAAGGCCGAAACCAACATAAGATAATTATCCAGAAATCTATTCAACATAACTAATCTCCAGTCAGTTTCTAATTTCCTTAACTTCGTTTCTTATCTTCTTATCAAATCATTGCTTCCGAAACTCTAACAACCCAGAAAATCAGAACCAATTTAATTTTTTTATTTTAGCTACTTTAATGAATTTTGAATATTTAAAATGATTTATTTTAAATATTAATGATTTAAAATTTATTTAAATCGAAGTTATAACGTATATATTTATTTTAATTATAAAACGAGCCGGAAATGGCACGGTAGTTTAAAAATTCGATTTCAAATTTCAAATGAATGTACAGAATTCAAAATAAATCGGATTTCAATAAAACCAGAAATATTAGAATCTGTTTAATTATATCTTTCTAATGAATGTGAAAAATCCAGATTTAATAACGAGAATTGAAAGTTATGTCCAGTTTAAAATTTAAAATAGTCTGTGACACCCCACATCCGTTAATGTCACCCACTAAGGGAATGCATTAAGTTTCGTGAAGCGTTATAGGTAAACAAGAACAAAATAGCACAAGACAGACATGTAAAATAGCAACGAAATTAAAAAATTTATTTAAATCAAAACATCACTGTCCCAAATACTAAGTTTACATCATAAGTAACTAACTACATTAATAATCTGTCTTGCCAAAAATATCAAAGTACAAAAGCATAAAACCATATTTCCCTTGCAAAGCCATAAGAGAGTTGACAAGAAGTCAAAGCAGTACATCTATATCCAAAATCCAAGCTAAGCTGAAAGAATCCAAATCAACTCTAAGCACTTCCACCCTGAGAACCGGGGGGGGGGGGGAACAGAAGAGAGAGAAGCGGAAACAGAAAGGGTCAGACATAAAGTCTGGAGAGTCCAGTTACTTTTAAATATAAATAAATAAATGTATCATGGTGGGTATACAAAACTGGAAGAACAAGATAACAATAACAAGTGTGAACTGAGAAAGAAAAGATGAACATGATATATTGCGCTTCTTAAATACATTTCTCTGCGCCGCGCGGATACTAGTATATCAGAAGTAGAATGATTCCTACTAATACCGTTCTATTACATTTTCTGGATTATTATGTTACTTGGGTTAATAACACTCAGGACTTATACATGCATCATACCCATTTACTTTCCCATGGATTCACCTAATATAATATATGTAGCAATCTCTCAATATTGAGATACACCCCATGGTACCCCACTCGCATGGTCTCCACCGTAATGAACTCAGTCCCTCATCCTATGCCGGAGTGACGTACGGATCTCTATATAAAATGTTACGTTATGCACATATCTATCATTACTATGATACGTAAGCGTATGGACTTACACCATCGTTCGAATCAGATTCCTTATCGGAATAATGCCCTCTAGTCTACGATACACCACCCAGAGAAGATATGCATGTATCTAGACTGTCCCGCGTATCTACCGTAATTGTAGCTCGATGCCTCAATCGCACGTCCTTTAATGTGCACAAAGTTCCGTGGTAGGGCTAAACAAGAAATACGGAACTCGGCCGGGAGCTTTTCCATATCTATACATGCCGCCTTTAAGTACCTTCAAATACAGATATTCCTCGAGTCTGTTTTTCATGGTGGCTATGGCCCCACCTCGGCCCTCCCTCAACTGGTAAAGACTACAGAGCTAAGCGACTGCCCCTAATAACAACCAATCTAAACATCCATGTGGCGTCTACCCTCAACCCCGTACCTCGATAGTGAAAGGTGAAATGATATCTTGGGTTTAGCTCTAGTCTTTTCACATCCCACTGGTTGTCGATGACGGATATCCGACGGCCTACTATCCTTGTTGGTCGTGACCTTCTCTACCTCCTCGTGAGGCAACCGTCGAATCACCCTGGTGTCACCTCGTCATAGCATTCTGACCGCATAGCTACATCTGCAGTCAAGACCCACCCACCTAGTAGTTACGCGCAGACCCAACCTCTGTGAGTTCAGCCTAAGACATCTGTCACCGCACAGAGGACTACTAGGAGCACCTTACGTTCTTTTGGAAGTCGCGTTCTTCCCCTTCCCGTTCCTTTGGAGCCATCATCACAATCAGATGAATGTGCGCTCCCCTCGTGTATTATAAAACCTTGATGATCTACCCCGTTGGGTTATTCACCCTCAAACGTACGGACTGGTCCAAGCACCTTTATTTAATATGTTGTTAGACCCTATTCCTAAACATTCTTTTACGCTCTTACCTTACATCATCGGGTTTCCATTTAACTTGGTTATTCCTATTCATAATGAATTCTTATTCCAATTTACCAAGTTTCTCTTGCTTATTAATTTCAATCAGATAACTTAATCCATTTAAGTTTATTAATAAGCCCACCACATGTTATTCCCTAGTTTGTGGCCCAAGGTCTTTAATCCACAATCTATTTTATATTCTTGCTTGGTTACATCATTGCAATAACATGTTCTCCTTAATACATTGTTATGTATATCTCAATTCACATGTTTCCTAATTAACATGTAACTTACCATTTATGATTAAATATAACTTATTTATTTTACAAGTTTTCCTTATTCTTTCTTATTTAATCATAAATTCAATTTACACTGCCACTACAACTTATCGTTGTTTACTACGCACGTCTAATTCTATCATTTCTACAAGTTATGCTTACCCTACAAGGGTGTCTTTAGTTGCATAACTTTATTATATTTTCCATCGGTTATGCATACCACTAGGTGTCTTTAATTACATAACTTTATTGGGTTAAGTTCATGGGCCAATATGTAAATATTACCCACCCCCTCTATTTTACTTAACCCACCCACTACCCATCCAATTTTACTTAACCCTAAATTAAGTTCATAATCATACAATCCTTATGGATTAGATTAGTTTAATAAGTCCAATTCATTACCATTTCCAATTATGGTTATAATGGGCTATACCTCCCACATTAGGCCTACAACGTGTGGATGCTGAATATGCCGGTCGGGTCCGGGCAGTCTTATTCCACGGTTGGGTCTAACCTCGTGTCTTAGCCTGATTCGTATTTGAACACTTAGACCAATCACATTACGTTCAACATTAGTGGTGCTGGATAAGCCGGTCGGGTCCGGGCAGACTTCCACTACTAACGCAACCTAACTTTGTGTCATAAGTGCAATTACAATTCCTAATTGTAATTACCAGCCATTCCATTTTTATCCAAATCTACCTATGTCGTTATAGGTGATTATTCCTCTTTTTCTCCATATTTAATTTTATTCTAAATTCACTATTCAAATTATTGACTTTTATGTCCCTTTTCAATTCATCTTTTAATTATGCACCATACGCTCCTTTTTCCCAAGTTATAAGTCAAGGCATATATATACATGTATTATGCACAAACCCAAACCCACATATTTTCCAATTTAAACCTAAAATTAGTATTCACATATGTTCCAATTTATGTCCCAAATCAATATTTAGACATGTCCCATTTTATACCCAATCCCATATTTACATATATTCCAATGTGTGCCTAAACTCGTATTACCCAACAAGACATATGCCCCCAAATCCTTATTCGTATATTTTTAAATTTATGCCCAAATTTAGATCCATATTTTCCAATATCAGTTATGCCCCAAATTATGTCTTTCCCAATTTCGCATGTTCGCATTTTTCAGCGTTAGGCCTAGGCTCGAAGGTAGCTTGGCTATATAAAAATAAAAAGGGAAAAAGAGAGATATGAGAATCAAGAATAGGCATAATAACGAATCAATAATAAATTGATAGAAGTAGGCATAAAATCAATAGGCATATTATGGCAAGATTTAAAATGGTGGCGATGTGAACATATAAAAGCAGATCTGATAATTATGTCATAATAGAACTGATTAGGCACCGTTTCAAGATCCAACTTTTATATACATATCACGATTACTATTTAAAAATTCAGATCTAAAAATAACATGAACTCACAGTGAATAGATCTAAGGAAATGGATCCAAATTACTGAGAAGAACATGTTGAATAGGTTGTTGTAGCCATCGCTGAATTTGTATAATGTTTGCTGAATTAGATTTGGAGTAGATTAGGCCATTCAATCTTCGTTGCAGCGGAGCTTCGTCGTCATCGTTGTTTTTAAATAAATAAAACCTAGGTCTAGGGTCCTTTATGTAGCCTAGGGTTCATGAATCTAGCTCCAAAATCGTCTAGGTTTAGAAAAGAAGTTTCTAGAGCCATTGGTAGGTCGACACCCCTTCAGGTGGGTCGACCCCTAGGTCGACCCCACTTCATGGGTGTCGACCCCTAGGTCGACCCCTATGAGCCTGAGTCGATCCCTAGGTCGACCCAACAGGGTCACGGGTCGACTTGAAAATGTCGGCCCTTCCTCGATTTGCGCACCAGATTTCTGGTTTTGCTGATTTTTGAATATTTTTGAGTTTTATATGTGCATATATCTTTCCTATATGCATAAAAACCTCAAACCTTAATATGTTCTTCATAAGGTGTCCGATTTACGCAAACCAGGTGTCTGTCTTGACCAGCATTCTGAGATGGACGCAATAACACGAGCCGTTTAATTTAATTCTGAATATTTAATTAAGTTTCCCTTAATTCATTACTAATAGTGTATTTCACACTAATTATTCTTTAATTCATCATCTTTAGTGTCATTAAAATTATGGGGTGTTACATTCTCCACTACTCAAAGGATTTCGTCCCCAAAATCTCTAAGCTAAGAAGAACGTATATCCTATCATCCAACAATCATACATCCATCTAACAGTTACAGGCATCCATTGTCCTTAAGGAATTTCTAATGATTTTATGAACATACGCAATAGTGTGTGTATATGTCTAAAACTAATGCAAAAGATTAGGCGGTCTACTGATTCAGTTGACCTCTTTAATACAATTTATGTTTGTGCCGTGCAACCAAAATGTATGCAAATCATCCTAGTATAACAATAAGCTCTATATGTGTGAACAATAATCCATCCAAATGCAACATCAATGCAACGATACACCCATTTTCATCCATAAAATTTAAAATGTACACACATCAATATGCAAAATGTTAGTAATTGAGCCGATCTAGTGCCTATTGTGTGTGTATATGCATCCACGAGCAATCACTAGCAACCGCTTGCATCCATCAAACATAACATGTCTCAAACACATGTTTACATTCATTAGTTTTGTACCTAAAGACTCGATCGATAGGAGATGTTCAAACGATAGATACAAGTATAAATTTAAAGCTTGGAAAAAAATTTAAGAACATATTCTCGAAAAGGAAAGGATGTGAAGAGTGAATCTTGTCTTCAGTCTCCCAAGTAGTGTTCTTGCGGCCCTTTCCCTATTGCACTCTTACTAGCTTCACTTCTTTGTTGCATAATTTCTTAACCTCCGATCCAAGTATGCAAGTCGGAGTTCGCCCTATCATTGCTTCCTTCTCTACTTTCATTTCCTCTCGCAAGTTTGGCTCCACTACCTCGAACTCTATACATTTTATCGTCGCTTGGATGAATAGTCATCTTAGAATGGTGGACTTCCTCAAGGACTGTCTTCAATAGGCTTCCCATCCCGATATGATTCACCTACCAAACCTCTTCTCAAGTAGCTCCCCTACTTGCTTATCAAGTTCCCTCTTTTCTTTTAGAAGTCACATGTCACGAATCATCGATAGATATATCAAGAGGTTCTAGGAGACTAAGCATGACAAACCCTCTTGGGGTCATAAGAAATTTCAAGAGTCATTCTATGGCAAGTCAGAAGTCTAACGACCATCCTCTCAAAATCTAGAATTGCTCCATATATGGTTAACCCATCCATCCTAGAATCAAACCATATCTTATGAAATCAAGAACATATGCGTCGCAATCAAACTCGACACCTAACACAGAGATTCTCAAACCCCGACAAATCATCGATAAATGAGCCATACCTCCACTGGGGTTTGAGGCAATTACGGGATCCAAAACCAAACTAGTATCTAGGTGCAGAGACTCAGCTAAAGGATCAGATATAAAAGAATGTGAAGAGCCAGGAGAAGAATCCTAATAGGACGATCAGAAATAGAAATCAATCCTTCGATGGAAAATTCCTACCCCTATCTTATCCACCAGCTATGAGAACATTAGCTTGCCCCCTAGAAGTTCCTGCCCTCTGGCCTTGTCTTTGTCTCTTCGGGCACTCCGTAATGAGGTGTCCTTCCTTGCCAAAGTGGTAACAAATGCCTTTTCTCTTTCTGCAATCCTTTTCTGGATGACCCACCATTCCAAAGTTATGGTATTTCCTCTTTTCTTCTTTGGTCTGTGCTCCTTAGCCCCAACTCCTTTATTCTCCTTTTTACCATCCTTGTGTAACATGCTAACAAGTCTCTTGAAAGCAGCCTCCATCACACGGAAATCCTTACGAGGCTTGAGAGAAAATAAGATGCAGGTGAAACCACTACAGCTAAAGACGGAGGTTGGGCACTTCTTTGCCCTTCCACATGTACCGTAGTTTTAACATGCCTACAGAAACATGCCGAAATAGGGATACCCTTCCAAGAGGAAATAGTTCCCCGATCAAAAAGGAAAAAAATAATTAAGCGGAGAATCGAGAAGATATTTATGGCTTTGGGAAATATGCTTTTCAATAATAGACTTTTTATTTTAAAATACTTTATTTTTGAGACATTTTTAAAACCATTTTCAAAATATTTTATCTGATCTTATAACCATATGCTCTGATACTAAATGTGACACCCCACGTCCGTTAATGTCAATCACTAAGGGAATACATTAAGTTTCGTGAAGCGTTATAGGTAAATAAGAACATAATAGCACAAGACAGACATGTAAAATAGCAGCGGAATTAAAAACTTTATTTAAATCAAAACATCATAGTCCCAAATACTGAGTTTACATCATAAGTAACTAATTACATTAATAATCTTTCTTGCCAAAAATATCATAGTACAAAAGCATAAAACCTTATTTCCCTTGCAATGCCATAAGAGAGTTGACAAGAAGTCAAATCAGTACATCTATATCCAAAATCCAAGCTAAGCTGAAAGAATCCAAATCAACTCTATTCACTTCCACCCTGAGAACCTGGGGGGGGGGGGGGAATGGAAGAGATAGAAGAGGAAACAAAAAGGGTGAGACATAAAGTCTGGCGAGTCCAGTTACTTTTAAATATAAATAAATAAAAGTATCATGGCAGGTATATAACACTGGAAGAACAAGATAACAATAACAAAAACAAGTGTGAACTGAGCAAGATAAGATAAACAGGATATATTGCGCTTCTTAAATACATTTCTCTGTGCCGCGCAGATACTAATATATCAGAAGTAGAATGATCCCTACTAATACCGTTCCGTTACATTTTCTTGATTATTAGGTTACTTAGGTTAATAACAATCCGGACTTATACGTGCATCATACCCATTTACTTTCCTATGGATTCACCTAATACAATATATGTAGATATCTCTCAATATTGAGATACACCCCCACGATACCCACTCGCACGGTCTCTACCGCAATGAATGCAATCCCTCATCCTACGCCGGAGTGACGTACGAATCTCTCTATATAAAATGGTACATTCCGCATATATCTATCATTACTATGCTTCGTAAGCGTATGGACTGCCACCATCGATCGAATCAGATTCCTTATCGGAATAATGCCCTCTAGTCCATGATACACCACCCAGAGCAGATATGCATGTATCTAGACTGTCCCACATATGTACCGTAATTGTATCTTTATGCCTCAATTGCACTTCCTCCAATGTGCACCGAGTTCCGTGGCAGGGCTAAACAAGAAATATGGAACTCGGTTAGGAGCTTTTCCATATCTGTACAGGCCACCTTTAAGTTCCTTCAAATACAGATATTCCTTGGGTCTATTTTTCATGGTGGCTATGGCCCCACCTCGACCCCTTCCTCTGCTAGAAAAGACTACAGAGCTAAGCGACTGCCCCTAATAACAACCAATCTAAACATCCATGTGGCGTCTACCCTCAACCCCGTACCTCGATAGTGAAAGGTGAAATTATATCTTGGGTTTAGCTCTAGTCTTCTCGCATCCCACTGGCTGTCGATGACAAATATCCGATGGTCTACTATCCTTGTTGGTCATGACCCTCTCTTCCTCCTCGTGAGGCAACCGTCGAATCACCCTAGTGTCACCTCGTCACAGCATTCTGACTGCATAGCTACATCTGCAGTCAAGACCCATCCACCTAGTAGTTACACGCAGACCCAACCTCTACGAGTACAACATAAGACATCTCTCACTACACAAAGGACTATAGGAGCACCTTATGTTCTTCAGGAATCCGCGTGCTTCCCCTTCCCTTTCCTTTAGAGCCATCATAACACTCAGATGAATGAGCGCTCCCCTCGTGTCTTATAACACCTCGATGATGTACCCCGTTGAGTTATTCACCCTCAAATGTACGAACTAGTCCAAGCACCTTTATTTAATATGTTGTTAGACCATATGTCTAAACATTCTTTTACGCGCTTGCCTTACCTCACCGGGTTTCCATTTAACTTTGTTATTCCTATTCATATAGAATTCTTATTCCAGTTTACCAAGTTTCTCTTGCTTATTAATTTCATTCATATAACTTAATCCATTTAAGTTTATTAATAAGCCAACAACATGTTATTACCAAGTTTTCCTTATTCTTTCTCATTTAATCATAAATTCTATTTACACTCCCATTGCAACTTATCATTATTTACTTAGCATATTACTACGCACATTTAATTCTATCATTTCTACAAGTTATGCTTACCCTACAAGGGTGTCATTAGTTACATAACTTTATTATAGTTTCCACCGGTTATGTATACCACTAGGGGTCTTCAATTACATAACCTTATTGGGTTAAGTTCATAGGCCTGTATGTAAATATTACCCACCCCCTCTATATTACTTAACCCTCCCACTACCCATCCAATTTTACTTAACTCTAACTTAAGTTCATAATCATACAATCCTTATGGATTAGATTAGGCTAAGTAGCCCAATTCATTACCATGTCCAATTATGGTTATAATGGGCTATACCTCCCACATTAGGTCTACAACGTGCAGATGCTGGATACGTTGGTCGGGTCCGGGCAGTCTTATTCCATAGTTGGGTCTAACCTCGTGTCTTAGCCCAATTCGTATTTGAACACTTATGTGACAACCCCAATTTCGACAGGTTGAAATTTTCTCAAAATTCCAATCTATCGAAACTCGGATTGGTTTGCTCTGGTATCCTGGAGAAAAGACAGAGACATATAAAATGTCAGAGCTCAGAAAAATATCTTACAGCGGAAAGGATAAAATATAGTATAATCAAAACATAGCCTTACCGTATTATTAATAATGCCTAACTAGTATCCAAAGCTATCATGTCTCTACCACAATCTAACCTACGAGTGTGTTATGAGGAGTGGGTCAGAACGCAAGTTCTGGTGACTGGATTTAAACTATACACTTCGGATATTCTTACATATACCGTTCAATCATATTTTCTTATTTATTAGAATACTTGGGTTAACAACACTCAAGGCTTACACACACGTCGTACCCATTTACTTCCCAGTGAATTAACCTAATACAGTATATGTAGCTATCTCTCGTTATTGAGATACACCTCATGGTACCCCACTCGCACGGTCTCCACCGTATCATCCCAGGAATATAGTAATCCCTAATCCAACGCCCGAATGTCGTACGGATTTCTGTATATATGTCAACACAACGTTTGCAAACAACCACTACTTCCATATTACGTAAGCGTTCAGACTGCCATTTTTGAACCATTCGATCGAATTAGGTTCCATCCTCGAATAATGCCCTCTAGTCATATGATACACCACCCAGAGTGACATGAGTGTACCTAGACTTTCCCACGTACGTATCGTCAATCGTTCTCGATGTCTATTGCACATGTTCTCTATATGTGCGCCCGAGTCACGTGGCACGGCTAATCAAGAAACACGGAACTCGGTCGGGAGCTTTCAGATATCTTCCGATTGCAGATGCTAAGGTCTGCTTTTACAGTGGCTATGGTCCCACTAGACCCCTCCCACAACTAATGAAAGGCGCCCAAGAATATCAAGAATGAGAACTTAACCCCGCCCCCCTATGCCCTTCAAACCTATTGGCCAACCTCACCCATAACTATATAGCAAAGTATATGGTCTTTTGGAGTTCTCCTCCTTTCAGCCTTACGTACTAACTGAAGATGGTAGGTAGACGATGATTTGCTATCACAGGGCACTAACTGGTCTCGCCGAATCACGCTGGTCCATCTTAGTCTTTTGATTGCTCCTTATTATTGCAATCAAGGCATACTCATTGGTTCACCTACGCAGACCTAACCTCTGCGAGTACAGGCGGATCATCTGCAACTCACAGAGGAATACCAAGAGTACCCTACGTCCCTGTAAGCCGCGTGCTTCCCCTTCCAGTCCTTTGGAGCCGTCAAACAATCAGATGAATGTGCGCTCCCTTCATGCCATATAACACCTCGATGATCTACCCTGTAGGGTTATTTACCCTCAACCGTACGGACTGGTCCAAGCGCCTTACTTTAGCATGTTGTTAGACCCTATGTCCAAACATTCTATTACGCACTTGTCTCACCTCACCAGGTTTCCAGTTAACTTGGTTATTCCAAATCATATTGAATTCTTATTCAAATTACCAAGTTTCTCTTGCTTATTAATATCAGTCATACAACTTAATTTATTTAAGTTTATTAATAAGCTTACAACATGTTATTCTCTAGATTGTGGCCCAAGGTCTGTGATCCACAATCCCTTTTATATTCTTGTTTGATTTCAATAATATGTTTTACTTAATATGTGATTAAGTATATCTAATCACATGTTTCCAATAAACATGTCACTTACCATTTATGATATATATAACTTATTTCATTTCATAAGTTTTCCTCATCCTCTCTCATTTAATCATAATTCCACTTTACGTCGTCAATACGACTAATCGTTGTTTACTTATTAACTAAGGCTCATTAATAAGTTTCTCTACCCATTTATTATAACCTATGTTATAATTTCCCCTTGTACCTAGGATAAGTTTTAACATGTTATTCTTACCAACGGGTTTCAGACTCCCAGACTACTTAATTTATAATTAAGTACAGTACATTTTCCCCCCTTTTCTTAACTGGTTTTAGGTTTTCCCCTTTTCTGATTACCTAATTTACAATCAAGTGTCACTTAACTTAATTCACTAGTTATCCCATTCCCTTACTAGTTTATTATAACCTAAGTTATAATATTCACTTGTCCCTAGGACAAGTCTACCTATTATACAACATTTTCATTTATGTTATTTATTCATAATAGGTTATTATCATTCCCCTTTAAAACCATTTACTGTTGTAAACCATTATTCTTCATTCTCTGTAATATATGTTCCTTATTATATTAAGGAAAACACTTCATGGACCATATCAGTTTGATAAAAATAATCAATGATTTATTTTCATAACGTTTTCCCATCTAAATCAGTGGTAGCAAGTAATTTCTTTACTTTTCTATATTTATTTTGACTTACTTGCAACAACGTTTTCAGAAATAAGTCATTTAGGGAAATACATCATTTTTCCCTCTTATCACACTAACTCGGTTCATTACATCCCTTCCTTTCTTATTTTCCGAGTTAGACATTTAATTACCATCCTTGCCATTTATTCATATCTTGTTATATATATATATATATATATATATATATATAAGCACTAGACCTCTCACATTAAGCCTACACTTGTGGATGCTGGATTTGTCGGGCGGGTCCGGGTAGACTTCTACCACAAGTTGGCATAACCTCGTGTCTTAGCACATGTTGTTAATTCTTGCAGTTAGGCCTCTTACATTAGGTTCAACATTAGTGGCTACTAGATATGCCGGTCGGGTTCGGGCAGACTTCCGCCACTAATGCAACCTAACCTCGTGCCATAAGTGTATTTACAATTTCTAATTTTAATCCTAGGCATATTCATTTTCATTCAATCACTTAGGTTCATATCAAATTGCTCTTCCAAATTAAAATCTCAAAACATAATATATGTTATGTTCATTAAATGAAAATTTTAAACATATTATCCTTTTTACTGTAATATAGTTTACAGTAATCTAATTTACATGTCGTCCAACTTTTGCCTATATTTTGTTGCATGTCATTTTCAACATATGTTTAATTCTACTAGGACATGTAAACATTCAATCGGGTAATTATTTTAACATGTCGTTCAATCAATAATATGTCCCAAGTAAAGCATGTAATTACAATTACTGAATTGGCTAGTCATATCCTAACAAGTTTATTTTCTCCAACATGTAAACATTCAATAACTTAGCCAATTCAACATAGAAATTTCCTGATATATCCATATCATTATTTCAATTCGTTACAACAACAATTTATAATTAAGCAGGTCATTTCAAAATTTATTAAAAAGGGGAATGCTAGACGATTGTCATAACATTATCTAAAGGCTATAGCTTAAACCCACTCACCTTTAAGCTTTCCCCAAATTTTGGATCTGATCCGTTATATCATCCATGGTTTTCCTTTTCCCTTTAATTTGATTCACGACCTAACGACATGGATTTATTACTTCATGAAAAGAGAAGGGAAAGAGAAATAATTTAAATAGATTGGTTCTTAGAGGTTTACCTTGTTTTCATGATTCAATAATATTTTTATTAACGTTGATTTCCCTCTTCCAGATCTGAATTCAAAAACCTCCTAGGCTAACATTTTAATTTCAGAATAGATTTGAGAAGAGAGAGAGAGAGCGAGGGAGCCATGGCAGAGCTCCAGCGCAGCCGCCGAATTATGATGTTTAGGGTTAGGTCTAGGGTCTTTGTAACGACCCGCATTCTACGCATCATAGGATCGTAGAATATTTATTTCTTTCACATACGAAGTCGTATGGTCATGTAACTTTGGGGAACGACTATTGGGGTCATTTCCCATGTTCATGATTTTTCCCGATTTTTAAATGACCATTTTACCCCTAGTTAGCACTGTTTCGGCCATAACTTTTGACTGGAAAGGAATTTTGACTTGAAACCATTTCCATTGGCTCCGGATGATGGTTTCTCTTTCCGTAGAGTGGTCACATTAGCCAAACGGACTCACGTTTGGGAGATATGGCTGAAACAATTTTCTGATGGTGAAAAACAGCTTAATTGGGCTTAACCGGGTGATTAACAGCTAGTCCCAAAGGGGAATTTCGGGATTAGGAGTTTAAAAGGGCTGTTAGGGTTTGGAGAATACATTTTTCTCATTTTTTTCAGCCGTCACTATTCATTCCTTTTGATCTAGCCATGGCCTCCACTCTCTAAATCTCTCTAAAACACCCAAGATCACTTCCTAATCAAGCATTAAGGCTTAGAGGCATCAAATCAAGGAGGATTAGCACAAGGACCGAGGTAGAGCTGCTGTTATATATTGGAATTCGTGCAAATCAGAGGTTCACTTCAGATCTGAAAGTTTTACTGTGGCAAAGGTGAGTGATTTGCATAGTTTTTGCACTAATTACGGTAATTAAGGGTAATTAGTGAAGATTAGCGAATTTATACACTAATAAATCCTGGAAAAATGTTTAGAAATTCTTAAATAATATTTTATGCCTCTGTTAGAAATTTGGTTCGATTTGATTAAGTTTTGTTAACCCTATGATTAGATTTACTTAAACATGCTTAAGGGAAAATTTGGGGTTTTGACCATGTTTGATCCACTTTACATGCTATGATTTGTGTTATGGTGTTCGTGGTCGATACTATACGTTGCTATGACTGTATGAGATGTTTTGTGATTGTTTAGAAGTGTTAGTTTGGTCAAAAACGCCGTCGAATGGCGAAAGACTGTCGCTGGAACGAAGTGCAGGAATTTACCCGGATCGGATCGCCCCCTCTATGAGCACGATCTGATTGAAGCTCACGCCACCATGCGCCACGATCCGTTCCACTTCGAAGGCCACGAACCGATGCAGCACCATGTCCAAACTAAAGTACCCCGGTCCGAATCGCTCCAGCTTGGTGGACCACGAACCGATCAGAAGGTGCGATCCGAGATGAGGCGCGACGATCCAGACGAGGTAGCACGACCCGAACCCAATGGGTTGCCAGCGCCACGAGCTGTTGAGGCGCGATCCGTATGGCGCGACACGATCCGATGGAGCTGGAGCACCACGAGCTAGCAGGAACTCGACCCGATCCAATTGGGGAGGCACGCCACGAACCGAACCATCCAAGGCAGCACGATCCGAGGTGAAGACTATAACCCGAGATGCAAAGGAAGTCCAAATGAGAAGTTAGAGCTCAAGATTCAGATGTGAATCAACGAGTTCGTTTCATGGTTGGGCTTTGCTGCGGGACGCGTGCCAAGGGGTTATCGACGTCTATAGCTTTGGACCACTATGGTAGGAGGTATGAAGGCGGATTCAGGGCCATTATGGCATCGGTAGAACCAAGGGCTACGACCAATGAAGTGGGTCATTGAAATGTTTGGTCATGACTCCATGTATTTAGCTTGGTCACAGCAGGGTTTCTACAAGTCGGGATTCGTCGTTACCTCTAGTCGTCTAGTGTCCCAAAGTGGTGGACATCGTATACTTTACGCACTGAGTGAGAGACGTGAGGATGGTTGCTATGCTTGATTGTTTGACATACACACCCCCACCCCCGTATTTCTACACCATATGTTGTTGGCATCCTAGAGTATTGTACGGTATGTAGTACTGACTCTTTGGTTGCAGGTCCAGGTTCAGGTATGGTTTAGTATACCTGTTATCATTCTGTTTAGATGCTTATCTCTCATACCAGGCTTTATGTCTGACCTAGAGTTTTATGTCTCCTCTTATTACTCTGGGTGCTCACACGAGCAGACTAGAGACAGGTTAGCCGGTGATGCACGGGTAGATGATCCGGAGACGAGCAGGAGGCTTCCACGTAATATATATATAATATTCTCCCTGTGTTGTTGAAGATCACTGCTTGGGCATTGGTGGTGTATCTTCTACTTTAGCTTTCTTTTGTTTAGAGACAGTAAATTTGGAAAAATTGTAATAAGCTGTATATGGATTTCCGCTGCTCTGATGATTTATGTTGATTTTAGTTATCAGCTTATGCACTGTCTCACCTGTTTTATGTCAAGTATGTTGTTATTATATTTTATTCCATGCGCTGTGAGATATTCTACAGGTTCCTTGATTAGTTCATTCCCTTCTTTCTTTTCTTCTGACAACCGTTCCGTGCTAGTCGGGCATGTGTACAGCGCACTTCCGGAGGAGATGCAGGCTAGTGCGGGGCGGGCCGTCACATTTGGTATCAGAGCTCTAGGTTGCGTAGTTAACCTAGGGAAGTTATCAGGGAGAGATAATATACGTATACGAGAGAGCGTATTTGTGATTACTTTGGTTTTCAAAAGCTATATATATATATATATACTATTACTAGTATAAGGATGAAGTCGTACTGCACTAGCACCACTATGGAGTCGTTAATCGTTTCCTTTTTCAGATTGACGATGAGCCGATATACTAGAGGTGCTGGTAGGGGAGCCAACAATGGGAATGCTGCTGACATGAGGACGATGTTTACTGACCTCATGAGAGAGATGCTTAGAGATGTACAGAGGGCAGCTCCCAATGGTGGAAATGGTGGTGGTCCAATAGTGCAGGCGCCGAGGGTCGATTTCGCCAAGCTGAATAAGGATTATACTAGCCTTGGTGGGAAGCCGTTCCACGGAACGGAGTCGGCTACGGATGTTCAGGATTGGTTGGATAGTTGCGAACGTATCTTCGAGGATTTGGGTATCGAGGATGCGATGAAGAGAAAGCTAGCGTCCCGTCAGTTGCAAGGGCGGGCAATGAATTGGTGGAATGCTATAAAGGAAGCTACTCCCGAAGATCAGATTACTTGGGAGCAGTTTAAGGTTCGCTTTAGCGAGAAGTTCATTCTAGCTGCTCAGAAGTCAGTACTGTTTAAGAAATTCTTGGAGCTCAAGCAGAATGGCAGAGCTGTCTCGGAGTATATTGCTGATTTTGACACTTTGTCAAAATATGGGTTATCTCTTATTGATACTGCCGAGAAAAAGAATGAGAAATTCATAACTGGTTTGGATCAGTACTTGGGGGAAAAACTTATTAACCACATCGATGAGACGTTTGAATCGATTGTGGGGAAAGCATTAAGATCAGAAAGTCTCTACCCTAAGCCGAAGACTGAGGTTGCATCCGCAGATGAGCCAAAGCCACAAGCAGGTGGTGGAGGCAAGGGTGGTCCCCAGAATAAGAGAAAGCAGAATCAGACTAAGGATGGCTAGAAGAAAAAGAATAAGCAAGATGTTGAGTGCTTCAGCTGTGGTAAAAAGGGCCATTATGCTAGTAATTGTCGGGCCAAGCCAGCGGATAGGAAGTGCTTCAACTGTGGCCAGATGGGACATCACAAGGACAAGTGTCCGCAACCCCCCAAAGAAAAGCAAATGGTGAAAGCATATGCCCTTAATGCTATTCCTTCTTCGTCGAATGCCCCAACTGCGGCGGAGAAAGGAAAGAATGTCGCCATTCAAGGTATGCTTTCTGTTTATGATGTTCCTGTTAGAGTTTTGTTTGATACCGGAGCTTCCAGTTCTTTTATATCTAGTGACCTGGTAGATAGGTTGGGATTGGAGCCCGAGATTGTCGATAGACCTTTAGTAACGACGAACCCGATTGGTGGTTCGACTAATCTTAGCATGATTTGTCGTAATGTGGTCTTATCGAGTCATGGATGCATGTTTGTTTGTGATTGCATTGTTTTGGGCTTTACTGGGTTTGGCATTATTTTGGGAGTAGATTGGCTCCGAAGGTACGGGGTGGTGGTAGACTGTGAGGGATTTTTGGTGACAGCTAGAGCGGATGATGGGCGGAGGATAGTGTTTGGTGGTCTACCCAGTAAGGGGGTATTGGCTAGTTTTCTAAACTCCCTCGACCTTCCGCATAGTGAGTTGTCAGGTTTGCCCGTGGTTGGCCAGTATCCGGATGTTTTTGAAGAAGTGACCGGACTTCCACCACACCGAGAGATTGAGTTCCGTATTGATTTGGTAAAAGATGCCAGGCATATAGTGATGCCACTTCGTCGTATGGCACCAAGGGAGCAGCGAGAGCTCGAGGTGGAAGTCAGCGATCTTTTGAAGAAGGGATTTATCAGAAGGAGTGTTTCTGAATGGGGAGCACCAGTTGTGTTTGCTACCAAGGCGGATGGTTCCCTTCGTTTGTGTGTAGACTACCGCGAGTTGAATAAAGTGACGAGGAAGAATAAGTATCCTCTACCACGGATAGATGATTTGTTCGATCAGTTGAGTGGCGCGAGAATATTTTCTCAGTTGGATCTCGCGACAGGTTTTCATCAGCTTAGAGTGGAAGCTGAGAGTATTGCTAAAATGGCATTTCGAACGCCGTCTGGATTTTATGAATGGTTGGTCATGCCATTTGGGCTGACTAATGCCCCGGCATATTTTGTGGATCTTATGAATAGGGTATTCAGAGATCAGTTGAATAAGTCTGTCCTTGTGTTCGTTGATGATATTTTGGTCTATTCGAGGACAGAGGAAGAACACAAGGAACATTTAAGAGTAGCGATGGAGGTGTTGAGAAAACACCAATTGAAAGCAAAGTTTTCTAAGTGTCACTTCTGGAAGAGCGAAGTGAGGTTCTTGGGCCATGTTGTATCAGAGAATGGTATTGCCGTGGACCCGGCAAAGGTGGCTACGGTACAAGATTGGCCTACGCCCAAGAATGCAACTGATGTAAGAAGTTTCTTGGGATTAGCTGGATATTATCGTAAGTTTATCCAAGGTTTCTCCAAGATAGCAGCACCATTGACCCAGTTGACCAAGAAAAATCAAGCTTTTGTCTGGGATGAAAGGTGCGAGAATGCATTCAAAATTCTAAAGGACAAGTTGACAAGCGCACCAGTGTTAGTCATTCCTAAGGGGGATGAAGAGATGACGGTATACACGGATGCCTGTGGTACCGGACTGGGTGCTGTATTGATGCAAGGCGGTAGGGTTGTAGCTTACGCAAGCCGGCAATTGAAACCGCACGAGAGAAGATACCCTACCCATGATTTAGAATTGGCAGCGATCGTGTTCGCGTTAAAGATGTGGAGACACTATCTCTTGGGAGAAAGATTTGAGCTGTTTACAGATCATAAGTCGTTAAAGTATCTCTTCTCTCAGAAAGATCTGAATCTCTGTCAGCAGAGATGGTTAGAGTTCTTAGCTTCCTATGATTTTGACATCGCATACACATCGGGAAAGGGCAATGCAGTGGCTGATGCATTGAGTAGAAGACATGCCAGCTTAGGGGCTATGTTCCTTGAATGGAAGAAACTGGAGTATATCGCGGGGTTTGATTTCAGACCAAAGTGCGAATTGGATCCAGAAATGTTAGCAAGTTTGACGATCAGACCCACTTTGATTGAGCGGATCGGCTCTAGTCAGAGGGACGATCCTAACCTATTGGAAATCATCTCCAAGTTAAAGATGGATATCGATGAGGAGATGAACAAGTATGGTCTTGATCAAGATGGATGGCTTAGAAAGAATGGAAAGCTTGTTGTACCCAATGTCAATGGGTTGAGGGATGAAGTGCTTAGAGAATGTCATCGCTCAAAGCAGACTATACACCCCGGTGGTAACAAGATGTATCGAGATATGAAGCAGACTTACTACTGGGAAGGGATGAAAAGAGACGTTGGGAAGTTTATATCCAAGTGCATGAATTGCCAGCTAGTTAAAGTCGAGCAAAAGAAGCCTAGTGGGTTGTTACAACCATTAGAAATTCCCGAATGGAAATGGGAGCAAGTCTCGATGGATTTTATTGATGGTTTACCAAGGACTAGATCGGGACATGATAGCATTTGGGTAGTTGTGGATCGACCGACTAAAAGTGCAAGGTTTATACCAGTCAAATCGACCAGAACGGCAGCTAAGTTAGCAGAATTATATATGAAGTGGGTAGTGAGATTTCATGGAGTACCTAAAAGCATTGTGAGCGACCGAGACCCGTTGTTCACTAGTGGGTTTTGGAAGAGCTTACAAGAGGCTCTAGGGTCAGAGTTACATCTCAGTACCGCATATCATCCTCAGACCGACAGCCAGACGAAGAGGGTGAATCGTATTTTGGAAGATCTCTTGAGAGCGTGTATATTGGATTTTGGTGGATCATGGGATGACCATTTGCATCTAGTAGAGTTTGCATATAATAATAGCTACCAATCCAGTATCGGTATGGCTCCGTTTGAAGCTTTGTACGGAAGACCATGCAACTCGCCATCATGTTGGATAGAGACTGGCGAGAAGTTTGTGCTTGGACCAGATGTGGTGAGGGAAACTTCAGATAAAATCAAGACCATTCAACAACGAATGAAGGCTGCCCAAGATAGACAGAAGAGTTATGCTGATAAGAGGAGAAGAGACTTAAAATTCTCCGTTGGCGACTTGGTGTTTGTCAAGATTTCTCCGTTGAAGAGCGTAATACGATTTAGCAGGAGAGGCAAGTTGGCACCAAGATTCGTTGGCCCATTCCCTGTTCTCGAACTAGTCGGAAATTTGGCATATAGAATTGACTTACCAGAGAAAATGGCGGGGGTTCACAATGTATTTCATGTTTCCCAACTAAGGAAGTTCGTTCACGACCCAGATATAACTATTTCACCTGATCAGTTAGAGGACTTCGAAGTAGAACCCGAGGCGGTTTGAAACCGCAAGCCGGCCCGTATTGTCGAGCACGACATGAAACAACTTCGAAGGAAGGCGGTGAAGCTAGTCAAGGTTCAGTGGAGCGAGGACGAGAATGATTGTACTTGTGAGACAGAGGAGGACATTAGGAAGACACATCCAGAACTCTTTGCTTGGTAAGGTTTTGACTTCGATTTAGTTTTCTGCATGCTAGGATAGGCTTGTTTGCTTGTTTTGCATGTTTGATTGTTGTATGTGGTTGTTAGGCATGCGGGATCCTTTGTATGTTTTGGGTTAAGGTATTTCGGGGACGAAATTTCTTAAGGGGGGGAGAGTGTAACGACCCGCATTCTACGCATCATAGGATCGTAGAATATTTATTTCTTTCACATACGAAGTCATATGGTCATGTAACTTTGGGGGACGACTATTGGGGTCATTTCCCATGTTCATGATTTTTCCCGATTTTTAAATGACCATTTTACCCCTAGTTGGCACTGTTTCGGCCATAACTTTTGACTGGAAAGGAATTTTGACCTGATACCACTTCCATTGGCTCCGGATGATGGTTTCTCTTTCCGTAGAGTGGTCACATTAGCCAAACGGACTCACCGTTTGGGAGATATGGCTGAAACAAGTTTCTGATGGTGAAAAACAGCTTAATTGGGCTTAACCGGGTGATTAACAGCTAGTCCCAAAGGGGAATTTCGGGATTAGGAGTTTAAAAGGGCTGTTAGGGTTTGGAGAATACCTTTTTCTCATTTTTTTCAGCCGTCACTATTCATTCCTTTTGATCTAGCCATGGCCTCCACTCTCTAAATCTCTCTAAAACACCCAAGATCACTTCCTAATCAAGGATTAAGGCTTAGAGGCATCAAATCAAGGAGGATTAGCACAAGGACCGAGGTAGAGCTGCTGTTATATATTGGAATTCGTGCAAATCAGAGGTTCACTTCAGATCTGAAAGTTTTACTGTGGCAAAGGTGAGTGATTTGCATAGTTTTTGCACTAATTACGGTAATTAAGGGTAATTAGTGAAGATTAGCGAATTTCTACACTAATAAATCCTGGAAAAATGTTTAGAAATTCTTAAATAATATTTTATGCCTCTGTTAGAAATTTGGTTCGATTTGATTAAGTTTTGTTAACCCTATGATTAGATTTACTTAAACATGCTTAAGGGAAAATTTGGGGTTTTGACCATGTTTGATCCACTTTACATGCTATGATTTGTGTTATGGTGTTCGTGGTCGATACTATACGTTGCTATGACTGTATGAGATGTTTTGTGATTGTTTAGAAGTGTTAGTTTGGTCAAAAACGCCGTCGAATGGCGAAAGACTGTCGCTGGAACGAAGTGCAGGAATTTACCCGGATCGGATCGCCCCCTCTATGAGCACGATCTGATTGAAGCTCACGCCACCATGCGCCACGATCCGTTCCACTTCGAAGGCCATGAACCGATGCAGCGCCGTGTCCAAACTAAAGTACCCCGGTCCGAATCGCTCCATCTTGGTGGACCACGAACCGATCAGAAGGTGCGATCCGAGATGAGGCGCGACGATCCAGATGAGGTAGCACGACCCGAACCCAATGGGTTGCCAGCGCCACGAGCTGTTGAGGCGCGATCCGTATGGCGCGACACGATCCGATGGAGCTGGAGCACCACGAGCTAGCAGGAACTCGACCCGATCCAATTGGGGAGGCGCGCCACGAACCGAACCATCCAAGGGAGCACGATCCGAGGTGAAGACTATAACCCGAGATGCAAAGGAAGTCCAAATGAGAAGTTAGAGCTCAAGATTCAGATGGGAATAAACGAGTTCGCTTCATGGTTGGGCTTTGCTGCGGGACGCGTGCCAAGGGGTTATCGACGTCTATAGCTTTGGACCACTATGGTAGGAGGTATGAAAGCAGATTCAGGGCCATTATGGCATCGGTAGAAACAAGGGCTACGACCAATGAAGTGGGTCATTGAAATGTTTGGTCATGACTCCATGTGTTTAGCTTGGACACAGCAGGGTTTCTACAAGTCGGGATTCGTCGTTACCTCAAGTCGTCTAGTGTCCCAAAGTGGTGGACATCGTATACTTTACGCACTGAGTGAGAGACGTGAGGATGGTTGCTATGCTTGATTGTTTAACATACACACCCCCACCCGCGTATTTCTACACCATATGTTGTTGGCATCCTAGAGTATTGTACGGTATGTAGTACTGACTCTTTGGTTGCAGGTCCAGGTTCAGGTATGGTTTAGTATACCTGTTATCATTCTGTTTAGATGCTTATCGCTCATACCAGGCTTTATGTCTGACCCAAAGTTTTATGTCTCCTCTTATTACTCTGGGTGCTCACACGAGCAGACTAGAGACAGGTTAGTTGGTGATGCACGGGTAGATGATCCGGAGACGAGCAGGAGGCTTCCACGTAATATATATATAATATTCTCCCTGTGTTGTTGAAGATCACTGCTTGGGCATTGGTGGTGTATCTTCTACTTTAGCTTTCTTTTGTTTAGAGACAGTAAATTTGGAAAAATTGTAATAAGCTGTATATGGATTTCCGCTGCTCTGATGATTTATGTTGATTTTAGTTATCAGCTTATGCACTGTCTCACCTGTTTTATGTCAAGTATGTTGTTATTATATTTTATTCCATGCGCTGTGAGATATTCTACAGGTTCCTTGATTAGTTCATTCCCTTCTTTCTTTTCTTCTAACAACCGTTCCGTGCTAGTCGGCATGTGTACAGCGCACTTCCGGAGGAGATGCAGGCTAGTGCGGGGCGGGCCGTCACAGTCTTATTTATAGGTGCTCAAGACCTTATCGTACACGCAGCGCTGAGTCAGCATTGAACCTAGTTAAGAAAATAGTCTAGCTTCGCAAATGAATCTAGGCAAATCTTATCGTACTCACAGTGGTGAGTCAGAATTGGGTCCCGCAAACTGTTTTGGCACAGAAATTTGAATTTCGAATGTTTAAATTGTTTTGGTGCAGAAATTTGATTTTTGAACTTTTGAGTTTCTGGAATTTATTTAACTGTTTTATTCACATGAAATATTCTTATAAGTATACAATTCCTCTATCGACCATTTTATGCGTGTGTGTGTGTGTGTGTGTATATATACGCATAGTTTTTGTTTTATTTTCAAAATTCAAACGATGTTGCACCGTTATTTGATTCTTGCCATATTTCATTGACTGTAGCCATATCTTGAATTTTATCTTTTATGTACATATATTTATGCATATATATATATATATTCTCATATATATACATATATTTTCTTTATTTCCTTATATATACGTTCTTATCCTTTCAAATTTTGAATTTGTATACGCACATATATTTGCAAGTTCAGTTGGCCCTCTCTAAAACAAAGATAAAAATTATGCCACCGCCAGGGTTCGAACCCCCGACCTCTATGTTACAAATCCAATGCCTTAACCAACTGAGCTATGAAGTCTTTTATCAATAAGTCTTAGAACAATGATAATTATTGTTCTCTCCTTACTTCTCTTTTTCATGTTAGTTACAATACTTAAATTAAACCATTGCATGAATCTTTTTCTTTTAATGTTAATGCGTTATGTTTGCAAATCAGTGCATGCAGCATATTTACATTGCATGCAACCAAACCTTTCTTTCTTTCAATGCATGCATTACATTTTTTTTCAGTGGATGTATTTATTACATGCAATCCTTATTTTGTTCTTTATTTTACATTTTAATTTGTTTGTGTAACACCGCACCTCCGTTAAGGTCACTCACGAAGGGAATGCCTTAACTTTGGTGGAGCATTTTAGTAAACAGAACAGAAACTTACAAGACAGATAAACCAGTACTTGAAATTTTTTTACTTTATTACAGCGGAAACAGAAATTTATATGGTTACATCCTTTCAATTTCAGAATTCAAGTACAAAATATCAGTCTTGTACAAAAGCCTTCAAAATGCATGGTTTAAAATCATAATCCCCCACAGAAGAAGACAAGCCATACTTTAAGCACTTCAAGCAGAAGAAGTCTGGATCTAGCTAGAGTATTCCCTCCTTAGAAAACCTGGGGGGGAAACGGAAGAAAAGAGGCGAAACAACAAGGGTCAGACATGAAGTCTGGCAAGTCCAGTGACTTTCAGCATATGAACAGATAATAATAATATGATATGAACATAAAAATGGATGTGAGATAACCATAACAGGTGTAGCAGATATAACAGAAAAACAGAATGATATAAACTATTGTTTCACACTACTCTGCCCTAATACTAGTATAGTTGAATTAGGTGCCACCCTAATGTCTAAATTGAAGCAGGAACGGGTACAGAATACTTTAACAGAAACAGAATGCTAATAATGGGCCTTTACTACCCGATCAGAAACAGACAGAAGAAGAAACAGATTTATCCCTATGGAGACAGAATGTGGAATTAGGTGTACACTAGTAATGGGCCTTTACCACCCGAACAGACGGTACCACACAGAAACAGACAGGTGTTACCACCCAACAGAAACAGACGGTACCAACAGAAACAGACAGAACTAAGCGTACCCTAAAACCCTACCCCAAGCGATCGGCTCCCTAATACATAAATATCCTGTGTCGGCCCCACAGTAGGGTGTATCACTCCCTAAAGTGACAACCAATTGGCATAGACCTATTTACAGATGTCACGGCGTCTTACATCCTCAGAGGCAGACCGGGGTCCATGCACGCACATGACCCGGTTGGAACGCACCATCAACACCCCTCGCCATTATCAGAATGAACCACTTATAATTAGTTCAGTAAGCGTGCCCGGACCCTACCTACTGTTGGGTCAAAGTTTTGATACCAGAAAGGGTTACTGACTAATATGGGTCCCAAACAACAGATGACACAAGTCATTCCCCTCCTAGCCTTGTGTCCCCAGACTAACAGATTTCAGATTAACTTGTTTACAAGTTCAGACATACAGAATTCAGATTTACTAATTCACAAATTAAGTTAACAAGTTTTCAGACTAACAAGTCAGATGTACAGATTTTTCAGATTTGTCTAACTTTGTATTGGGCCTACAGATTCATGGACGGGTTTTACTACATCTATTAATCCCTTTGGTTTAACCCTATTTTTCCCCAATACGTTTTAGACGTCATTCTTATCTTAGATTTGCATTAATTAATTATTAATGCACAGACCTCTCACATTAGGTCGGTAGCTTGTGGCCGCTGGATATGCCGGGCGGTTCCGGGCAGACTTCTGCCACAAGCCAGACCTAACCTCGTGTCTTACGCATGTTATGACTAACTTCTCACATTAGAACCTATTGTTTGCGGCCACTGGATGTGCCGGGCGGTTCCGGGCAGATTTACGCCGCAAACTCATTCTAACCTCGAGTTAGCCATGTTTATCTTTGCGGCCAATTAATTAATAATTTACCGTTTATGCGCACGCCAATATATATGCCAATTCAGATTATATCAATAACAGGATGATTATATCAACATAGCAGATAACAGATTTTATATGAGTTAACGGATTTAACAGATTTAGCAACTTAGCAGATTTTGGCATATAATAGGTTAGGCATTTCAACCGACAAATTTAACAGATTAGGCATTTCAATCTAATTAGCAGTCTAGGCAATATAACAAAACTAGTAGTTTAGGCAACTTGACAAATTAGCAGATTTAGCAAATTTAATATTTCTAAAAGTTCTATTTACATGCCTTGCCCAATCATAAATTGGCCTAAATTCATATGCTTACATAATTGTCATGATTCACAACATAATCATATACTTCCATGTTTGCATACATTTACGTAGCGCAGAATATGGACATAATTTACCCTATAACATATGTTCCAATTTTTGTTAAACTAGCATTTTACAGCAGATTCACATATAAATTATACCAAATATAACCATTAATTTCAATGCATGCCATATATCCAAAAATCCCTATTTAGGTGTAATCACAATAATAGATATCCTAATTAATGCAAATCTTTTACACCTAAGCTTCCATATCTTCTTCTTTTTAAGTCATGAATCATTATGCAAATTATACCCAACAATCTAAATCTTTAAATCATATCTTCTAAAAATCAAATCTTGACTTTTATATGCATTTTTTCCAAAGTCTCAAATCATATGTAATCTTACAGTGGTTCCTCTTCTTCTTTTATCACAGAATATGCATAGGTCTAAAACTAGTTTATAACATATGCTTATTTTTCTAATTAATTACAGATCTAAATTACAACATAACTATGCATACAACATGCATAAATTATATGTTCATAGTCAAATTTATGCATATGTCCAATATATTTTATGCCTCAGACCTAAAGTCATACATTCAATTTAGTCTTGTCAAATTTCGCATCATTCATCCCAAAATTTGCGTTCATACGTTAATCTCTTTATGAGATTGGGCACAGGCTCGTAGTAGCCTGGCTATAGAAACAGAAAAGAAGAAAGGAATACAGAACAGTCACAGAAAACAGATCCAACAGAAGAGAGAATATATATACAACCTCAAACTCAGTTTTAAATGCATATCAAAATTATAATTAACGTTTATATCGGAGAATAACTGTACTTGCCTTGATTGGATTAAAGAAAGAACTTTAACTTGTTGTAGAATCTTTGCAGAACTTTAATCTCTAGTTTGAATTGAGTTGCTTAGGCTGATGTTGATTATCTTCTAGTTTTAATTCCAGCAGAGCAGAGACGCCATTTTTATTTTTTTATTAGAAGAAGAGAGCAATGGAGGCTAGAGAATTGTGTAGGAAACCTAGGTAGAGTCCAGGGTCATTTTTATAGGGGTTATGAACTGATTAGGACCATTGATGTCGCTTAGATTGATCGTAGCCATTCATTCGCAAGAGGGACCAATTAGAGCCTGCCACCTAGCCCTAATGACAAAGCAGACCACAGAAAATCGACCAACATAAAATAGGCCAGCCAGGGTGGACTGGGTTCGACCTGGGTCTGGACCAGGTCGACAGCCCTGTCGACAGCCCTGTCGACCTGGTTAGACCAGGTCGACAGCCCAGTCGACCTGGGTGTCTTAGGCGGGAGTTTTCCCACCTTGGCCAATTGGGCCCGGTTTTAATTTTTAAACTGATTCAGAAACTTCCGGAGGCTATATCTTCTTCATACGGACTCCATTTTTCGAAAACTCGGACTCTATTTCGCGTATTTTTCCGAGACGAACGCAATGGCGTATTCCGTTTCCCTTAGTTCTTTGATTCCAAATTAATTATACTTTAATTTGTTAATTTCACAGTTATGGAATACACGGGGTGTTACATTCTCCCCCACTTAAAAGGATTTCGTCCCCGAAATCTTCAAGTTAAGAAGAATGTGACCTACCATCCAATCACCCATCTACTCATCCATCATCCACAAGCATCCATTGTCCTTAGAAAACTTCTAATGTTGTATGAACATATGCAAAAGTGTGTGTATATGTTCCTTATCTAATGCAAAGATCAGGCGGTCTACTGATTCAGTTAACCTCCTTAATGCGAATTATGTCAGTGCCATGAGTCCAACATGTATGCAATAGAATTCTGATGATATATATTATTTCTATATGAGTGCGCAACCATTCACTCAAATGCAACATCCATGTGCTGAATCAACCAATTTGCATCCACAAGAATTGAAAAATGCTCACCCATCCATATGCAGTATGAGAGTGTTTTCGAGCCGATCTAGTGCCTAGTGTGTGTATATGCATCCACGGGCAACCACTAGCAACCACTTGCATCCACTTGCAACCATCAAACATAACATGTCTCAAACACATGTTTACACCCATTAGTTTCTACCTAAAGTTCAAATATTCGATCGATAGGATACAGTCGAATGATGGAAGCGAGTATAGATAAAACGAAGACTTAGCTCCCATTAGACATTGGTTGAGAAAATAATTCTCCTAAGTATCAACCCCAAAGACCGAAATCAATATCAGACTGACACTCAGAGGATTACCTTCTTTAGACAATGTCAAAACTGGAAATCAGAATTATTCAGATATTTACAGACTACTGATACAGATCAGGTTCCCTAATGATTCTTAGGAAGCTAAGCATGATAAAATCATACCCTACGAAAACTCAGAATGTATGCGTCATACTTGACGCCTAACACAGATATCCCTCAAACCCCAATCTCAAACAGATGATCCATAACCCTTATCGGTCTGAGTCTACAGCGGAATTCAGAAACAATACTAGCATTAAAGTGCAGAGTATCGATTACAAAATCAAAATACCAGAATCAGAAAAAGTCTTAACTCCATAATCAGATAAAGAAATTAAACCTACTATAGAAATTTTCCTATTTCTATCCTAGCCACTAGCCTCAAGAGTGTTCGCCTGCCTTCCTTGTCCTCGTCTCTTCGGGCAGTCCCTAGTGAAGTGTCCCATCTCCCCACAGTTGAAGCAAGCGCCCTTCCTTTTTCTGCAATCCTTGTTCAGATGAGTCGAGCTTCCACAAGTAAAGCACTTTTTTCCCCTTCTTATCTTCAGTCTTCTCATCCTTCTTTTGTGTTTCCTTTTTGGGCCCCGCTTTCTTATTCTGTGGTTCTTCCTTCTTTGGATCCACTTTCTTATCGTGTGTCCTATCCATGTCTCCCATGTATGTTCTCCATTCGTGACCTTCCACCAAAATGAAGCTTCATCCTTCATTCATCAAGCAGCTGGTTGAACCTTCCTCCCATCGTCTATCTCAAAGGTACCAACAAGTCCTCCACTTCGTTCAGCCAACTTCTAGCCTCGACAACGTCTCAGTCCCATAAAGCGGTTTTCCGCCCATCGCACGGAAGTTCTTACATATCTTAGAAAAAGAATCTATAAGGGGAGGAAGAGATTCAAAAGGGAAAGAGGAAGGAACTCGAAACAAAGAATCAAAAGAAAGATATATGGCTTTTGGGTATTATGTTTTTTTTTTCAAAATAAGCTTTACCTTTGAAAATACTTCCTTTTTAAATCCTTTTTGAAAATAGTTTTCAAAACTTTTTATCAAATCTGGTAACCTTCAGCTCTGATACCAAGTGTAACACCGCACCTCCGTTAAGGTCACTCACGAAGGGAATGCCTTAACTTTGGTGGAGCATTTTAGTAAACAGAACAGAAACTTACAAGACAGATAAAACAGTACTTGAAAATTTTTAACTTTATTACAGCGGAAACAGAAATTTATATGGTTACATCCTTTCAATTTCAGAATTCAAGTACAAAATATCAGTCTTGTACAAAAGCCTTCAAAATGCATGGTTTAAAATCATAATCCCCCACAGAAGAAGACAAGCCATACTTTAAGCACTTCAAGCAGAAGAAGTCTGGATCTAGCTAGAGTATTCCCTCCTTAGAAAACCTGGGGGGGAAACGGAAGAAAAGAGGCGAAACAACAAGGGTCAGACATGAAGTCTGGCAAGTCCAGTGACTTTCAGCATATGAACAGATAATAAAAATATGATATGAACATAAAACTGGATGTGAGATAACCATAACAGGTGTAGCAGATATAACAGAAAAACAGAATGATATAAACTATTGTTTCACACTACTCTGCCCTAATACTAGTATAGTAGAATTAGGTGCCACCCTAATGTCTAAATTGAAGCAGGAACGGGTACAGAATACTTTAACAGAAACAGAATGCTAATAATGGACCTTTACTACCCGATCAGAAACAGACAGAAGAAGAAACAGATTTATCCCTATGGAGACAGAATGTGGAATTAGGTGTACACTAGTAATGGGCCTTTACCACCCGAACAGACGGTACCACACAGAAACAGACAGGTGTTACCACCCAACAGAAACAGACGGTACCAACAGAAACAGACAGAACTAAGCGTACCCTAAAACCCTACCCCAAGCGATCGGCTCCCTAATACATAAATATCCTGTGTCGGCCCCACAGTAGGGTGTATCACTCCCTAAAGTGACAACCAATTGGCACAGACCTATTTACAGATGTCACGGCGTCTTACATCCTCAGAGGCAGACCGGGGTCCATGCACGCACATGACCCGGTTGGAACGCACCATCAACACCCCTCGCCATTATCAGAATGAACCACTTATAATTAGTTCAGTAAGCGTGCCCGGACCCTACCTACTGTTGGGTCAAAGTTTTGATACCAGAAAGGGTTACTGACTAATATGGGTCCCAAACAACAGATGACACAAGTCATTCCCCTCCTAGCCTTGTGTCCCCAGACTAACAGATTTCAGATTAACTTGTTTACAAGTTCAGACATACAGAATTCAGATTTACTAATTCACAAATTAAGTTAACAAGTTTTCAGACTAACAAGTCAGATGTACAGATTTTTCAGATTTGTCTAACTTTGTATTGTGCCTACAGATTCATGGACGGGTTTTACTACATCTATTAATCCCTTTGGTTTAACCCTATTTTTCCCCAATACGTTTTAGACGTCATTCTTATCTTAGATTTGCATTAATTAATTATTAATGCACAGACCTCTCACATTAGGTCGGTAGCTTGTGGCCGCTGGATATGCCGGGCGGTTCCGGGCAGACTTCTGCCACAAGCCAGACCTAACCTCGTGTCTTACGCATGTTATGACTAACTTCTCACATTAGAACCTATTGTTTGCGGCCACTGGATGTGCCGGGCGGTTCCGGGCAGATTTACGCCGCAAACTCATTCTAACCTCGAGTTAGCCATGTTTATCTTTGCGGCCAATTAATTAATAATTTACCGTTTATGCGCACGCCAATATATATGCCAATTCAGATTATATCAATAACAGGATGATTATATCAACATAGCAGATAACAGATTTTATATGAGTTAACGGATTTAACAGATTTAGCAACTTAGCAGATTTTGGCATATAATAGGTTAGGCATTTCAACCGACAAATTTAACAGATTAGGCATTTCAATCTAATTAGCAGTCTAGGCAATATAACAAAACTAGTAGTTTAGGCAACTTGACAAATTAGCAGATTTAGCAAATTTAATATTTCTAAAAGTTCTATTTACATGCCTTGCCCAATCATAAATTGGCCTAAATTCATATGCTTACATAATTGTCATGATTCACAACATAATCATATACTTCCATGTTTGCATACATTTACATAGCGCAGAATATGGACATAATTTACCCTATAACATATGTTCCAATTTTTGTTAAACTAGCATTTTACAGCAGATTCACATATAAATTATACCAAATATAACCATTAATTTCAATGCATGCCATATATCCAAAAATCCCTATTTAGGTGTAATCACAATAATAGATATCCTAATTAATGCAAATCTTTTACACCTAAGCTTCCATATCTTCTTCTTTTTAAGTCATGAATCATTATGCAAATTATACCCAACAATCTAAATCTTTAAATCATATCTTCTAAAAATCAAATCTTGACTTTTATATGCATTTTGTCCAAAGTCTCAAATCATATGTAATCTTACAGTGGTTCCTCTTCTTCTTTTATCACAGAATATGCATAGGTCTAAAACTAGTTTATAACATATGCTTATTTTTCTAATTAATTACAGATCTAAATTACAACATAACTATGCATACAACATGCATAAATTATATGTTCATAGTCAAATTTATGCATATGTCCAATATATTTTATGCCTCAGACCTAAAGTCATACATTCAATTTAGTCTTGTCAAATTTCGCATCATTCATCCCAAAATTTGCGTTCATACGTTAATCTCTTTATGAGATTGGGCACAGGCTCGTAGTAGCCTGGCTATAGAAACAGAAAAGAAGAAAGGAATACAGAACAGTCACAGAAAACAGATCCAACAGAAGAGAGAATATATATACAACCTCAAACTCAGTTTTAAATGCATATCAAAATTATAATTAACGTTTATAGCGGAGAATAACTGTACTTGCCTTGATTGGATTAAAGAAAGAACTTTAACTTGTTGTAGAATCTTTGCAGAACTTTAATCTCTAGTTTGAATTGAGTTGCTTAGGCTGATGTTGATTATCTTCTAGTTTTAATTCCAGCAGAGCAGAGACGCCATTTTTATTTTTTTATTAGAAGAAGAGAGCAATGGAGGCTAGAGAATTGTGTAGGAAACCTAGGTAGAGTCCAGGGTCATTTTTATAGGGGTTATGAACTGATTAGGACCATTGATGTCGCTTAGATTGATCGTAGCCATTCATTCGCAAGAGGGACCAATTAGAGCCTGCCACCTAGCCCTAATGACAAAGCAGACCACAGAAAATCGACCAACATAAAATAGGCCAGCCAGGGTGGACTGGGTTCGACCTGGGTCTGGACCAGGTCGACAGCCCTGTCGACAGCCCTGTCGACCTGGTTAGACCAGGTCGACAGCCCAGTCGACCTGGGTGTCTTAGGCGGGAGTTTTCCCGCCTTGGCCAATTGGGCCCGGTTTTAATTTTTAAACTGATTCAGAAACTTCCGGAGGCTATATCTTCTTCATACGGACTCCGTTTTTCGAAAACTCGGACTCTATTTCGCGTATTTTTCCGAGACGAACGCAATGGCGTATTCCGTTTCCCTTAGTTCTTTGATTCCAAATTAATTATACTTTAATTTGTTAATTCCACAGTTATGGAATACATGGGGTGTTACAGTTTGCATATATATATATATATATATATATATATATATATATATATCTTGTGCGTATACGAACTTCTAGGCTTAATAACTTCTTCATATGATGTCTGTTTTATGCCAACCAGATGTCTATCATGACCATAATTCCGAGACGGACGCAATGGCGCAGTCCGTTTTACTTAATTCTCATTATTTAATTAAGTTATTCTTATTTTATTACCTTAAAAATACGGGGTGTTACATTCTCCCACCTTTAGGAAATTTCGTCTCCAAAATATAATAAGGGTTAAATCAATTAACCCCTCGCATAATATAGATCCATCATGTGTGCATCCAATTTTAGCAAACATTGTGCGCTTATGCAAAATGAAATACAACATAATAATGCATGTATGCCTAAGCGGTATCTCCTATATGTATACAAATTTCTCAAAAAATCTTTTTAAAATACGATGCTCACATCTTAGATATACCGGTAGTTCTACATGAATGCAATATTTTGAAAATCAAAATGTTTTTTCATCCAAATTTTCTGACACTCTTACTGAGTAAGAGCATAGTTCATACAATTGTTGCATCCATAATCCTACCAACCAACTTTTTTTTTTCGAATTTCAGAAAAAAACTAATTTTCTAAATTCGATTTCTTATGTTACAAAAAGGTGGAAATTGGAAAATTTCACACCTTCGGTTTTCTTTTATATACCATTTTCCAACCGTACTTGGATTTTATGAAACAATGTATAAAGATTTCCTATTTTCCTATCCAAGCACATCCCACATAAGAAAATTTTCTTTGTTGTAGCTTTTCTTTTTCGTCTTATCTTGCAAAAAAATTTTCAAATCGCGAAACCGGAGTAGATACGGACAACTATTTTCCTTAATCAGGTTTATGACTTGTTCTTACCTATAAGGTCAGTTCAGTCACCTACTACAAGGTGCCAGCATCCACTCTATTCTCATTTTCTACAACTTATTTTGTCCACCCAACAAAATTCTCTTTTAAAAATTTTATCAAAAATAATTGTCAAAAGAATAGAGATTTCAAAACTTTCTTGATTGAAAACTCTTGTATGAAATATAACTAGAAAAACTAGCGAGCTATACATGCTCTATAATATGCACCTTTTACTGAGAGAATATTACTTTAAAACTCAATATGTACTTCTTTACATATTTGAAAACTATAACTTTTAAGATTAAAACTTGAAAACACCATAAACCGTTTTTCCCCCAAACTTTTATAATCTCAAGTTCTTAAAAGTTAATAATGGGGTTAGAATCAATGCGGGTTTCCAATTTTTCTAGGCTCTCAGAGACACTCCCCAAGGTCAATTCTCTTAACTATATATATTCCTAATCCATTTTTCTCTGTTCAACTTTTTCCAAAATACTAATCATATGGGACTTATTTTCCTTCCGTACAATGTATATTGTACACTTCCCAACCAAACTTCCTAAGGGTCTCAAATTTCCTTATTCATTCCTTTAGTGTACAAAACAAACATCCAATTTCATACCATATTAAGCTCTTTTTATTTAGTGGCTTCCTCTACGGATCTAGGTATATATATAATATATTTATATTTTAAAAAAATACAAATACGTTCACTCGCTATTTATATAGGAATTCTAAACCTAAGCTCTGATACCAAATGTGACAACCCCAATTTTGACAGACTGAATTTTTTTCAAAATTCCAATCTATCGAAACTCGGATTGGTTTGCTCTGGTATCCTGCAGAAAAGACAGAGACATATAACATGTCAGAGCTCAGAAAAATATCTCATAGCGGAAAGGATAAAATATAGTATAATCAAAACGTAGCCTTACCGTATTATTAATACTGCCTAACCAATATCCAAAGCTATCATGTCTCTGCCACAATCTAACCTGCGAGCTTGTTATGAGGAGGGGGTTAGAACACAAGTTCAGGTGACTGGATTTAATCTATACACTTTGGATAATCTTACATATACCATTCAATCATATTTTCTTATTGATTAGGTTACTTGGGTTAACAGCACTCAAGTCTTACACACACGTCGTACCCATTTACTTCTCAGTGAATTAACTTAATACAGTATATGTAGCTATCTCTCAATATTGAGATACACCTCATGGTACCCCACTCGCACGGCATCCACTGTATCATCCCAGGAATATAGCAGTCCCTAGTCCTACGCCCGAATGTCGTACGGATTTCTGTGTATATGTCAACGCTACGTTTGCAAAGAACCACTACTTCTATATTACGTAAGCGTTTGGACTACCATCTTTGAACCATTCGGTCGAATTAGGTTCCATCCTCGAATAGTGCCCTCTAGTCTTATGATACACCACCCAGAGCGACATGAGTGTACCTAGACTTTCCCACGTACGTATCGTCAATCGTTCTCGATGTATATTGCACATGTTCTCTATATGTGCGCCCGAGTCACGTGGCAGGGATAATCAAGAAACACGGAACTCGGTCGAGAGCTTTCAGATATCTGCCGATTGCAGATGATAAGGTCTGCTTTTATAGTGGCTATGGTCCCACTGGACCCCTCCCTCAACTAATGAAAGGCACCCAAGAATATCAAGAATGAGAACTTAACCCCGAGCCCCTATGCCCTTCAAACCTATTGGCCAACCACACCCATAACTAGATAGCAATGTATATAGTCTTTTGTAGTTCTCTACCTTTCCACTTTACGTACTGACTGAAGATCGTAGGTAGACGACGAGTTGCTATCACCGGGCACTAACTGGTCTCGCCGATTCACGCTGGTCCATCTTACTCTTTTGATTGCCCCTTAATTATTGCAATCGAGGCATACTCATTGGTTCACTTATGCATACCTAATCTCTGTGAGTACAGGCAGATCATCTTCCACTCACAGAGGAATATTAAGAGTACCCTACGTCCTCGGAAGCCGCGTGCTTTCCCTTCCATTCCTTTGGAGCCGCCAAAAAATCAGATGAATGTGCGCTCCCCTCGTGCCTTATAACACCTCGATGATCTATGCTTTGGGTTATTCACCCTCAACCGTACGGACTGGTCCAAGCGCCTTACTTTAGCATGTTGTTAGACCCTATGTCTAAACATTCTTTTACGCGCTTGTCTCACCTCACCAGGTTTCCAGTTAACTTGGTTACTCCAATTCATATTGAAATCTTATTCAAATTACCAAGTTTCTCTTTCTTATTAATTTCAGTCATGCAACTTAATTCATTTAAGTTTATTAATAAGCTTACAACATGTTATTCTCTAGATTGTGACCCAAGGTCTGTGATTCACAATTCCTTTTATATTCTTGTTTGATTTCAATAACATGTTTTACTTAATATGTAATTAAGTATATCTAATCACATGTTTCCAATTAACATGTCACTTACCATTTATGATTATATATAACTTATTTCGATTCATAAGTTTTCCTCATCCTCTCTCACTTAATCATAATTCCACTTTACGGCGTCAATAGGACTTTTCGTTGTTTACTTATTAACTTAGTTCTATTAACTAAGGCTAATTAATATGTTTCTCTACCCATTTATTATTACATATGTTATAATTTCCCCTTGTCCCTAAGACAGGTCTAAACATGTTATTCTTACCAATGGGTTTCAGACTACTTAATTTATAATTAAGTACAATATATCCCTCCCACCCTTTTCTTAACTGGTTTTAGGTTTTCCCCTTTTCTGATTACTTAATTTACAATCAAGTGTCACTTAACTTAATTCACCATTTATCCCATTCCCTTACTTGTTTATTATAACCTAAGTTATAATATTCGCTTGTCCCTAGGATTTGCCGGGCGGGTCCGGGCAGACTTCTACCCCAAGCTGGCTTAACCTTGTGTCTTAGCACTTGTTGTTAATTCTTGCACTTAGGCCTCTCACATTAGGTTCAACATTAGTGGCTGCTGGATATGCCGGTCGGGTCCGGGCAGACTTCCGCTACTAATGCAACCTAACCTCGTGCCATAAGTGTATTTACAATTTCTAATTGTAATCCTAGGCATATTCATTTTCATTCAATCACTTATGTTCATATCAAATTGTTCTTCCAAATTAAAATCTCAAAACATAATATATGTTATGTTCATTACATGAAAATTTTAAACATATTATCCTTTTTACTATAATGTAGTTTACAGTAGTCTAATTTACATGTCATCCAATTTTTGCCTATATTTTGTTGCATGTCATTTTCAACATATGTTTAATCCTACTAGGACATGTAAACATTCAATCGGGTAATTATTTTAACATGTCGTTCAATCAATAGTATGTCCCAAGTAAAGCATGTAATTAGAATCACTTAATTGGCTATTCATATCCTAACAAGTTTATTTTCTCCAACATGTAAACATTCAATAACATAGCCAATTCAACATAGGAATTTCCTGACATATTCATATCAACATTTCAATTCCTTACAACAACAATTTATAATTAAGCTTGCCATTTCAAAATTTATTAAAAAGGGGAATGCTAAACGATTGTCATAACATTATCTAAAGCTATAGCTTAAACCTACTCACCTTTAAGCTTTCCCCAAAATTTGGATCTGATCCGTTATATCATCCATGGTTTTCCTTTTCCCTTTAATTTGATTCACAGCCTAACGACCATGGATTTATTATTTCATGAAAAGAGAAGGGAAAGAGAAATAATTTAAATAGATTGGTTCTTAGAGGTTTACCTTGTTTTCATGATTCAATAATCTTTTTATTAACGTTGATTCTCTCTTCCAGATATAGATCTATAATCCTCCTAAGCTAACATTTTAATTTCAGAATATATTTGAGTAGAGAGAGAGAGAGGGAGCCATGGCAGAGCTCCAACGCAGCTGCCGAATTATGATATTTAAGGTTAGGTCTAGGGTCTTATTTATAGGTGCTCAAGACCTTATCGTACACGCAGCGCTGAGTCAGCATTGAACCCAGTTAAGAAAATAGTCCAGGTTCGCAAATGATTCAAGCTAAATCTTATCGTACACGCAGTGCTGAGTCAGCATTGGGTCCCGCAAGCTGTTTTAGCACAGAAATTTGAATTTCGAATGTTTGAATTGTTTTGGCGTAGAAATTTGATTTTTGAACTTTTGAATTTCTGGAATTTATTTAACTGTTTTATTCAAATGAAATATTCTTATATGTATACAATTCCTCTACCGACCATTTTACGCGTATACATATACACACAGTTTTCGTTTTATTTTCAAAATTCAAACGATGTTGCACCATTATTTGATTCTTGCCATATTTCATTGACTGTAGCCTTATCTTGAATTTTATCTTTTGTATACATATATTTATGCATATATATATATTCTCATATATATATATATACACACATATATTTTCTTTATTTCCTTATATGTACGCTCATATCCTTTCAAATTTTGAATTTGTATACGTACATATATTTGCATGTTCAGTTGGCCCTCTCTAAAACAAAGATAAAAATTATGCCACCGTCGGGGTTCAAACCCCTGACCTCTATGTTACAAATCCAATGCCTTAACCAACTGAGCTATGAAGTCTTTTGTTAATAAGTCTTAGAACAATGATAATTATTGTTCTCTCCTTACTTCTTTTTTTCATGTTAGGTACAATACTTAAATTAAACCATTGCATGAATCTTTTTTCTTTTAATGTTAATGCATTATGTTTGCAAATCAGTGCATGCAACTTATTTACATTGCATGCAACCAATCCGATCTTTCTTTCAATGCATGCATTACATTTTTTTTCAGTGGATGTATTTATTACATGCAATCCTTATTTTATTATTTATTTTATATTTTAATTTTTTGCATATATATATATATATTGTGCGTATACAAACTTCTATTCTTAATAACTTCTTCACATGATGTCCGTTTTATGCAAACCAGATGTCTACCTTGACCAGAATTCCAAGACGGGCGCAAAGGCACAGTCCTTTTTACTTAATTCTCATTATTTAATTAAGTTATTCTTATTTTATTTACTTAAAAATATAGGGTATTACAACTTAGACCTCTCACATTGGGTTCAACATTAGTGGTTGCTGGATATGTCGGTCGGGTCCGGGCAGAGTTCCACCACTAATGCAACCTAACCTCGTGTCATAAGTGAAATTAAAATTCCTAATTGTAATTACTAGACATTCCAATTTTATGCAAAGCTACCTATGTCGTTATAGGTGATTATTTCTCTTTTTCCCCATATTTAATTATAGGCTAAATTCACTATTCAAATTATAGACTTTTATGTCCCTTTTCAATTCATCTTTTAATTATGCACCATACGCTCCTTTTTCCCAAGTTATAAGTTAAGGCATATATATATATATATATATATATATATATATATATATATATATATATATGTATTATGCACAAACCCAAACCCACATATTTTCCAATTTATACCTAAAATTCATATTCACATATGTTCCAATTTATGTCCCAAATCAGTATTTAGACTTATACCCAATTCCATATTTACATATATTCCAATGCGTGCCTAAATTCATATTACCCAACAAGACATATGCCCCAAACCCATATTCATATATTTCCAAATTTATGCCCAAATTTATATCCATATTTTCCAATATCAATTATGCCCTAAATTATGTCTTTCCCAATCGTTCCCAATTTCACATGTTCGCATTTTTCAGCGTTAGGCCTAGGCTCGAAGATAGCCTGGCTATATAAATATAAAAAGGGAAAAGAGGGAGAGAAGAGAATCAAGAATAGACATAATAACGAATCAATAATAAACTGAGAGAAATAGGCATAAACTGAATAGGCATAATATGACCAGATTTAACATGGTGGCGATGTGAACATATAAAAGCAGATCTAACAATTATGTCATAATAGAACTGATTAGGCACTGATTCAAGATCCAATTTTTATATACATATCACGATTACTATTTAAATATTCAGATCTAAAAATAACATGAACTCGCAGTGAATAGATCTAAGGAAATGGATCCAAATTACTGCGAAGAACATGTTGAATAGGTCGTTGTAGCCATCGCTGAATTTGTGTAATGTTTGCTGAATTAGATTTGGAGTAGATTAGGCCATTCAATCTTCGTTGCAGCGGAGCTTCACTGTCACCATTGTTTTTAGATGAATAAAACCTAGGTATAGGGTCCTTTATATAGCCTAGGGGTTCATGAATCTAGCTCCAAAATTGTCCAGGTTCAGAAAAGAAATTTCCAGAGCCACGGGTAGGTCGACCCCAGGGTCGACCCTCATGAGCCTGAGTTGACCCCTAAGTTGACCCAACAGGGTCTTGGGTCGACTTCAAAATGTCGGCCCTTCCTCGATTTGCACGACCGATTTCTGGTTTTGCTGATTTTTGAATATTTTTGAGTTTTATATGTGTGTATATCTTTCCTATATGCATACAAATTTCAAACCTTAATAACTTCTTCATAAGTTGTCTGATTTACGCAAACCAGGTGGCTATCTTGACCAGAATTCTGAGACGGACGCAATGGCATGGGCCGTTTAACTTAATTCTGAATATTTAATTAAGTTTTCCTTAATTCATTGTTAACAGCGTATTTCACACTAATTATTCTTTAATTCATCATCTTTAGTGTCATTAAAATTCCGGGGTGTTATATAGTCACTATGGAATTTAATTTAATATATAACCCTTAAATATAGCCATTTTGCAAACGACCTCCGTTTTCGACGAAACCACTTTGGTTGGATCCGGAATGTCAATTTATTGCTAGGTTTAAAATTACATAATTTTTGTAATTAATATGTGAGCGTGGTAAATTAAAACGCGTTTGGTAATTTCTATTAAATTGGATGGACCATTAAAAAGGACATTTTTCAAACTGTCTCCAAATTCGATGAAATTAATTTTGTTAGGACCGTATCGTCAAAACATAACTAGATTTATTTTTCGTGAATTTTTGGAATCAGTATGTGGCCTTGGCAAATTAAAATGTATGTTCAAATCTAATTTTGAATGGTTTATATTTTAATTTAAAGAAAAAAAGACTGACACAGTCAAATGGTTTTGCGAAACATATTTCATTGTGCCCGGAATGGGGGTATTTAGCTAGGGGCGAAAGTCATTAGGTTGGATTTTGAGTTTGTATGAGTTAACAGGCTTTATGGAATTTAATAAATTAAATAATTTTAAATATATAAATTCCAACCAATCGGATAATTTCTATAACCCTCGTTCATTCTCTTCTGGAAAAGCCGCCGCCTTCCCAAAACTAACGACTGACATGCTTAGATTTTGAGCTCGATTTCTCTCTCAAACTACTCAACGAAACCCATCGATCCTATTGGGGATTTTGTAGATCTCATCCTCCCCTTCCAATCCATACCAGTCTCGCCCACTATCTTGTCGTGGTTCTCGAGAATCAAGCTCTTGAAGTCAGCCCGCGTCGATCCCCTTTGCTTAGCCTTGCCGCCACCGAGTTGGACCCTACAACCATCTCCAGGCGCGCCTTCCCAAGGCCGAGGACGCTGCACAGGCCAAACGTCGTTACGTGCAACGGATTGAACAAAAACTGAAAACCTAGTTTTGAACCCAAGCTGAAGGTAACGACTGATGATAATTTTAATAGTTTATAACACTTTAAAGCATTGCAAAGTTTGATTTATTAACAAAAATCACATCCTTTTGATATGATGTCAAAATCGCATGAAACAGGAACCATTGTGATCGTGACAATGTCTTCTACATTCTAGAAGAGACCGGAGAAATTTTGGAGCTTGCTACGAATTTAGGCAAAGTCAAAACCAATGTGAGATTTCTGAATTCAAAAATAAATGAATAAAACTATATTAGGTTGCAGACGGAGTTTAGTAGCTCCTAACACCATCGTCCACAGACCATGGACGATTTGTTTGATAGCATTGTGTTGTATAATTTGATTGTGGCTGCAACAAAGTTGGTTGTGTTTGTGGTAAATTCATTGTGTTGTGAAAATGAGTTGTATTGTGGAAATTATGAAAATGAAACCCTTGTCTCGCCGCAAAGCCTAAGATAGAGAGGAGTCGTGCTAGACACGATGCCGGTGTTAATTACCCTGCCGTTATAATACCTAAATTTTCTGAAATATTCATGTATTGAAAAATATTCATGTTTGAAATAAAAATTGTTTGAACAATAAAAATCACAATTTTATTGTATGTATAAAATTTGTAAAATATTCATGTTTGAAATAAAAATTGTTTGCACAATAAAAATCACATTTTTATTGTATGTATAAAATATGTAAAATATTCATGTTTGAAATAAAAATTGTTTAAATAACAAAAATCACATTTTTGTTGTATGTATAAAATATGTAAAATATTCATGTTTGAAATAAAAATTGTTTGAACAATAAAAATCACATTTTTATTGTATGTATAAAATATGTAAAATAATCATGTTTGAAATAAAATTTGTTTGAACAATAAAAATTACATTTTTATTGTATATATGATTCATTAAAAGGATTCATTTTTGAATAAAAATATTTTAACAATAAAAATTACATTTTTATTGTATGTTTGATTCATTAAAAAGATTCATGTTTTTAAATAAAATGATTGGACAATAAAAATTATATTTTTATTGCATGTTTGATTCATTAAAAAGAATCATTTGTTAAACATGTTAGCGATGTTAATATAAAAACATTGTCATTAAACATGTTAGCAATGTTAGAAAAATGATCATTGGTTAAATATGATTTTGTTAGATTAAAAACATTATCATTATCATGTTAATGAAGTTAACCAGAATCATATGTTAAAATATTTTTGTTAAATGAAAATATTATTTTTAACATGTTAATGAAGTAATAAAATAAACATGTCTTGAAATATATGTTTGTTCATAAAATATATTCTTTTTATAGCATGAATATGAAGTATACAAAATTTACATGTAATGAAATAAATGGTTTTGAAATCATCGAACAAAATATATTTATATATATATATATATAAATATAAATTAAAATAAAATGAATCACGTGTGGTAGTTCGCAATTTGAAATCGTAACTTTAAACGATTATACCGAGAGATCCGTCCGTCAGATTTTCTCAAAACTGGAACTGTTGGGTTCGCTTTGGAAAGATATTTCCAACGATAAAAAGTTTGCTAAGATCCAATGGTTAGATTTTGAGAAATGTGTAATTCAAATTTTAATAAAAACAGCGTCAGGGCCGCGTAATGACCTAAAGCGTCATTTAATTAAAAGGTCCTGTTTTATATAAATAAAATAGCAATAAATCGTTACAAAATATTATAAACGATATGGAATGAAAAGAATTGATTTGAATTCTGTGTATACACGAATTATTTGAAAAGGCTGAGTTAATTCTCATTTCAAATAATTGATCGACGACTAGAAGTCGAAGATATGAAGACGGTGCAAGACCGATAATCGTCACATCGAATGGATGGCTACTGATGCCTTTTATTGGAGTTGCTGCCTTGAAAGGGTTACAGTGGTGGTTGTCCGAACGTATTTGTTAATTGTTCGGATGTGCGAGGGCCTCTTTCCTGTATTAGACATATGGGACGAGGAATAAGGTTCCTCCGGATTCTCTAAGACCCAGAGCGAACTAGTAAATGGATGTGTGTCTGACATTGGATTTTATTCTATGTTCATTGATTTCTATTAAATATATGTCTATTTGGTGGCGGAGAATTTATTCTCTTGCTTAACACCCTTCTCTTAGACGTACGAGCTTAGAGTTATATATCGATAGACATCAGTCACATGGTGTGGAATGTCAGTGTGGCATGCTAAGATGCAAATGATCAAGGCTTTTGTTGAAAAGCAGAGCCTTGTGGTTGATGATCAAAGCAAAGCTTTAATTAGCATAGCTTTGTGTACAACGTTAATTTGCGAGCCTCGCACCTTGGTATGAACTAGAAAAGGGAGAGGACCCCAAGGAGAATACACGTTTCTTTCTAGCTAGAAGTGGTGTCATGGTATAGAGCCTAGACATTTATACTTATATGGATGATGGAAAGCAAGGTACCTTGGATATGATGGTCGACATACTAACCAGATTTTACGCCTCATAGGGCAGGGAAACATATTGTTCAGGAATTACTAATCCACTGATGCAATTGTGGACCGGCGCTGGTGTTCCTAGGTGTAATTGCGACTGATCCTGAGGAATGGGCTAGAGTGTCACGAATTCGGTAAGGACGATCCCTTCCCTTGGTTCATGATGGAAATCCAACTCCCAACATGACATCGTGCTGTTTTGATTGTAAACCTATATATGGCGACATGATATATGGTACCCATGTAGTCTATGATTGATACATTATGATTGAAATTGTTTTTGAAACATATATTCACTAATAATAATATCAGATGATTTTATTTTATACGTATCAAGCATATTTTGGCCATTATAAGGGAAAACTCTATCCTCCAGTTTGCGTTGCATTATGTGATGGGACTTGAGTTTTATAATGGCTTCATTTTCTATAAAAAGCATTGCGTTGTTTAAATGATTTACTCTATTTATGCTATGGCAATCCAATGGAGTAAACCCATTCTGCGTTAGCGGCATGGTCCTGTGATTGACCTTATTATTAAATAGGTTAAGTAAGATTTCTCATACTAGTCACAAGATTGACTCATAGTTTGTTTCACTTTGTAAACTCGGGTGCCCCTATTTTCCACACGGGCAATCTTGTATTCAGATTTTTGCAGACTCATTCTGGATAGCCATGGAGTTGAAGATGGATTCTATCATTTCTATTATACTGTTCAGACTTTATTAAGTATATTATGTTTGATTTCGCTGCAGACATTTTATATTAAGCTAAAACTGTATTTTTTACTAAGTATGATCCTATTATGTTGTTTATCATCTGATGATTATACTATTTCCAATGCATTTTGATGTACATCATCTGGTGTAATGCTATATTCCTGTTCTGCTGTAATTATTTATGTGTTATATTCCAATAATTATCCTTGCTTCCATGGCACTGGTGTTTGGGGTTATCACAGTTGATATCAGAGCATTGGTTAACCTTAGCTCTGGAATATAACATGTTAATGGGCTCATCATAAATAGAATCAGTAGTATTCTAAGATGAATAACTCATTATAGATAGGATCAGTAATGTCCTAGAATGAGTATAACAGAATAAAATACACCCCAATGGATGTATATATAGTTAAATATATGTCTTTATGCTTTACAATATCTTTTCTGTTGGCCTAATTCTTTGTCTGCTATATGTAGACATAATAGAAAATGAGTGGCAGAAGCAGAAGAAGTAATTCTATGGTTCAACAATCTAATGACCCAATTGTACTCCCACAACCAGAATCAGAGCTAGAAGTTCTAGTAAAGAAGTGTCAAAATCTGGGTGGAGTACCATTCTTGGGAAAAGAGTCGGTTATTGAAATACAAGCTTGGATGCATTCTCCTGAAAGAATTTTTGAAGGCTTAAAGATGATAGAAAAGATTAATAGCATCTTGGGCACTCAAAGACGAAGCTTTAATCTAGTGGGAAACTGTTACTAGGGAAAATCCCGAAGGTAATATTACCTGGGATAAATTTAAAGAAATTTTCAAACAAAGATTTATTCCTCCAGAAGCAACTGAGAGGCTATATGATGAGTTCTACCATCTGAAACAAGGAGATATGACCATTCAGGAGTATCAGAATAAATTCAATGAACTTTCCCGCTTTGGCCCAAAACTAATTCGAGATCCTTTGAGGAAGAATCCGAGGTTTATTAACAGACTTCAAAGAAAATACGATGGTAGAGTAATTGCTCATTTGAATCTTCCTTTTTCTAAGATGATACAAATGGCTTATCGCTATGAGGATCTTGATAAGCAAGGTGTTTTGAGAGATGAAGAGGAAAGCAGTTCTAGCAACAAAAGGAAGTTTGAAACTGATAGCCCTGAGGCAAGTACGAAGCCTGAGGTCAGATCGAAACCAAAAATCAATATAAAAAAGGGGTTAAATTTAAGAAAGAACCATTAACGACTGCAACATCCTCTAACTGCAATAGACAAGGACATTTGGCGATAAATTGCATAACTCAAAAGAAACAAAGAAAGGACGGATCTAAATCCAATAAGCAGTCTCAAGAGACCAGGGAATGCAATATTTGCCATAAGTTAGGTCATATAAAGTCAGATTGTCGGCTTTTAGAAATCGCCAAGGTGGCTCAAGTCAATAACACGACAGATGCTGCAATGCCTTCAGCTAGTAGGGAAAGGCTAGATGTTTTGGAAGACACGCTCACTGTCTACAATATTCCTGTTACAATATTGTTTGATACGGGCGCGTCGCAAAGCTTTATCTCAAGCAATACAGTTAAGAAGTTAAAGTTAAAACTAAGGAACCTAAAAGAATCGATTAGACTTCACAATCCAATAGGGGGCTCTCTTGTATTAGGTTTATATTGTAGAGTGTCTATTTCCTTTTCCCGTTACCGGTATTCTTTTAATTTGATTATTATGGATTTTTTTGAATTTGATATCATTCTTGGGCTGGATTGGTTAACTAAGCATGAAGCCAAAGTTAGATGTGCCGAGAGAATTATTAAAGTTAGAACAAAGTTTGTGGACATTATTAGTATACTATGCGTAGGATCAGATTCAAATAGAAAAGAATTTTGGGCGGCTCTTGTGGTTACTCCCATTGCTATTGAAAATATTCATGTCGTTAAGAATTATGCGGATGTGTCTGAAGAAGTTGATAGCTTACCCCCATGGAGAGAAATTGATTCAAGATTGATTTAGTTCCAAATTCAAAGCCAGTTGTGCACGCTATTTGAAGAATGACATTGAAAGAGAAAGAAGGATTGAGTAATCAAACTCGACAACTTTTATGGAAAGGTCTGATTAGTCCTAGCTTTTCAAATTGGGGTGCAGCAGTAGTGTTTGTTCCAAAGTCAAATGGTACTCTCAGATAGTGTGTGGATTACCGAGATTTAAATAAGCAGACACTAAAGAATAAATATCCATTACCGTGTATTGATGATTTATTAGATCGCTTGAATGGAGCTCAAGTATTTTCGAGAATGGACATAGCTATAGGTTTCCATCAACTACAGATTGCCGAAGAATGTGTTCATTTGACATCTTTCAGAGGTCCAGACATATTTTATGAGTGGTTAGTAATGTCGTTCGGCTTATGTAACGCTTCTGCTTACTTTGTCAATTTAATGAACATAGTATTCCGCGATGTTTTGAATAAATTTGTGCTGGTTTTCATTGACGACATTTTAATCTTCTCTAAGTCAACTATCGAGCATGCGAAGCATTTGGAAGAAGTTTTGGAAATTCTGAGAAAAAATGTTTTAAAGCCAAATTTTGTAAATGCATATTCTGGCAAGAAGAAGTAAAGGTCCTCGGTTATGTAGTATCGAAGGAAGGAATTTCAGAAGATCCAGGAAAAATCACAGCCATTTGATATTGGAAGCAGCCAAGCACGCCTACAGAAGTCAGAAGTTTTCTAGAATTGGCTGGCTATTATTGGAAATTCGTTAACGATTTTTCGAAGCTATCTAGTCCATTAACGAAGCTTACTAAGAAGCATACAAGGTTTAATTAAACACCTAAATGCGAGATAGCTTCCCAAGAGCTGAAATTAAGGTTGACTACTGCCTCAGTGTTGACTATTATTGATGGCAATCAAGATTTGACAGTCTATACAGTTGCTTCTCTTGAAGGTGTTGGTGTGGTATTAATGCAAAGAGGCAAAGTAGTTGCAAATGCTAGCCGTCAGTTGAAGCCGCATGAGAAGAGATATGCTACTCATGATCTTGAGTTGTTGGCCGTTGTGTTTGCTTTGAAAATATGGAGGCACTATCTTTGGGTGAGAAGTTCGAATTATATACAGATCATAAGTTGTTAAAGTATCTGTTCACCCCGAAGGACTTGAATTTGAGGCAGCAGTGTGTTGGATCTAGATTAACCCTAGAGGGGGGTGAATAGGATTTATCACAGTTTTTAACTAAATTGAAAATCTGACAGGATATTAAAATAATAAACAGATCACAGAATGCAGCAGAAATAAAAGTGCAGAAAATAAATCACACATAGATATACCCATCTTCGGCAAAATCCTGCCTACTGCTGCATTCCTAAGCTTTCTACTAGGTGTTATAAACAGATCCCGCATACAAGACCATTTACACTCGCAGTGCCTGCTCCTGTCCTAACCCTACGCTCAAAACCCTAGACTGACTAATATCCACTCAATCAGATTTCCCGTATTACAGACGCATAACACGTAAACCTAGATTTTACAGACCTAGAACCGTTTGAATTGTTTTACAAAATAAATTAAAAATACAACAAATAAAATAAAAGAAAAACCCTTGAAATTTTAAACAAATAGGCTCTTCCCTTTTTTTTAAGCCCTTAAGACAAAATGGTCGGCCCCTTTGAAATTGTGTAGCACCCGACTTAATTTGTCTCGTTCACTTTGTCACACAAGAAATGGCGGCAGTTAAAATTAGGGCTAGGGTTTTCACTAACTCCCCAAATTGAATTTGCTATTGAGTTCCTGATGCTTTGAAAGATCTCTAAAGCCTTGCGTTGATTCTCGTAATCATGATTTGGGGTTCCTCTTCCTCTCGATTGAAATTTCCAGAAAAATGTGAGTTAATTTTATTTTTAAATTCTCTGCTCTTTTAATTTTGTTGTGTTCGATTTCGATGCCTTCTGCCTGTGATGTAATGGTGTAAAAATAGGATTAGAGACTCCTATAAAATCTCTGATTTCCTGAAATGACGAAATCTGATTGCGGTTTTTCCACTTTTGCTGACCTCGATTGAATATGGTCCCTGATTTGTGTTGATTTTCTTTAATTGAAATGATTCGACTAAATAGATGAATATAGACAAGAATTTGTGCCTTTTGGATTATTGCCTTGAAATTTTCTTGCATGATTTCAGGAATTAAAACTTTGTCCCATAGTTAATGAATTCGAACATTTCTGGAAAGTATTTTCCCTTGAAAAAATTTATTACTTACTCGATATAAATCTCCTTGAAATCTGATTGAAAATCTATGCGTCAACAAAATGTTTTCAGTTAATATTTATGGCAGTGATTTCATACATGCCAAATATGGTTTCTTTCCTGAAAACTGTTTAATTTGATGATAACTTCTTTCCAATTATGTTGAACAATTTCTGAAATCATTTGCTTGGTTTGTTGAATTTCGAAAACAAATGTTGCCAAAGAAACTTCCTGTTTTTTCAAATATGCAGATTGCTTTGCTATAGAATCTCTTTGCCAAATATTACTGCTTCCATATTACCACTGCATTGCACTTGATTAGAAACAGTTGCCAAGTATGCAACTTCATTTCTTCTTTGATTTGTGGTCATGCAATGGCTTGTATATGCTTGTTCTTGGAGTTTCAAAGTATATCTCTGTGTATGCATGAACATGTAGTCTGCCATTGTGTGAGTTGCACCATTCATATGTGTCGCTTTTGCTTCTTTGTGAGCTGCACCATTCTATTGACATATGCATTGTCTTGTGCACTCACCATGTTGCATTGAATTGCCATATAAGTCCATGCTGTTTTGGATTGACTGACACACTTAACATATAACCATGTTACTCATGCATTTGCTGTTGAAACTGTTTGATGCCATGCTTTTGCTTGCATCTGAAAGTTTGTGTGTGATCCACCATACTGCCATTACTTGGTGAATTTCAGTCTCGACCATGATCACTTGTATCATTCTGCTTGATAATGAACTCCACTACATACACCCATTCACCATGTATATCATGCATTTGTGTTGAGTCAAAACTGAGTTGCCTTGCCCTTGCTCGACTTATATTGCTGCACCCCTTGTGTACATATTCATGTTGCTTTTCTCAATGCCATGATCTTCAAACAAGTTGCATACATTTGCTGCTTGGACTGGAATGTTGTTGCTAGATTTGTCAACTTGTTATTCATTGATGCTCGGCCATTTTCATGTTTGCACTGCACCATTCATAACCCTGCTGCATTAACACTGGGCTGCCATTTTCACTTTGTTTTGTTTGGTCTTCATTTTGTTGAACCTTGTTTGCTGCCACTTGTACTCGACCATATTAATACTTGAATTGTCTTGACACTTGCTTGTCATTTCTGAAACTATACTTGTATTTGTTGCTTGGCATTTGAATATTTGCTTTGTACTTTGAGATGTGTTGACTTTGTTTTCATGTGCACTGAGTTGAGAAGGTCCACGTAGCTACTCCTCAGTTGCTCGCTGATTGGCGAGGCAGTGCACACATGTATAATTATACACGTGTGTATTTGCAGTCGATCCGAAAATTTCTTGTCCCTATACATATACAAACTGTCTGTCTAGACACAGATGAATCAGATCAAGTCATGAAAAATGATGATAAACACACCAGAAATCTGAGGCAAATAAAATTTTAAAAATAAAATTTATATTTGCATATATTCAGTATTATTTCTATTGCAGTATACTGTGTGTTTCTGTTTCATGTGACAGGTAATAAGACTGGACTGACTGAGCTGTGAAGACAGAAGATTGAAGATGAAGACAGTATGAAGACGTGTCAATGTATCAGTGTCAATGTGTCCATGTGTCTGTAAATGAAATGTAAACTGAGTGATTGTATACATATGAGATGTATAGACAGAGTGAGGAGCTGTGTAACAACAGAATTGTATTGATGTTTGTATTAAACAAATTTGTTTGAAATAAAATATCATTTTATTGTGTTCAAACAAACTTGTCTAATATATTCAGTTTATTTACAAGTACAATATCAGTGAAGTGTTTAAATAGAGGAGTTGTAAATAAGTTGTACTGTTTGAATGTTGAAATAGAATATTCAATTTAAATAAAATACAGTAAATATTTGAATTTCTGTACAGTCGTATTTTATTTAAATGTAAATATTATATTCCAGTCTGTGGTGTATATTTCAAATAGTAACAAACACATTTATAATATATATTTGGTTGTTATCATCAAACAAAAATCATATAATTGTGTATAAAACACCATTATATACAACAATCTCCCCCTTTTGATGATGACAAACAAATAAAAGATTTTGAATATAATAAATGTGTTTGATCGAGAATAGTGAAACTCCCCCTATTTGAATGCTCCCCCTACGATTAAATCCCCCTATAACTGTGCATGAGTGATAACAATAAATTTTCAAAAGTAAAAATATTTATAAAATATTCACTCATAAATCGAAATCTCAATCCATTCTCCCCCTTTTGTTATCATCAAAAGGATACAGAATTTAAAATATAGATGAATACTGACTAGAAATAAAATTTCAGCTAAAGAGGAAGAATGATCATCATAAATCTCAATCAGTCAGACAAAAATCATAATAAACTGAGAATAGGTGGCATATTTCTCATTGTAGAGAATGACGGATTTACGATGAATTTTATATAAAATGGGGAGAGTTAAAAAATGAGTTTCAATTATTTTCCAAATATTTTTTTTTAAAAGAGGTTCAAAACCAGTGATGGAATTTGGACTATAATTAATAATTCAATTTAAGTGACAAAATCGAATATTCTCAAATCCCAATAGTTATCAATCAACAAATCATAATACGTCATAAAATTTCAACATATTTCACAGAATAGAATATGGATTGATAGACTAGTTTTTACACACCAAGGAGAATTTCAAATTAATTTCTATTTAGCACATTTTTCTTTCTATTTTATTTAAGAGAACACTGACCACGCATAACCAGAGCTTGGATTTTTAAATGAGGTCAGTCGCAGCTTAAATTATAAGTTGTCTCATAACCATGCACGACCAGAACTTGGATTTTTAAATAAGGTTAGAGACACACTTATGTATTAATTATATTTATTATTTTCAACTTTAAAAGGAAAAAACTCCTCGGTATATAAAACCAATATGAATGATAGAAAAGTGGTAGATACAGAAATGGACTGTGAAATAAATTTCTAAATTAATTATATTATGAAATATGATCAATTGTACTGAGATCATTGGAAATTTCAATTGTCATTAATTCTGAAAAATAACATAACCACCATTCCATTACAAGTATTTTCACTGTTTATTCAAAAAGATTCTTAAAAAAAATTAACTCTCCACATTAATATAAAATCATAACGGATGGCAGAAGGATGATAGGTAATGATGATGGTTGTGAAATAATTGCCAGTTCAAAGATATTATAATAAATGTTCAACCATCATAAAAATTTAAATAAAATCTCCTCTTGTTATGAAATATAATGCAGTCACAATTCATCTCAATTTCAAAATCTGATAATTATTTTGATGAATTATAAATACAGTTCAATTTTGATATTGATTTCAATTTCTGAATGAATAATTGATAAATAGTTCTAAATTTGAAAATCAATTACAAGAGGAATATGGTGATCTATACACGACAAGAGGGAAAAATGTGTACAAGGCAAAAAGAGTGTGTGGATTTATACATGGTGAGGATTTGAATCTAAGTACAGATGGGTGAGACAATATAAGGCACTTCTGATACCACTTGGTGTCCCTATTAACGAGGATTATAATCACACTGGAGATAAACAAGGATTTCACGGACAAACTGAAAATCAATCACAAGGCCCAAGCAGACAAGACTAGCAAATAAATTTCATCTATCATAGCAGCAGTAAAAAACAAGCAGTTATTTGAAAACTTTTTTTTTAAAAGATAGTATCAGAGAACCACAGAAATCAATATCACAACAGACTTGTCAGAAAATGTTTCATAGAAGTTTCAGATGGTCACAAAAGATGATTCATGATCCCAGATTTAAAAATATTGTTTATTTTAAATCATTTGAAGGAATATGAAAATATCAGAATTTAATGAATCAATCACACCAGATTAAAATTTTTGATTCTAGATATGTGTGTGATTCAGTAAATCAATAATTTCAAATGATTTGAAGCAAACAAATATTTAAATCAAATAACCATGAAATAATAAAGAGATTTAGGACCATTTTCTCAAAGAGTTTTTCCAAATTATTTCTGTCATGCTCAAGGAATTTTTCAGAATATTTACATGAAGTTTGAAGACATATTCATGATCCAAAAATAATTATTTATTTGAAATCACTTGAATGGATGTTGATCATGAGATACAATGAATCAATCACAGAGAATTAATAATTTCAGATCTGCAAGGTGTGTGAAATTCAACATATCAGAAATTTCAAATAATCTCAAACAAACAAAGATCTAGACCAGACGATCATGAATAACAGTGAACATCAAGGTATAAGCAATGATTCAAGACAGATCAAAAATGTCCAAGCCAATCTGAAAATTTCTGAAATTATCACAACTGATAAGTAACAGAGTGTACTGTAATGAGTATAATATTTTAAGCGTTCCCAAAATGAATTGGAAGAAACTCAAAACAGCATAAGTGTGTGAAATTTCAGTAATTATTCAGATCTTCAAAAATTTAGAATTCAAAATAACAGTGTTCAAGATATGATATTAATGCTTCAGCACTGTTAAGAATTCAAAAAAAAAAACTTCAAAAACAATTGCAGATAATTACAAATTTAAATTCAATATCTGGAAATGATTAAAACAAGAGAGTTTTATCCACAGAAAGCAAATTTCCAGAAAAACATAACTTCTGCAATTGGAAGTTAATGAAGCCCAAAAAAAAAATATGGTAGTGATAAATTAAAAAAAGAAAAAAAATAAACAGAAGAGATAGAAGGAGAAATAAACAAAAAAAAATTTACAAAGGTGAGTTTAGAGATCATACCAGAATCCAATGCAAATCAGAATCTCTAACTCAACGGTCTTGGCTAAGGAACTGTGAAGAATACAGAAATATAGAACAACTTGAAATCAATCTCTTTTCAGCAGAGCAGTTCCTCAAACTTCTTCGGTACCTAACAGTTGAGAGGATTGAGTGGTCTAACAAAATTGTAAAAACCACTCGCATTTGTATTCATTTGTTTTGGTACCCAAATCTGTTTGTATAACAACCCATTCGAATCTATCTTTGTGCCTCTAGGAACCCAAACTTGTTTAGTTTTTCCAAAAATCATTTTATTTCTTTTTGGGGTCCACAACTGTTCAACTGGATTGTTATCAAACCAATTCTTGTCTTGTTTGTGATTTAAAAACCTTTTGGAATTTTCATAATTCAAATTTTCAGAATGACCCATCTTGAAGCAATTTAAAGGATTTTTGAAATCACACGAGCTCAAAAAATCATTTCCTTTCCCAAAACCAATACCATTTTTATTTCCTTAGAATTGTTGATTTTTTAACAACATATTTAAAGATTTTTCTCCGTTAGAGAATTTGATTAGAGTTAATTCAAGTTGTTGAATTTTAGATTTAAGGTCAGAATTCTCTTTCATCAGATTCGAACAACGATTAATGCTAATCTTCCTCTTTTCAGTATCTTTCTGTTTCAAAATCAAATTTTCATTTTCAAGGAACTTGATTTTGGTCTTGGATTCAAGAATCTCAGATCCAAAATTAATTTGTTTTTCAAATTCAACTTTCTTAAAATTTTCAAGCTCATTTAAAATCAAATCACTTTTCAACAAGCTTACTTTTTCAGCAATTTCATGTTTGGAATTTTGACGGCCTTAAAATTATTAAATTCTTTTTGCAAAGAATTGTTTGAATCTTTTAACTCAACCTCGTTATCTTTTAAAATCAAAATTTCCTCTTTAAGCCTTTGAATATTTTTATTGAGATGAACGACGTCAGTTTTCAATTTCAAACAACTTTCACAGTTAGAACTTTCTAATTTAACGACATTTGTAACTATTGATTCCAAACAGTTAATTTTGCTATATAACTCGTGATTTTTAGATTTTAAAGATTTATTTTTACGATGGAGTTTATCAACGTTTTTTGTCAAATCAGTACACATATAAACCAAATCTTCATATGAGAAGCTTTCAGTTTCATTGTCTGTTGAGTCTCTATCGTCTAATCTACTAGAATTTTCATCTGTTTCTTCTTCCGAACATAGATCCGAATCTAAGTTGATCTTCTTGGGTTTTGAGCTATTGTTGTCAATTTTTCCATACCTCATATTGAGTGTATCCCATATTTCCTGCGCAGTTAAACAATGGGAGATAAGGCCATACTGAACATCATCAATATGGGAATAAAAGATATGTGTAGCATGATTATTAAAACATTTATCTTCCTTATCATAACTATTAATAACAACATCCCAACATTTAGAATTAATAGATTTCAAAAAGGATTCCATTTCTGACTTCCAATTTGAAAAATCTAAACCATTAAAAATAGATGGAATACGATTGGACTGACTCTCTATGGACTGACAACTAGAATGACCCATAACTCTAGAGTTAAAGAAATAACCTGCTCTGATACCAATTGTTGGATCTAGATTAGCCCTAGAGGGGGGTGAATAGGGTTTATCACAGTTTTTAATTAAATTGAAAATCTGTCAGGATATTAAAATAATAAACAGATCACAGAATGCAGCAGAAATAAAAGTGCAGAAAATAAATCACACACAGATATACCCAGCTTCTGCAAAACCCTGCCGACTGCTGCATTCCTAAGGTTTCTACTAGGTGTTATAAACAGATCCCGTATACAAGACCATGTACACTCGCATCGCCTGCTCCTGTCCTAACCCTAAGCTCAAAACCCTAGACTGACCGATATCCACTCGATCATATTTCCCGAATTACAGACGCGTAACACGTAAACCATGATTTTACAGACCTAGAACCGTTTGAACTGTTTTACAAAATAAATTAAAATACAATAAATAAAATAAAAGAAAAACCCTTGAAAATTTAAACAAATAGGCTCTTCCCTTTTTTTAGCCCTTAAGACAAAATGGTCGACCCCTTTGAAATTTTGTAGCACCCGACTTAATTTGTCTCGTTCACTTTGTCACACAAGAAATGGCGGCAAAAAAATTAGGGCTAGGGTTTTCACTAACTCCCCAAATCGAATTTGCTATTGAGTTCCTGATGCTTTGAAAGATCTCTGAAGCCTTGCGCTGATTCTCGTAATCACGATTTGCGGTTCCACTTCCTCTCGATTGAAATTTCCAGAAAAATGTGAGTTAATTTTATTTTTAAATTCTCTGCTCTTTTAATTTTGTTGTGTTCGATTTCGATGCCTTCTGCCTGTGATGTAATTGTGTAAAAATAGGATTAGACACTCCTATAAAATATCTAATTTCCTGAAATGAAGAAATCTGATTGCGGTTTTTCCACTTTTGCTGACCTCGATTGAATGTGGTCCCTGATTTGTGTTGATTTTCCTTAATTGAAATGATTCGACTAAATAGATGAATATAGACAAGAATTTGTCCCTTTTGGATTATTGCCTTGAAATTTTCTTGCATGATTTCAGGAATTAAAACTTTGTCCCATAGTTAATGAATTCGAACATTTCTGGAAAGTATTTTCCCTTGAAAAAATTTATTACTTGCTCGATATAAATCTCCTTGAAATCTGATTGAAAATCTATGCGTCAACAAAATGTTTTCAGTTAATATTTATGGCAGTGATTTCATACATGCCAAATATGGTTTCTTTCCTGAAAACTGTTTAATTTGATGATAACTTCTTTCCAATTATGTTGAACAATTTCTGAAATCATTTGCTTGGTTTGTTGAATTTCGAAAACAAATGTTGCCAAAGAAACTTCCTGTTTTTCCAAATATGCAGATTGCTTTGCTATAGAATCTCTTTGCCAAATATTACTGCTTCCATATTACCACTGCATTGCACTTGATTAGAAACAGTTGCCAAGTATGCAACTTCATTTCTTCTTTGATTTGTGGTCATGCAATGGCTTGTATATGCTTGTTCTTGGAGTTTCAAAGTATATCTCTGTGTATGCATGAACATGTAGTCTGCCATTGTGTGAGTTGCACCATTCATATGTGTCGCTTTTGCTTCTTTGTGAGCTGCACCATTCTATTGACATATGCATTGTCTTGTGCACTCACCATGTTGCATTGAATTGCCATATAAGTCCATGCTGTTTTGGATTGACTGACACACTTAACATATAACCATGTTACTCATGCATTTGCTGTTGAAACTGTTTGATGCCATGCTTTTGCTTGCATCTGAAAGTTTGTGTGTGATCCACCATACTGCCATTACTTGGTGAATTTCAGTCTCGACCATGATCACTTGTATCATCCTGCTTGATAATGAACTCCACTACATACACCCATTCACTATGTATATCATGCATTTGTGTTGAGTCAAAACTGAGTTGCCTTGCCCTTGCTCGACTTATATTGCTGCACCCCTTGTGTACATATTCATGTTGCTTTTCTCAATGCCATGATCTTCAAACAAATTGCATACATTTGCTGCTTGGACTAGAATGTTGTTGCTAGATTTGTCAACTTGTTATTCATTGATGCTCGGCCATTTTCATGTTTGCACTGCACCATTCATAACCCTGCTGCATTAACACTGGGCTGCCATTTTCACTTTGTTTTGTTTGGTCTTCATTTTGCTGAACCTTGTTTGCTTCCAATTGTACTCGACCATATTAATACTTGAACTGTCTTGACACTTGCTTGTCATTTCTGAAACTATACTTGTATTTATTGCATGGCATTTGAATATTTGCTTTGTACTTTGAGATGTGTTGACTTTGTTTTCATGTGCACTGAGTTGAGAAGGTCCACGTAGCTACTCCTCAGTTGCTCGCTGATTGGCGAGGCAGTGCACACGTGTATAATTATACACGTGTGTATTTGCAGTCGATCAGAAAATTTCCTGTCCCTATACATATACAAACTGTCTGTCTAGACACAGATGAAGCAGATCAAGTCATGAAAAATGATGAGAAACACGCCATAAATCTAAGGCAAATAAAATTTTGGTAATAAAATTTATATTTGCATATATTCAGTATTATTTCTATTGCAGTATACTGTGTGTTTCTGTTTCATGTGACAGGTAATAAGACTGGACTAACTGAGCTGTGAAGACAAAAGATTGAAGATGAGGACAATATGAAGACGTGTCAATGTATCAGTGTCAATGTGTCCATGTGTCTGTAAATTGAAATGTAAACTGAGTGATTGTATACATATGAGATGTATAGACAGAGTGAGGAGCTGTGTAACAACAGAATTGTATTGATGTTTGTATTAAACAAATTTGTTTGAAATAAAATATCATTTTATTGTGTTCAAACAAACTTGTCTAATATATACAGTTTATTTACAAGTACAATATCAGTGAAGTGTTTAAATAGAGGAGTTGTAAATAAGTTGTACTGTTTGAATGTTGAAATAGAATATTCAATTTAAATAAAATACAGTAAATATTTGAATTTCTGTACAGTCGTATTTTATTTAAATGTAAATATTATATTCCAGTCTGTGGTGTATACTTCAAACAATAACAAACACATTTATAAAATATATTTGGTTGTTATCATCAAACAAAAGTCATATAATTGTGTATACAACACCGTTATATACAACACAGTGTTGGTTAGAATTTCTTGTGGCATACGATCTAGATATTTGGTATACTCCAGGTAAAGCTAATGTTGTAGCAGATGCACTTAGCAAGAAGAATGCAATTTCGCTAATCTCATCATTATGCCTTCATTGATTGACAAAATCTCTGTTATTAAGAAGGATGACGAATTTATTCAAAGAATTTGTAAAAGAGTTCGGGAAGGCGAACCCTCAAGTTTCCAGATTGATAACAAAGGAGTTCTGAGGTTATTAGGCCGAATTAGTGTTCCGAATATTCCTGAGCTCAGAAGGGAAGTGATGGATGAATGTCACAAGTCCAAGCTTAGTATTCATCCAGGGGTGAGTAAGATGTATCATGATCTCAAGCGTATGTTCGGGTGGAGATCTATGAAAAGAGACATTTCCATATATGTTAACAGGTGTTCTACTTGCCAACAAGTCAAAAGTGATCACCAGAAACTCGCAGGACTGTTGCAACCACTAGAGGTTCCAGATTGGAAGTGGGATCAAATCTATATGGATTTCATAGATGGTTTATCCTGAACCAAGAAAGGAAATGATAGTATATGAATGATCGTAGATCGTTTCATGAAGACCGCCCATTTTATTCCTGTCAGATCGACTAGAACAGCTCAAAGTCTGGCGCAGATTTATTTGAAAGAAATTTTCAGACCACATGGAGTTAACAGTAGTATTGTTAGTGATCGTGATCCGATATTCGCTAGTAAATTCTAGGAAACATTCCAGGTAGAGCTGGGGACAAAGTTAAATCTGAGCACCACATATCATCCTCAAACAGTTGGCCAAATTGAGAAGGTGAATCGTATATTAAAAGACATGTTGCGGGCATGTATTCTTGATTTTGGCGGATCGAATAAGGTCGATTTCATTAAGAAGCGACTGCAAACAGCTCAGAGCTGACAAAAGAGTTATGCAGATTCAAGAAGAAGAGATTTAGCATTTGTTATTGGTGATTATGTATATTTGAGAGTTTCTCCGATGAGAGGAGTAGTCCGATTCGGGAAAATAGTGAATTTGGCGTCCAGATTTATTGGTCCATTTCCTGTACTCGAGTGGATTAGAACTCTTGCTTATAGGGTTCAGTTACCTGACTGGTTGCCAGGAGTACATGATGTATTTCACGTGTCTCAACTTCGAAAGCATGCATGCGCATGATCTAGACTTGATTATGGAGGAAGCCGCGCAACAAGATTTGGAAATCACTCCAAGCTTAGCAGTGAGAAGAGAGCCACTGAAAATTATTGGCAAAGAAACAAGAGTTCTAAGGAACAAGAAGATACATTTAGTCAAAGTGCAGTGGAGCGGAGATCCTAGAGGCTGTACATGGGAGACCGAAGATAGCAATAAGCAGGCTTATCCCAAGTGCAGAGTGGACATCTCTGATTAGCTCTGGTGCAAGGTATATTCACAATATTTTGCGTTTCCGTTTTGTTTCCTACTTTAATATTGTTTCCTTTTCGGGGACGAAAAGTTTTAAGTGGAGGAGAATGTAACAACCTGGAAAATCAGAACCAATTTAAATTTTTTATTTTAGCTATTTTAATGAATTTTGAATATTTAAAATGATTTATTTTAAATATTAACGATTTAAAGTTTATTTAAATCGAAGTTAAAACGTATATATTTATTTTAATTATAAAACGAGCCTGAAATGGCGCGGTAGTTTAAAAATTCGATTTCAAATTTCAAATGAATGTACAGAATTCAAAATAAATTGGATATCAGTAAAAACAGAAATATTTGAATCTGTTTAATTATATCTTTCTAAAGAATGTGAAAAATCCAGATTTCATAACAAGGATTGGAAGTAATGTCGAGTTTAAAATTTAAAATAGTCGCTATGGAATTTAATATAATATAGCCCTTAAAAATAGCCATTTTTCAAATGACCTCCGTTTTCGACGAAACCACTTTCGTTGGATCCAGAATGTCAATTTATTGCTAGGTTTAAAATTACATAATTTTTGGAATTAATATGCGAGCGTGTTAAATTAAAATGCATTTGGTAATTTCTATTGAATTGGATCAACCATTAAAAAGGCCATTTTTCAAACGATCTCCAAATTCGATGAAATTAATTTTTTAGGACTGTATCGTCAAAATATAGCTAGATTTATTTTTCAGGAATTTTTGGAATCGGTATGATTGGCTCCGGCAAATTAAAATGCATGTTCAAATATAATTTTTAACGGTTTATATTTTAATTGAAAGAAAAACAGACTGAAACAGTCGAGTGGGCTTATGAAACATATTCCATTGTGTCCGGAATGGGGTATTTAGCTAGGGGCGATAGTCGTTGGGTTGGATTTGGAGTCCGTAAGAGTTAACGGGCCTTTATGGAATTTAATAAATTAAATAATTTAAAATATATAAATTCCAACCAATCGGATAATTTCTAAAACCCACGTTCATTCTCTTCTGGAAAAGCCGTTGCCTTCCCAAAACTGAAGACCGACATGCTCAGATTTTGAGCTCGACTTTTCTCTCAAACTACTTAACAAAACCCATCAATGCTCTTGGGGATTTTGTAGATATCATCCTCCTCTTCCAATCCATACTAGTCTCTCCCCCTATCGTGTCATGGTTCTCGAGAATCGAGCTCCTGAAGTCATCCCACGTCAATCCCCTTTGCTCAGTCGAGCCGCTACCGAGTTGGACCCCACCACCACCTCCAGGCGCGCCTCTCCAAGGCCGACGACGCTGCACAGGCCGATCGTCGTCATGTGCAACGGATTGAACAAAAATTGAAGACCTAGTTTTGAACCTAAGCTGAAGATAACGGCTGATGATAATTTTAATAGTTTACAGACTATGCACGATTTGTTTGATAGTATTGTGTGGTAGAAATATATTGTGGTTGCAACAAAGTTGGTTGTGTTTGTGGTAAATTCATTGTGTTGTGAAAATGAATTGGATTATGAAAATTATGAAAATGAAACCCTTGTATCGCCGCAAGGTCTAGGATAGTAGAGGAGCCGTACTGGACACAGTGTCAGTGTTAATTACCCTGTCGTTATAATGCCGAAATTTTCTGAAATATTCATGTGTTGAAAAATACTCAGTTTGAAATTAAAATTATTTGAACAATAAAAATCACATTTTTATTGTATGTATAAAATACGTAAAATACTCATGTTTGAAATAAAAATTGTTTGAATAATAAAAATAACATTTTTATTGTATGTTTAAAATATGTAAAATATTCATGTTTGAAATAAAAATTGTTTGAACAATAAAAATCACATTTTTATTGTATGTATAAAATATGTAAAATATTCATGTTTGAAATAAAAATTGTTTGAACAATACAAATCACATTTTTATTGTATGTACAAAGTATGTAAAATATTCATGTTTGAAATAAAATTGTTTGAATAATAAAAATCACAATTTTATTTTATGTATAAAACATGTAAAATATTCATGTTTGAAATAAAAATTGTTTAAACAATAAAAATCACATTTTTATTATATGTATAAAATATGTAAAATATTCATGTTTGAAATAAAAATTGTTTGAAAAATAAAAATTATATTTTTATTGTATTTGTGATTCATTACAAGGATTCATGTTTAAATAAAAATATTTCAACAATAAAAATTACATTTTTATTGTATGTTTGATTCATTAAAAAGATTCATGTTTTAAATAAAATAATTGGACATCAAAAATTACCTTTTTATTGCATGTTTAATTCATTAAAAAGAATCATTTGTTAAACATGTTAGTGATGTTAATATATAAAAAAACATTTGTTAAAGATGTTAGCGATGTTAATATAAAAACATTGTCATTAAACATGTTAGCGATGTTAGAAAAATGATCATTGGTTAAATATGATTTTGTTAGATTAAAAACATTGTCATTATCATGTTAGTAAAGTTGAATCATATGTTAAAATATTTTTGTTAAATAAAAATATTATTTTTAACATGTTAATGAAGTAATAAAATAAACATGTCTTGAAATATATGTTTGTTTATTAAAAATATTCTTTTTATAACATCAATATGAAGTGTACAAAATTTACATGTAATGAAATAAATGGTTTTGAAATCATCGAACGAATTATATTCATATATATATATATATAAATTAAAATAAAACGAATCGCGTGCGGTAGTTTGCAATTTGAAATTGTAACTTTAAACGGTTATACCGAGTTCGTTTTGGAAAGATCTTTCCAACGATATAAAATTTTGTAAGATCCAACGGTTAGATTTTGATAAATGTGTAATTCAAATTTTAATAAAAATAGCGTCAGGGCCGCGTAATGACCTGAAGCGTCGTTTAATTCAAAGGGGCTATTTTTATATAAATAAAAATAGCAATAAATCATTATAAAATATTATAAACGATATGGAATGAAAAGAAATGATTTGAATTCTGTGTATACATGAATTATTTGAAAAAGCCAAGTTAATTTTCATTTCAAATAATTGATCGACGATTAGAAGTCGAAGATATGGAGACGGTGCAAGACTGGTAATCTTCACATCGAATGGATGGCTACTGGTGCCTTTGATTGGAGTTGCTACCTTGAAAGGGTTACAGTGGTAGTTGTCTGAACGTATTTTATGATTGTTCGGATATGCGAGGGCCTCTCTCCTGTATTGGACATATGGGACGAGGAACAAGGTGCCTTCGGTTTCGTTTAGACCCAGAACGAACTAGTAAATGGATGTGTGTCTGACATTGGATTTTATTCTGTGCTGATCGATGTCTATTAAATATATATTTGTTTGGTGGCGGAGAATTTATTCTCTTGCTTAACACCCTTCTCTAAGACGTACGAGCTTAGAGGTTATATATCGATAGACATCAGTCGCATGGCGTGGAATGTCAGTGTGGCATGCTAAGATGTAAATGATCAAGGCTTTTGTTGAAAAGCAGAGCCTTGTGGTTGATGATCAAAGCATGGCTTTAATTAGCATAGCATTGTGTACAACGTTAATTCGCGAGCCTCATACCTCGGTATGAACCAGAAACGGGAGAGGACCCCAGGGAGAACATGCGTTTCTTTCTAGCTAGAAGTGGTGTCATAGCATGGAGCCCAGACATTTCTACTTATGTGGATGATGAAAAAATGAGGTACCTCGGATATGATGGTCGACATACTGACCAGATTTTACGCCCCTTAAGGCGGGGAAACATATTGTTCAGGAATTATTAATCCACTAAAGTAAGTGCGGACCGGCTTGGCGTTGCTAGGTGCAGTTGCGACTGATCCTGAGGCACGGGCCAGACTGTCTCGAATTCGATAAGAACGATCCCTTCCCTTGGTTCATGATGGAAATCCAACTCCCAATACGACATCGTGCGGTTTTTATTGTAAACCTATATATGAAGACATGATATATGGTACCCATGCCGTCTATGATTGATACATTATGATTAAAATTGTTTTTGACACATATATACACTAATAATAATATCAGTTGATTTTGTTTTATACGTATCAAGCATATTTTGGCCATTATAAGGGAAAACTCTATCCTTTGGTTTGCGTTGCATTGTGTGATGGGACTTGAGTCTTATAATGGCTTCATTTTCTATAAAAAAACATTGTGTTATTTAAATGATTTACTCTATTTATGCACTGGCAATCCAATAGAGTAAACCCGTTCCGCGTTAGCGGCGTGGTCCTGTGATTGACCTTATTATTAAATAGGTTAAGTCAGATTTCTCATACTAGTCCCATGACTGACTCGTAGTTTGTTTCACTTTGCAAACACCGGTGCCCCTATTTTCCACATAGGCAGCCTTGCATTCAGGTTTTAGCAGACTCATTCTGGATAGCTATGGAGCTGACGATGGATTCTATCCTTTCTGTTATGCTGGTCAGACTTCATTAAGTATATTACGTTTGATTCCACTGCAGAGATTTTATATTAAGCTGAAACTGTATTCTGTACTAAGTATGATCATATTATGCTGTGTAACTCTGACGATTATACTTTTTCTAGTGTATTTTGATGTACATCATCTGGTGTAATTCTATATTTCTGTTCTGCTGTAATTGTATATGTGTTATATTCCAATGATTATCGTGCTTCCGTGGCATGGGGGTTTGGGGTTAACACAGAAACTCTCGGATTCAGTTTACGAATTCAATTCTTTTATGAAAAACATTTATTATAACGATAACATTATAATTCGTACTTCTGAAATATTTAACTTAAAAATATAACATTTATTCCTTAATTTAAATAAATAACTAAATAAACAATTTAATTATAAATAACTATATCTTGATTAAAAATCGGAAAGTAAATATTACTTTCCCGAATTCGATTTAATCGAATTTCAATGCATAACTCTCTTTCGAATAAACTCTATTCGATAACTCTCCTTCGAATACTCTTTTCGATTTCTCTCTTTCGCATAACTCTATTCAATAACTCTCTTTCGAATAACTCTATTTGACAACTCTCTTTGGAATAACTCTATTCGATTTCTCTCTTTCGAATAACTCTATTCGACAACCCTCTTTCGAATAACTCTATTTGATAACTCTCTTTCGAATAACTCTATTTGATTTACGTTGCGAACTTCCAGAATAATTTACCATTTCAGGTCAAATCAATTTCTAAATTCATTTTTGAATTTAGTACTTCCCAACAATTACCAATTTCCTTTTATAACTATTTTAATACTGCAAAAACGTTTGCTTTTAAATCGTTATTCACTTTAAAACGTGAATATTATTCCTTTACAGAAAACCGGACTTGTTAAATCAAATTAAAACTTGATTTCATAATTTGAATACTAACACAGGTTCAAATTCCAATTATCAAGTCATTTTATAACTTCTTATTCACATTCCCTTTTATTTATTGAATCTCGTTTACAGGTCAACTGCATAATTGATTTTATTTAATAAGTTTATAATTCTCTATCGCCTTTATATTCGATTATAAAATATTGGTTTCCAGTTGAATATTAATTATCTTGTCAAATCTTGATTAATTCAATATAAAATTTCATAAATAAATTATTTTATAATATTTGGCCAAGTCCAATTCTAATTACAAATCTTTATAGATTTTATTTTAATCCTATTTACAATTCGTTGAAATAAATTCCATCGTCTCCCTTTTAAAACAAATTCTAAATTTCCCTTTTTAAATTCACTATTGAATTTACAATCCAAATTATCCACTGATAATTATTTTTATTTCATTTATAAACATTGTTCATAAATCACACTGCTTGTTTTTATTATTAAACAAGTTATTTATTTCTAGCACATTCGAATTTCCATTTCTATTTTTAAAATAGATTCTCCCTTTTTAAATTCATATTCTATCCTTTATAATTCCCTTTATAAATGTTTAGTTTACATTCCATTTTCAAATATCGGTGTTAGACCAATTCATACTTCCTAATATAAATACAGACTTATATATACATATATATATATATATACAATTTTTCTAATAATAAATATTTAAATTAATTTATACATATTGCTTATAAATAAATCTTCTCAATTCATCTGTTAAAATAGATTTTTATTTAAAATCTACTTTATATCAACTTCTCGTAATTCCTTTATAACTTGTGAATTCCCTTTTTTATAATTTTATTTATTTTCCAAATATTTCCTTTTATAAATCCATTGATTTTATAAAATACTTAAATTCAATATCCACTTTGAAATTTCCTTTTATATGTTCCAATATTACTTATGGTATTTAAAAATACCAAACAAAAAGGACCAATCATCCAAACACACATAATCAATAACAGATTATATATCACATCATATATCACAATATATGAAAAACCGTAATATAAATGTTGAGGAATCCAGTTGGATCCCTTCAACTTGTTCCCCTGCATTCATAGATGTTAATCACATAAATTCTATCGATTTCATATCAATATGAAATTGTATAACAAACGAACTAAATATTTAAACGACGACTTATATATATAACCATGTATATAAATTATCTCAAGCAATATTCGATGATTAATCCAAATAATCAACACACAACAATCAACTATCATTTATCAATTCTAAAAATATGTTATAAAAATATAAACACTCTACAAAACAGCTCTGTTGCTTCGGTTATTTACCCCATGTTGCTTCAGTTCTACAACCGAAGCAAATGCAACAGACGCAACAAGCCAAAATTTGTTGCTTCAAATAAACAACCGAAGCAAATAAACTTAGTTGCTTCAGTTGTTTACCCCCTGTTGCTTCAGTTCGACAACTGAAGCAAATGCAGAAGATGCAACAAAAAAATAATTGTTGCATCGGATAAACAGCCGATGCAACAAAAAAATTCATTTTTGCTCATATCACCACCACCCTACTTGTTGCTTCGGTTGTAGTTACAACAGAAGCCAAAAAAATCCTCTTTGACTAAAAAAAACCTCCTTACAAATCATTATTATTCTTAAACATGGGGCTATATATATATATATATATATATATATATATATATATATATATATATATATATATATATATCAAAGGAAATAATTTATATATTCAAACAATTCAAATTGGACATTACTAAAATGCAATAATTTAATTGATAGTGTTAATAATAATCCATACATTTAAGAACATATTATAAAACAATATAATTCGTAGTTAATGTTAATAATTTGGTCTTAATACAAGAAAGAATCAAATACAAGTTACGAATTCTAACTTACTAAATCACGGCTTCAAAAAGATGAGTGCAGTATTTACTAAATGCAACTTCTCACTAAAGGCAGTCTTTTAAAATCAAACCCAGTGTCTTATTGAATATAGTGCCTAGAGTCCATTATGCTTCAAAATATCCCTGAAAAGATGGACAATTATATATTATTAGCTCAAACACAAAAAGGAAACAAATATTTCTTATTTGGACTTATTTTATTCAAACTCATCCTCAATAAATAAGGCAAACAAATTTCAGCCCAGTAAAAAATTGACTAGTTGCAGCTCACCCTTATGCTACTGTAAGACTTAAATCCATTGCTATTCTTCCTTTGATGTCAATACAAATAATCCCATGACTCCTAAGAGTACATACTGCAAAGAAATATTATAAAGTAAAAGATTATAATATTTTCCAGCTTAATCATCTCCTGAAATATACATCTTTTACTAGATTGCACTTCTTTGCTGTTATGGTATCCTCGCATCTTGTACTGGTCACAAACATGGCAATGCCAACCACTGAACAGGTTTGCATACAAAGTGAACCTTAATAATGATTCAAATCTTTCTAGATAAAGGTAACGAGGCAAAACATAACAGGTACAACAATTTGTTATACTCTAAAGTCTAAACAGAAAGAGAAATTGAAAATAGGATAACAACTAACATTTCTTAAAGCAACAATAAGTCATGGCAAACTTAAAGGACCGGTCTATTACTGTTTGTAACATAGTTAAATGAGACATGTCTCCATTGTTTCTTGAAGCAACAATAAATCATCACATGTTTTCTTCCATTTCAGTAGTTTCTTGAAGCAACAATAAATCATGGCATGTCTGCATTATCCTCACATCTTGTACTGGTCACAAACATGGCAATACCAACCAAGGAACAGGTTATTCCTAATGAAAAATGAATGTTTTTGAATTGACATCGTAATGAAAACACATGTAGTGCTTTAATTAACATCACAATAGAATCTTGTTCATTTTCACTAGTAATTAATGCGGATCAGTCTTCAGATATTCCTGATAATTTCAAAGTAAAAAAAGGATAAAAATTCATCAAGTTCCATTATTTTGTGTGGATAAAACAGCGGGGTGCCTGTAAGTCAGGGTTCTTTAGCCATGGATATGAATGATTTGAAGATAGAGCAATGTGGACGTGGAGTGTACTCGCTCTATTTACTCAGATATCACATTAAAACTACTCTACTGTTGATATATAGTTAAAAACACGATATTATTAGTGGTTGACATTCTTATTATTATGGGCTACAACTGAAGTTTGTTATATCATTGAAATTTTGTGAAAACTTTCATATTGGATATTAATTTGCAGTGGCAGCCTCTAGCGCTTGTATGTGAAGCTTGTGGTGTTAAAAAAATACTTGTTGTTGCGTCTATGTTTAAGGCGCGTTCGTGTAAGATATATGCCTTACAAAACAGAAGAAAGCTAGATGAATGTGCTTCTTGTGATGAAGTGATATATTCATATGGCCCGCCTAAGTCAACTCTGCACACACAATTATGGCACATAAACTGCATTTTATTTGTTTCATGCATAGGTAAGCTACGCCTTATCTTTATAATCTTTGTAATTCCTATGCCTTGTTACGTCAAGGTCTAACTAGAGTCAACATGCTCTTTTGTGGAGACATGCATGATGTAATGTTATTTTTGTTAGAGAGAGTTTTTTAATTCACTAAAATTGGTTATATTTCCATTGACTCTGTTTCTAAAATGATAACAACTAACCTGAATAAACTGTACAATTTTGTTTTAATGGTTGGCTATTTATTGAAATGATACGTATGTTGTTGTGATTTGAGCATTTATTCTAGCACATTGTTTTATTGCAAAGCTGATTTGTTTTATCATCCAAATTCAAGTTGTTTAAAAATAATAAGAGGACACACATTCAAAAATGAATGTTTTTAAATTGGCAAATATGCTATTGTGATATTAGAAAAGTCACAAACCAAAGGGGGCCTAATGAAAAGAATATTGTGATATTAGAAAAGTCACAAACATGGCAATACCAACCAAGGAAGGCGCTTCCGTTCCTGAAGATGCCACTTGCGTAGTAGAGGCACTGTTTCCACCTGAAACCACAAGGCTCCAAGTTCGAGTAGCTTCGCCTCAGCTGGGGACCGCCTCCGTACAGCTGGGAGTCTGTGAAATCGGGACCGAGACAAATCAGCAACTCCTCCGGAGGAATTGAAAAGTGCGTTGTGGGTTCAGGTGCAAAGACGTCGGAGCTTGGTCGGAGGACAGCAGGGGACAGGAGGAGCGGTCGGCTGATGGTGAGGCTCGGGTGGCTTTGCCGACGTGGGCTAGGGCGACTGCTGGGCGTGGGGAGGCCGAGGGATCAACGCGAAATGATGGGATGACCGCGAGATCACGGGCATGAGCTGGTAGAGCTCTCGAGTCTGGACTAGCAGGAGGGCAGAAAATTGGAAATGGAGATGGAAGAAAATAAGAGGACAACTGCTATGTCCATTTTTGTTTTGGTGAGGAACAGCTGTTGGGTGGTATATTTTCTCTTTTTTTTATTGCGAAAGGAAAAGATGGAGGTAAACGAAATAATGCAGTGGGAAACGAAAAGTTATGGGGGGGAAACGAAAAAATGGGTGGGATTAGTTTTATATGTATGTGCTGACCTGCGCTGGGATTTGTTTCATATAAACAAATATTTTCTCTTTCTTTTTTATATTGTCCCATTCGTCAATGCCTTCCAAAGGAAAAGTTGGATGGGATTAGTTTTATCTTATTAATTATGTTATTAGCTATTAACTACTAACAATAAATGGTGAAATATAATAATTAATTATTACTACCTATTTCGAGTTTATTAATAAAGTGATGTTAATTATATTTTCTAGCTATTAAATATAATTAATAAAAATTAAATATGACTTAATTACTAACTACAGATAGTCAACAATAACGAGTAATTATATATAAATGATTAAATCCTATGAATTTCAAATTTTCTAGAAGTTCTAATTCTATTTCATATTGTAATTCGATGAAAATTTAAAATTTTGTTTTTGATTTTTATGAATTATAATTTATTACAAAATTTTCGAACTTTATTAATACAATACTTCATAATGTTAATTACTTAATGGTAACTATTAATTTTAACTTTTTATTTATTATCTATTTATTATTAAATATTACATATTAATTATATTTAATTATTGATCTTTAATATTAATCATTTAAGCAATAAACGTTAAACATTAACTGCAAAATATTTTTTTTGGCAAGGCATTAATTAATTATGGAATATTTATCATAATAATTATTCGATACTAATTATTAATTACTAAATAATTAATATTTCTCATAATATAATCAATAGTATTCATTAAATTTTTTTGGCAAGACAGTATTCGTTCAATATTAATCATTGAATAGAAATTTTTATTTGTTAAATTTAAATATTGAATATAAAAAATAATGATTGATTAACAATGATTAGAAATTATTAATTGTCAATCAACTATGAAAAGTAACATATAAAGTTATTATGTATGATTATTTGTACACGCATTAGTTTTGATTAAAATAATTTGTATTTACTTCATTTCCAATGGAATATATGCAAGTAATAATATTTTCTTTGTTACATTTTCTTCTGTTGCTAAGAAACCGAAGAAAATATCACTAGTTGCTTCAATTTCTAAGAAACAGAAGCAAATGACAGTAGTTGCTTCGGTTGTAGGGAGAACGGAAGCAAATGATACTATTTGCTTCTGTTGCAAGCATAACAGAAGCAATTAACATTATTTGCTTCTATCATTTGCTTCGGTTACATGGATAACAGAAGCAAAATAACACTATTTCTTCAGTTGTAAGGACAACTGAAGCAAATAAAGCGAAGCTACAGACCTGTTTTGTAGTAGTGAAACTAGGCAGAGTTAGTGAGTTTTACTCACTTTGGTGGTTTATCTATAAATAACGATAACCATCGTTGATTCAAATCAGGCAATTTATTTCGCTATAACTTGTAACGAGCTCCAATTCACTCCAAACCAGTTCCATTGTGTAGTATTTGTTAAGACGGTTCCAACGTCTCTTGTTTCGTCAGATTTTGATATCCTATGAATTAGATATGAATTTTACCAGTTTATATAAGCATTTAAATTATAAAAATCAATTACTATATAACATGGGCCTCACCATCCTTTTATTTCTTGGCGCGTTTAGACAAATACCCCAACTCGCCCATCACTTTCTTCTCCAACAATCTGTCCATGGTTCTAAACCATCAACCCAACAATCAATAACATCTTCCATCCATACTCTCGTACCACTTCCAGATATATTTAACAAAAATATCCAAAACAAATCTTCTTTCAAACTTTATCTCCTCGGATCAAAGTTGTAAAGCTCGGTGTCTACTTTTGCAGAGCGTTCGAATTATGCTTCCAGCTGCATCAGGAAAACAGGGAACCCTCCTTATATAAATCCACCTACCATTCACCATTCTACGTAAATCAACATCACTTAATAACCCATCCCTGAATTCAATACTTCGTTAATGTTTAAATCACCTGCTCAACGTTCCTCTTCCTTCTCTAGTAATATATACTAACAAAGCCTCTACTAACAGGCCATTGCCACGTCTTCTACCTCACTACTCTCCTTCCACACTTCATGAACAAAACTATGAACACCATTAACCTCTCCTTCAGATTCTCTTTCAATCTACCCAATATCAAAACCTTCTAACTCACGAAATACATCGCGTTGTTCCTCCTCTATACACCCCTCACAGTAACACTTCCTTCTAATGTTGCTTCCCCATTTGTTCAGGAAATCCAAAAACCAAATACGCCATTCAACTCGTTGACACATTCTCCTTTACCTTGAATACATCGTGACAGGAACTCCATCATTATCTCGCGATCGATACCAGGCTTCCGAAACCCCAATAGGACCTGCGATAGAAATATTGACAATAATTACCCAAGAATTCATATAAGCTGTTAATCCTTCTCCGAATCCAACTCTAACAACCAATACACGATTCGATGCTAAAATCTCATGATAATGGAAGCCCTAGCTCAACTGTTAAGAACAAAGTGAACCGTTTTCTAATGAAGGCCAAAAGCAAGGATGTCATAGTGAAGCTCTCTTAGAAACAAACACAAAAATATAGCTTTTGGCATTTATAACAACTGATTTTGATTTTCTATCCATTTATGAAACTCACGATATATTGTTTTGAAGTGGCGGCTGGTTTCTGCGTTTGACTAGAGAGATGAATAAGTTACGATTAGGAGAAATAAAAGGGTATTTATAGAGTAGGGTTGCTTACAAGTTAAGCTTCATATTTTTAATAATAATTTATATTCAAATATTAGCTCAATTCATCGTTTAAAAATTCGTGTGGTCACACATGAGATCCAATTGTGATGAAAATTGACAGACAATTACAGTTTGACATTACGGACCCAACAAAACTTCTTTTGTCGAATTCCGAGCCCATTTGCTCACACAGCGTATTTTTGAAGTCAAATTATTGACTGTTTTTCACATTGAAATTACGTACGGCCACATACTGACTTCAAAAATCATGAAAATTGGAATCTAACAATAATTTAACATTCCGGATCCAACAAAATTAATTTCGTCGAAAATGGAAGGCATTTACAAAAATAGCTATTTTAAAGGCTCTAAATAAACCAATTAAATATTAATATATTTAAAATTAATTAAATTAAATATTAATAAATAAATATTATCGTATATATATTCACAATAGAATATCACACAGCTCCAAAATATATATATCTGGATTTATAACTCGATATTTCAAATCCAGGTTAAATCGATATTCAGTTTATAATAAAAATCCTTTTATTATATAAATAAATCGTTATAAATTATAAACGAATTCCATAGCGACTTTCTGGAAATTTGATTTGATCATAATTCACAATCTAACTGATGAAATCTCAATTTTTCTCTTCCATTAGAAAAATATCGTTAAATGGATTCGAATGTTTCTTATTTCACAAAAATCTAACTTAAAGCGGATTATGTATATTCAATTGAAGTTCAAATCACCAAATTACGAACTACCGAATCTTTACGGCCTCGATTTAAATTATATTATAATTAATACATTCCGTTTTAAAAATAAATTCATTATTATAATTCAATTCTAAACTGAACTAAATCTTATAAATAATCCAATTTACATAATATTGTGAATTCTACTAATTCCGACTATTTCGGAATTAATTATATTATTCTATTATTTATATTAATTAAATATTCAATATAATTTAATTTAAGCCATTAAAATACCAACCAACATTTAAATAATTAAATTAATTATTCTACTGTTAAAAATACGGGACGTTACACAAGGCTTACTCACCAAGTAGTTACGTGTAGACCCAACCTCTGTGAGCACAGCCCGAACACTACACCACCATAGAGGACTACCAGGAGCACCTTCCACATCTTAGGAAGCCGCGTGCTTCCCCTTCCAGTCCTTCAAAGCCGACAGAATAATCAAATAGACATGTGCTCCCCTCGTGCCTTATGACACCACGATGATCTACCACGTAGGGTTATTCATCCGCAAACGTACGGACTGGTCCTAGCGCCTCAGGTTAATGTGTTATTAGACCCTATGTCTAATTATTTAATTAAGCGCTTGCGCTTTCCTTTCAGATTTCCATTCAACTTGGTTATTTCAAATCATATTAACTTCTTGTTCATGTTACCAAGTTCTTTCCAAGCCCCTTATATCTATAAGGGATGGGCCTCTCTTGCTTATTAATTTCATTCATATAACTTAACCCATTTAAGTTTATTAACAAGCCCATAACATGCTATTCTCTAGATTGCAGTTCCAGGTATGTAATCTACAATCTCTTTATATTATTCATTGTCTAATTTCATCGCTACAGTAACATGTTCTACTAAGTATATCTCAATTCACACATGTTTTCTATTTAATATGTCACTTATTATTTATGATTAAATATTACTTATTTCATTTTATAAGCTTGCCTCATTCTTTCTTATTTAATCATAATTTCATCTTACACTGTCACAACAACTTGTCGTTGTTTACTTATTAACTTAGTTCTCTTAACTAAGGTTTACTAATAAGTTTCCTTTCTACTAATATAACTAATGTTGTCCTTATTAGCTGATTTCAGATTATCGTTCTTACATATAACTTAATTTACAATTAAGTACAACTTATCCCCTTACATAAGTTATTCCATTTTCTTTATCATTTATTATAACCTAAGTTATAATTTTCACTTGTCCCTAGGACAAGCCTACCTATTATACAACATTCCCATTAATGTAATTTATTTATAATAGGTTATTATCGTTCCCCGTTCATTCCACTTCTTTTACTATTGTAATTATCTTTCATTCATTTCCTTATTCGTTACCATTCATTTCCATTAATCACAATTAGTGCGATTTATTTCTATCCTTTTATATACATATATTTATATATATGTTTATGTACTAGACCTCTCACATTAAGCCTACCACTTGTGGATGCTGGATTTGTTGGGCGGTTCCGGGCATACTTTTTCCATAAGTTAACTTAACCTCATATCTTAGCACCATTACATGTTTATTACGCACTTGACCCCTCACATTAAATTAACAACTTGTGTACATGGGATTTGCCGGGCGGTTCCGGGTAGACTTCTACCACAAGATTAATTTAACCTCGTGTCTAAATGTAGCTAAAGTTTTCTATTTAGTGTAAAATTTCTATATAATTTAGGCATGTCCATTCCTTTAAATATTTACTATAATCTATATTTTACATGTCATCCTATTAAGCCCCTTTTGTGTCACGTTTTCTTTCTAACATGAAATAAATTATATTTTAACGTGTAATCATTGAATCATGTAATTGTTCAAATCTAACAAATTAACATTAAATTTTCTCAATTCTATTGTTAAGAATTCAAGTACATAATATGACACAAGTTAATCATGTAATTAGAACATGTATGTATACAACAGTAATAGCTACACATATTTTAACAAGTTTACATTTCAACATATGAACATTTCAGCATATTAAACGTTTCAACATATGAATTTTCCAACATATTAATATTTTAACATATTAATATTTCAACATGTCATATTAGCATTTCATCATTTTAATCATTCTAGCAAATGTATATTGCATATTAACAGGGAATGTCAAATGATAATATACCATTATCAAAAATGATATAACTTAAATCCACTCACCTAAATTGCTTTCCAATTCCTGGACCTGGTCCAGATCTAGCATTCCATGGTTTCCCCTAACTGGATTTAGAACCTAACAACCATGGATCCACAATTCTTACTAAATGTAACGACCCTCATTCTACGCATCGGAGGATCGTAGAATAGTTATTTCATTTTTATATGAGGTCTATGGTCGTGTAACTTTGGGGAACGACTATTGAGGTCATTTTCCATGTTCACGATTTCTGCCAATTTTTAAATGACAGTTTTGCTCGTGGCGAATTTTGTTCTGCCTATAACTTTTGATTGTTAAGGAGTTTTGACCTAAAACTACTTCCATTGAATTCGGATGATGGTTTACCTTCCTGTAGAGTGGTCACATTAGCCAAACGGACTTACCGTTTGGGAGATATGACTGAAATAAGGTTTGGAAGGTGAAAAACCGCTTAACCAGACCTAGTTAGGGTAAGCTAGGCCCATAACCCATTTCGGGATTAGGTTTATGGGAAGGCTGAAATCAGTTAGGAAATGATTTATTTTTCATTTTTCAGCCGCCACTTACCTCTCTTCAACCCAAGCAATGGCCTCCACCATCTAAATCACCCCCAAATCACCGTTTAAGCATATATTAGCCTAATCAACATCAAATTAAGGCAAATTGAGTTAGAACTGCTGTGTTGCATAGGAATTCGATCCAAAATAGTAGAAAAGTTCAGATCTATAATTCATTTGTGGCTAAGGTGAGTGATTTGCATTGTTTTTCACTGATTACGGCTAATTTAGGGGTGATTAGTGATAATTTGGGAAATTTTGGCTTAGAAAATCTGGAAAAATTTGTAAAATTCTTAAATATTATTTTAGGGCTCTGATAAATTTGGGCTAATTTGGACATGTCTTGCTAATCGTATGGTTAAGTCATGATTAAATGGATTAAGGGGAAAACATGTGTTTTGGGTATGTTTGATCCATAGTGACATGTTAAATTGTTGTTTGGTGTTTATGGTCGATTATACATGTTGCTATGACTATTTGGAATGTTTTGTGATTGCATAGAAAAGTTAGATTGGTCGAAAACGCCGTCGTATAGCGTAAATAGCTTGTTGGAAAAGTTGCAGGAATTTGACCCGAACCGGATCGGATCGAAGGAAGGAGGCACGAACCGACCCGCACGTGAAGCACCCCTTCCCACGAATCGCTCCTCCGAACTGCTGCACCACAAGCCAGTGCATTGAGCCTAAACCGAAGACCACGACTAATTCGATGCTTTAAGAGGAAGACCGAACCAGGTTGTTGATCACGAACCGAACCGCTGGTGGAGCCACGAAGCCTGGAGTTATGATCTGCACCAAGTGGGAGGATGCCCGACCCGAGCCCATGAGATGACCACAACCCAACCCGAACGAGGTATCACGAACCAATCCGATGTGGAATCACCTCAAGAGGACCAAACCGAAACCGCCAGGGAAAAAGGGTAGTCATGACCGAACCGAACCAAAGATGAGAAGAAGGACCGAACCGATTTAAAGAAGACCAAACCCGAGATGCAAAGGTAGTCCAAATGAGAAATTATAACTCAGGATCCAGACAGGAACACACAAGTTAACTTCATGAGTTAGACTTTACTGCGGGATGTGTGCAAAGGATTCATCGATGTCTATAGCTTTGACTCACCACTGAAGAATGGATTATTGGCTACGGATCAGTGCAATGAAGTTGTCATGACTTCATGGGGCAGAGTTATCGTAGCAAGGCTATGAGCCAGTGCAGTGGAGTTGTCATGACTTCATGGGGCAGAGGGGACATAGCAAAGGATTAGTTGCTATGGATCAGTGCAGTGGGGTCATCGTGACTCCATGGGGCAGAGTGATCGTAGCAAAGGATTGGGTGATCAAAGTAGTAGATATTGTATGCTTTACGCACTGAGTGAGAGATGCGGGGATGATTGCTATGTTTGATGTTTGTTGTCACCATGTCATGCACAACCCCTCCCCATTATTTTCACACCATGTGTTAGTGTCACCTTAGAGTATTGTACATCCTATTGTGCTAACTCTTTGGTTACAAATCCAGGTTGAGGTATGGTTATGTATACCTGTTATTGGTCTGTTTTTGCTGCTTATCGCTCATACCAGACTTTTTGTCTGACCTAGAGTTTTATGTCTCTTCTTATTACATTGGGTGCTCCTAAACGAGCAGACTAGAGACAGGTTAGCTGGTTATGCACGAGTAGCTTTCCGGAGACGAGCAGGAGGCTTACACGTATTATTCCCATATATTCTCCCTATGTTGTTGCTGGTCACTACTTTGGGCATTAGTAGTGTACCTTCCTATTTTTCTTTAGAGATAGTTTAAAAGTTGTAATAATGATGGTTTAGATCATAAGCTGTATTTTGAATTTTCCGTTGCTACGGTGGTTTAGTTTTCATCTTATGCATTGTCTCGCCTGTTTCATATCAAGTTATGTTATTATTATATTTTGTTCCATGCGCTGTGAGATATACTACAGGTTCTTTAATGATTCACAGTTTCAAATCACTTCCTTTTTCCTTTCTTTTGACGATCGTCCCGTGCTGGTTAGACATCGGCACAACGCACTTTCATTGGAAATGTCAGCTGGTGCGGGGATGGCCATCACACTTGGTATCAGAGCTCTAGGTTGCATAATTAACCTAGGGAAAGACACCAGGGAGAGATAATACATATATGAGAGTGCGTATTTGTGATATTTTGGTTTTCAAAAGCTATATATATACTATCAGTATATCTAAGGATGGAGTCGCACTGCACTGGCTCCAGAAGAGATAGCTAATCATTTTCTCCTTACAGATTGAACGATGAGCCGATATATGAGGAATACTAGTTCAGGAGCCAATAATAGGAATGCTCCTGATATGAGGACGATGTTCACTGACTTCATGAGAGAGATTCTTAGGGATGTTCAGAGGGCAGCTCCTAATGATGTAAATGGTGGTGGTGCAGTAGTGCAGGCGCCTAGGGCCAATTTCGCCAAGCTCTGTTAGGACTACACTAGTCTTGGTGGGAAGGCGTTCCACGGAACGGGATCAGCTACAGAAGTTCAGGATTGGCTTGATGGTTGTGAGCGTATCTTCGAGGATCTGGGAATCGAAGACGCGATGAAGAGGAAGCTAGCATCCTGTCGGCTGCAAGGACGGGCCACAAATTGGTGGAATGCTATTAAGGCAGCTACTCCTGAGGATCAAGCTACAAGGAATCAATTTAAGGCTCACTTCAGTGAGAAGTTTATCCCAGCTGCCCAGAAGTTAGAGTTTTTAGGAAGTTCTTGGAGCTTAAACAGAATGGTAGGGCAGTCTCGGAATATATTGCTGAGTTCGATACTTTATCGAAGTATGGATTATCTCTTATCGATACTGCCGAGAAGAAGAACGAGAAGTTCATAACTGGTTTAGATCAGTACTTAGGAGAAAGGCTTATAAACCATATTGATGAGACTTTTGAATCGATTATTGGGAAAGCGTTGAGATCAGAAAGCCTTTATCCTAAGCCCAAGACTCTGTTGCATCTGCAAAGGGGCCAAAGCCGCAGGTAAGTGGTGGAGGCAAGAATAATTCTCAGAATAAAAAGAAGAAGAGTCAGACCAAGGATGGTCAGAAAAAGAAAGACAGGAAAGATGTAGAGTGCTTTAGCTATGGCAGGAAGGGCCATTATGCTAAAGAATGTCGGGCATATCCAGCAGACAGTAAGTGCTTCAACTACGGCCAATTGGGACATCACAAGGATAAATGTCCGCAACCCCCAAAAGAGAAGCAGATTGTGAAAGCATATGCTATTAATGTTGTTCCTTCTTCGTCGAATGCCCCAACTGCGGCGGAGAAAGGAAAGAATGTTGTCATTCAAGGTATGCTTTCTGTTTATGATGTTCTTATTCGAGTATTATTAGATACCAGGGCTTCCCGTTCCTTCATATCTAGTGACCTGGTAGATAGGTTGGGATTGGAAACTGAGATAGTCGATAGACCTTTAGTGGTGACAAACCCGATTGGTGATTCGACTAGCCTTAGCTTGATTTGTCGAAATTTGGTCTTTTCGAGTCATGGATGTATGTTTGCTTGTGATTGCTTTGTTTTGGGCTATACTGGGTTTGGCATTATTTTGGGAGTCGATTGGCTCCAAAGATATAGGGTGGTGGTAGACTGTGAGCGATTTTTGGTGACTATTAGGGCGGATGATGGGTAGAGGGTAGTGTTTGGTGGCCTACCCAGTGATGAAGTGATGACTAGTTTTCTAAATTCCCTCGACATTCCGTAGGACGAATTATCAAGGGTTCACGTTGCTAGCCAGTATCCGGATATCTTCGAGGAAGTGACCAAATTTCCACCACACCAAGAGATTGAGTTCCGTATTGATTTAGTGAAAGATACCAGAACTATAGTAATGCCACTTCGTCGTATGGCGCCAAAGGAGCAGCGAGAGCTCGAGGTGCGAGTAAGCGATCTTTCGAAGAAGGGATTTATTTGAAGGAGTTTCTCCGAGTGGGGAGCACTGATTGTATTTGCTACCAAGGCAAATGGTTCCCTTCGTTTATTTGTGGACTATCGCGATTTGAATAAACTGCCTAGGAAGAATAAGTATCCTCTTCCATGGATAGATGATTTGTTTGATCAACTGGAGGGAGCAAGAGTGTTCTCCCAATTGGACCTCGAAACAGGATTTCATCAGCTCCGAGTAGCAGCTGAGAGTATTCCTAAAACAGCATTTCGGACGCCGTCTGGATTCGATGAGTGGTTGGTCATGCCATTCGGGTTGTCCAATGCACCAGCATATTTTGTGGATCTTATGAATAGAGTATTCCGAGATCAACTGAATAAGTTTGTTCTTGTGTTCGTGGACGATATACTTGTTTATTCGAGGATAGAGGAAGAACACGAGAAACATTTGAGAGTAGTGATGGAGGTATTGAGAAAACACCAATTGAAATCGAAGTTTTCTAATTGTCACTTCTGGAGGAGGGAAGTGAGATTCTTGGGCCATGTTGTTTCAGAGAATGGTATTGCCGTGGACCCTGTGAAGGTGGCTACGGTACAAGATTGGTATATGCTCAAGAATGCAACAGACGTAAGAAGTTTCTTGGGATCAGCTGGATATTATTGTAAGTTTATCCAAGGCTTCTCCAAGATAGCGGCACCGTTAACTCAGTTGATAATGAAGAATCAAGCTTTCGTTTGGGAGGAAAGGTGTGAAAATGCATTCAAGAGTCTAAAGAAAAAGTTGACGCGTGCGCTAGTGTTAGTCATTCCTAAAGGGAATGAAGAGATGACAATATACATGGATGCCTGTGGTACTGGACTAGGTGTTGTATTGATGCAAGGAGGAAGAGTCATTGCTTACGCTAGTCGGTAACTGAAACCGCATGAGAAAAGATATCCTACCCATGATTTGGAATTGGCAGCGATCGTATTTGCGTTGAAGATGTGGAGACATTATCTCTTGGGAGAAAGATTCGAGTTGTTTACCGATCATAAGTCATTAAAGTATCTCTTCTCTCAGAAGGATCTAAATCTTCGACATCAAAGATGGTTAGAATTCTTTGCTTCCTATGATTTCGATATCGCATATACACCAGGAAAGGGCAATGCGGTATCTGATGCATTGAGTAGGAGACATGCCAGCTTAGGGGCTATGTTTCTAGAATGGAAGCAACTGGAGTATATCATTTGGTATGATTTCATACCAAAGTGCGAATTGGATCCAGAAATGTTAGCAAGTTTGATGATCAGACCCACTTTGATTGAGCGGATTGGTTCCAGTCAGAGGGACGATCCTAGTCTATTAGAAATCATCTCCAAGTTAGAAATGGGAATCGACGAGGAGATGAACAAGTATGGGCTTGATCGAGATGGATGACTTAGAAATAATGCGAGGCCACGAGCAGACTAGGGACAGTTTAGCTGGTTATGCACGAGTAGCTATCGGGAGACGAACCGGGGGCTTACATGTATTATTCCCATATATTCTTCCTGTGTTGTTGCTGGTCACTACTTTGGGCATTAGTAGTGTACCTTCCTATTTTGCTTTAGAGACAGTTTAAAAGTTGTAGTAATGATGGTTTAGATCATAAGCTGTATTTTGAATTTTCTGCTGCTATAGTGGTTTAGTTTTCAGCTTATGCACTGTCTCACCTATTTTATATCAAGTTATGTTATTATTATATTTTGTTCCATGTGCTGTGAGATATACTACAAGTTCTTTGATGATTCATGGTTTCAAATCCCTTCCTTTTTCCTTTCTTTTGACGACCGTTCCGTGCTTGTTGGGCATCGGCCCAGCGCACTTTCATTGGTAATGTCAGCTGGTGCGGGGCGGGCCGTCACACTAAAAGAACAAGGGGAAAAAGAGGAAGAAATACGAGAAAATTGAATAGGCCATATCTAAGAATTTACCTTGCTTCAAATATGAATCTGAACACCTTCTTTATTAACGTAAATCCTTTCCCTCCAGATCTTGAATCAGAATTTTCCTAAACTAATTATCTTATTTTTCTGAAGAGATTTGAGGAGGAGAAGAATGGTAGAGCTTAGGCGGCTTCTCAGAAAATGTGAGATTTAGGCTAGACTCTGCTAGCCTATTTATAGGTGTTCAAGATCTTATCGTACACGCAGTGTTGAGTCATCCTCGCACTTGGTTAAGAAAACAGTCCAGATTCATCGATTAATCTGCCCGGATCTATGGTGGGTTGAAACCTGGGTCGACCCCCCTATGGGAGGGTCGACCCCTAGGTCGACCCTTCGTGGGTCCCACGAGTTGTTTTGGCGCAGAAGTTTATTTGTTTGAAGTTTAAATTTCTAGAATTTATTTAAACATTATATTTACATGTAATATCCTTATATTTATACAAATCTTCTAATGACCATTTTACGTGTATATATACATACAACTTTCATTTCGATTTCAAATTTCAAGCAGTGTTGTACGGTTATTTGATTCTTACCATATTTCTTTGATTACAGCCTTATTTTGAACTTTTCTCTTGTATATATATATTTCTGCACATATAGACATATATTTATTCTCATATATATATATATATTCATATATTTTCCTTACTTCCTTATATGTGCGTTTATACATATTTTCTGTTTAAAACATTTTTTATTTTAGTCGTTCCCTTAAAACAAAAATATGACGGCGGCGGGGATCGAACTTTGACCTCTTGTATGAAAGCCACATGCTATAACCAACTAGACTGCTAAGGCTTTTGTTAACAAGGATTATAACAATGATGGTCATTGTTCTTTTCTTATCCCTCTTTTTCATATATGTTGTAATCTTTTATTAAAACTACTGCATGTAACTTTATCATTTTGCATGCATCTTTTTCTTTTATTTCTCTTTTATTATTAATGCATAATATTTGTGAATCATTGCATGCTACATATTTACACTGTATGCAACCAATCCTTTCTTTCTTTTAATGCATGCATTGCTTTTTTTACATTAATCTTTACTTCTTTTTCAGTGCACATGTTTATTTCATGCAATCATATATTATCTTTATTTTATTATTCTTAAATATATTTATGTCTATGCACATATACACTCACATATGCATTAACTAATTGTCATAAAATGCGGGGTGTTACAGGAAGTCCATCCTGCCGTTCATTTAAGAAAGCCTCCTATAAGGGAGTCGATTCAAAAAGAAAAGGATACTGGTTTACATTGCATATTCCATGACCTTGAAGGTCATGATACCAATGAGTGTCGACATCTCTGGGATATGACTGAAGAACGTGTCAGACTTGGAGAGCAAGCATGGTTTGTTCGGACTCGGGCTGCAGTGCCAGGACAGGCACAACCCCTTAAAGGAATCAGGACAGGCCCGAGAATAATACTCGTCCTTGCAGCATTATTATTAATTAACCCCTTACTGGCTCTGATATCTCGAATGCAAGTCTCCCTGGCATCAGTATATCGTGGCTAACTTTTGATCTTCTAGCCTTGTGGATTCCATTCTTTCGGCTTCGTGGATATTTTGGTTTTTTGGTCTTGGTTTTCTTGACATTGGTCGTGGTTTTTTGACCTCTTGATTTTGGTTTTTCTTGGTTCCTTGGATAATGGATGTAATTCTTGTGGATCTCCCATTTTTGGTTTTCCGTCTTCGTGGATATTTCAGATGCTTAGTCTTGGTTTTGCTTAGTTTTTTGGATATTGGATTTGATTCTTTTAGGTATTGGGTTTGATATCTATTGATATTGGGTTTGGTACTTGTGGATATTGGATTTGTCTCTTGTGGATATTAGATATGGCTCTTGTGGATTCTTGTTTTTAGTTCTTATGGATTATTGTTTTGTTCTTCTTGTGGATTCTTGGATTTTTGGTTTTTGTCCTTCGCTGCTTAGGTTTTGGATACAGCTTTTGTTTGTTTCTTGGCTTCTCAATTTTGCAGCTCTCGGATAATGAGCTCCACACTTTGGCTTTCTCGTTTTTGTCCTTCTGGATTTTGGATCTCTTGGATTTCTCGAGCCTATGCTTTTTACTCCTTTGGCTTTTCTGGACTTGTATAATCTGGCTCTACCGCCATGGTTTTGGCTTTATGGACTTCGGCTCTCTGGATGTATCCTCTTTTGGTTATTTGGATTGTAAGATGGTTGAGTCAGCTTACCCATGTGCGGAAGCTATTATAATCCCTAGGCATGCTCTTTGCTCGACAACATACCATTACCCCCTCAAGTTATTGATGAAAAGTTTACTTTTCCTGGCTTTGGATTTTGAATGGTTAAGTTCGTTTACCCATGTAACAGGAACTGGCGAGATCTTAGGCATGCTCTTCATGAACGATAAACCATTAACTTTCCTTCACCAATGTATTTGGAATAAAAAATGGCTAAGTTCACCCACCCATGTACGACAACAAGCATCCTTAGACATTCTCTTTTCAAATGATAAACCTTTGGTTTTACTAAAAGATCCCTAACTTTTATAACTTTAATAAAATTACTTTACAAAGTAAGGACGCTTTCTTGTAAAGTATGAAATCAACAATAGGACTACGAACTGCATTAAGCATCTAGCTATCTTGGCCTCTTTTCCAACTTCAACAAGATTGCCTTGATTTGTGGCGGGATTTGGATCTTGTGTGTCTAGCCAGCGGATCCTGCTCATTTGGATTTGGGTCGTCCTGTCAAAACGACTCACTGGGTATTGGATTACATCGGGTGGACTTGCCAGTGACGCGACAAGATTATTCACTCGTAAATATCTTGGTCACTTTTCCTACTTTAACAAGACTGCCTCGACTTGTGGCGAGTCCCAGATATCATGCATCTATTTGATGCATCTGGCTCATTTGGATTAGTGGGTCGCCCTCAACGGTTATTCATACGGATATTTGGCAATACGATCATTGGATTTCCGGACTTACGGATTTACTCCGACTTCTTGGTTGTGAACTATATGGATTATCTAGTTGTTTTGGCTTCTATGCTTATTTAGGCCATCGAACCCCTGCAATCCTCATGTTATTCTGGTTATCATTGTTATCTATAAATGATCCGGAGTGATCTTCGGCTTTCATCGGATTTTAGGCTTTTTGGTTAATGGATAATACGATCTGGAACGCTCATGGATTTCTGGCTTGTTGACTTTTGATTTTCTAGATTAATACGATATTGCGCGATCGTAGCTCTTTGGATTTTCGGTTAACGAAGTTCCTTTTGAGCTTCTCTCGACTTTGAATTTCTCGTTTTCTCGCAAAACACATCTTCCTTAGAAAATCAAGAAATGTTTTGGAGGGCAGAATTTTGACATGCTTTTTGGCCTATGCTGTCCCACGTCAAGGTTTTGGTTAGCAATGCACTCAAGCATCGAGAACATCATCAGAAACCACAAAGCGATTTGTTCGAAATCGCGAGTGTTCGGAAAAAGGAATGGAAATGGCATCAAATCATAAAATCATCGTTGATGGACTCGGAAGAACAAGCGTAGTAAATATACATGATCGACACGGTTCCATCACCTCAAAATGGTTGAGCGCGTCGGTCCGCTCATATGGGAAAAGTCCTCATGCAAAAAGATATGAATTTGGTGAAGAGCAGTGCCGTTCACCCAAAAACAGTTGATCGACACATGTTGATCACGAAAAATGGCTTGCACGACTCACGGCACCAAAAAATGGTAAACTGCCAGAAGTTTATTTGGCATGTCAAAATCTCTAACCGACGCGTAAAAATGGTGTAAAACCATGGTGAAAACCTTGGTCAGTCAATCTGGTAAAAGTGGCAAGCTTACGTTTGGCATGCTCAAAATCATATGATCAACAAGTCGGATCAGCCATAAATCATATGCAAACCATTGGCTGATCACATAGGAAATTTGGCTGATCACCACATCTGGCAAGTTGAAAACCATTGATCGGCACGAAAAATTGATCAGGATTCATGTGCGTGCATCGAGGATTTCAACCTGGCAAAATGGCTTGTCAGTTTGGTCACTTCGCATCACATCAACATGTATGCGATTTTTTCTCTGCTTGCACCAGTCCCCGCAAGCAAAACACCGCCTCCGCATCGGATCAGGCAGGATGCAACTTTGGCAAGCAGCTGATCCTCCAGTTCTTGGATGCGAAAAATTAAGGATCACATCGGGATGATGCGCGATCAAAACACAATGTATGGACGGTGATTTTTAGTGTGATTTTCTGGTATGAGGCGGGATATGGGAACGTGCCATGTCACTTGGCAGTATACAAATGTCATGCAGATCAGGTAAAATGGAAGGGTCTACATGTATTTTCCCCATTTTATCGTGACGTGAGATTGGCAAAGTGCCAGGATGCGATTTTTACACTTTGACAAGGCTTGGATGCGATTTTTTGGATGCGACAAAGATGTGAAGCGATTTTTCGTATTCGAGCAAAGTGTAAGATGCAATTTTTCGTAGATGGGCTATGTAGGATGCGATTATCTGACAGTGGACCCAAAATACCACCTACTCCTACCTAACCCACTCAACTATAAATACCCCCAAGCTTGACATTCATATGGATCCATTTCCCTTGGAATTTTGGACTTCTTGAAGCTTTCAAGCACCATTAGCGGCTTCCATCTTCTTCTCCATGACTATTGGACATAGCATGGACCACTCAAACGTTGCACAAACGTTATCCATCAATTTTTGGACATACAAGGATAATTACATTGCTTTTAAACTATTTTGGACTTTTTTCGATTTCTTGGACATTGGAGCTATTTTCTGGACACGGTTGACCAAATCAACTCAGTTTTCACTCGATGAAGAAGAAGAAGGGCATTTTACTCAAAGTTTAGAATTAATAATTATTTTGTTATTCTGTTGTAGCGCTTTGCACTTAAATATTGTTTGAACGTGTAAAACCATTGTAATCGAATATTATATGGTGAATGGTTATTATAAAGTGGATGTAGGCATCAGTGCCGAACCACTATAAAAAGTTGTATTCTTCTGCATTACTTTATTTTGGATTATCGTGTAGCTAATACACACACACTCGAGAGTTAGCGTGCGTTAAATCGGAGACAATTTCCCACGTCAACAATATCAATGTTTGTTATCATTAGATTCTAAACTAATTTATTTATTTAATATAACAAATCTAGATTTTTCAAACATAACTTGAAAATGTTGACTGTCCAAAATCATCAAATATCCCATTACATTTCTATCAACCAACTCTAATGCTTATGATCAATTTTCATCCATAATATAATTTGATCGAGAATTTCGGAACCAAACACCAGATTTCAAAATCGTAAATTATGGATTCAAGACTATATATTTATTTTTATTTTAAATCCAATAATTTATCTATAATAGCAAGTCTTACTCAGAAACTCAAAAATGAACACTGTTGACGTTCATGATCATCAGTGGAATTATTTGCTAGTGACGAAAGTAAGATATATGCTTTTTAAAATCTTTCAAAATCCATTTATTTTTAAAAACTCATTAAAATAATCCAAATATTTTCTTTTCAAATTCATCGAAAATTTTGATTTCTCGATTCTTAACTAACATTCATTTCTTATTTATAAACCCCATTTATAAACTATACTTATATGCATCTCGTCCTATATGAATTTACTTCACATATGTTCTTTCTTATTTAAATTCATGTTAAATAAATTTACTTAGGTTGAATTCTTACCCATTCCAATTGCTAATACCCGTAACTGGTCAGGCACACTGCAATTCAATCAATAATAATCATTGCTCCAAAAGTGAGCACGACGAACAATAAACGAGAATAATAGAATATTACCATTTCCAATTAAACTAACCATTCATAAATTATATCTAGTATGAAAATCTTTATATATTATATCTTAGTAAAATTATTTCATTTACCAACTCTTTAAAACAATATTATATCAATTTACCTCGTTCAAGTGTTTAGAAATCCCTATCGACCACGTCAGATAAATGCATCAATTTCGAATTTATATGCCACTCAACCGATAAACAAACATAATATAAAATATTTTATGACATTAGCAAGTACGCTCTTCCGTATATATACATACACTCAAAACTCAATCTAGGAAATTACTAAGCCCATCTCTATTAAGTCACGGCATAGTGCAAAGGTTATTATGTCACCTTATGCTCTAATACCACTGTAACGAACCGGTAAGAATTTGACACTCGAATTTCCATAATAATACATTACTTGTATTCACTTGCCAAAACTCAAGTATCGAAAAACCCAAATGGTTAATAGAAAGATGTTAAAGGGTGAGAAACATAAAGAAAGAAATGTTAGAATAGAAGAAGAAGAATACCAATACTACATAATCAGAGTAGAATAGAATCTCACAGCTGAACAAATAAAAGATAATATATCAACGCTCTTTACATAAAGAGAAAACTGTGTGTCTGTGTGTGTGTGTGTATTATGGGGTAAATTTTTTATTATCAGCACAAAAGCTGGCTCAGTCCAGAATTACATCCCGTTTATAAACGTATAGGGATGAAACATAATACAGACAACATTTAGCTTTACCTTCACATTCTCTGCAAATGTAAAAACGATGCTAAATTAGGGCACTGGAAAGGGGAAATCATGGCGGCCGCAAATTCTCTCGTCGAGTGCTCCAGTCGTTGCCTCCCGCTCCACTTCTCGAGTGTCAAAAATTATCGTTTCGTTGCACTGGTAAATAATTTTGGCTTAAATCTCCCAATAATAACACAATTTCTCTGTTAACCGAACAAGAGTTGACTAACACATCTTTCTCCTTCTTCTGAAAATCATGGGTGTTGCGTACTCTCTATGTCTGCCATACTGTGTTTGCGAGGCAAACCTTGCCGATCTCTACCATCAGTTGTGACATGTGTCTCCCATCTTATAGGTAATATAATTATTCCTCTTAAGTTCCTGATGTGGTCATTTTTGAAACATTTAAGTTTTTGTATTTCCTAGAGTCGTCGACTATACTAGCACTCGAAGAATAAGTGATTAGTGTTTTGGGTACTCCAGTACATAACACACATCTGTCTTCATCAATAATACCCTATCAATGTAACCGTTCTTTGGTAGGTAATCTACCTAAAATGGCCTTATAGAGTACTTGTGCCATTTTAAGTGGACATGATTTAGACCAGACCACTTTACTCCATGTTAGACTTGGATGTTCATTTCTGATGCTGTCCCATACATCTTTGAGTTTAAAACTGCCATCAGCCCATGTCCATGTGTCATCACTTCTGTCAGAATAGATTGGTTCATCAGCTGGTTCCTCTTTCAAATTTCTTCCGACTGAGTTGTTGTTGTAGTCCCATGTGTTACTAGAAGTTGAAGTATTCACTGCAGCATTTGGTGCACCATAGGCAGAAAAACTATCCCAACCATATATGTTAATTAAACTCTTCCCATTAAGCCATGGGTCACGCCATAAATCTGTAGAATTCCCATTGGCAACTTCTCTCTTAATTAATATTTTGAGTTCATTTCTAAATTTCATGCAATTCTTCCAAACAACCGATGCATTGTTATCAATATTTGAAGTCCAGAAATTATCTTTCATGTATCTGGCCCGCATCCACACAACCCAGCGATTATCAGAGGGAATTAATTTCCATGCCAAATTAAGCCCATGGGCCTGTTTAAATTTGAACAAAATTTTCATCCTAACTCCCCCTTCTTTCTTAGGCTTGTAAAACAATTTGTAGCTTATCTTATGCAGCCTAACTTTCGAAATAAAGTTTGCACAAACTGTATTGATCTTTGCAATCGGGCAATCTAAAATTTTGAAATGTTTATAGCTAAAATATAACATTCGAGGTAATAACAGTGTGCACTAATACCACTCTTCTAGCAAATGACGATAGTTTAGATCTCCACCCTTGCAGTTTAACTCGTATGTCATCTATTAACTTTCCACACACAACATCAGTGATGGTGTTATTGGATAGTGGCACACTCAAATATTTAATAGGGAGAGTACCCTCCTGAACCCCTAACGCATCTAGGAGTTCATGTTTATGGTTGCAGAACATATTGAAATAGAATTTAGCTTTGAGTTCATTCACTTTGAGCCCAACCCAATTCTCCAAACTTTCAAAAATGTATTTTAGATGACTTGTTGATGTAACAGAGGCTTTGATCATCACTAAAAGGTCATCAGCATAGATCAGGTGAGTGACTTTAGGCTAATGATTCCGTAGCCAGTTCTACTTGAAGCATAAACCAGTCCATCGCAACTATAAAGAAATATAGGGAAAGTGGGTCTCTTTGTCTGATGCCTCTCGTACTGGTGATGTACCCCTTCGGCACACCATTGGTCAAGACAGAGTACGTTAAGGAGTTTAGGCAAAACCCAATTAGATTAACGAGTTTGGCCGGTAGTCCCATTGACCTTAACATGTGAATAATGAAGTTCATGTTAACTCTGTCATAAGCTTTGTGCAAGTCAGTTTTTAGGCAAAACTTGTATGCACCCTGCGTATTAAAATCTCTAACTAATTCATGTTCCATGAGTGAAATTTCTAAAATGAATCTACCCTTTATGAAGCACTTTATCACTGAGAGATTAAAGCAAGAAAAACTCTATTCAGTCGACTGCAAATGATTTTACTCAATATCTTATACACCACATTGCAACAAGCAATCGGTCTGTATTCTTCAATTCTAGTTGGGTTTTAAACTTTTGGAATAAGTGTAATAAATGTGTGATTTATCTCTCTGATGAATTCCCCAGAATTAAGTGCTTCCTAATACGCTGCTAACATGTGGTTTTTCAGGTGTTTCCTATTCAATTTGTAGAAGGATGCCCCATGCCGTCAGGGCCGGGGCTGGAGTCGTTGTGAATGGAGAGCCAAGCATCCTTTAGTTACCTCTTGCCAATGTTACCACTCATCAATAGTCTGCCTTCAGTAGTGAGTTGCCGTTGACACTAAATGTTGGATAAGTCTTCGTCATATTCACCATTGAACAACTCTGTGTAGTATGTCGTAGTCGCATCTTCTAGTTGTTGGATCTGTTGTATCGAGTCACCTTGTTCATTTAAACAATTAGAAGATTATTATAATGCTTTCTTTGTGAAATTTTGGTATAGAAAAACTTAGTACATTCGTCTCCCTGCGTCAGCCATTACTTTTTTTTCCTTTTTCTTAATTTCCAGTGATTTGTTGGCCAAAGCACCCTTAAGTTGACTCTACATATCATAACAATCGCTGTTAAGACCTTCGTTCATTGGGTCTGCATCAAGAAACGATTGGGTATGCTCTAATTGATCTTTAAGACCTTGTATAAAATCCCCCTCTTTAGGTCGTGTTTTATTCCAGTCTTAGTTTGCACTGCTTGAGTAACATCACCAATTTGAACATACTGTTGTCATTTGGAATGAGAATTTCATTGAAATTAACTACAACGTGATATCCCTGAATTAAGCGTAAGTAGTTGGCATACCTGAATGGTCTACCTTTGGGACTATTGGCATCATTAAAATAGATTAACAAAGGAGAATGGTCATTGGTAGACGAGGCTAAAATGTTGCATTAAGACCACTGATCTGATTTAACAAAGTTGCATTTGCAAGTGCTCGGTCAAGTCTTGATGAATTCTTCTTAGCCTCACCACTTCTCCATGCGAACTGCAGATCGGAGTGGGGGATCTCCGGCAATCCAGTAGGTAATACACAGTTGTTGAACTCTGAAACTTGGGAAAGCTTGAGTGTAAGTCCTCCTTTCTTCTCGCTGATACATAGAACTGCATTGAAATCACCCAGCATTAGCCAAGGGGATTGAATGTTTTTAGCATTATCAATGATAGTATTCCACAACTTCACTCTTTCAGTTGCCAAATTGCTACTGTGTATGAAAGAGATGTATATTTCTAAACATTATTAGCTCGAATAGTTATGTTCGATGACGAATATTCTATTAATTAGAAATCCATCGCGAAGTGTATCTAACCGCAAGTGCACGACGCATACTTGTAGTACTTGGTGAATAGGTCGATCCATGGGGAAATAAATAATTTTAGAATCTACTCAATCAAATTAAAACAATGTTAAGAGAAATGTTAACTATATGTACAACTAAACTAGCACACTAAAATTGATAGAAACAATGAGATTAAATGACAACTTAGGAATAAAGCCACTTTCTAGATAATATAGTTCAACAGATTCTTAAATTACGATCTCTCTTTTCTAGTCATAAGTGTGATTAGTTGATGGGTTTCCTAAGCATGGCATATTTGTTCTATTGATTAACCCAACATAAGCCATCAAACTTCAACACAACCCCCAACCCACTTGTTTAACTTTCATGAAAATGACAAAAATATGAAAATCAAATCTATTTTAAGTATGGCCTATTAACTATTATTTAGAAATATAGGCCATCAAATTTCAATTTATATATTCACTTCTATGACATAATCATATTTCCATTAATCACAACATAAAAATCAAAATATGTTGCATCTACATAATCAAGAGAGCTTCATTACCCTTAAGTTGAAAGGGTTTAGCTTCTAATATATGTAATCATGCTAGTAAGTGTAGATTTCAACATAAGCAAGAAAAAAAGAGGACAATGAAAGCAAAATAAAGGAAATCTATTCTATTTGCATAAAATGAAAGAGATCTACACTAAAACAAGAAGTAAAAATCTTGTAAATAAAACAGAACTAATTAGAATTACATTAAAAAATGAGTTACATAAGGAGTGGCTAAGTAGCCATGGAAAGAAAAAAGAGCTTTGATCCTCCAAACTAAGCTAACTAAAAGAGAGCGTACTTACGTGAGCATATGTTGGGTATGTATGATTGTTTATACAACCCTAACCCTAATCTTTTTGTTAGAGACTACCAAAAATACCCCCTTCATGAAGCTTCCATTTGTCTTTAGTCTCTAACTAATCATGTAGAATGCATGGAGTCCTTTTTGTCTCATCCAATCAGTCAAGACATTAGCTTCTAATTGTTCTATTAAAGAAAGAATGATAATGGGTAGGGTCCTCCACGAAGTTGTGTGTGAATTAATTCCATCTCCATTCCGTTGTATCCACTTTGTGCATTCATATCTCCATGTAATCTTCATGTGCATACTTCATTTTTGTGCCTAAATTCCTACAAGACACATGAAAATGAACAAGTAAATTTTATCAAAAATAAATACATGAAAAAAATGACCGCTTTCCCCCAATATGAAGATGAATGCATGATAATTTGGGAATTTTGGGCTTTTGATTAAGACATGAAAATATAGCCCACTTATGTTATTTATTTAACTAAAACAATAATAAATGTGTTGAATACAAATGTGAATATTTTTGTGCACATCAAGTTACCTGTTGATCATCACCATTAATAGTAACATGCTTCCAACGCATTACACCCCAAAAAATAACAATACAACCTTTTTGGGAGGTACTTAAATTATCAAAATGGTTCCATTGGTCCTCCATACGAATTTTGAAATAATCTAAGTTATCTTGTGTGAACTTATTTACCAAAACTACAATTATTATGGGATTATACTAATCCAGAAAGTAGTAGAGGTATAATTGACGTGTGTTATTGTTTAGACCTCTTACATTCCAACATAGTATAAGCATTATTGTTTGGGAATTTTTCTCCTGGTGACTAGAGCAGTACTAACCAAAGCACTTGTCGCAGCTACTTTCTTGCCTTCTTGTTTAGATTGTGTAGTGTATTTATCATTTACTTTGATGAGGACACTAACATTTAGTTCATCTATGCTTTCTTCCTCGGAATCATCAAGGTGGATTTCCAAATTAAAAACGTCTTCCAGAGAATGTGGTTCCGTATCCTCCTTCACCTCTTGAGTGGACCCCTCATGTTGATCAGTTGGACATGAACCATCCGCAACTACCTGAACTTCCATAGGATGAGCCTGACTTCAGTCGAGATATGTATGAGTTGTTGCAGATGCTTCAGAGCCCGCAGCATTAGGTGGTGGTAGCACATGGATGGTCGGACTAATTGGAGGTACTGTAGTTGCACCAGCTTCAATGTTTATAGCATTTTTTGGAAAGGTTGGATTTTTGGAAGTGCTTCCTTCATTGATTTTGTGCTTTTCTACCCACACTTTCTCTGGTAAAACATTTGTACAATATGTATCTAAGTGCCCAAAACATTTGTCAGTTATGCTTTTTGGTGGGATAAACTCATACTCGATGGCATGTTCATATGTATTACCATGCTTATTATGATGCCCCACGTCCGCTAATGTCACTCTATAAAGAATACATTAAGTTTCGTGAAGCGTTATTGGTAAATAAGAACATAATATCACAAGACAGACATGTAAAATAGCAGCGGAATTAAAAACTTTATTTAAATCAAACATCATGGTCCCAAATACTTAGTTTTACATCATAAGCTTGAAGTAACCAATTACATTAAAAATCTGTCTTGCCAAAAATATCAGAGTACAAAAGTATAAAACCATATTTTCCTTGCAAAGCCATAAGAGAGTTGACAAGAAGTTAAAGCAGTACATCTATATCCAAAATCCAAGCTAAGCTAAAAGAATCCAAATCAACTCTAAGCACTTCCACCCTGAGAACCTTGGGGGGGAGGGGGTATGGAAGAGGGAGAAGAGGAAACAAAAAGGGTCAGACATATAGTCTGGCGAGTCCAGTTACTTTTAAATATAAATAAATAAAAGTATCATGGCAGGTATATAAAACTGGAAGAACAAGATAACAATAACAAGTATGAACTGAGAAGGATAACATAAACATGATATATTTCGCTTCTTAAATACATTTCTCTACACCGCACCGATACTAGTATATCAGAAATAGAATGATCCCAACCAATATCGTTCCATTACATTTTTCTGATTATTAGGTTACTTGGGTTTGTAGAACTCAAGACTTATCCGCGCATCGTACCCATTTACTTTCCCATGGATTCACCTAATACAGTATGTGTAGCCATCTCTCAGTATTGAGATACACCCCCATGGTACCCCACTCGTACGGTCTCCACCGTAATGAACGCAGTCCCTCATCCTACGCCAGAGTGATGTATGGATCTCTATATAACAACATTACGTTCCGCATACGTCTGTCATTACTATGCTATGTAAGCGTACGGACTGCCCCATCGATCGAATCAGATTCCTTATCGGAATAATGCCCTCTAGTCTACGATACACCACCCAGAGCAGATATGCATGTATCTAGACTGTCCCACATATGTACAGTAATTGTAGCTCGATGCCTCACTCGCATGTCCTCTAATGTGCATTGAGCTCCGTGGCAGGGATAAACAAGAAACACGGAACTCGGTCGGGAGCTTTTCCATACATGTACAGGCCCGCCTTTAAGAGCCTCTAAATACAGATATTCCTAGGGTCTGTTTTCCGTGGTGGCTATGGCCCCACCTCGGCCCCTCCCTTAACTAGTAAAGGCTATAAGAGCTAAGCGACCACCCATAATAACAACCAATCTAAACATCCATGTGGCGTCTCCCCTCAACCCCGTACCTCGATAGTGAAGGTGAAATGGTATCTTGGGTTTAGCTCTAGTCTTTTCGCATTCCGCTGGCTGCCGATGACGGGTATCCGATGATCTTCTATCCTTTTTGGTCGTGACCCTCTGCCTCCTCGTGAGGCAACCGCCGAACCACCCTGGTGTCACCTCGTCACAACATTCTGACTACATAGCTACATCTACAGTCAAGGCTCACCCACCTAGTAGTTACGCGCAGACCCAACCTCTGCGAGCATAGCCTAAGACATCTGTCACCGCACAAAGGACTACTAAGAGAACCTTACGTACCTCAGGAAGCCGTGTGCTTCCCCTTCCAGTCCTTTGGAGCCGTCAAAACAACTAGATGAATGTGTGCTCCCCTCGTGCCTTATAACACCTCGATGATCTACCCGTTGGGTTATTCACCCTTAAACGTGCGGACTGGTCCAAGCGCCTCACTTTAATATGTTATTAGACCCTCTGTCTAATCATTCTATTATGCACTTGCTTTTCCTTCTCAGTTTCCTTTTAACTTGGTTATTCCCATTCATATTGAATTCTTAATCAAGTTACCAGGTTCCTTTTGCTTATTAATTTCAGTTATATAACTTAACCCCTTTAAGTTCATTAATAAGCCCACAACATGTTATTCTCTAGATTGTGGCCCAAGGTCTATAACCCACAATCCCTTTATATTTTTATCGTCCAATTCCAAAGTTACAATAACATATTCTTACTTAATGTGTAATTAAGTACGCCTCATTTTACATGTTTCCTTTTTAACATGTCAGTCATTTTTTTGTGACTAAATATAACTTATCTTGTAAGTTTTCCTCGTTCTTTCTTATTTAATAATAATTCCATTTTACATTGTCAATACAACTTATCGTTGTTTACTTGTTAACTTAGTTTTATTAACTAAGGCCCATTAACAAGTTTATCAATCCATTAATTATAACCTATGTTAAAATTTCCTCTCGTCCCTAGGACAAGTCTAAACATGTTATTCTTAACAGCAGGTTCCAGACTTCTAGATTACTTAATTTATAATTAAGTACCTCTTATCTTATTACACAAGATGTCTCATTTCCTTACAAGTTATGCTTGCCCTAAAAAGTGACTTTACTTATATAACTTTATCATTTCTTCCGGTTGCATATACCACTAGGTGTCTTTAATTACATAACCTTATTGGGTTAAGTTTATGGGCCTAAATGTAAATATTACCTTCACCCTCAGATTTACTTAGCCCACTCACTGTCCAACCAATTTTACTTAACCCCAACTTTTGTTCATATTCATACAATCCCTATGGATTAAATTAGGTTAAGATGTCCAATTCGCTACCATGTCCATTTATGGTTTATGATGGGCTAGACCTCCCACATTAGGCTTACAATTTGTGGATGCTGGATATATCGGTCGGGTCCGGGCAGACTTCTTCCACAAGTTGGGTCTAACCTCGTGTCATAGCTCGTCTCGTATTTGTGCACTTAGACCTCTCTCATTTGGTGCAACATCAGTGGCTGCTAGATATGCCGGGTCCGGGTAGACTTCCACCACTAATGCAACCTAAACTCGTGTCTAAGCGTTACTAGGGCTCCATTATTTTAGGCATATTCAATTAAATTTCCCTATTCCAAATATAGACTTTCGTGCCCCCTTTCAATTCATATTTACAATTATCCTATTTCAATTATAGGTTTCCATGCCCTAAATCAATATTCACATGTGTTCCAGTTTATGCCCTAAATTGACATTTGTCTTTGCTCAATTTCTTAATTACATATGTTCCAATTTATACCCCAAATCGATATTTACACATTCCAATACAAATTTTACGCAAATTCATGTTCACCTACTTTCCAATATATACCTAGCTTCATATTCATATTATCCAACATAAAATGTGCCCCCAAATCCATATTCGTATATTTTCCAATTTATGCCCAAGTTTACATTCATAATTTCCAATACCAATTATGCCACAATTTATGTCTTTCCCAATTGTTCTCAATTTCTCACGTTCGCATTTTTCAGCGTTAGGCCTAGGCGCGAAGGTAGCCTGGCTATATAAAAATAAAAAGGGAAAAGAGGGAGAGAAGAGAATCAGAACAGGCATAATAACGAATCAATAATAGGCATAAAAACTGAGTGGGCATATTATGACAAGTTTAGATTTGGTGACAATATAAACATATAAGAACAGATCTGATGAATATGTCATAATAGAACTGATTAGGCACCGATTTAAGATCCAATTTTTATATACATATCACGATTACTATTTGAATATTCAGATCTAAAAATAACATGAACTCACAATGAATAGATCTAAGGAAATGGATCCAAATTACTGTGAAGAACACGTTGAATTTTTTGTTGTAGCAATCACTGAATTTGTATAATGTTTGTTGAATGGATCTGGAGAAGATTAGGCCATTCAATCTACGTTGCAGCAGAGCTCCGCCGTTGCCACCATTTTTAGATGAATAAAACCTAGGTTTAGGGTCATTTATATAGTGTAGAACCAATGAATCTAGCTCCAAAATCGTCCAGGTTCAGAAAGAAGTTTTCAGAGCCATGGGTGAGTCAATACCCCTTCATATGGGTCGACCCCTAGGTCGACCCCCCATCAGGTGGGTCGAACCCCTGTTGGTGGGTCGACCCTAGGTCGACCCCCAACGGGCAAAATTCCCGCCCAAACTCCCGCCTTGAGAATTTTGATTTTGAAAATGATTTTCAAATTTTCTGTATACATTTATTTAATATATATATATATATACATATAAGCTCCTTATATGTTTACAAACTTCAAACCTTAATAACTTCTTCGTACAAAGTCTGTTTTTTGCAAACCAGGTGTCTATCTTGACCAGAATTTTGAGACGGACGCAATGGAATGGTCTGTTTCGCCTAATTCTAAATATTGAATTAATTATTCTTTAATTCGTAATCTTTAGCGTCGTTAAAATTTTGGGGTGTTACATTCTCCCCTACTCAAAGGATTTTGTCCCCGAAATCTCAAAGTTAAGAAGAACGCATATCCTAACATCCAACAATCATACATCCGTCTAGCAATCACAAGCATCCATTGTCCTTAAGTAATTTCAAATGCTTTTATGAACACATGCAATTGTGTGTGTATATATCCGTAATCTATGCGAAAGATCAGGTAGTCCACTGATTCAGTTGACCTCCTTAATGCAATGTATGTTTGTGCCATGTAACCAAAATGTATGCAAACTATCCTAATACATGTTTGTTCTATATGTATGCACAAGCATCCATCCATATGCAACATCAATGTAATGATACACCCATTTTCATCCATAAAAATTTAAAATGTACACTCATCAATATGCAATATGTAAGTGATAAAGCCGATCTAGTGCCAATTGTGTGTATATGCATCCACGAGCAACCACTAGCAAACACTTGCATCCATCAAACATAACATGTCTCAAACACATGTTTATATTCATTAGTTTTCTATCTAAAGACTCGATCGATAGGAGAAATTCAAACGATAGATACAAGTATTAATTCGTAGCTTGGAAAAAGAAGTTAAGAACATATTCTCGAAATGGAAAGGATATGAAGAATGAATCTTCTCTTCAGCCTCCCAAGTAGCGTTCTTGCGGCCCTTTCCCCATTGCACTCTTACTAGCTTCACTTCTTTGTTGCACAATTTCTTAACCTCCAATCCAAGTATGCAAGTCGAAACACGTCCAATCATTGCTTCCTTCTCTACTTTCACTTCCTCTCGCAAGATTGCCTTCACTACCTCGAACTCTATACATTTTAACGCATCTTGAATGAATAGTCGTCTTAAAACGATGGGCTTTCTCAAGGACTGTCTTCGATAGGTTTCCCGTCCCGATATGATTCACCTATCAAACCTCTTCTCAATTAGCTCCCCTACTTTCTTACAAAGTTCCCTCTTTTTTTTAGGAGTCACATGTCGCACAGGCAATGCATCTGGCTTTGCATTGTCCACCAAGTATATGCGGAAACCAATCTCGTGCCTCGGGGGTAAACCCTGAACCTCATCTAAACATCAGGATACTCGCAACTATTGGTACAGATCGCAAATCATCGATAGATATCAAGAGGTTCTTGGAGACTAAGCATGATAGACCCTTTTGGGGTCATAAGGAATATCGAGAGTCTTTCCATGGCAAGTCAGAAGTCTAACGACCCTCCTCTCACAATCTAGAATGGATCCATATATGATAACCCATCCATCCTAGAATCAAACCGTATCTTATGAAATCAAGAACATATGCACCGCAATCAAACTTGACACCTAACACACAAATCATCGATAAATGAGCCGTACCTCCACAGGGGTTTGAGGCAATAATGGGATCCAAAACCATACCAGTATCTAGGTGCAGTGACTCAACTAAAGAATCAGAAATAAAAGAATGAGAAGCGCCAGAAAAAGAATCCTAACTTGAAGATCAGGTATAGAAATCAATCCTTCGACGGAAACTTTCTTACCCATATCATATCCACCAGCTATAAGAACATTGGCTTGCCCCCTAGAAGTTCCTGCCTTCTGGCCTTGTCCATGTCTCTTTGGGCACTCCTTAATAGGATGTCCCACCTTACCAAAGTGGTAACAACGCCTTTCCTCTTTCTGCAATCCTTTTTCAGATGACCCGCTATTCCGAAGTTATGGTATTTCCGCGTTTCTTCTTTCATCTATATTTCCTTCCTAAGCCATCATTTTCTATCATCTTTATGTTGTGCTACTTAGCCCTAACTCACTTATTCTCCTTTTTGCGACATGCTAACTAGTCCCTTAAAAGCTACCTCCATCGCACGGAAATTCTTATGAGGCTTGAAAGAAAATAAGCCACAGGTGAAACTACTGCGGCTACATATGGAGGTTGGGCACTTCTTTTCCCTTTGACATGTACCGTTGTTTTAACATGCCTACGGAACCATGCCAAAATAGGGATACCCTTTCGGGAAGAAACGGTTCCCTAAATAAAAGGGAAAAGAAATCAAGCAGAGAATCGAGACGGTATTTATGGCTTTGGGAAATATGCTTTTCAAAAACAGACTTTTTATTTTAAAACACTCTGTTTTTGAGATCTTTTTAAAACCATTTTCAAAATATTTTATCCAATCTTATAACCATATGCTCTAATACCAAATGTGACACACTATGTCCGTTAATATCACTCTATAAAGAATGCACTAAGTTTCGTGAAGCGTTATTGGTAAATAAGAACATAATATATGAAGACAGACATGTAAAATAGCAGCAAAATTTAAAAATTTATTTAAATCAAAACATCATGGTCCCAAATACTGAGTTTACATCATAAGCTTGAAGTAACCAATTACATTAAAAATATGTCTTGCCAAAAATATCAGAGTACAAAAATATAAAACCATATTTCCCTTGCAAAGCCACAAGAGAGTTGACAAGAAGTTAAAGTAGTACATCTATATCCAAAATCCAAGTTAAGCTGAAAGAATCCAAATTAACTCTAAGCACTTCCACACGGGGAACGAAAGAGAGAGAAGAGGAAACAAAAAGGGTCAGAAATAAAGTCTGGGGTGTCCAGTTACTTTTAAATATAAATAAATAAAAGTATCATGGCAAGTATATAAAACTGGAAGAACAAGATAACAATAACAAGTGTGAATGGAGCAAGATAAGATAAACAAGATATATTGCGCTTCTTAAAAACGTTTCTCTACACCGCACCGATACTAGTATATCAGAAATAGGACGATCCCTATCAATACCGTTACATTACATTTCCCTGATTATTAGGTTACTTGGGTTAGTAGAACTCAAGACTTATCCGTGCAACGTACCCATTTACTTTCCTATGGATTCACCTAATACAATATGTGTAGCTATATCTCAGTATTGAGGTACACCCCAAGGTATCCCACTCGCACGGTCTCTACTGTAATGAACGCAGTCCCTCATCCTACGCCAGAGTGACATATGGATCTCTATATAAAAATGTTACGTTCGGCATATATCTGTTATTACTATGCTATGTAAGCGTACGGACTGCCACCATCGATTGAATCAGATTCCTAATTGGAATAATGCCCTCTAGTCTACGATACACCACCCAGAGCAGATATGCATGTATCCAGACTGTCCTACGTATGTACTGTAATTGTAGCTCGATGCCTCAATCGCACGTCCTCTAATGTGCATCGACCTCCGTGGCAGGGCTAAACAAGAAACACGGAACTCGGCCGGGTGCTTTTCCATACCTGTACAGGCCCGCCTTTAAGAGCCTCCAAATACAGATATTCCTAGGGTATGTTTTCCATGGTGGCTATGGCCCCACCTCGACCCCTCCCTCAACTAGTAAAGACTACAAGAGCTAAGTGACCACCCCTAATAACAACCAATCTAAACATCCATGTGGCGTCTCCCCTCAACCCCGTACCTCTATAGTGAAAGGTGAAATGGTATCTTGGGTTTATCTCTAGTCTTTTCGCATCTCGTTGGCTGCCGATGACGGGTATCCGACGATCTACTATCCTTGTTGGTCGGGACCCTCTCCCTCCTTGTGAGGCAACCGTCGAACCACCCTGGTGTCACCTCGTCATAGCATTCTGACTGCATAGCTACATCTGCAGTCAAGGCCCATCCACCTAGTAGTATGCGCAGACCCAACCTCTCCGAGCACAGCCTAAGACATATGTCACTGCACAAAGGATTACTAGGGCCACCTTACGTACCTCTGGAAGTCGCGTGCTTCACCTTCCAGTCCTTTGGAGCCGTCAATATAATCAAATGAATGTGCGCTCCCCTCATGCCTTATAACACCTCGATGATCTACCCCGTTGGGTTATTCACCCTCAAACGTGCGGACTCGTCCAAGCGCCTCACTTTAATATGTTATTAGACCGAATGTCTAATCATTCTATTACACGCTTGCTTTTCCTTCTCAATTTCCTTTTAACTTGGTTATTCCCATTCATATTGAATTTTTATTCAAGTTTCCAAGTTCTTCTTGCTTATTAATTTTGGTTATATAACTTAACCCCTTTATGTTCATTAATCAGCCCACAACATGTTATTCTCTAGATTGTGGCCCAAGGTCTATAACCCACAATCCCTTTATATTTTTATCGTCCAATTCCATAGTTACAATAACATGTTCTTACTTAATGTGTAATTAAGTACGCCTCATTTTACATGTTTCGTTTTTAACATGTCAGTCATTATTTATGATTATATATAACTTATCTTATAAGTTTTCCTCATTCTTTCTCATTTAATCATAATTCCATTTTACATTGTCAATACAACTTATCGTTGTTTACTTTTTAACTTAGTTCTATTAACTAAGGACCATTAACAAGTTTCTCAACCCATTAATTATAACCTATGTTATAATTTCCTCTTGTCCCTAGGACAAGTCTAAACATGCTATTCTTATTAGCGGGTTCCAGACTTCTAGACTACTTAATTTATAATTAAGTACATCTTATCTTATTACACAAGTTATCCCATTTCCTTACGAGTTATGCTTACCCTAAACGACATCTTTACTTACATAACTTTATCATTTCTACCAGCTACATATATCACTAGGTATCTTTAATTACATAACCTTATCGGATTAAGTTTATGGGCCTAAATGTAAATATTACCCGCCCCCTCAGATTTGCCTAGCCCACCCACTGTCCAACCAATTTTACTTAACCCCAACTTTTGTTCATATTCATACAATCCCTATGGATTAAATTAGGTTAAGCAGTCCAATCCACTATCATGTCCATTTATGGTTTATGATGGGCTAGACCTCCCACATTAGGCCTACAACTTGTGGATGTTGGATATGTCGGTCGGGTCCGGGCAGACTTCTTCCACAAGTTGGGCCTAACCTCGTGTCATAGCTCGTCTCATATTTGCACACTTAGACCTCTCATATTAGGTTCAATATCAGTGGCTACTGGATATGCTGGTCGGGTCCGGGAAGACTTCCACCACTAATCCAACCTAACCTCGTGTCTAAGTGTTACCAGGGCTCCATTATTTTAGGCATATTCAATTAAATTTCCCTATTCCAAATATAGACTTTCATGCCCCCTTTCAATTCATATTTACAATTATCCTATTTCAATTATAGGTTTCCATGCCCTGAATCAATATTCACATGTTTCCAGTTTATGCCCCAAATTGACATTTGCATATGTCACAATCTATGCCCAATTTAATAATTACATATGTTCAATTTATATCCCAAATCAATATTTACACATTCCAATACAAATTTTACCTAATTTCATGTTCACCTACTTTCAATATATGCCTAGCTTCATATTCATATTTTGCAATATAAAATATACCCCCAAATCCATATTTGTATATTTTCTAATTTTACGCCCAAGTTTACATTCATAATTTCTAATACCAATTATGCCCCAATTTATGCCTTTTCCAATCGTTCCCAATTTCCCACGTTCACATTTTTCAGTGTTAGGCCAAGGCTCGAAGGTAGCCTGGCTATATAAAAATAAAAAGGGAAAAGAGGGACAGAAGAGAATCAGAACAAGCATAATAATGAATCAATAATAGGCATTAAAACCAAATGGGAATACTATAACAAGATTAGACTTGGTGACAATATAAACATATAAGAACAAATCTGATGAATATGTCATAATAGAACTGATTAGGCACCGATTCAAGATCCAGTTTCTATGTACATATAACGATTACTATTTAAATATTCAGATCTAAAAATAACATGAAATCACAGTGAATAGATTTAAGGAAATGGATCCAAATTACTGCGAAGAACACGTTGAATTTGTTGTTGTAGCAATCGCTGAATTTGTATAATGTTTACTGAACTAGATTTGGAGAAGATTAGGCCATTCAATCTACATTGCAGCAGAGCTCCGCCGTCGCCACTATTTTTAGATAAATAAAACCTAGGTTTATGGTCCTTTATATAGCATAGAACCAACGAATCTAGCACCAAAATTGTCCAAATTCAGAAAGAAGTATCCAAAGCCATGGGCGAGTCGACACCCCTTCAGGTGGGTCGACCACTAGGTCAATCCCCCTGTTGGTGGGTTAACCCCTAGGTCAACCCCCAATGGGAAAAATTCCCGCCCAAACTCCCACCTTGCGAATTTTGATTTTTGAACTGATTTTCAAATTTTCTGGATATATTTATATAATATATATATATATATATATATATACATATAAGCTCCTTATACGTATACAAACTTCAAACCTTAATAACTTCTTCATACGAAGTCCATTTTACGCAAACCAGTTGTCTATCTTGACCAGAATTTCGAGACGGATTCAATGGCACAGTCTATTTCCCATAATTCCGAATATTGAATTAATTATTCTTTAGTTCATCATCTTTAGTTTCGTTAAAATTTCGGGGTGTTACACTTATCGAATGCTTTGATGCTTTTGGGTAACTCTGAATCCGCAGTAATTTCAATTAGGATTTTTGCAAAGCTTATTTTCTTAACCAGTTTGTATTTTCATCTATCTTCAAAGTTTAACCAATAAGACTTGCAAGTTTTCTGATGCACCTAGTGTTCCACAAAGCTTGGTTTAGATTTGGGACATTGACCCAAATCGAATTAGATATTAACATAGCATTCTAAAAGTTAGAATATACCATCCATTTAGGCGTAAATATGATTTTTCTATCCATAAACCATGGACCCCCTTTCAATATCCTCTTGTAATCCTTGTTCAGTTGAAACTTGATAAGGAAGAAACCATGTTCTCCAGGAAACATCTCATGCCCCTTTGGGCTTCCATGTTCTTTTAACATAGGCATTAAAATAAATGAAATGCGGGCGTTTACCTGCCATGTACACATAAATCGTTTTTTCCCATATTTTGTTAGATTCTTTATAGTCTAGGTCATCAACTAGTTGGTATTTGATGTTGTATGTTTGCATCGGCTTTAAATACTGAAGTTCACCAAAGATCTTGAGTTCGAGTTGAAAGCATCTACCCAGGTTTTAGGGTCTTGGATTTTGGGATTTTGGGCGACGCGAGGAGTTTTACGGATAACATCAGCGAAGGTTGCTTCACCTTGTGCCGAACCTCCTACTACCCACCTTTACCTTCATCTTCTTTTTCGCCTAGGGTTTCAGGGAGAGTGGATGAGGTCGCCATTTTTCCTCTTTACTATATATATATATATATAAATATATATTGCATATATGTATATATATGATTAAAATATCAGCATACACAACTAGATCAGACTATAAAATCTAATCAAAACAACACACATAGCTAAAATTAATTAATAAAAAAAGTATGGGAATACGTCTTGACACTGGCTCCTCTCCTTAAGCTCTTAGAAAAACCAATGCTACCTAAAAAATAAACTCTGCCTGACTCGAGCATATTTTGAGGAAAGCAAAATCACCCGATCGGTCTAGAATACTTCAAGTGATAAAACTCACATCATAAACAACTTGCTTAACTTTTAGAAATCCTTTAAAAGAATGGAACTCTCATAACACACGACCACACATAAACATGCCATGTGTTTTTCCCTTACGATAACCAAACTACATTTTATTATAAAAATCGAAAGTTATTATAATAATGTTTGTCAATCCACAAAAAAAATTGGAATATAGCCAAAATTCTTGCATCTCACCTTTCAACATAGTCGGTTTACAACTAAAAACATATCGCTTGCATTGGAGTTGGGATTTCCAACATGACTAGGTATGAAACCACCTTACGATTGGTGTTCTCTAGAAAAGAAACACTGGGTTAAACAATAATATCTTGCAACCCAACCACACAAAACTGGTCACTCATTCAACTTTAGTGCAGTGAATATATCATCACCATGATTGTTGGAGGTCCAATTGTAGACATTTCAAAGTATACAAAAAGGAAATCCGATTTCTCTAGATCAGGGGGTGAAATACCCTAACGAGTATGACCTACATAGCCCTATTGTCTGCCTGATTTTAGTCATTTCCAGGTTGATGAGGCTTGAGGTTATGATTACCTTTTTAAGGCAGCACATACAACTTTGAGTGTCACATTGTCAGATTTCGTCAATCACTAGTTGATTTAAAACAATATACTTTAGGTGTTAATATAAAGAAGTTACCTTTTTCGCCACTTGTTGGCTAGCTTTCTGATCAAGCCACCAAGAGTTGAATTAGAATGCCTAAACAAACGTATATGAAGACTCATAAACCAAACTACTTTGGCTCGTGAAGCACAGGAGTCCGCTTGTGAAACAAGCTGCCTCCACCAGCTCGCGATTCTGATGTTGTCTTCGGATCATGGTACAACATCACGACCCCACTTGTGAAGGTCATTCATTGATCCATCCGCGGCAAGAGCATCACGACCCGTTCGTGATAGTGGGTCACGACCCGAACCTATAACCAGATAATACTAGCCAAGACCAGGTCATTCACGATCCCTAAGAATATGATCTGGTGACACCTGTCCATAACCGGCATATTGACCATTTCTTCTTCAAGCCACGAACCAGTCCGAAATCCTCGGGATCCGTTCCACGTGTCTTCACGAACCGCCTACAGATATTACCTATAGATAGCCCTATACTTGGCATTTTGGAGGATCTTTTTGGCAATTCCGAGTGTTGTTTCCACCATTATTGCTTCTCTGTTATTTCTTATCAGTTTTATCTCGAAATTACCAAGTGAATCATCATTGTAATAGTGAGATTGAGAGAAATCATTGATTGTACTTGCATTTAACGTATAATCAGAGACATATAAAGTGGACGTAGGTTCATTAATGTTGAACCACTATAAATCTGGTGTGTTCATTGCATTTTCTTTCATTCCCAGTTGTTATTCTTTGTAGTTCTGAACATTTTTGGTGTTAGAGCCATAATTTGGTCTAACATTTTTGTGCTTTCACTAAGAATTGAAGTCTCAGCGCATCGGATTATTGCTCTACTATTTAAATATTCAAGTTCGAAGAAAATCTCCATTGTTTTAGTTTTTGAAGATTTCAACAAATTCAAGATATCATGGCTGGAAAGAAGGCTAAGGATTTATGAGCTTTACGAGAAAACGAAGCTGCAAATGAAGCCGTTGAAGAAAGTGTTCATGAGCAGGCTGAAGTGGAGTCCTCGGCTCGCCGGGGGGGGGGGGGGGGGCGAACCGACCCCAAGAGGGGGTCACGACCCGATCGCAGGGCGCTGCCATGGGCCGCCCACTTGAAGGACCCACGAGCTGTCCTGCTGAGCTTGTCATGAGCCAACTTGAAGCCAGCATGAACCAACCACCAGAGGGGGTCACAAACCGCCCTTCCTATAGGACTACAACTCGACCCGAAAAGGAGATTATGGCTTGCTCTACACACGCCGACACCTTGGTTTGACCTGGTTCGAGTACTCAATGTCCAAGAGCGAACACTGATGATCGGTTCAACCCATCTGCCCCAGCTCCTCAACGAGATCTCTCTCGCATCCTCGATATGTTGGGGAGGACGAATGATGAGTTAGCAGCCCAAAGGAAATAGAGTTCCTTGTTGCGAAAGTACCTTATTGCATTGGACAAGCACATCGATGATCTCCAAAGGCAGAGGACGCCTCCGCCAGCCTATCCTCTAACTCCAGAATACTCGTCTTCGTCTGGGGAATCTCCAATAACTCCACGATGACCATTGGAAAGGAATGAAAATATAGAACAGCTTCGATTTGGATCGCTTCCTTCTCGAGAAGAGGCAGCACTTAACTTAGGTCCCGTCAACTGCAATCTGAATAATCCTGCAACACTTCCCAAAGCTCAAGTTATTAATGATCCTGTTGAGAATCAACAACTGCAACCCCCTCGCCGCGTGATTGACCATGGCAACAGGGGACAAGGTAGTTCTACTTAGGCCCCAAACTTCACGGTAGCACGTCGAAGAGGCATTGGAGGGCCACGCAGGGCGAGGACTGCCAATCCAGAATCTACATTGACCAATGTCGATGTAGAGGCGACGATTAGGCAAATCATGGCAAATAGCCATGTACAGAGAAACGAAGATTGGAGCATAGAATGCGATCATACGCCTTTTACTGTTGATATTTTGGATATCCGTTTTCCGAGGCGATTCACTATGCCCACCATGAACCATTATGTAGTCAGGACGGATTCAGTTCAGCATTTAATGAAGTATTCTTGGTACATGAACGCCACTGCTGCTCCTAGTGCGGTAAAATGTAAAGCATTCCCGATAGTCCTGGAAGATGTGGCGTTAATGTGGTTCACCCGCTTGCCAACACGATCGATTTCCAGTTTCAGGGAATTAAGCGAAAAATTCATAAACTAGTTCTGGCTTCAGGCTCAAAGATCTAAAAATATCATTGAATTATCCCTTATCAAGCAACGTCCCGATGAAACTTTGAGGTTGTACTTGGATCGTTTCAACTTAGCAGTCACGGAGGTTAGAAACTGTTACACCCCGTAATTCTGTTAATATTAATATTCGCAAGTTAAAGAATAACTAATCTCAGACGTGAGAATTGTGGGAAACGGGTTGGGCCATTGTGTTCGTCTCGGAATTCTGGTTGAAATAGAGTTCGAGTTTGTGTGATTTGGACTTCGTATGAAGAAGTTACGGCCATCGGAAGTTTCAGAAAATTCAAAACAGATTTCAGAAAATTTAAAATTCAAAATTCGAGGTCAAACAGGCTAGGCGGGAAATTTCCCGCCCAGCACCCCAGGTCGACTGGGGAGTCGACTGGGTAGTCGACACCCCCCAGGTTGACTAGGGAGTCTACTGGGCAGTCGACATGGGTGTCGACCTGGTCCAGTCGGCTAGGGTTTGACTGAGCCCAATCTTGAGTTGCTGATGTGTCTTTAGGGCTGAGTTGGCTAATTTAATGGTTCAGGTTAGTTCTGAGTTGATCTGACGGCCTAAATAAATCCTAAACTCTATATATACCTAGGTAGTCTCCCACTCTAATTCACATGAAAAATAGAATAGCCGCCGTCATGCCATCGCCATGGAACTCAGTGTAGCCGCCGCCAACTAAGAATGAAGAAAGCTAATCAAAACCCTAATTCTACTCAACTCTAAAGCAAATCAAGACTCTCTTTCTTCTCTAATTGTGAGTATGATGATCTTAACAAGATTATTGCAAACTAATTAGATTAAGTTGTGATATGGATCATAAGAAAATGATGTGAATTGTCATATTTGTTGTTGTAAACCTTATGCTATCATGTATGTTGTAAATCCTATGTTATGTGATGATGATATCCTATATGTTGTAAATCATGCTATGATGATATTGTATAGGTTGTAATTTTCTATGCTAAGTTGTGATAAATCATACATGTTATAAAGTCATGATGTTATTATCTATGCTAATTAGTTCATGTTAATCAAATCATAATGTTGATATTATTTGGGCTATGTTGATATATATGACAAATCACATATGCAAGTTTAGATTGATTAGTAAAGATTATGAACATATGCCATGACATCTATTTAGATCTAGAATTGTGCTATGACATGTGTGAGTTCTATGTGTTAGATGCTAGTTTACACCATCATTATGTTGCATAAACCACATATGCAAGTTTAGACATGAATTTGGATTATGATCATATTATGTAAATTGTGACATTTTACCAAACAAGTTGACACCTTTAGATCCATGACATGTGTAGTTTTATGCAAGTTTCACTCCTATTATGATTAGATCTATTTTATTTGTCTATATGTTGTGATAATTTATCTTTGTGCTATGAGTTAGACTATTCGAGTCTAACGTATATTTTGCGTTGAATAAGCGAACGTATAACGTGGGGTAGGGGTAATATTAAGGATTTAATATTAAGAAATTGGGGTGCAATTGATATGATTTTGCATACCATAAGTGGATGGCCATAATTGAGTCAATTATGGACATCATTAAAATTGGAATTAATTAATGATTTGAATAGGGATATATTTAAAACTGGGGTAAAAGATTATAAGTGTTAATCAATGCTTAGGACACGAGGTTGGACTCGTTTGTGACGTAAAACTGCCCGGACCCGCCCGGAAAATCCAGTAGTCACAAATGTCAGCCCAATGTGAGAGGTCCTAGGCCCAAACTAAAGCATAACAGTTGTAAAGACACGAGGTTAGACTATTTTATGGTGTAAGACTGCCCGGACCCGCCCGGCAAATCCAGCTGCCATAAATGCCAGTCTAATGTGAGAGGTCTTTATGAGGTTATGGCCTGAATGAATTAAGAAATACTTAACCAGATAAACATGTAAGGTGGGACATGGTGGTTAAGTAGGTACCTTGGGTGGCATGAGGAATCTAGTGAGTCCCTTTAGTGGCAATTGAAATACGATTAGTAAGACTTAACCAAACACACATGTAAATGAACATGACTAAGAGGGTTAAGTGGGATATACTAGTGGGGAAAAGCTTAGGTGGATAGCTTATGGGGCCCCATTTCAACCAGTAACCCAAACGTATCTTTGTGGGCTCGACCCAAGTCGAGGACGGGACACGCATACTGGGTTTGACTATAAGAGGCCAAACGGGGTAGCGATGGCAATGCAAGTCCAACGGGTTTCATATGCGTGTGTGGACCCGGGCTGGTAGGTAAGACGTTGTTGCATCGTGTAGGTATAAGCCGTGCATTCTCAAGTTGTATCGGGTTGCCACTTTAGGGGAGTGATACACCCCACTGTGGGGCCAGCACGGGTATCTACGAGTAGGGAGCCGATCGAAAGTGGGTAGTGGGGTACACTTAGCGGAGATAGGGGCAGGCGGCACCTATGTAGTCAGCTAGGGGTACACGAAGCTATTTATATAATTTCTATGTGAAGCAAGTGGGATCAACCTTTAGGGTAACTGGTGTGGTGCAGTGTAGTAATTATTCGTTAGTAATTAGGTTTGCCTTTAACGTTATCTTTATCTGCTCTTCCATACCCAATAGTTCATAGACATTTCCTTGTTTTCCAGCTTATGCCTTAGTCTAATTATTTTGATAATAGTATTGTTAGAATTATCATACTCACCAGACTTTATGTCTGACCCCCTTCATTTCTATCTTTTCCCCCTCCAGGTCCTCAGGGTGGGCCCAGCTCTAGTGGAGCTTGATTGGATTGCTTTATATCTCTTTTGGAAAGCTTGGACTATTGAAGTAAAGTCCAGCTTATTATCTTCTTTAATGGCTATTTATGTAATGGGATTATGTATTTTGTTTTATCAAGATGGATATTGTACTTGACTCTGATTTATGGTTTTTATGTTGTAACAAACATGTTTAACTTCCGCTGCAATGAAATAAAGTTTTAGATTTCCAAGTACTACTTATTATCTGTCTTGTTGTAATTTTTCTGTTCTATATTCACTTAAAACCTCCATGGAAGTTAATGCATTCCATTTGTGAGTGACATTAATGGACATGGGGTGTTACACGTGGTATCAGAGCTTAAGGTAACCAGAACAGATAAATTTTTTAGAAAAACTATTTTTCTAAAGTATGTTTGGAAGAAGTATTTTCAAAAACATGTCTTAATGAGTGATTTTAAGAGGAAAGTTTTTATGAAAAACATAATCCCCAATAGCCATATATCTTTATCTTTCGAAATCTCCATTTTGAATTTTTCCTTTTTCGTTTCAGCATGGCTGAAGATCTTAACCTTTTGAATGGTGTAACGATACCAGGATGGTATAGGAGGTTATTAGAGGCTAGGGCCGCTGCAGGTCCAGCCAATGTTCCTCCACCACCGGTTGCACCCGCTCCTCCTCCTCCTCGCGTTGATACTTTTGCAAAGACGTGCAAGGAATTTAAGGCTATGGGTGGAAAACCTTTTCAAGGGTCAGAAACGTTTGTGGAAGCTAGAGATTGGCTTAAGGAGGTGGAAGAATTGCTAGAAATCTTTGAAGTAGAAGAAGGGAGGAAAGTCAAATTAGCAGCTTGGTTAATGAAGGGAGAGGCCTCGTTTTGGTGGGAGGTCACTAATGGGGAGCATCCTGTTGATTCTTGGGCGGATTTCAGACGTAGGTTTGAGGCAAAGTTTCTCTCAAGGGCAGAAGAGAATCTATACATGGAAAGGTTCTTGACATCGAAGCAAGGAAGCTCATCAGTGAAAGAATATGTCAACAAATTTAATCAGTTAGCAAGGTTTGGCTTGGACTTAGTGAACATGCCGGAGAAGAAGGCTCTGAGGTTCATTAATGGCTTGAATGAGCCGTTGCAAGGGTTGGCTATGACCCACATCCCTATGGGGGCCACCTTTGAGAAGCTAGTAGACATGGCACTCATGCACGAGGAGAAAGGCGCTAATGCTAATAAGGCACCCGAGAAGAAAGGGGATCAGAAGAAACCACAACAGCAAAACAAGAAGGGTGGTAAAGACAATAATGGCAAAGGAAAGAAAAGATGCTTTAACTGTGGGACACCAGGCCATCTCAGCAAGGATTGCAGAAAGAAAAAGAAGACTGGTTGTTTTCACTGTGGTGAAGCGGGACATCTAGTGAAGGACTGCCCAAAGAAGGGGCAGAGGGCAGGGTCTACCTCGGGAGGACAGGTGCAGGCTCTTATGGCACCAGGGCAGGCAAGGGGACAAGTTCAGGCTCTTGCGGTCCCACCACTGCAAGAACGAGGTAGAACCATTTCTGTTGAAAGCTTAGTTTTTCTGTTTGATCATCCTGTCCGTACCTTATTCGATTCGGGCGCATCGCATTCGTTTATCTCTACATCATTAGTTGAATCACTGCACTTAAACACCAGCTTAGTAGAGGATCCCTTAGTTGTTTCGAATCCAATTGGGGGCTTAGCTTATTTGTCCATGATGTGTTTGGATTTGAAAATTTCTATACTTAGCGTTGAGTTTAGATGTGATGCTTATGTTTTGGGCTTCACGGGCTATGGGCTAATTTTAGGGATGGATTGGTTATCCAGAAATGGGGCCGTTCTTGATTGTGAAAGGAGAGTAGTTAGGCTCGTGACTCGCCTTGGCAACACTCTCGAAATCTTTTGTAATCCCATAAATTCTGTTATGCTAAGTTATTTAGAATCGCTTGACGCGTCGGTAGAAAATCTACGATCTGTCATAGTGGTCCGAGAATACTCGGATGTGTTTGAGGAGGTTAAGGGCTTGCCTCTGAAGCGGGAGATAGATTTTCGAATATATCTTGTGGATAATGCAAAACCAGTATCTTTGCCAGTACGCCACATGGTTCCACGGGAAAGGAGGGAACTCGATAAGAAAGTGAAGGAGTTGCTTGAGAAGGGGTTCATAAGACGTAGTATATCGGAGTGGGGTGCTCCGTTAGTATTTGCCACGAAGGCGGATGGGTCCCTTAGACTTTGTGGGGACTATAGAGAACTTAATAAGCTTACTAAGAAGAACAGACACCCACTGCCGAGGATTGACGATCTCTTCGATCAGTTAGTTGGCGCCTCAGTGTTTTCACAGTTGGACTTAGCCACTGGTTTCCATCAGTTGAGAGTGGCTGAGGATAGCATTGACAAGATTGCCTTTAGGACTCCGGACGGTTTCTATGAATGGCTAGTGATTCCCTTCGGTTTGACAAATGCCCCCGCATACTTTGTTGATTTGATGAGTAGGGTGTTTAGGGAGTACCTTAATAAATTCATGGTGGTCTTTGTAGACGACATCTTGATCTTTTCTAAGAATGAAGAAGGGCATGCCCTACATCTTAGGTAAGTGTTGGAGACTCTACGAGCGCATAACCTTAAAGCTAAATTTACTAAGTGTCACTTCTGGAGAGAGGAAGTGTGATTCTTAGGGCACGTGGTTTCCAAAGAAGGGATAACTGTGGATCCCGCGAAGGTGGTGGCCATCCAAGATTGGAAAGTCCCTAAAAATGCTACCGAAGTAAGGAGTTTCTTGGGGTTGGCTGGCTACTATAGGAAGTTTATCAAAGACTTCGCAAAGATATCGGCTCCATTAACATGTTTGACGAAGAAGAACCTAGTTTTCACATGGGACGTAGATTGTGATGATGCGTTCCAACATTTGAAGAGAGCTTTAACTTCAGCCCCGGTCTTAGTATTGCCAGATGGGAGTAAGCCATTTACCGTTTATACTGACGCTTGTGGGACAGGACTAGGAGCAGTCCTAATGCAAGAGGGAAGGGTAATAGCCTATGGTGGAAGGCAGTTGAGAGTGCATGAAAGAAATTACCCTACAAATGACCTAGAGTTGGCCGCTATTGTTTTCGCGCTTAAGTTTTGGCGCCATTATCTTCTTGGCGAGAAATTCGAATTGTTCGCTGCCAACAAATCGCTAAAATACTTATTCTCTCAGAAGGACTTGAACTTAAGGCAGCAACGGTGGATGGAGTTCTTAGCGTCCTACGATTTCGAAATAACATATACCCCTGGCAAGGGTAACGTGGTGGCAGACGCCTTAAGTAGAAAAAGATTATCCTTAAGTCCTTTGTTTGTTGAGCGGCGAAGTTTAGAGTTCATTTCTACGTTTGACTTTACACCTTCCATTGACTTTGTACCCGGTTTGCTAGCATCCTTGGAGGTCAGACCTACGCTTTTGGGACGGATTGGCGAGGCACAGCGAGACGACCCACAGTTGGTTGAGTTAGTAGAAAAGCTCAAAAGAGGGGAGTCATCGAGCCATCTCCGTAGGTATACCCTAGATGATAAGGGTTGGTTATGTAGGGACGGTAGACTTTGTATACCAAAAGACGATGACCTAAGGAAGACCATTCTTGATGATGCACATCGTTCGAAGATGACCATCCATCCTGGCGGGGACAAGATGTACATGGACATGAGACGAGTTTACTTTTGGGCCGGCATGAAGAGGGATGTGGCTGAGTATGTCGCTAGATGCTTGGTGTGCCAACAAGTAAAAGCGGAGCAAAAGAAACCCGGTGGGTTGCTTCACCCATTGGAGGTTCCACTATGGAAGTGGGAAAGTGTCTCGATGGACTTTGTAGATGGGTTACCAAGATCAAGGAAGGGTAATACGGGGATTTGGGTTATAGTAGATAGACTTACTAAAAGCGCCCATTTCATTCCCGTGAAGAGTAAGAGGACTGCTCCATGGTTAGCTTCTGTATACGTTTGAGAGATAGTTCGTTTGCATGGTGTTCCTTCTAGCATAGTAAGCGACCGCGATCCTATCTTCACTAGCGAATTTTGGAAGAGCTTGCAAGAGGCGGTAGGGTCTCAGTTATGTTTGAGCACCGCGTATCATCCTCAGACGGACGGCCAGACCGAGAGGGTGAATCGTATTCTAGAGGACCTTTTGAGGCTATGTATCCTAGACTTTGGGGGTACATGGGAAGAGCATCTTCCATTGGTGGAGTTCGCATATAATAACAGCTTTCAGTCTAGCATTGGCATGGCACCTTTCGAAGCTCTTTATGGACGACCTTGTCATTCACCTACATGCTGGTGGGAATCTACGGATAAGATCTTACTTGGGCCCGATATGATTAGAGAGACTTCGAAGAAGATTGACTTGATTCGAAGGAGGATGAAGACGGCGCAAGATAGACAGAAATCTTATGCAGACAAAAGGAGGACAGATCTTGAGTTTGACGTTGGGGACATGGTCTTTATCAAAGTGTCTCCATTACGGAACGTTGTTCGCTTTGGGTCTGTTGGGAAATTAGCACCAAGGTTCGTAGGGTCGTTTCCTATTAAGGAGAAGATTGGACAGATGGCGTATAGAGTGGAGTTGCCTGAGAGACTTAGTGGTGTACACAACGTATTCCATGTGTCACATTTGAGGAAGTGCTTGCACGAGACCGCGGAGGTGGTAGAGCCGACCTTGCTTAGAGAGGTGGAGATAGAGCGTGATGCGACGATTCGACGAGATCCTACGCGCATTCTTGGGTCGGAGATCAAGAAGTTGAGGAATCGAGAGGTCAGACTAGTCAAAGTGCAATGGGGAGATGATGAAAACAACGCTACTTGGGAGACAGAAGCGAAGATACGTTCGTTGTACCCTTTTCTTTTTGAGGGTATGTCCTTTAATTTCTCCTTTATCGCTTAGCTTGTACTTATCTTATCTTTAGTATGTCCTCTCGCTAGTATCTTTGACCTTTAGTTAGGATAATCCTATGGTTGAAACATGTGTTTGAGACATGTTATGTATGATGGATGCAAAGTGGATGCAAGTGTTTGCTAGTGGTTGCTCGTGGACGCATATACACACACTATTAGGCACTAGATCGGCTCAGTCACTTCATATTGCATATTGCATATATATGGATGTATTTAGTAAAATGGATGTATGAGGATTTTTTTATCATATGGATGCTGCATTCAGATGATGATTGTGCACGCATATAGAGATAATATGTAGCATTAAGGAACTTTTGCATACATAATGGACGCATGGCACTATCATGATTTGCATTAAGGAGGTCAACTGAATCAGTGGACCGCCTGATTTTCATTAGATATGGAATATACACACACTGTGCATTTAAACATAAAAACATTAGAAGTCTATAAGGACAATGGATGCCTGTGTTTGATGGTTGAGTAGATGGACGATTGGATGTTAGGATATACATTCTTCTTGACTTGAAGATTTCGGGGTCGAAATCCTTTAAGGAGGGGAGAATGTAACACCCCGAAATTCTGTTAATATTAATATTCACAAATTAAAGAAAAACTAATCTCAAACGTGAGAATTGTGGGAAACGGGTTGCGCCATTGTGTTCCTCTCGAAATTCTGGTTGAAATAGAGTCCGAGTTTGCGTGATTTGGACTTCGTATGAAGAAGTTATGGCCATCGGAAGTTTCAGAAAATTCAAAACAGATTTCAGAAAATTCAAAATTCGAAGTCAAACAGGCTAGGCGGGAAATTTCCCGCCCAGCACCCCAGGTCGACTGGGGAGTCAACTGGGCAGTCGACACCCCCCCCCCCAGGTCGACTAGGGAGTCGACTGGGCAGTCGAACTGGGTGTCGACCTGGTCCAGTCGGCTAGGGTTTGACTGAGCCCAATCTTGAGCTGCTGATGTGTCTTTAGGGCTGAGTTGGCTAATTTAACGGTTCAGGTTAGTTCTGAGTTGATCTGACGGCCTAAATAAATCCTAAACTCTATACATACCTAGGTAGTCTCTCACTCTAATTCACATGAAAAATAGAATACCCGCCGTCATGCCATCGCCATGGAACTCTGTGTAGCCGCCGCCAACTAAGAAGGAAGAAAGCTAATCAAAACCCTAATTCTACTCAACTCTAAAGCAAATCAAGACTCTCTTTCTTCTCTAATTGTGAGTATGATGATCTTAACAAGATTATTGCAAACTAATTAGATTAAGTTGTGATATGGATCATAAGAAAATGATGTGAATTGTCATATATGTTGTTGTAAACCTTATGCTATCATGTATGTTGTAAATCCTATGTTATGTGATGATGATATCCTATATGTTGTAAATCATGCTATGATGATATTGTATAGGTTGTAATTTTCTATGCTAAGTTGTGATAAATAATACATGTTATAAAGTCATGATGTTATTATCTATGCTAATTAGTTCATGTTAATCAAATCATAATGTTGATATTATTTGGGCTATGTTGATCTATATGACAAATCACATATGCAAGTTTAGATTGATTAGTAAAGATTATGAACATATGCCATGACATCTATTTAGATCTAGAATTGTGCTATGACATGTGTGAGTTCTATGTGTTAGATGCTAGTTTACACCATCATTATGTTGCATAAACCACATATGCAAGTTTAGACATGAATTTGGATTATGATTATATTATGTAAATTGTGACATTTTACCAAACAAGTTGACACCTTTAGATCCATGACGTGTGTAGTTTTATGCAAGTTTCACCCCTATTATGACTAGATCTATTTTATTTGTCTATATGTTGTGATAATTTATCTTTGTGCTATGAGTTAGACTATTCGAGTCTAACGTATTTTTTGCATTGAATAAGCGAACGTATAACGTGGGTAGGGGTAATATTAAGGATTTAATATTAAGAAATTGGGGTGCAATTGATATGATTTTGCATACCATAAGTGGATGGCCATAATTGAGTCAATTATGGACATCATTAAAATTGGAATTAATTAATGATTTGAATAGGGATATATTTAAAACTGGGGTAAAAGATTATAAGTGTTAATCAATGCTTAGGACACGAGGTTGAACTCGTTTGTGACGTAAAACTGCCCAGACCCGCCCGGCAAATCCAGTAGTCACAAATGTCAGCCCAATGTTAGAGGTCCTAGGCCCAAACTAAAGCATAACAGTTGTAAAGACACGAGGTTAGACTCTTTTATGGTGTAAGACTGCCCGGACCCGCCCGGTAAATCCAGCTGCCATAAATGCCAGTCTAATGTGAGAGGTCTTTATGAGGTTATGGCCTGAATGAATTATGAAATACTTAACCAGATAAACATGTAAGGTGGGACATGGGGGTTAAGTAGGTGCCTTGGGTGGCATGAGGAATCTAGTGAGTGATTTTAGTGGCAATTGAAATACGATTAGTAAGACTTAACCAAACACACATGTAAATGAACATGACTAAGAGGGTTAAGTGGGATATACTAGTGGGGACAAGCTTAGGTGGATAGCTTGTGGGGGCCCATTTCAACCAATAACCCAAACGTATCTTTGTGGGCTCGACCCAAGTCGAGTACGGGACACGCATACTGGGTTTGACTATAAGAGGCCAAACGGGGTAGCGATGGCAACGCAAGTCCAACGGGTTTCATATGCGTGTGTGGACCCGGGCTGGTAGGTAAGACGTTGTTGCATCGTGTAGGTATAAGCCGTGCATTCTCAAGTTGTATCGGGTTGCCACTTTAGGGGAGTGATACACCCCACTGTGGGGCCAGCACGTGTATCTACGAGTAGGGAGCCGATCGAAAGTGGGTAGTGGGGTACACCTAGTAGAGATAGGGGCAGGCGACACATATGTAGTCAGCTAGGGGTACACGAAGCTATTTATATAATTTCTAAGTGAAGCAAGTGGGATCAACCTTTAGGGTGACTGGTGTGGTGCAGTGTAGTAATTATTCGTTAGTAATTAGGTGTGCCTTTAACGTTATCTTTATCTGCTCTTCCATACTCAATAGTTCATAGACATTTCCTTGTTTTCCAGCTTATGCCTTAGTCTAATTATTTTGATAATAGTATTGTTAGAATTATCATACTCGCCAGACTTTATGTCTGACCCCCTCCATTTCTATCTTTTCCCCCTCCAGGTCCTCAGGGTGGGCCCAGCTCTAGTGGAGCTTGATTGGATTGCTTTATCTCTCTTTTGGAAAGCTTGGACCGTTGAAGTAAAGTCCAGCTTGTTATCTTCTTTAATGGCTATTTATGTAATGGTATTATGTATTTTGTTTTATCAAGATGGATATTGTACTTGACTCTGATTTATGGTTTTTATGATGCAACAAACATGTTTAACTTCCGCTGCAATGAAATAAAGTTTTAGATTTCCAAGTACTACTTATTATCTGTCTTGTTGTAATTTTTCTGTTCTATATTCACTTAAAACCTCCATGGAAGTTAATGCATTCCCTTTGTGAGTGACATTAATGGACATGGGGTGTTACAGAAACCCTCATTAACAGATTGTCTTGATGGCCCTGATTGACGGAGTGGACAAAGATAAAGAGTTTGGAAGATACTTAGCTGGCAAGCCGCCACTGACTAGAGAAGTATTCTATGAAAAAATTAATGTTCGTTTATGGTAGGAATAAATATACGCCAATGGGAAGAGGAAGGCTACCGACAAAGAGGACATACAAAGCAGTGTGGCCATCAAACAATCTGGAGACAGTTCTGGAAAGGTAGAGGTCAACGTTGGAAACAAAAACTAGGGGAATGGTCATCAGTCTGGAAACGGGCAACAGGAGAAGAAATCAAGGGAATGACCCGTAGAGGAGGCCTTGGTTCAAACCATTTGAAAATTTTATGCCATTGAATGATACACTAGAAAATATTTTCCTGGGTACCTACAACGTTCTTCAATATAAGAGGCCTCCGTCGAGAGATTCGACGGAGAAAGAACGACAGACGGGAAAGTTTTGCCTTTTTCATTAGACCTATGGTCATTCCACCAATGAATGCCGTCATTTGAGAGACGTCATCGAGAAGCTACTCCGTTGAGGAAAGTTGGACGAGTACAAGGCTGGTCCAAGAGATACGGGGCAAGCTGGGCAGGCCCCGAACCAAAACCAACCCGTTGCTAGGCCAACCGCTCAGCAGAAAGGAAAGAACATTGTCATCAATACTACAGTAGGAGGGCCTCATTCTGCTTGACACAGCTTTAGGGCAATGGATCAGTATGTGAATGCGGCCAAACACCTTGAAGTGGGAGAATGTAGTAATCCCGAAATTGAAGCTCCGATAAAGCAGCACAAAACGATGTTTGATGACATCATCTTTCATGATAGAGATTGTATTGGAGTTCACGCTCCCACTGAAGATCCTTTAGTGATCATGGCAACCGTCGGTCCCGCTTTGGTCAATAAGGTTTTGGTGGATAATGGAAGTTCAGTAAACATCCTGTTTAAGAAAGCTTTTGATCAGATGAAGCTTGAGGCGAAAGGTTTGAAGCTCTATGAGGGATGGATACATGGCTTCAATGGAGCCTCAACAACCCCGACCAGTGTGGAATTATCAGTAACTTTAGGAGAAGGAGATCGCCGGAGAGTGAGAATTCTTCCATTTGTGGTATTGGATATTGAGTCACCTTATAATGCCCTTTTGGGCTGACCGGCTCTAGCAGAATTCAGAGCTTGTATTGCACCCTGATGCCTATTGCTAAAGTTCCCGACAGATGCAGGAGTGGGAGTAGTTAGAGGTGACCTGGTCACAGGACGAGCTTGCTACATATCAGAGTTAAAGTTGTTGCTCAAAGGATTAAACATAGAACCAAAGGGTACTCCTCCACCCGCAAAGGATGACACAACATAGCAATTAAAGATGGCCCCGAAGGAGCCGTCCAGAGAACTTCTCGAGTATATAGATCCCAGAGAGGACGAGGAATCTGGGGGCAGAATGGCGACTCCAAATGAAACAACTGTGGATATTCCAATCGACAATAATGACCCAGTGAAGGTCTTGAAGATCAGGTCCCAGTTAGACTCTCTTCGCGCAAAAGAATTGATCGACTTCCTAAAGGCCAACTTGGATGTGTTTGCCTGGACCCATGCTAACATGTGTGGGATAACCCCATCAATCATAAGCCACTCATTGAGTATCAACCCGAAGCATCCACCTGTCAAGCAGAAAAGGCGAATGCTAGGCCCAGACAGGTCAGCTGCCTTAAAGAAAGAAGTTGAGAAGTTGAGGAGCAAAAGATTCATTAGAGATTCAATTTACCCAGAATGGATTTCAAATCTGGTTTTGGTGAAGAAGGCCAATGGGAAATGGTGCACCTACATCAATTTTTCAGATTTGAACAAGCTTGCCTAAAGCAAAGTTTTCCACTTCTTAGAATCAATCAATTGGTGGATTCAACCGCGGGTCACGAACTTCTCTCCTTCATGGATGCATATTCTGGATATAACCAAATTCCTATGCATGTCCAAGACCATACCAGCTTCATCACAGATTTGGGATTGTACTGCTATGTAGTGATGCCTTTTGGCTTAAAGAACGCTGGAGCTACATATCAATGATTGGTAAACCGGATGTTCTACAGTCAGATTGGGAAGACGATGGAAGTGTATGTTGATGATATGCTTGTGAAATCCAGACAATCATCCAACCATACCACTGATATAGCAGAAATGTTTGACATCCTTAGGCGATACGGGATGAAGCTCAACCCTCTAAAGTGTTCATTTGGAATAGCATCTGGAAAATTCTTGGGCTTTATCGTTAGCTCGCGAGGAACCGAAATCAATCCAGATCAGATTGCAGCGATCATAAATATTCAAGAACCAAGGCAAATCAAAGATGTGCAAAGCCTCGCTGGGAAAGTAGCCACGTTAAGTAGATTCATCTCCAAAGCTATGAAGTGCATTCCATTTTTTGACTTGATGAAGCGAGAGAAGCTCAATTTCAGGTGGGCTCCTGATAGTGTAGAAGCATTCCAGAACCTCCTGAATCATCTGGATAAACCTCCAATGTTGTCCAAGCCGGTAGATCACGAGGATTTGTTCGTGTACTTGGCAGTATCATCCCACGCAATAAGTTCAGCCCTGGTGAGGGAAGAAGATAAAGTCCAGAGACCGGTGCACTATGTAAGTAAGAAACTAGCAGTGGCAGAACGAAACTATCCAAAGATAGAAAAGCTTGCGTATAGTTTGCTGATCGCATCTAGAAATCTTCGCAACTATTTTTAGGCTCATCCTATCACTGTGTACACCGATCACCCGCTACGGCAAGTGTTGCAAAGACCAGAGGCTTCGGAAGGCTACTCAAGTGGAATATCGAGTTGAGTCAGTTTGATCTGAATATTTAGCCCCGAAGATTGATAAGGGGCAAGTACTGGAAGATTTTATAGCAGATTTTACTATCCCAGAGGATGATGTGGTGAGTGAAGAAGTTGATCCTCCAAAACAACTTGTTGACCCTAACACCTGGAAACTGTATACTGACGGAGCCAGGAATGACAAACGATCTGTTGCTGGGGTGGTATTGGTAACTCTCGAAGAACGATCTATATAATATGCTTTGAGATTAGGGTTCCACACCACCAACAACGAATCAGAGTATGAAGCCCTAAATGCCGGGCTAAATCTTGCGAGGGAGATAGGAATAACAAAGTTGGATATCTTTTGCGATTCGAAGATAGTGGTGAACCAGGTTAATGAAGAGTTTCAGGCCAAAGGGCCAAGGCTTATATCGTACTTGAAGGAAGTAAGAAAGTTGCAGGTGGCTTGAAACACTATAGCATAACGCATATCCCCCGATCAGAGAACTAGAGGACGGATAAGTTGGCCAAGATGGCAAGTGCTGATAACCCTGAGGACACAGTTGATCCTGTACTGGAGACTGATCCAGAAAGGGAGTCATGGATGACACCCATAAAGAACTTCTTGATAAATGGGACACTTCCTACCAAAAAGGGCGAAAGGCGTGCTGTCATTCGTAAAGCCTCCAGATATGTCATGCAAGGTGGAGTTTTGTACCGACAAGGATTCTTGATGCCGCTCCTCCGGCATATAGCCCACGATGACATCGAAAGAGTGTTAAGGGAAGCTCATGAAGGTGAATGTAGCGACCACACTGGAGGCCAAACACAGGCAAAGAAGATACTACGATACGACTATTTTTGGCCCATTGTGAACAAAGATGCAGCTAAATATGCACAGCGTTACGATAGCAGCCAGAAATTCTCCAAGATCCCAGAGCACCTCCTAACCGGTTAACAACAATGATGAGCCAGTGTCCCTTCGCTATATGGGGAATTGATATTATTGGAAGCCTCCCTATTGCTAAGGGTGGGTCTAAGTACGCCATCGTAGCTGTAGATTACTTCACGAAGTGGGTCAAAGCGGAGCAACTAACCACGATCACAACCAAGAGGGTGATCAACTTCATTGTGAGAAACATTATATGTTAATTTGGGATCCCGAAATTCATCATAACAGATAATGGGACCCAATTCGACAGCACCAAGTTCCGGGACTTTTGCCAAAGATACCTTATCGAGAAGAGATTCATAGCGGTGGCACATCCGCAATCAAATGGGAAGGTAGAAGTGGAAAACAAAGTAATCAAGTCCATTTTGAAAAAGCGATTGAAGCGGGCCAAAGCCATGTGGGTTGATGAACTACCTCTGACATTATAGGCCTACAGAACAACCTTCAAGTCAGCCACCGGGCATACGCCCTTTTCCCTTGCTTTTGAATCTGAAGCGGTCATCCTGGTTGAGTTAGAAGAACCATCCCACAGGGTCACTTACTACGACCCAATGACTAACAATGAATTGCTCCTTGAATCCCTGGATATGGTAGAAGAGAAAACGGACGAGGCGGATCTATGTGCCCTGCGACACAAACAGAAAGTCGCTCGATACTACGACAAAAGGGTCTGAGCTCTAACATTTGAACCTGTAGACTTGGTTCTAAAGCGCGTACTTCCACCCCCAGTACACTTGGGCCCGAAATGGGAAGGACCTTATGCCATCCTACGGAGGCTTGATAATGGAGCCTTCAAGCTAACGACCATGGATGGAGATGAAATCCCCAGAGTGTGAAATGCCCAGCATTTGAGGCATTAACTGACATGAAATTGTCAGTTTTATTCTTTTGTTTTTAGGACCATGTAAAAAGGCACGACTTGCCTAGAACAGTCCGATTATATAAGCAAATGATTATAAAGTGGACGTAGGTCATGGTTCGACCAAACCACTATAAAATATCCTGTGTCATTTACATTTACTACACGATTTCTTATCTATTCTGCCATTCTTTACTCACATGAATCATTATAATATTTAAAATTTTCTATGAGCTTTGTAACAATCTCGAAGTGCGTAATTGAAAGTGCCTTCTATCAGATCAGAAGGTCAACAGTATGCAGAATACTGAGGACGCAATAAAGCAAATGACACAACAACCGACACTCTATTTCTCACGACTTGAGAAAGAGTACAAAAGACAAGGACATGGATTGTCCATGAGATGTGAAGGTGTACCATGATTCAAAATACCATCTCAACAACACTCTACCCTAGGTATTCGACGGGAGAGTATAAAGGTGCCAGAGACTGGGCGCCACAAAAGAACTCCTACCCCGCTGAAGGAACGAAGGGCAACCTGAAAGATGAGTTCGAACTCTATCCTGGGCATACGATAGGAGAGTATAAAGGCATATCGACTAAATGCCATTAAAAGGCTCCTACCTCGTCGTAGTATCGGGGGAAAGATTGATAACTGAACCCGAACCCTTCATGTTCGGACATGGAGGGCAACACAGACTCGATCCTAATCAATCCTCAACAAACCCGGGTCAGGCATCACGTAAATGACTGATTGGTCGCATACTCATACACATTTATGCATAGTGCAGGAGTTTTTAATTTTCATTGCACATGATTCTAACTTAGTTATGATTCAAGTGTTTGTAACTATGAATGATAAACTTGCAGGTACGCAATGATGAAAAAGAAACAGATTTTCATTTACCAAATGTAGGTTTACAAAACAAGACTAGACAAAATAAGAGGGCCTTACTAGCAGCTACATCGCAAGGCCAGTGGAAAGCCTAAAAACAAAATCTGGACTGACAAGAAAACTCTACTTGGGCATGGGAGATGACCTCAGCCTCTTTTCCTTCTTCTGCTTTTTTGGTTCTTCCTTGCCGGCGTCAGATTTATCCTGCTTTCTCTTCTTCTTATCGGAAGGAGGATCCTATGGCGAATCAGAAGATTGGGATGCAAGCTGCATAGTTATCGATTTACCAGACAACTTTATGATTAATCCAGTCTTGGGGTCAGCTGTTGTAATAGGTGCTACATTTAGAGGCTCTTGCTCCTCTATTTTTAAGGCCAGAGGTTCATCTCTCTGCCTTCATATCAGGCAGAGTCATGCTATCGTCATCCTTGTTCTCTCCCATGATGTCTACTTCCTCTTCTTCATCCCCATGACCCTCATTGGTATCCTGCAAAGCTCCATTGATTTCAGCATTTTTGGGACATCTGTGCCTGATACCTTGATGGTCTCCTTAGTTGTCTCAACCTCGGTATGCTTAGGAACTTCGGGGATGACCTCAGTGATTGGAGGCACGTTGACCTTCTCAGCCTTAGCCTGCTTTTCCACAATCACTTCGGTAGACTTGACACCTATATTACGAGAAGCAACTGTTATTAGTTTGGGAGAAAGCATAGTCTTCTCAACTGTTTGATCCAAAGTGCGATGACAAGTTACGACAGCTTTGACAAATTGTGGGGAAATTGTGGAGATACCTTCCGCTGACTCTTCGGCTGAAGCTGCAGCAGAAACCCCGATAGCCAGGGGAACCGGAACCCCAGCGATCAGTGGATCATCTGGACTATACTCTTCAACTTCAGAGGGTTTGGGCTCCGGTGCTGAGCTTGAACCTTCATCAATCTTTCTCTTACCCTTGAGTTCAAGTTTCTCTTTCTCCATGGCCTCTTGGATCTGACGCCTGCCCTCTGCTAAAGCGTCAGGCTCTCCACCCTTGAGGAAAGTCATCATAAGTTGGCCCCCGTCGATTTCCTTAACCTTTAGGCATTGCTTTTCTCCCTCGACAATCATATCCCATACATTAACCAAGGTGGTGTGATAGTCTTTAATCCAAGAGATGTCACAAGTTCGAATGACCTGAGCAAAGAAGTCCATTAGCAGCTCCTCGAACCCTTCTATCTCATTTTCGGCTGCGACAACGTTAGCGATGGCAGTGAAGGCTGACTCAAGAGCAGCATTGGCATTACTCTCGGCCAGAGATGCCCGTCCCTCAGCATGAGCAAGTCTGTTGTTCAAGTCCGCATTTTCCTTTTCAATATGAGCGACATCGTCCTTTAAGCTTGCTTTTTTCCCTTTCCCAAGCAGTCTTCTCGGTTGCAAGACGATCCTCCGACGCCTTTAGCTCATTGTTAGTTGTCCTGAGATCATCTATCTCTTTCTTCAGAGCCACACATTCTTGGCGGTGTGAATCAATCTCAAGATGGAAGCATTTCGTAGCATTTTCCAATTCAATTTAAAAAAATTTAGCATCCCGCTGAGCTAAAGCAAGGAGAGCCTGTGAATCCTCAAGATCCTTTACTGCCTTACTCCTGGCCCTAGCGTCATTGTCAATCTATACTCTAGCTCTAGCCGCTTCCGTTTCTAGATGACGGGTTACATTTGAAAGGTTCTTGGCATGTTTCTTCATTACCCTATATTGCTTAGCTACATGGCCGAACTGTCCTACAACTTCGACATCCCAGTCCTCAGGAACCGATTCGAGATCTGGGACGAAAACCATGTTGTATATAATGTAGTTGTATACACAATTATATGATTTTTGTTTGATGATAACAATCAAATAAATATTATTTTAAATGTGTTTGTTACTGTACCGTTCTATATATAGATCACTGACAAGAATATAATATTTATATTTAAATAGAACACGACTGTACAGACATTCATATATTTATACAATATTTTATTTAAATTGGATATTATATTTCAAACATTCAAACAGTACAATTATTTACAACTCCACTATTTAAACACTTCACTGAATTTTGTACTTGTAAATAAACTGAATTAAATAGACAAGTTTGTTTGACAACAATAATATAACATTTTATTTCAAACGAATTTGTTTATTACAAACTTCAGTACAATTCATATATATATATATATATATATATATATATATATATATATATATATATATATATATATACAGCTTCTCACACTCACACTCGACTATACATCTCATACATATACAATCACTCAGTTTTCTTTTTAAATTTACAGACACATTGATACACTGATACACCGACACTGTCTTCTATATACAATCTTCTGTCTTCACAGTTCTCTGTCAGTCCAGTCATCATCTTCTTACCTGTCACAATGAAACACAAACATAGTACACTGCAATAGAATTTAAACTGAATATATGCAAATATAAATTTTATTTTTAAAAATTTTATTTGCCTTAGATTTCTGGTGTGTTTCTCATCATTTTTCATGACTTGATCTGATTTATCTGTGTCTAGGCAGACAGTTTGTATATGTACAGGGACAAGAAATTTTCTGAATGGCTGCATATACACACGTGTATATATATACATGTGTGCACTGCCACGTCAATTCAGTGTGCAACTGAGGAGTAGCCACATGGACCTTCTTAACTCAATGCAAAAATACAAAGTCAAAACAGAAAATTCAAAACATTGCAAATGAACACAAGCAAGCCAAAGTGTCAAAATTAAACTGCTACAAGTCAGGTTTCAATTTCAATGGCATCAACAAAATGGTGATCATATAAACAACAAGTTCATGCCTAAAGGCAGTAGTTCAGCATGATCAAAGTGTGGTACACAGCATTTTCAAAAGGGTAATCAAGGCAGCATAATGGAAACATGTATGCATGGTGCATAAGCAATGGTGAACAAGCAAACTGCATGGTGATGGAGCAACTAAAATTACGTGTCATGGGCCAAAGTGAACAGGTCAAGCAGCTCAGTAATGAAACACAATGGTTCAACAGTTTTTGGTGCATCAGATTTTCAGTCTACATGGCAATAGCAAGTGTGATATATGTAGTATGTACACAGCATGAAAATAGTCAAGTTCAAAGCATTTCAGTTTAAAAGGTTACATGCATGGTCGAAGCTGTTTCAGATTTCATGAGAACTTGTGCATGTACATTAATGTCTACTACTCAGCATTTTAGTAAACAAACAAGTTTGCAAACATAAACATAGTTGGCTGCATGGTGCAACATGATCAAAACCAAATCAGTTTTTCACAAACAAAAGTCATGGGTCAAACATAGAGTCTATGCACCAAGAAAACTGAGATGTTCATCACTTATGATCAACATCTCTAAAATGGTCGAGCAACAGGTCAACAAAAACAAATGGTGCAACAAGGATCAAAGCAATGTGAATGGAAAACAACAGAGAGCACATGCTCATGGTAAAAGCGACAAGCATAATACACTCATCTCAACAATGTATACATGAATGGCAAACAACTCGAGGGAAAAATCTGTTTTAGGATGGTGATGAACACAAGATCAAAGCAGAAGTGTTCAAGTACTACAGAAAAGTAGTTTGCAGAATTAAACATCATGGTGATTAGGCAAGAAGCAAATCTGTTTAAAGTCAGCATACAGATTTCCAGAAACTACTCAATTGATTTATGAAAAATAAAATCATTTCTTTCCTGAAAATGGCAAATGTTGTTTTGGCATGTTTCATATCAAGTTTCCAGAAATGCACAAGGATATTGCAGTCAATTTGGTTCATGGCAAGTATGAAATCTCGAGGATATTTAATTCCAGAATTTCCAGTATTCATATTGGCAAGAGTTTAGCATTTCCTGAATTTCAACTAATCTTTCTTTTGACCAAGAAGTTATTTCCAGAATCTGTTTTTAAGGCAAGTTTTAAAATTCAGAAATGCACAAATTTATTTCTGAAATCAGGATTTTTGTTTTGGCAACAATGTTTTTTTTTTGGCAAATGGGAATTTCAAATGCAAGAAAACAAATTCAGATTTTTCAGGAATTTCCCAGGTCTATTAAGGCAAGAAATCTGTCAGTTTCTTTCCAGAATTCAAACATCAAATTTCAAGGGTCCACAAGCATTCACAGAATATAGATATCATTTCTAATTCAAAAGGGGAAAGCAGCAAAATTGAAATACAAGAGCCAAGGAGAATAAATCACGCAAGCTTTTCAATTCCAAGATTTCAAATTCAAGAATCATTTTTAATTCGATAATGTCAAAAAGGGAAAACACATAAATCAGCCAAGTCAACGATTGAAATCAGAGGCAAAAAATTCTCGCAAATCAGATTTCGTCATTTCAGGAAATCAAAGATTTTTAGGATTTACTAATCCTATTTTATCACACAAATCATCACTGGCAAACGAAGATCGAAAATCAATAAACACAAATTCATAGAGCGACATTTAAAATCTTTTTCATACTCACAGTTTTTCGATCGAGAATTTCTCCAAATCAATCTAGCAAGCCACAAAGTGTTTCGAGCTTCAGAGACAATTCATACATAAAGCAATCGATTCAAGTTGGGGCAAATTTCAGAAACCCTAGTTTTGATTTCCACTTTCCAGCGCCGCCATTAGTTTTCCAGAAAGATCGGGCTAAAAGAAAAAGGGGGGGCAACACTTTACAAAAGGGCCGACCAAGTTTCAACATGAAAAAGGGGATGACCCTTTAGTTTCAATCTCCTAGGGTTTTATAGTTTGTTTTATTTTGTATTGTTTTTATTTTGAATTGCAATCGACCAATCAGTTTCTAGAATTCTGTAAAAATATAGGGTATACAGGTTACGGGCTTGTAATCCGGGGGAAATCTGGTCTAGTGAATATAGACCAGTCTACGGTTTTGAGCGTAGGGTTAGAATAGGAGCAGGGATTGCGAGTGTACATGGTCTTGTATGCGGGATCTGTTTTAACACCTAGTAGAAACCTTAGAAATGCAGCAGTAGGCTTGGTTTTGCCGAAGCTGGGTATATCTGTGTGTGATTTATTTTCTGCATTTCTGTTTCTGCTATATTCTGTTATCTGTTTATTATTATATGTCTCGTTAGATTTTTAATTCAGTTAAAAACTGTGATAAACCCTATTCACCCTCCCCCCTCTAGGGTTATTCTAGATCCAACAAGTGGTATTAGAGCCTGGTTATCTCATTAACGCTAGAATCATGGATCCTAGTTGTCAGCCGATAGAGAGTCAGTTCAGTTCATTTCCAACTATTTTCGATGGAACAGATTTTTCAAACTGGAAATCCAAAATGGAATTTTATTTAAAATTTGTTATTATTAAATATTGGGATGTTCTTATCAATGGATTTGATAGTTTAGATATTACTTTCAATACTCAGGCTATGAAAATTATATTTGATTATCTTAGTACTGAACAGTTTAATCTTATCTGCCATTGTTTATCTGCACAGGAAATCTGGGATACTCTCAATACGAAGTATGGAAGATCTAACAACGGTAGCTCAAAGCCCGAGAAAGTCAACTCAGATTTAGAGTTTTGTTTAACAGGATTTACAAATGAAAATTCTGAAGGATCAGATAATGGAGAATCAACGGATGCTGAAACAGAAAATCTCTCATATGAAGATTTAGTTTATATGTGCGTAGATTTAACTAAATCTATTGACAAACTCCATTCTAAAAATAAATCTTTGAAAACTGGTAATCGTGAGTTGACAAGCAAAATTCATTGTTTGGAATTAAAACTTGAAGATGTTGTGAAATTTGAAAATTCTAATTGTGAAAATTGTTTGAAATTAAAAACTGATCTCGTTCATCTCAATAATAACATTCAAAGGCTTGAAGAAGAAATTCTAATTTTAAAAGATAACGAGATTGAGCTGAAAGATGCAAACAATTGTTTATAAGAGGAATTTATAAATTTTAAGGCTACCCAAAATTCCAAACATGAAATTGCTGAAAATGATAGTTTGTTGAAAACGGATCTGATTTTGAAAGAGCTTAAAATCGAAATTGAAAATTTGAAGAAACTTGAATCTGAAAGTCGAAAATATTTTAATTTTGAAATGGCTGAGTCCCAAACCAAAATTAAATTGCTTAATGTTGAAAATTTGGTTTTGAAATCTGAGTTTGAAAGATGTAAGATCACTGAAAATCGTTGTTCAGATTTAATTAAAGAAAATAGTGATCTTAAAACTGAAATTCAACAACTTGAAACAATTCTGTCTAAATTTTCAAACGGTGAAAAATCTTTGGATATGTTGTTGAAAAACCAATTTTCTGTTGGAAATAAACGTGGTCTTGGTTTTGGGAGAATAAATGGTTTTGAAAAACGAAATTCAAGTGATTTTAAAAATCCTTTAAACTCCTTTGAAAAGAATAGCTTTGGAAATTTTAACTCTGATAATTCCAAAAGGTTTTTAAATCACGAACGAAATGAGTATGTGTTTTATAACTAACCATTTAAACAATCTTGGATCTCAAAAGAAAATAATACGAGGTTTGTTAAATTCAAACAGATTTGGGTTCCCAAGGGTACAAAGATAAATTCAGATGGTTTGTTATATAGACAGGTTTGGGTACCGAAAGTTCGATACACAGCTATGAGTGGTAAAACAATCTTTGTTAGACCACTTAACCCTCTCAATGCTATGTACCAGTGATGGCTGAGGAACTGCTTTGGAAAAGAAAATTTGAATTCAAGCTATTCCACATCTTTGATTTATTTAGAGTTCCTTAGCTAAGTCTGTTGAGTTAGAGATTCTGTTTTACATTGGATTCTGGTATGATCTCTAAACTCTCCTTTATTCTCTTTGTTTTTATTTTCTGTGTTTATTCCTTCCTCTATCCCCTTCTGTTTTTGTTTTTGATTTGACACTGCCATTTTCTTCTTTGTCTGTACTTCTTAAACTTCCAGTTGCAGAATTCATGATTTTCTGGAAATTTGCTTTATTAAATCATCGTGTGTTAATCATTTCCATATCCTGAATTTGAACTTATATATCTGCAATTGTTTTGAAGTTTAGTTTTCTGATTATCTGAATTCTTAACAGTGTTGGAGCATTAATATCATATCTTGAACACTGTTATTTTGAATTCTAAATTTTTGAAGATATGAATAATTAATGAAATTTCACACACTTATGTTGTTTTGAGTTTTTTCTTCTAATTCATTTTAGAAAAGCTTGAAATATTATACTCATTACAACACTCTGTTATTTATCAGTTGAGATATTTTCATTATTTTTCAGATTGGCTTGGATATTTTGAATTGTATTGAATCACAGTGATACATCCTGAATTTCACCTTTATTCATGTTCATTATGGTTAAAATCTGCTTGTTTGAAATATCTGAAATTCTTGATATTTTGAGTATCACACACCTCTTAATCCTGAAATTATCAACTTGTGTGAATAATTCATTATATCTCAAACTTGACATTGTTTCAAGTGATTTCAAATAAATTATTTTTAAGTTTTTGAATCATGAATACCTCTCAAACTTGATGTAAATGAACTGAATTTTTTCTTTGGGCTTGTCAGAAATAGTTTTGAAAAATTCTTTGCAAATCCTGTCTTAAATCTCTTTATTATTTCATGGTTATTTGATTTAAATATTTGTTTGTTTGAAATCATTTGAAATTATTGATTTACTGAATCACACACATATCTAGAGTCAAAATTTTTAATCTGGTGTGATTGATTCATTAAATTCTAATATTTTCATATTCCTTCAAATGATTTAAAATAAACAATATTTTTAAATCTGGGATCATGAATCATCTTTTGTGACCATCTGAAACTTCTGTGAAACATTTTCTGACAAGTCTGCTGTGATATTGATTTCTGTGCTGCTCTGATACTGTCTTTAAAAAAAAGGTTTTCAAATAACTACTTCTTTTTGACTGCTGCTATGATAGATGAAATTTATTTGCTAGTCTTGTCTCCTTGGGCCTTGTGATCGATTTTCAATTTGTCTGTGAAATCCTTGTTTATCTCCAGTATGATTATGATCCTCATTAATAGGGACACCAAGTGGTATCAGAAGTGCCTTATATTTGTCTCACCCATCTATATTTAGATTCAAATCTTCACCATGTATAAATCCACACACTCTTTTTTCCTTGTACACATTTTCCCCTCTTGTCGTGTATAGATCAGCATATTCCTCTTGTAATTGATTTTCAATTTTAGAATTATTTATTAATTATTCATTCAGAAATTGAAATCAATATCAAAATTGAACTGTATTTATAATTCATCAAAATAATTATCAGATTTTGAAATTGTGATGAATTGTGACTGCATTATATTTCACAACAAGAGGAGATTTTATTTATATTTTCATGATAGTTGAACATTTATTATAATATCTTTGAACTGGCAATTATTTCACGACCATCTTCATTACTTATCATCCTTCTACCATCCGTTATGATTTTATATTAACGTGGAGAGTTAATTTTTTTTAAGAATCTGTTTGAATAAACAGTGAAAATATTTGTGATGGAATTATGGTTATGTTATTTTTCAAAATTAGTGACAATTGAAATTTTCAATGATCTCAGTACAGTTGATCATATTTCATAATATAATTAATTTAGAAATTTATTTCACAGTCCATTTCTGTATCTACCACTTTTCTATCATTCATATTGGTTTTATATACCGAGGAGTTTTTCCTTTTAAAGTTGAAAATAATAAATATAATTAATACATAAGTGTGTCTCTAACCTCATTTAAAAATCCAAGCTCTGGTCATGCATGGTTATGAGACAACTTATAATTTAAGCTGCGACTGACCTCATTTAAAAATCCAAGCTCTGGTTATGCATGGTCAGTGTGCTCTTAAATAAATAATAAAAAAATATGCTAAATTGAAATTAAACTGAAATCCTCCTTGGTGTTTATAAAAACCAGCCTATCAATCCGTGTTCTAATCTGTGAAATGTGTTAATATCTTATGAAGTATTATGATTTGTTGATTGATAGCTACTAGGATTTGAGACTATCTGATTTTGTCACTTAAGTTGAATTTATAATTATTGTCCAAATCCATCACTGTATTTTGTGCTTTATTTTTTATAAAATTCTTTTGGAAAAAAATTGAAAACATATGTTTTTGAAACTCTCTCCATAATATATAAAATTCATCGTAAATCCGTCATTTTCTACAATGTGAAATATGCCACCAGTTCTAAGTTTATTATGATTTTTTTGACTTATTGAGATTTATGATGATCGTTCTTCCTCTTAAGCTGATATTATATTTTAGTCATTTTTCATCTATATTTTAAAATTTTGTATCTTTTGATGATAACAAAAGGGGGAGAATGGATTGAGATTTTGATTTATGAGTGAATATTTTATAAATATTTTTAATTTTGAAAATTCATTATTATTCATTCATTTCACTCACGCACAGTTATAGGGGGGTTTCTGTTGTAGGGGGAGCTACTAAATAGGGGGAGTTCAAAAATTTACTGTCAAACACATTTATTGTGCTCAAAATCTTTTATTTGTTTGTCATCATCAAAAGGGGGAGATTGTTGTATATAACATAGTTGTATACACAATTATATGATTTTGTTTGATGATAACAATCAAATAAATATTATTTTAAATGTGTTTGTTACTGTACTGTTCTATATATAGATCACAGACAGGAATATAATATTTATATTTAAATAGAATACGACTGTACAGACATTCATATATTTATACAGTATTTTATTTAAATTGGATATTATATTTCAAACATTCAAGCAGTACAATTATTTACAACTCCACTATTTAAACACTTCACAGAATTTTGTACTTGTAAATAAACTGAATAAAATAGACAAGTTTGTTTGACAACAATAATATAACATTTTATTTCAAACGAATTTGTTTATTACAAACTTCAGTACAATTCATATATATATATATATATATGCTGGCTAGCTTTTTGACCAAGCCACCCAGGATCATTCATAAGAAGAAAGCATGAAACCACGATCTCTAAGAACATGAAGGAATGGATCGCACACTATCGACTAGCCCCGATGTCGGATCGCACACTATCGACTCGCCCCGATGTCGGATCGCACACTATCGACTCACCCGATGTCGGATCGCCCCCATTCCATCAGCGGAACGAAACCTCTATGCGGCTCGATCCGAACCTATATTGTTGCCCAGGTTAGACCAATCCGATCCCCTGATGCATGGCGAACCCTCTGACCCGTTCAAGCGTGAGCTAGTCTTCAGCGATCCGAGACGCATGGATCTAGCGACACGTGTCCCTAACCGTCATTCTGACCGATTCTCCCCATCTGCACGATCCGATTTTCAAGGGGATCGCGACACCTGTCCACAACGGCAAATTTGACTATTTCTTCAACGGAGGCGATGCGATCCGATGTTCTCGGGATTCGTGCCACGTGTTACCACGACCCGCCTGACAAAATCAGCTATAAATAGCCTGGAGCTTGGCATTTTTTGGGATCTTTTGGCAATATTGAGTACTGAATCCGCCATTATTGTCAAAATACTAGAGTATTGAGAGAAATCCTTGATTGTATTAGCTTTCAAAGTATAATCAATAATATATAAAGTGGACGTAGGCTCGTTAACGCCGAACGACTATAAATTCTGTGTGTTATTTTCTTTTTCCTCGTCCTTCAGTTGAAACTCTATAACATTCGGAACAATTTGGGTGTTAGGTCCAAATTTTGATCTAAAATTTTGGTGCTTTCATTGAGAGGACAATCCTAAAGTTTCACTATTCAGTTCGTTGAAGATTCCAGCGATTCGGATATCATGGCTGGAAAAAGATCTAAGGAAGCACGACCTTCGCAAACCAATGAAACAATTGAAGAAAGTGTGCACGAGCTAGGCAATGAGGAGACTCTGGATCGCGGAGCGCTGGGGGCGAATCGATCCGATGAAGACGCCACGCTCCGAGTCGACGAGAACGAGACGATCCGGACTGCTGAAGGGCTTGTTACTCGATCCCGAGGCAACGTCTCGAACCCCCCACGCACCGCGACCGCGAATCAATCTCAGGGGGGCGTTGCGAGCCGCCATCCTTGAACCACAGCGATTTGAATTGATGATCAGACTACAACTCGACCTGGAAAGGAGCCTATGGCTCGCTCCTACCGTCCTGGCCCCTCCGCTCGACCTGGCTCAAGCTCTTTGCGCATAAGAGAAAGTGATGATGATCAGTATGATCCTGCTGCTCCCGTTACTGAGGGGGATCTCTCTCGCTTTTCCGAAATGTGGGAGAGGTTGTTTGATGAATTGGCTACCCAAAGGCAGGAAAGCTCCGTCCTACGAAAAAATTTGACTGCTATGGATAGAAGACTTGATGAGCTTGCAAGGCAAAGAACGCCGTCGGTTCGTCCACTCACTCCAGGATATTCTTCTTCGTTTGAGGAATCGCCGAGACCTCCGCGATGACCGTATGAGAGAGCCGAAAACATAGAGCAGGTTCGGTTCGGAACCCTGCCATCACAGGAAGAAGAAGCGCTGGGGGCGGGGCCCTCAAACCGTAACGTGAACGATCAAGCCACAGCTCCCAGGACTCGAGATGTGGACAGTCCTGTGCATAACAGACTACCTCAGCCCCATCGCCGCGCACATGCTCATGGTAACAGGGGGCAACGGAGCCCTATCCGAGCCCCGGATTTTGTGACTGCTCCCAGAAGAGAGATCAGGGAACCCCGCCGAACCAAAGGCACTGACCCTGAACCTCCGCTGACCAGTGCAAATGTTGCAGCCATGATCCATCATATTCTGGCAGATAACCGTGGACAACGGAACGAAGATTGGGGAATTGACCGCAGTCACACCCCTTTCACTGACGATATTTTGGATGTGACTTTCCCGAGGCGTTTCAACATGCCACAGATGAACCGATATGCGGGTAGGTCTGATCCTGTCCAGCATCTGATGAGATATTCTTGGTCAATGACCGCTGCCGCAGCCTCTGACGCTGTCAAGTGCAAAGCGTTTCCCATATTCTTGGAGGATGTAGCATTGTTATGGTTTACTCGCTTGCCAGCAAGATCGATTTCTAGCTTCAGGGAGTTGAGTGAGAAGTTCGTAGAACAATTCCGTATCTATGCACAAAAAACAAAAAGTGTGATTGACTTGTTCCTTGTCAAGCAGCGACCAGGCGAGAGTTTGAGGGTGTACCTGGATCGTTTCAATTTGGCCCCTACTGAGGTTAAAGATCCCCATAAACCAACCGTTGTCCCAGCACTGATTGACGGAGTAGATAAAGACACTGAATTCGGGAGATACCTGGCAGGCAAGCCACCCCATACTAGAGAATTATTCTACGAAAAAGCCAACGTACACTTGCGCCGGGAAGAAGTATATGCTAACCGAAAGGCAAAAACGGCCGATAAAGAGGAAATCCAGAGCAATGTCGCCATTAAGCAGACAGGAGACAGCTCGGGGAAGGTCGAAGTTAATGCTGGAAATCAGAATCAGGGTGGTCGCCAGTCAGGGAACAATGATAATAATGGTAATGGCAACAACCGGAAGAGGAACCGAGGGAACGACTCCCAGAGAAGGACTCGTCCCAGGGCCTTTGAGAGTTATACGCCACTAAATGATACTATGGAAAACATCTTCATGGATTCTTACAACGTCCTCCAGAATAAGAGGCCACCTCCTAGGGAGTCGACAGAAAAAGAACGTGAAACGGGGAAGTTTTGTCTCTTTCATCAGATTCATGGCCATTCGACAAATGAATGCCGTCACCTAAGAGATGTGGTCGAGAGGCTTCTTCGAGAAGGAAAATTAGATGAATACAGAGTAACGCCCAGAGACAGGGGGCAAGCAGTACAGGCCCCGAATCAGAACCAGAATCAACTTGCCGCTAGGCCGACTGCCCAGCAAAAGGGAAAGAACATTGTTATCAATACCGTGATCGGAGGACTTTATCTCGCCGGACATAGTTCCAAGGCATTAGATCAATATGTCAATGCAGCCAAACAACACCTCGAGGTAGGGGAGTGTAGCAACCCTGAGTACAATATCCCGGTAAAGCAACAAAAGATGATGACCGACGATGTCGTTTTCCGGGAACGAGAAAGCATTGGAGTTCATGCTCCGACTGAAGATCCATTTGTAATTACAGTACCTATTGGACCAGCCACTGTTCATAAGGTTTTAGTGGACAACGGGAGTTCCGTCAACATTCTTTTCAAAAGGACATTTGACCAGATGAACCTTGAAATAAAAGACTTGAAGCCCTGTCAAGGATGGATCCGTAGATTTAACGGAGCATCTACCGCTCCAATGGGTTATGTAGAATTACCGGTTACGCTTGGGGAAGGAGAACGCCAGAGAGTGAGAATCCTTCCCTTCGTGGTTTTGGACGTTAAATCGCCCTACAATGCCTTCTTGGGCCGACCGGCCCTCGCAAAGTTTAGAGCCTGTTTAGCCCCCTGGTGCTTGTTATTGAAATTCCCCACAGAAGCTGGCATTGGTATCGTCAGAGGGGATCAGGTTGCTGCGCGAGCATGTTATGTTGCCGAACTAAAGTTACTTCGCAATGGAGGGGATACTGAAACTAAAGGCGCTTCTCCCCCTACGGGGGCGGAGACCTTATAGCAACTAAAGAGGATAGTCGATGGAGAGTCGCCCAGAGAGATGCCCAAGGATATAGATCCCAGAGAGGATCAAGAACCCGGGGGCAGAATGGCGACTCCCAACGAGACAACTGTGGATGTACCGATCGATGACAGTGACCCGGAGAAGGTCCTTAAGATTGGATCCCAGTTAAATCCGAATCTCGCTAAAGAATTGACGGATTTCTTAAAAGGCAACTTGGATGTATTTGCTTGGACCCACGCGGACATGTGTGGGATATCCCCATCAATCATGAGCCATTCATTAAGCATTGACCCTAAACATCCTCCAGTAAAGCAAAAAAGGCGAATGTTGGGCCCAGAGAGGTCCGCTGCCTTGAAAGAAGAAGTTGGAAAGCTAAAGAGTAATGGATTTATCAGAGACTCGACCTACCCAGACTGGATTTCGAATCCAGTCCTGGTAAAGAAGGCCAACGGGAAGTGGCGAACGTGTATCGACTTCTCGGATTTGAACAAAGCCTGTCCAAAAGATAGTTTCCCGTTACCCCAGATTGACCAGTTGGTAGACTCGACGGCGGGTCATGAGCTTCTCTCATTTATGGATGCTTATTCAGGATATAACCAGATTCCGATGCATGTTCCAGATCAAGAACACACTAGTTTTATCACAGATCTGGGATTATATTGTTATGTGGTGATGCCCTTTGGCTTGAAGAATGCGGGCGCTACATATCAACGTTTAGTCAACAGAATGTTTTATAACCAGATCGGGAAAACAATGGAAGTATACGTCAACGATATGTTGGTTAAGTCCAAGCAATCTGCTCAACACACTATTGACTTGGCAGAGATGTTCGGCATTCTTCGAAAATACGGAATGAAACTCAACCCAACCAAATGTTCAATCGGTGTTGCCTCCGAAAAATTCTTGGGATTCATCGTCAGTTCCCGTGGAATTGAGATTAATCCAGACCAGATCGCGGCAATCAGAGACATTCAGGAACCTAGGCAAATTAGGGATGTGCAAAGCCTTGCAGGAAAAGTGGCCGCACTAAGCAGATTTATCTCCAGGGCTACGGATAAGTGCATCCCATTCTTCGAATTAATAAAGCGGGGGAAACGCCACTTCAAATGGACGCCCGACTGCGTAGAAGCGTTTCAGAATTTACTCAGGCATCTGGAGAAACCCCCGATATTATCTAAGCCAATGGATCACGAGGACTTATTCGTGTATCTGGCAGTGTCATCCCATGCTATCAGTTCAGCGTTGGTAAGAAAAGAGGATAAGATCCAAAGACTTGTGTATTACGTGAGCAAAAAATTAACGGCAGCAGAGCGTAATTATCCAAGGATAGAAAAGTTGGCGTATAGTTTACTGATCGCCTCTAGAAAGCTTCGACATTATTTTCAGGCGCATCCCATTACCGTATACACCGATCACCCACTCAAGCAAGTCCTACAGAGACCAGAGGCATCTGGAAGGTTACTCAAATGGAATATTGAGTTAAGTCAATTTGATTTGAACTTTCAGCCCAGACGGTCAATTCGGGTGCAAGTAATAGCTGACTTCATAGCAGAGTTCACTGTCCCTGAGGAAGATATAGCAAACGAAGAAGTTGATCCTTCAAAGTTACTTCTCGATCCCAATGCCTGGGGATTGTATACTGATGGCGCTAAGAATGACGAAAGATCCGACGCTGGAATAGTGCTTGAAACTCCAGAGAAACGATTGATATCCTATGCTATCCGGATGGAGTTTCATGCCACTAACAACGATTCCGAATATGAAGCTCTGATAGCCGGATTAAGGATCGCAAAGGAACTAGAAGTCACAAAGCTGAACATCTTCTGCGACTCCAAGTTAGTTGTGAACCAAGTTACTGGAAAATTCCAAGCTAAAAGTGCAAGATTGATTTTATACTTAAAGAAAGTAAAAGAGTTGCTGAACGATTTTGATCACTACAGCATATCTCATATTCCGCGGTCAGAGAATCGGCAGGCGGATAAGTTGGCAAAGATGGCTAGTTCTGACGATCCTGAAGTGACTGGGCTAGCCCCTGTTGAAGTACTTCGGTCCCCTAGCATAGATCAAATGGAAATCGACCTAATACTAGAGACGGAACCAGAAAGGGAGTCCTGGATGACCCCTCTAAAGAATTTCCTGATGAATGGAACGCTTCCGACCAAGAAAAGCGAGAGGCGTAAAGTAATTCGTAAAGCCGCCCGATATGTTCTGCAAGGCGGAGTTCTTTACAGACAAGGGTTTTCGATGCCCCTCCTTCGGTGTATAGCCCACGATGACATCAAACGTGTGCTGCAAGAGGTCCACGAAGGCGAATGTGGCGACCACACTGGAGGGCAAACCTTGGCAAAAAAGGTATTGCGGCATGGTTATTTCTGGCCTACCATAAACAAGGATGCAGCAAGATACGCACGACGGTGTGATGCGTGCCAGAGATTTTCGAAGATACCTAGAGCACCTCCTAATCAGTTAAAAACAATGATGAGCCCATGGCCTTTCGCTATGTGGGGAATTGATATCATTGGATGTCTCCCCATAGCAAGAGGCGGAGCAAAGTTCGCTATTGTGGCCGTGGATTATTTCACTAAGTGGGTCGAGGCTGAACCACTAACTACAATCACTACCAAACGAGTAATCAATTTTATCGTTCGAAACATCATTTGCCGATTTGGGATTCCAAAGATTGTGATAACGGATAACGGAACTCGGTTCGATAGCGCTGAATTCAGAAATTTCTGCCAAAAATACCACATCGAGAATCGATACACTTCTGTGGCGCACCCGCAATCGAACGGACAAGTCGAAGCGGCAAATAAAGCAATTAAGTCCATTCTGAAAAGAAGACTGAAGCGGGCTAGAGCCATGTGGGCTGATGAATTGCCCTTGGCACTATGGGCCTACAGGACAACATATAAATCGGCAACAGGACATACCCCGTTCTCCCTTGCTTTTGGAACGGAAGCAGTCATCCCGGTTAAGATAAAGGTACCTTCTCACCGGGTGACTTATTATGATCCGATGACCAATAATGAACTGCTCCTTGAGTCCTTAGATATGATCGAGGAAAAGAGGGATGAAGCAGACCTGCGTGCCTTGAGGTGCAAACAACAGATCGCTCGATATTACAACAAAAAGGTTCGAGCCCGAACCTGGAAACCCGGAGACTTGGTTCTGAAACGTGTCTTTCCACCCCCCAACTCATATGGGAGCGAAGTGGGAAGGACCGTACTCCATTCTGAGCAAGCTTGATAATGGAACCTTCAAGCTGGCAACCGTAGATGGAAAGGAAATCCCCAGAGTGTGGAATGCCCAACATTTACGGCCATACTTAACATAAAAGTTTCAAACCTATTTTTTTGCTTTGTTGAAAACCATGTATAAGGCACGACTTGCCTAGAATAGTTTGATTCCTTGAAGCAAAGAATTATAAAGTGGACGTAGGTCATGATTCGACCGAACCACTATAAAAATATTGTGTGTCATTTACCCTTATTGCATCTTTATTTATTTGCCTGTTTATTTTTATGGAAATCGGCGTGAATAATGCAGGTACCCGAAGTCTGGTGCTGACTATGCCTCCCGTAGACTGTTCGGAGGAACTCAAAGCCTTGGCAAAAGCTCCAACTGCTTGTCGGACTGGTTTTAATCCTCGGAGCTTGGATTAAAATGTAAACCTAAGACGAGTTTGATGAGCGTGCATGATTGCAGACTGCTTGATCCGTGACTCTAACTCTCCAGAGTAGAGAGAGAGTATAAAGGACGCGAAGATGACATCCACAAGGCATGGCGGTGTACCATGATCGGAGCCGGCTGAGCAAAAGTCTAACCTCGGCAACCGCCGAGAGAGTATAAAAGCGTCTCCGATTGAGCGTTGAGAAAGAGCTCCTTCCCCGCTGAAGGATCGGGGAGCAAATGAATTGCTGAGCTCGAACTCTAACTCTCCAGAGAGAGAGAGAGTATAAAAGCGTCTCCGATTGAGCGCTGAGAAAGAGCTCCTTCCCCGCTGAAGGATCGGGGAGAAAATGAATTGCTGAGCTCGAACTCTAACTCTCCGGAGAGAGAGAGAGTATAAAAGCATATCCGATTGAGCGCTGAGAAAGAACTTCTTCCCTGCTCAAGGATCGGGGACCGACTGAACTACCGAATTCAAACTCTAACCTTGGAAACCGTCAGGAGAGTACAAAGAAGTCTGTGATTAAGCACTGAGAAAGGTGCCAGAAATTCGGTACCACAAAAACAATTATCCTATGAAATCTTCTAAGTCCCCCATATTCATAAATAGGGGGCAACCTGCCGACAATACTAACCAATCCTTAGTAAACCCCAGTCAGGCGCTATAATAACAACTGATTGGGGGCGCATATACTTATATACATATACTGAACTTTAATACAGCACGCAGCACGAAATTTTTTCTTTCTGTTGTTTGATTGATCTGTAATTATTATTAGATGGCCTATGACTAAACATGGAAAGTTTATTTGAATACAGGTACACAATGATGCAAAAAGAGATAAACTTTCATTTATATACTGCGAACCAACAAAGTGAAAAGCAACCTAGAAAGGAAAGTGAGGGCCAGTCTCACAATTACACTTCCTGGCCAGTGGAAAACCTAAAGACAAAATATCAACAAACAACAATATCCTATTTGCGCTTTGGCCTCTTCTCTTGCTTCTGTCTCTCCAGCTTCGCCTTGTCGGCATCAGACGGATCCCCTTTCTTCCTCTTCCTTTTATCTATGAGAGGAACATCCGACTCTTCTGAAAATTCCTCTTCCACCTCTTTTCTCTTCCTTCTATCAGAAAGGGAAGCCGGGAAGTCATCGGGATTTGCAAAATGAAGCTGTCGGCTGATGGATTTGGGCTGGATTTTCACAATCATCCCAGTTTTGGGATCGAATTCTGCAAGGAGGAATACGTCCAAAGCCTCATCTCCCACCTTCTTCGAAGCCATCTCTTTCTCCTGCCTGGCCTTTCAGCTGGCCAAGGTTTCGTCGTCATCATCGTCGGCTTTTTTGGTGCCGATAATGTCTTCTTCATCATCTACATGATGCCCATCCATGTCTTTCAAGGCTTCGATGGTCTCAGCATCTTTGGGAACGTCAGTACTAGGTACCGGGATGCTTCTTTCTACTATTGTGACCTCAGCCTGCTTTGATATATCAATACCAGCACCTGGCGAGACAGCCTCTTTCTCCACTTCTTTTTCTTTTTCAGTACCCTCGTCGACGGGCTCGCCACCTGTATCAGGAGGAACACACATTACTAATTCAATTGGTTGTTCTACCAGACGACGACAATTCACAATTGCTTTGACGAATTGTGGGGAAAAGAAAGAGATACCTTCCGCAGATGATCCCTCTTGAGTAGTTGCAGAGGCTCCAATGACCACGGGAGTTAGACCCAAAGGGATTAATGGATCATCGGGATGGTATTCCTCAACCCCGGAGGTCTTGGGCTCCACGGCTGAACTCGAACCCTCGTCAGCTTTGCCTTTACCCTTAGCCAGGGCCCTCTCCTTTTCCATCTCCGCTAGAATCAGACGACGACCCTCTGCTAGGTCCTCAGGCTCATTATCCCTTAAGATGCTCTTCATCAACTCATCCTCATCAATTTCTTCGACCCCCAATCTATGCTTTTCACCCTCAACAATGGCATCCCATAAATTGGCTAAAGTAACGTGGTAATCCGGGATCCACGAGATGTTGCGAGTTTTGAGAACCTGGCCAAGGAAGTCGAAAACCATCTCTTCAAAGCCCTCGATCTCCTTCTCTCTTTCGAGGAGCTTGCTGTTAGAAGCAGTGGCCAATTCGATGGCACTTTCGACATTCTTTTCGGCGAGAGTTGTCCGTCTCTCCGCGTCCGAGACCTAATCATTTAAAATCACCTTTTCTGCTTTAGCCAAAGCCAGACTTTCTTTTAAATTTGCCTTTTCTGCCTCCCAAGCAGCTCTCTAAGCTTCAAAATTGCCTTGTGCTGTTTTCAACTCGATGTTGGTAATTTTGAGATCTTCAACCTCCTTCTTTAAGGACATTTTCTCTTGGCTATTGGAGTCAAGTTCCGAATGAAAGCGCTGCTTAGCATTCTCTAATTCAATCTTATAATTTTCAGCGTCCCTCCGTGCTAAAGCAAGCTGGATTGAGCATCTTCCAGGTCCTTCTCCATTTTTGTCCTGGCCCTTTCGTTGTTTTCAAGTTTCGCCTTAGATCTGTGTGCTTCTATTTCAAGCGATCGGATGACTTCTGAAAGGTTAACTGCATGTTTTTTCATCATCTCATATTGCCTGGCAACATGGCGGATATGCCCGACAACTTCGCTATCCCAGTTCTTGGGGACCGGTTCCAAGGCTGGAACAAATGTCATCCGGTCAAAGAATATGTCTGGGAATTGTTCCCGTAGCTTTTCCAGCCTACCTTGAATCTCGGGACCATGCATGTAATCCCGTGACCCGGGGGCAGCCAACTCTGGTTGGCTGGAAGGGACGATGTCACTCCTCTCCTTTTCAGACTCTTTGGATGGATCCTTGCCCCTATCTTTAGATTCGTGATGCCTTTTGGACGACCGGCTGTGGGAAGGTGCACTCTTTGGAGGAGTTAACTCTTTAGGAAGTTTCTTTCCCCCTGTAGGAACTGCCGGATAGCTGGAAGGCTTGGTAGAGGTCGATTTTGGTGGAGACCGAGGTTGCGAGGAAGTCGGCTTGTGAGAACGGCCACGAGGGCGCTCAGTACCCGGATGAAGGTTGGGTGTGCCCTCACGAAGAGAACGATAAGAGTAAGATTTCCTGCGGGACATCGTTCCTGCAAAAAAGAGAAGAGCATATTAAAACTTTGAATACCCACGATATAAGAGTGCAGGGTCAGATAGTGTGTGTGATTTGTGCATCCCATATAATTCCCCCTAACAGACCCGGGCCTGAAGACAGGCTCATCTGACCAGTTTCTTGTCCTCTAGTTGGAGCGATGGTCTCTTCAGAAGCAGGGAAGAAAGGCCCCCCTTCAAAGTCCCTCTCTGTATATACATCATCGGGTAGAGGAATTTTATTCAGCTCGTCAAATAACTGCTCTTCTGTCAAATCACCGGGAGCAGCGATTTCTATTGGAGTAGAAATCGGGATTTCCTTGGACACGTCACCGCGGACCTCATCCCCTCTGTATATGTTCAGGTCCTCATCATCTAGGATGACTATTGGAGAAGGACTCTTGCGAAACTTAGTTGTTCCTACCGCTTGCGAAGTTCCCTCTCCTTCCGTTGGGGGCACATACTTATAAGGTCTGCCGCCAGTGCCAAGTCCAAATCTTCTATCCAGAAGACGATGCTTATGAAGATTGTCATCAGTAATGCATTTTTTGATCCTTAGAAAGTCGGTTCTGCTTTGTAGAAGAATGGACAATCGATTGTTGTATAGTGGACCCTCCGTTTTCGGGAAGACGTGATCTGTTTAAGACAAAGAAAAAGGGGGGAGAATGTTAACGCCTAGACTTCTTGAACAAGATATTCGATTAGAAGCTTAAAGTTTACTTGATTTGAGCCATCTTCGTGAGCATCCGGCCTGTTTCCTTATATAAAACCAATCAGACTTAGGATCCCCTATATTGTTATATCCATCGTACAGAACCTTCCTATTCGCCACCGATTCAAAGAAAGAGAAATTTGGAGTTGCCGAAGAACGGTGCTTGAAAAGAAAGAAGAATGTCAGATCTCTGAATTTAATTTCGGCATGTAGGATCTCCGCGTATGCAACATATAGGGTGTATAGAGATGCGTAGGCGTTAGGATGAAGCTGCATCGGAGCAATACCCAGTCGTCTTAAAGTTTCGATGGCGATCGGAGGAAACGGAGGAATAGCTCCTACCAAGCACATGGTTCGACTGATTGCCATATATCCTTCCGGAGCTAGGTGGGGTCTATCTTCGCTTTCGGGCGTCAAGACATCATCCCAAGGAATCCCGTGTCTCAAGCAGATTCTTTTAAGCTTTATATCGTCGAGCTTAGATGTTAAAGAATCAGAAAATTTATTTATCCCGAGCACGCCAGGAATCTCGTCGGGAGCTCGCCCATCTATCTCAGAATCATCGCTAGATGAAGTACTTTCGGACGGATCTGATTCCGTAGCCTCGTACTCAGATCCAGAATCTTCACCTCCTGGATTAATTGAAGGAATCTCGAGGTTGTATTGCTCAGGAACCTCGGATTCCGCTTCTGTTGCGGATCTTGAAGAAGAGTGATTATTCGACATTACTGCTAGGACGAGAAAACATGAACAATGAGATTAATACTACCCGTCCCCCGTGTGTGCAAGTGTCGGTGTGTGTGCTTGTGTGTACATTAAAAATAAAGCGTGAAAGCTATCAAGATCATCAAAATTTTAGTCGTCATATGCAGTCAAATTATGTGGTCATTTAGTCCAGAAAGTCCAACATCAAGGCCCTAGCCTAACTGTTCAGAATTTTATGGTGATAAGGCATCGTTTAAAGTTTGAAATTTCTTTGGATCGTGAACTATGAGTCGGATCGCCATGTAGAGGGATCGCCCTCCTTCGGATCGCAGGGTAGAGGGATCACCCCCTTCGAATCGCAGGGCAAAGGGATCGCCCCTTCACGGATCGTGAAATTAAGTGATCGGGGTCTTTGCCGAATCGTTGCAGCTCCCCACGATACGCGCCTCTGCCGTCACCACGACCCTCCGTCTCGCCACTCGCCTTCATCTTCTTCCTTTCCTCTCCTTTCCCACGATCCGAACCGGCCTTCCCTCTTCTCCTTCCTCCTTCGTCTTCTTCCTCTCCTTCTCATTTCCGAACTCCAACCTCTACGCCCATCAGCCATGGCGCCTCGCTTGTTCCCCCAGAAAATCGCAAAATTCCATCGTTTCTCCCTCAAACCAGTCGAAAAAATTCATAAAACAACAGCGTTTATGAATAAGGGTGCTTTCAGTGGAATTACCTTTCTAAAAATTGGGAAAGTGATCGGATTTTTGAAGGTATGAAAAACTAGGGTTCGTTCCTCAACAATGCAGGCGAAACGATACGACAGAAAAAAGAAGGAAGAAAGTGAAGAGGGGGGGTCGGCTTATATAGGCAAAAGGGCGACCGTTTGTCTCCCCTTCTTTGTCCTATTCGATCCACGAAAATCGGCGGGCCGCGAACCAAAAGCCCACCACGACTCGAGAAGGAGCCCGTTTCGTTCCGAGGCCCAAATGCACACCAAAGGACGAAACGAATGTCCTGCTAACGGACCGCGACTCGAGCCCGCGATCCGAATCGATAAATTCAGTAATGAAGACTCTGAAAAATTCCAGAAAGAGAATTGTTCAATGATTTGCGACTCGCAGTGAAAAGACGATTCTATAGCTTCGAAGCATGTTCCATCATCGATAAAACATACTTCGAGGGGGCAAAATGTTGGCTAGCTTTTTGAGCAAGCCACCCAGGATCATACATAAGAAGAAAGCATGAAACCACGATCTCTAAGAACATAAAGGAATGGATCGCACACTATCGACTCGCCCCGATGTCGGATCGTACACTATCGACTCGCCTCGATGTCGGATCGCACACTATCGACTCGCCCTGATGTCGGATCGCACACTATCGACTCGCCCGATGTCGTATCGCCCCCATTCCATCAGCGGAACGAAACCTCTATGCGGCTCGATCCGAACCTATATTGCTGCCCAGGTTAGACCGATCTGATCCCCTGATGCATGGGGAACCCTCTGACCCGTTCAAGCGTGAGCTAGTCTTCAGCGATCCGAGACGCACGGATCTAGCGACACGTGTCCCTAACCGTCATTCTGACCGATTCTCCCCATCTGCACGATCCGATTTTCAAGGGAATCACGACACCAGTCCACAACGGCAAATTTGACTATTTCTTCAACGGAGGCGATGCGATCCGATGTTCTCGGTGCCACGTGTTACCACGACCCGCCTGACAAAATCAGCTATAAATAGCCCGGAGCTTGGCATTTTTTGGGATCTTTTGGCAATATTGAGTACTGAATCCGCCATTATTGTCAAAATACTAGAGTATTGAGAGAAATCCTTGATTGTATTAGCTTTCAAAGTATAATCAATAATATATAAAGTGGACGTAGGCTCGTTAACGCCGAACCACTATAAATTCTGTGTGTTAATTTCTTTTTCCTCGTCCTTCAGTTGAAACTCTATAACATTCGGAACAATTTGGGTGTTAGGTCCAAATTTTGATCTAACAATATATATATATATACAGCTTCTCACACTCACACTCGATTATACATCTCATACATATACAATCACTCAGTTTTCTTTTCAAATTTACAGACACATTGATACACTGACACTGTCTTCTGTATACAATCTTCTGTCTTCACAGTTCTCTGTCAGTCCAGTCATCATCTTCTTACCTGTCACAATGAAACACACACACAGTACACTGCAATATAATTTAAACTGAATTTATGCGAATATAAATTTTATTTTTAAAAATTTTATTTGCCTTAGATTTCTGGTGTGTTTCTCATCATTTTTCTTGACTTGATCTGATTTATCTATGTCTAGGCAGACAGTTTGTATATGTACAGGGACAAGAAATTTTCTGAATGGTTGCATATACACACATGTATATATATACACATATGCACTGCCACGTCAATTCAGTGTGCAACTGAGGAGTAGCCACGTGGACCTTCTCAACTCAGTGCAGCAATACAAAGTCAAAACAGAAAATTCAAAACAATGCAAATGAACACAAGCAAGCCAAAGTGTCAAAATTAAATTGCTACAAGTCAGGTTTCAAGTTCAATGGCATCAACAAAATGGTGATCATATAAACAACAAGTTCATGCCTAAAGGCAGTAGTTCAGCATGATCAAAGTGTGGTACACAGCATTTTCAAAAGGGTAATCAAGGCAGCATAATGGAAACATGTCTGCATGGTGCATAAGCAATGGTGAACAAGAAAACTGCATGGTGATGGAGCAACTAAAATTACGTGTCATGGGCCAAAGTGAACAGGTCAAGCAGCTCAGTAATGAAACACAATGGTTCAACAGTTTTTGGTGCATCATATTTTCAGTCTACATGGCTACATCAAGTGTGATATATGTAGTATGTACACAGCATGAAAATATTCAAGTTCAAAGCATTTCAGTTTAAAAGGTTACATGCTTGGTCGAAGCTGTTTCAGATTTCATGTGAACTTGTGCATGTACATTAATGTCTACTACTCAGCATTTCAGTAAACAAACAAGTTTGCAAGCATAAACATAGCTGGCTGCATGGTGCAACATGATCAAAACCAAACCATTTTTTCACAAACAAAAGTCATAGGTCAAACATAGAGTCTATGCAGCAAGAAAACTGAGACGTTCATCACTTATGATAAACATCTCTAAAATGGTCGAGCAACAGGTCAACAAAAACAAATGGTGCAACAAGGCTCAAAGCAATGTGAATGGAAAACAACAGAGAGCACATGCTCATGGTAAAAGTAACAAGCATAATACACTCATCTCAATAATGTATACATGAATGGAAAACAACTCGAGGGAAAAATCTGTTTTAGGATGCTGATGAACACAAGATCAAAGCAGAAGTGTTCAAGTACTACAGAAAAGTAGTTTGCAGAATTAAACATCATGGTGGTTAGGCAAGAAGCAAATCTAATTTAAGTCAGCATACAGATTTCCAGAAACTACTCAATTGATTTATGAAAAACAAATTCTTCATTTCTTTCCTGAAAATGGAAAATGTTGTTTTGGCATGTTTCATATCAAGTTTCCAAAAATGCACAAGGATATTGCAGTCAATTTGGTTCATGGCAAGTATGAAATCTCGAGGAGATTTAATTCCAGAATTTGCGGTATTCATATTGGCAAGAGTTTAGCATTTCCTGAATTTCAACTAATCTTTCTTTTGAGCAAGAAGTTATTTCCAGAAACTGTTTTTAAGGCAAGTTTTAAAATTCAGAAATGCACAGATTTATTTCTGAAATCAGGATTCTTGTTTTGGCAACAATGTTTTTTCTTGGCAAATGGGAATTTCAAATGCAAAAAACAGATTTAGATTTTTTAGGAATTTCCTAGGTCTATTAAGGCAAGAAATCTGTCAGGTTCTTTCCAGAATTCAAACATCAAATTTCAAGGGGCCACAAGCATTCACAGAATATAGATATCATTTCTAATTCAAAAGGGGACAGCAGCAAAATTGAAATACAAGAGCCAAGGAGAATAAATCACGCAAGCTTTTCAATGCCAAGATTTCAAATTCAAGAGTCATTTTTAATTCGATAATGTCAAAAAGGGAAAACACAGAAATCAGCCAAGTCAACGATTGAAATCAGAGGCAACAAATTCTCGCAAATCAGATTTCGTCATTTCAGGAAATCTGAGATTTTGTAGGATTTACTAGTCCTATTTTATCACACAAATCATCACTGGCAAACGAAGATCGAAAATCAGTAAACACAAATTCATAGAGCGACATTTAAAATCTTTCTCATACTCACAATTTTTCGATCGAGAATTTCTCTAAATCAATCTAGCAAGCCACAAAGTGTTTCGAGCTTCAGAGACAATCCATACATAAAGCAATCGATACGAGTTGGGGCAAATTTCAGAAACCCTAGTTTTGATTTCCACTTTCCAGCACCACCATTAGTTTTGCAGAAAGATCGGGCTAAAAGAAAAAGGGGGTGCAACACTTTACAAAGGGGCCGACCAGGTTTCAACATGAAAAAGGGGATGACCCTTTAGTTTTAATCTCCTTGGGTTTTATAGTTTGTTTTATTTTGTATTGTTTTTATTTTGAATTGTAATCGACCAATCAGTTTCTAGAATTCTATAAAAATATAGGGTATACAGGTTACGGGCTTGTAATCTGGGGGAAATCTGTTCTAGTGAATATAGACTAGTCTACGGTTTTGAGCGTAGGGTTAGAATAGGAGCAGGGATTGCGAGTGTACATGGTCTTGTATGCGGGATCTGTTTTAACACCTAGTAGAAACCTTAGAAATGCAGCAGTAGGCAGGGTTTTGCCGAAGCTGGGTATAACTGTGTGTGATTTATTTTCTGCATTTCTGTTTCTGCTATATTCTGTGATCTGTTTATTATTATATATCTCGTTAAATTTTTAATTCAGTTAAAAACTGTGATAAACCCTATTCACCCCCCTCTAGGGTTATTCTAGATCCAACAAACCATTCTTTCAAAATGAATATCGAGGAATAGTTTCCGCAAACGCTCTAGTTTGGCTTTGTTATCAGGGGCCAAGGCCACCTCCTATGTAGTAGAGGATTCCAAGTGATGCGGACCAGAGGGAACAAGGGCTGCTTTCTCTTTTTCCTTATCTTTGCTCGACTTCGTCAATTTTTCTTTGGGTTTGTGATGCTTCTTCGAGGATTTGCCTGGGGGAGGTAAGCCTTTTGGAGGAGTCGAAACCTTGGGGAGTTCTTTACCCCTCGTACGTGGTACTTGGCGACTGTGGGACTTCCCGGGATCCTATTTCGAGGGAGAGCGAGAGCGCGTTGAGTGAGGCTGATAAGAATCATGACGCCTTTTGTAACACCCCATAATTTTAAAATATTAAAATTAACAAATTTAAGAATAATTAATTTTTAGAAGAAGAATTAAGTGAAATGGGTTATGCCATTGCGTTCGTCTCGGGATTCTACTTGAGATAGAATTCGAGTTTGCGTGAATCGGATTTCGTATGAAGAAGTTACTGAGGTTAGAAGATTTCAAGTGTAAGAAGAAATTAAATTAAAATAATAGTTAAATAATCAAAACAAAATCGAAATTCGAAATTCAAGAAAGCAGCTGAGCGGGAAATCTCCCGCTCAGGGGTGTCGACCCCCCAAGGGGCGTCGACATGGGAGTTGACCCCCCTATAGGGGTGTCGATCCCCCGTAGGGGTCGACCCCTACTAACTGTTCTGGACAATGACAATTTTCTGAGTCGTAGGGCTACGTGGCGACTTCTGATTGGCCTGATGATGCATTTTCTTGGACTGGATGGTTTGGATGGATCCTAGGTTGATCTAAAGGCTTATATTAATTCTATACTTCTATATAATCACATCAAACCTAAACCCTAAACCTCATAACCCAATTCAATGAAGTCGTAATGTTGTCCATCTCTAAGCTAACCTAGCCTCCACCTTAACTAATCAAATTCAAGGTAAAAGAGAAAGATCAAAGCATACATCAACGGATTAGCTTATCAACTTCAGAAATCAGATTCCAGATCTTCTCTTCTTTCTTAATCTCTGTGAGTTCATGTAGCTTTCACATGATAATTAAACTAAAGTAATTATGATAAGTTGTAAATTGTGATCATATGATTATGCCTATCTTATCAATTTGCAAGTTGTCATCTTTTTTGGTTCATAGCCTATGCTTTTTGATCAATTCTATCAGTTCATGCCTATTTGTGCTCGTATATTTATGCCTATTTTGATAACATGATTCTCTTCCCTCTTCCTTTTTCCTTTTTCTTTTTATGAGTTAGGCTAACTTCGAGCCTAACATATTATGCGAAATTCGCACACTTATAACGCTTGAATGATGGGGCAAAAGTTTGGGAAATGTTGAATAACATGTGATTTGTAAAAAGGCATAAATTTATTATGGCTATGGTTTAGGAAAATTGTATATAATAAGCAAACATGAGACTTGACGTAAATGGGTTTGGGTGTAAACTTGTGATAATTTGGTAAGTTTAGTTATTTCTCAGATTTGGAACATGTAATAGGAATCATGACTTGCAATGAATCGAATCTAGAACTACGCCTAATTGTAAGATAATCAATTCTTATTCATGCTTATCCTTTTTTCAAATCTGAATTACCTATGCCTATAAGAATGTTGTGATTGATACAATGGTACCTATCATATTGTACACCAAATTGGTGATTCTTTTATGTTCAATTCTATCGAATCTTTTTCCCTATGATGTAACTTGCTCAGTTTAGCCATACTTATTGTTAATGTACAACATGTCTATTGGAAACATGATTCTTGAGTTGGGTACACCTTTACATGCCTATTTTGTTCCTTATGTCAATTCTTGTGTTTCTCCTCTATCCATCTCCGTTTTACTTTTGGACCTTGTTGTACGTGCAATTGAAATGCGGGGAATTGGGTATAACATAATTAAGTAATTTTGGGCGTAATAAGTAAATGTGGTATAGCTTGAATTGACCGCACTTATAGATAATTTACATATAAATCTAGACTTGGATAGTAAATATGTAAATTGGCTAAAAGATGAATGCCTAAGACACGAGGTTAGACTTGGTTTGCGGTATAAGACTTCCCGGAACCGCCCGGCATATCCAGCAACCGCAAACGACAGTCTAATGTGAGAGGTCAAAGGCATAAATTAGATGCTTAGACATGAGGTTAAGTCTGGCTTGTGCTGGAAGTCTGCCCAGAACCGCCCGGCATATCCAGCGGCCACAAGTGATCGACTTAATGTGAGAGGTCTGTGCATTAATAACTAATTAATGCTGAATATGATACCTAAATGAGTTAGGTGGATGGGGTTAAGTTAACATGGGCAAGAAGGCAACTTAACCAATATTACATGAACAAAGTGGATAGGGTTAAGGCAAGCTTAACCAATTATACATATGGACTTGATAAGTGAAAGGGTTAAGTAAATCTTGGGTAGGTGGATAATATTATTATATATAGGCCCACAAACTTAATCGTTAAATAAACATGCGTGAATTAGTGGGAAGGTTAAGTGACATATGGATAGGCGACACTTAACCAATACAACATGTTAATTAAACAAATGGGTGGGGCTAGGTTAAATTGAGAACGCTTAACTGTTATAACATGTTGGGTAGGAAACCCTAGTAACGGGGACTCATTTCAGCAGTAACCTATATAGAAGTACGGTACCCTGAACTAGGCAGGGTGGGGCACGATTACTGGGTTGATTATAAGCGGTCAAAATGGTGGCGGGTGGTGCATCAGTGTAGGTTCCGACGGAGTACGGGCATGCACGTTCTCCGGAGTGGAAAACGCAGGCACTGGGCATCAGTAGTCATACATTGTGCATCTTGAATTGTGTCGGGTTGCCATCATAGGGATTGATACACCCCCACGGTGGGACCATCACAGGTATCTACAAACAAGCGGGGCCGAATGACATAAATAATAAATACATGCGAGTTAGGGAGCCGATCGATTAGGGGTAGTATGAGGAGATCTAGTATCTATTATGGACAAGTAGGCTGTCAAGGATTGTATGGAGAGGATACCTCTTACTAGATGTTACAACTGAGAACTACCAATTGCAGGGTTAGGATCAACTTTCAGTATGGAACTAGAAACAGTGTGATATATTTAGCATTGGTGTAGTGTAGTAATTACCCTATAGTGATTAGAAGTGCAATCAATGTTTATCTTATTCATCTTGCCTACCTTGTCATGCATGCTTATGTACAGTCATTTCTTACTTTCCAGTTTATGTTCTCATCCTGTTACCTTAATGATTATATTGTTAAAGTTACTGGACTCACCAGACTAATGTCTGACCTATTTTGTTTCGCCTCTTTTCTTCCGTTCCCTCCCCCCCCCCCCCCCCACAGGTTCTCTGGGAGGAAATGCTCAAGCTTAGTTCAGATGTCTCTTTCTTCCAGCTTGAAGTTGAAAGATGTATTGCTTGGCTTTGATTCTACTTACGGCATTTTCTATTAGGGGTTATGGCTTTAAAATTATGAACTCTGAAGGCTTTTGCACAAGACTGATATTACGTACTTGGTTTTGTTGTTTTGAAGGTGTAACCAAACCTATTTATGTTTCTGCTGCAATAAAGTTATAAAATTTTCAAGTACTACATTATCTGTCTTGTAATATTCTGTTCTGTTTACTTATAATGCTCCACAAAACTTAATGCATTCCCTTTGTGAGTGACATTAACGGACATGGGGTGTTACACCTTTGGCTATCTCTTCCTCGACTATCGCTATGATCGTGCTCGAACACAAAAGATAGCCTGGGAGTGTTCTCGCGAAGATCACAGAAAGAATTAGAGTAACGACGAGGCATTTTTCCTTCAGAAAATAACAAACGGGTGTTAGGATCGTGAATACAATTAGTGTATAAGTGTTGTGACAAGTGGTGCAGGTGATTTGTGTGCCCGTGTAACCCCCCCAACAGACTAGGGACCGAAATTGGGCTCGTTTGTGTAGTACCTTTATCTTTGGCAGGAGAGGTCTCTCCATCGGAGACAAGGAAGAATGTTTCCTCTCCGAAATTTCCATAAGTACAGATGTCATGTGGCAAGGGGATCTTTTCTAAATCCTCGAAAATCTGCTCCTCTGTTAATTTAGGCTCTACTAGTGGTGGAGTCGTTAGGGGAGACTGTCCTTTGAAGGAGGGAGCATCCTTTGGTTCATTAACTCGAACTTCGTATCCTTTATATACATTCAAATCTTCATCATCCTAATCAATCATCGGTGAAGGACTCTTACGAAACTTGGTTATTTTCGTGGCCTCTGAAGTCCCTTCTCCCTTAGCCGGGGGCACATACTTGTAAGGCTTGCCACCTGTACCAAGCCCGAATCTTACATCCAGAAGGTGGTGTTTATGAAGGCTCTCATCGGTGATGCACTTCTTGATTCTACAAAAGCCCGATTTGCTTGCTATGAGGCGGGATAATCGATCTTCATACACTGAACCCTCTGTTTTCTCAAAGTTATGAGTTGTACAGAAAAAAAACACATTAGAACATTAATTGTGCAATTGGAATATGCATTGATGGATTTGAAACCTACTTGACTGTAGCCACTTCCTCGCACATCCCACTTGACACTTTATGTAAAACCAGTCAGACTTAGCATCTCCTAGATTACTATGTCCGTCCGACAATACCTTCTTAGAGGGGATTGATTCCAAGAAAATGAAGTCTGGAGTCTCCGAGGAGCGACGCTTGAAGTAGTAGTAGAAGTTTAAATCTTTGAAGGTGAGCTCGGTCCCTAAAATCTCCACGTATGCGATATACGAAGTGTACACAGTAGCATAGGCATTGGGATGGAGTTGCATGGGAGCGATGCGTAGTCGTCTTGGAAGATCAATGAAAACCGAAGGAAACGGAGGAATAGCGCCTACCCAGCACATGATCCTGCTGATGGCCATGTACCCTTCTAGAGCAGAATGGGCCCTATCTCCTTCCTCCGGAACTTTCACATCATCCCAAGGAATCCCATGCCTTAGACAAATCTTCTCTAGCTATAACTTGTCCAATTTGGAAGCTATGGAGTCACTCAGTTTCTCTTGTTCAATCTCTTTAGCACCTGGAATCTCATCGGGAGCACGATCATCCTCTTCTTCCTCAAGTGGTGTACTTTCAGAAGACGTTAATTCTATATCAAGACCTGATTCATAATCGGGGTCAGAATTACTCCAATCTGGATCTGTTGGAAGTACATCGGGATTATGATAATTTGATGGCTCTAGATCTATACCCTTCTCTGATATTCTTGCCGAGCGTTTATCGGACATGGCTGTGTTGGTGAACAAACATAAGTCATCAGAACACAATTATCTGTAAACCCCGTGTACGTGCAAGTGCTAGTGTGTGCATGTGCATATAGTACAAGAAAGAAAAGAATCAAGATAATCAGATAAGCGTGATATTGGTCATTGTATGTGTTGAGTTTTGCCGTTGTCCAGTCCAAAAAGTTCACCCTGAAGGCTCTATCCTAATTGTTCATCAATATGTTAGAGTTGCGTCTAGTTTCAGTCAAGATATAAATCGATTCATTGGTTGTAGTGATTTGTTAAGTTTTGGAACGCGGCTCGTGAAAAGCAGCTCCACTCGTGATTGGGATGTGGTTCGTGACTCAGCATGGTACTGACTCGCCCTGATCGGATCTTGAAGAAGGAATCGGTTCATAAAGGGGTATGCCTTGAGGCCAGGACTGTATCTACTCATGGTCGAGTGCCTCGTTATCCCCCTTGCGACTTGACCTCTTGTGCCCAACCATGATCCGACCCGATACCATGTTTTCTATCATGATCCGAATGCCTGCAGCACGCTCATTCTCTCTAATCCTCAACATGACCCGGCTCAACTAGTCCCTCTCATGAGCCGATGCTGCCTCCCCCTCTACGAACGAATCCATCTTCACGAACCAAAATTTAAGTTAATGGCGTCCACTTATTTGCGTCACGACCCACATCACTGCTCCATCCACGAATTGATTTGCTAGAGCCTCCTACCAGAACTCCACCTTCCAAAGTCCAGCGCCACGAGCTACGCCATCATCACCAGCGATACTGGCGACGATCCCGAGATTAACGGCGGGAAGAAAACTCATGAAAACTAAAAGAAAGCGGAGAAAAACCTAATGTTCGAATTGATATCCGACAAATTACAACCGAGATTGTTACTGTAACTACCTATTTGAATTGAGTGGATAATCTTGAATATTTGTGGTCTGAAGGAAATCGCGATTTGGGTTTTGAAATAGAGAAACTAAGGCAGTGGCAGTAAAGAAGAGAGAAGGAAGGGTAAGAATGGAGAGGGGGTCAGCTTATATAGCTAATTCGAAGGCCTTTCGTCTCCCCAGATTTGTCTCATTCGGGTCCACGTAATCCCATGGGCCACGAGCAGTCAGGAGAGCCCATCGAGGTCCACATGAAGGACTACCCAGCTACTGGTCCGTGAAACATGCCCAGTCACACGACTGTACTACGTTCAAACAAACCAGACTCGAGAACGGTCACTAAATAGGAGACATGGAACCTTTTTACATACAGAAATGAGGAGTTTCTTAAAAATACTCATGGAATTTAAAGCTTACCTGACGAGTTGATCGCGATATGTTCTGGAATCTAAAAGATGAAATTGACCAACGAATAAAGAAATAATTTGAAACCAGGCAGTATATTTATACCCGTCGAGGGAAGTGATTCTTTGATGCAGTGCGACGTTACAAACAAACATGACTATTGATTTGCATCGTTTCATGAAAGGATAGTTCAGCAGTTTCGAAGCATGTTCCATCTCCGATAAAACATACTTCGAGGGGGCAAAATGTTGGCTAGCTTTCTGATCAAGCCACCAAGAGTTGAACTAGCATGCACAAACAAACGTATATGAATACTTATAAACCAAACTACTTTGGCTCGTGAAGCATAGGAGTCTACTCGTGAAATAAGCTGCCTCCACCGGCTCGTGATTCAGATGTCGTCGTCGGTTCTTGGTACAGCGTCATGACCCCACTCGTGAAGGTCATTCATTGATCCATTCGCGGCAGGAGCATCATGACCCGTTCGTGATAGTGGGTCATGACCCGAACCTGTAACCAGAGAATACTATCCAAGACCAGGTCGTTCACGACCGTAAGAATAGGATCTGGTGACACCTGTCAATAACCGTCATATTGACTATTTCTCCATCAAGCCACAAACCAATCTGAAATCCTCGGGATCCGTGCCACATGTCTTCACGAACCGCCTGCAGATATCACCTATAAATAGCCCCATACTGGGCATTTTGGAGGATCTTTTTGGCAATTCTAAGTGTTGTTTCCACCATTATTGCTTCTCCGTTATTTCTTATCAGTATTATCTCGAAATTACCGAGTGAATCATCATTGTAATAGTGAGATTGAGAGAAATCATTGATTGTACTTGCATTTAATGTATAATCAGAGACACATAAAGTGGACGTAGACTCGTTAACGCCGAATCACTATAAATCTGGTGTGTTCATTGAATTTTCTTTCATTCCCAGTTGTTATTCTCTGTAATTCTGAACAATTTGGGTGTTAGAGCCATAATTTGGTCTAACACCACCATACTTGGTATTTTTGTAAAACTCATTGTACGTGATTCTAGGAAATAGTCTGACATACGTCCATTCAATTTCTTTCTGAAACTGAACAAAACTGAAGATACCCTGGAATGTCGGGATTCCTGACAAAATATTAATCCCGGTAATTAACCAAAGACATCAACAAGCACCCTTTTCCGCTACAAAGATCTATGCCATCGAATCCTCTCATAAACATCCCAGCAAATTAGTTTCAAATGCAATGTTAGTTCGAAGTGGTTATGGGTCAAATTCCCCTCCCGGTCCCCTCGATCTGACACGTCCAAAAGTCAAAGGGATTTATTTACTGATAACCTGGTTTTTAACTATCAAATCAAAATAATACACTTAAGTATATCAGCAACATCTCTGGCCCTTTATTAAAAATAATCATAAAATCTTTTATCGATTCTTAAAAACGATTTCATAAGTAATTATATTCTCAAATCTCTCCTATTTTCTTCACTTGAAAACTATAACCAACACTTACCTCTTCATAATAGGTGTATTCACAAAACTCGCATCTTTATGTCCTTTACCTTGAAAATGTCATTATATTTTCACAAAAACCCATTTTTAATTCCTTTACTTTGAAAATATTGCATATGTTTACAAAATCACTTTTTAATTCCCTTACTTTGGAAAATATCGTTGTACTTTGTAACACCCCACCTCCGCTAGGGTCACTCACAAAGGGAATGCACTAGTTTTGGTGGAGTATTATCTAGGTAAACATAAACAGAGATATCATAAGGCAGAACATAAATAAAGCAGCGGTAGAAATTAAAAACCAAATTTCATTACTTTCAAGAAAAGAGTCAAAACCTCATATATTGTAACACCCCACTCCCGCTATGATCACTCACTAAGGGAATGCCATAGCATCGGTGGAGTATTTTAGTGAATATAGAACAGAAAAATTACAACAAGACAGATATAAATAGTACTTGAAATTTTAAAACATCATCTCATAACAGCGGAAGTAAAACATGTCTGGTTACATCATAAAACCACAATAAAGGTCAAGTACAATATCCATCAAAATAAAGAAGTACATAATCCCACTCTCATACAATAGCCAAACAAAAGAAAAGATAACTGGATAACTGGAGCTTTACATCTATCCAAGCTCCTAAAGACTGGAACAGCAATCCGATCAAGCTCCACTACTGCTAGGATCCACCGTAGGACCTGAGGGTTGGGAAAAAGATAAAAACAACAGGGTCAGACATAAGTCTGAGCGAGTCCTATAACTTTAACAATACAATCGTTAAAGTAACCAGAGAAGACATAAACTGATATACGGTAACATATAGGGATGAATGGCTACCCTAAGCAGTCAACTAAACGAAGATAAAGGATAAAGACGCATCTACCCTCCCTAAGGTAAATTACTAAACTGCACCACACCAGTCGTTCCTAACTTAAAGGTTGATCCCACCCAAGGACTTATAAAATTTACTAATTAGTACCTGCGTACCCCTAGGTGACCAAGTAGGCGCCACGGGGCCCTACAATCCACTAGGTGTACACACTACTTCCCATTCGATCGGCTCCCTAACGTAGATACCCGTGCTGGCCCCACCGTGGGATGTATCATTCCCCAATGTGGCAACCTGATGGAACTAAAGGTGCACGGCTTATATCTACTCGATGCAACAACGGCTTACCTACCAGCCCGGGCCCACTCACGCATATGAAGCCCGTTGGACTTGCGTTGCCACCGCTAACCCGTTTGCCTCTTACAGTCAAGCCCAGTATGCGTGTCCCGTCCTCGACATGGGTCGAGCCCACAAAGATACGTATGGGTTACTGGTTGAAATGGGCCTCCACAAGCTACCCACCTAAGCTTGTCCCTTTTTCTAGTATATCCCACTTAACCCTTTAATCATGTTTTAATTACATGTTCCATTTTGGTTAAGTATTCTAATCGTATTTTCTATTGCCACCCAAGGCAACCACTAGATTTTCTCATGCCACCCGAGGCACCCACTTAACCCCTCATGTCCCTCTACATGCTAATATGGTTAAGTGTTTCTTAATTAATTAATTAAGAACGTAACCTTTGTAAAGACCTCTCACATTAGACTGTCTTTTATGACCGCTGGTTAAGCCGGTTGGGTCCGGGCAGCCTTATGTCATAACAGAGTCTAACCTCGTGTCTTTACATTAATTACGTATTTAGTTTGTGCCTAAGACCTCTCACATTGGGCTAACATTTGTAGCAACTGGTTAAGCCGGTTGGGTCCGGGCAGTTTTACGCTACAACTGAGTCCAACCTCGTGTCTTAGTCAATTAATTACACCTAATTAATCACCCTCATAATTTTATATTAATTATCCCTAATTAATCAAGTTTTCTTAACATGGGTAGACCTAACTTAATAGGTAAATTCCCATGGGGTAGACCTAACTCAATAGGTAAATTCCCAACACATAGTATGGGTACACCTAACCAAATAGGCAAATTCCCATACTATGTTTATTTATTTTGTGTTATGCATAATTATATTAATTTCACACAATCTTATTAACTTATGCATTTAATTACCCCATCGTTCCCACGTAATTTCGTTCATGATATAACACATATAAAAGGTGTCAACTTGCATATGAATGAATATGTTTCAAAGGTGCCATCTTGCATATTAACAAACACATAACTTGCATATGAACTTGCATAACATGTCACATAACTTGCATATAATATGTCACATAACTTACATATTCATTTTGCATAACAAACTTGCATATTAGCTTATAGACTTGCATAATGTGTCATCATGAACTTGCATATTAATAAACATGTAACTTGCATATTTACATACATGTAACTCGCATATTAACAAACATGTAACTTGCATATAAAGAAACATGTAACTTGCATATTTACATACATGTAACTTGCATATTAACAAACATGTAACTTGCATATTAACAAACATGTAACTTGCATATTTACATACATGTAACTTGCATATTAACAAACATGTAACTTGCATATTTACATACATGTAACTTGCATAGCATATTACCATGAACTTGCATAACATGCATATGATTACATAGCCCACAACTTGCATATTTAGCATCATGCAAACATAACATACATCATATTAAACTTGCATAAGCTTACATACTCAACATGCATAAACATAAGATTAATGCTAACATCATATCATATGATTCAAAGCTCATTACCCCACATACAAAACCATAAATCTCATCACATCTCATCTAATTAGTTTACCAAAAGATCATCAAAGTGATAGAAACTCACAACTAGCAACTTTGAACACCAAATGAAGAAGATTAAGATGCTAAGAAGGGATTAGAAGTTGATTAGAGAGTGATTAGTATGCAACCCTCTTCATAAAATTAGTGGAGGCCATGAGAGCTAGCATTTTGCCATAGTTTAGTCACTAGGTTTAATTATGAATGAATTAGGGTAGGTTAGGGTCTTATTTATAGATTAGGCAAGTGTTTTAGGCCATAGGATTAACCCTAGATTCAATCCAAGCCATCAAAGCATGTCTTGGGGAAGAAGTCAAGTGTAGGAACCATCTAGGGCCTTTAGATTAAAGATGGACCATGAGAACCATTCAAATGCAAAATCTGCACTTGAGCGAATCGGCCCACGGGTTGACAGCCAAACACCCTGGATTAACCCCTAGTCGACCCAGCGGGCTCGGGTCGACATCAAAAATCGGCCGGTTCGGTTATTCCCCTCTCCCAATTCGCTGTTTTGAGCATTTTTGCATATTTATTTATTAAATTTTCAATTATATATATATATATATATCAATATATATATATATATATATATCTACACAACCCATTTCACTTAATTAAGTATACTTTAATTTGGGAATTTTCGTGAAACTTCGCGAGGCCATATCTTGGTCATACGGACTCCGATTTTCGAAAACTCGGACTCTGTTTCGCGTATTTTTCCGAGACGAACGCAATGGCATAGCCCGTTTCCCTTGATTCCCATTTTAGAATTAAATTCTGCCTCGATTTATGTTATTACAGGTTATTGAAAATACGGGTTGTTACATTCTCCCCTCCTTAAAGGATTTCGTCCCCGAAATCTTCAAGTTAGGAAGAACGTATCCTACCATCCAATCATCCATCTACTCAAAGCATCATCCACGAGCAATCATTGTCCTTACAAGATTCTAAATGCTGGATGGATATATGCAAAAGTGTGTGTATATGTACTTACCTAATGCGAAAATCAGGCGGTTACTGATACAGTAAACCTCCTTAATGCAAACCATGATAGTGCTATGCATCCAATATGTATGCGAAACCCTATTGACACATACAAATTTCTACATGCGTGCACAACCATACAAAAAAATGCATCATCCATATGATAACACAGCCATGATACATCCATCAATCTAACTACCACATCCATTTATGCAATATGCAACATGAAGTGACTGAGCCGATCTAGTGCCTAATGTGTGTGTATATGCATCCACGAGCAACCACTAGCAAACAATTGCATCCATATGCATCCATCAACCATAACATGTTTCAAACACATGTCTCAACCATAGGTTTTACCCTATCTAAAGGTCATAGGTATTAGCGAGAGGATATACTAAAGATAAGATAAGTACTAGACAAGCAATAAAGGAGAAGTTAAAAGACATACTCTCAAAAAGAAATGGATACAAAGAACGCATCTTTGCTTCCGTCTCCCAAGTAGCATTGCTTTCGTCATCTCCCCATTGCACTTTAACTAGCTGAACTTCTCTGTTCCTCAACTTCCTAGTTTCTGACCCAAGGATGCGAGTAGGAGCTCGTCGAATCGTCGCATCACGCTCTACCTCTACATCTCTAAGCAAGCTCGGCTCTACCACCTCCGCGGTCTCATGTAAGCACTTCCTCAAATGTGATACATGGAATACATCATGAACACCACTAAGTCTGTCGGGCAACTCCACCCTATATGCCATCCGTCCAATCCTTTCCTTAATAGGAAACGGCCCAACAAATCTCGGTGCTAACTTCCCTACGGACCCAAAGCGAACAACATTTCTCAATGGAGATACTTTGACAAAAACCATGTCCCCAACCTCAAACTCAAGATCCGTCCTTCTCCGATCCGCATAAGATTTCTGTCTATCTTGCGCTGCTTTCATCCTTTTTCGAATTAAATCAATCTTCTCTGAAGTCTCTCTAACCATATCCGGCCCAAGCAAGATCTTATCCGTAGATTCCCACCAACATGTAGGAGATCGACAAGGCCTTCCATAAAGAGCTTCGGAAGGAGCCATACCAATACTGGACTGAAAGCTGTTATTATATGCGAACTCCACCAAAGGAAGATGTTCTTCCCATGTACCTCCAAAATCCAAGATACAAAGCCTCAAAAGATCTTCTAAGATACGGTTCACCCTCTCGGTCTGACCGTCCGTCTGAGGATGATATGCGGTGCTCAAACACAACTGAGTCCCTACCGCCTCTTGCAAACTTCTCCAAAACTCACTAGTGAAAATAGGATCTCGATCACTCACAATGCTGGATGGTACGCCATGCAATCTAACAATCTCTCTAACATAGACTGAAGCAAGCCATGGAGCGGTCCTCTTACTCTTTACGGGTATAAAATGGGCACTCTTTGTAAGTCTGTCTACCACAACCCAAATTCCCGTATTGCCCTTCCTCGATCTCGGTAACCCGTCGATGAAATCCATCGAGACACTATCCCACTTCCACTGTGGAACTTCCAATGGGTGTAGCAACCCACCGGGTTTCCTTTGCTCCACTTTAACTTGTTGGCACACTAAGCATCTAGCCACATACTCGGCCACATCTTTCTTCATACCGGCCCAAAAGAAAACTCTCTTCATGTCTTGGTACATTTTGTCTCCACCGGGATGAATAGTCATTCTTGAACGATGTGCATCATCCAAAATAGCCTTCTTCAAACCCTCATCTTGCGGTACACAAAGTCTACCGTCTCTATGCAACCATCCCTTATCATCTATGGTGTATCTACCCAAATGGCTGGACGACTCCCCTCTTATAAGCTTCTCTACCAACACAACCAACTGTGGGTCGTCTCGCTGAGCCTCGCCAATCCGTCTCAAAAGAGTAGGTCTAACCTCCAAGGATGCCAACAAACCAGGTACAAAATCAACAGAAGGTCTGAAGTCAAACAAAGAAAGAAACTCCAAGCTTCGTCGTTCCACGAACAATGGACTCAAAGATAGCCTTTTTCTACTCAAGGCGTCTGCCACCACGTTACCCTTACCAGGGGTATACGCTATCTCGAAATCATAGGATGCTAAGAACTCCATCCACCTTTGCTGTCTTAAGTTTAAATCCTTCTGAGAGAATAAGTACTTCAATGATTTATGGTCGGTGAACAACTCGAATCTCTCACCAAGAAGATAATGGCGCCAAGACTTAAGTGCGAAAACAATCGCGGCCAACTCTAGATCATGGGTAGGGTAATTCTTCTCATGCACTCTCAATTGTCTCCCTCCATAGGCTATTACCCTTCCCTCCTGCATCAAGACTGCGCCTAATCCTGTTCCACAAGCATCGGTATAAACAACAAACGGCTTACTCCCATCCGGGAGCACTAAAACTGGAGCGGTGGTCAAAGCTCTCTTTAACCGTCGGAAAGCATCATCACAATCTACATCCCACGAGAAAACCAGATTCTTTTTCGTCAAGCGGGTTAATGGGGCTGATATCTTCGCGAAGTCTTTGATGAACTTCCTATAATATCCTGCCAACCCCAAGAAACTTCTTACCTCGGTAGCATTTCTAGGAACTTTCCAATCCTGGATAGATACTATCTTTGCGGGATCTACAGCTATCCCTTCCTTAGAGACCACATGCCCTAAGAATCGCACTTCTCTTCTCCAAAAATGGCATTTAGAGAATTTAGCTTTAAGACTATGCGCTCGAAGAGTCTCCAACACTTCCTTGAGATGTAAGGCATGCTCTTCTTCATTCTTGGAAAAGACCAAGATGTCATCCACAAAAACTACTACAAACTTATTCAGATACTCTCTGAACACTCTACTCATGAGATCAACAAAGTATGCGGGGGCGTTTGTCAACCCAAATGGCATCACTAGCCACTCATAAAAACCATCCGGAGTCCGGAAAGCAGTCTTCTCTATACTGTCCTCCGCCACTCTTAACTGATGAAACCCTGTAGCTAAGTCCATCTGCGAAAATACTGACGCGCCAACCAACTGATCAAAGAGATCATCTATCCTCGGTAATGGGTGTCTATTCTTCTTCGTGAGCTTATTAAGTTCCCTATAATCCACACAAAGTCTGAGGGACCCATCCGCCTTCGTGGCAAACACTACTGGAGCTCCCCACTCCGATATACTTCGCCTTATGAACCCCTTCTCAAGCAACTCCCCTACTTGCTTATGAAGTTCTCTTCTCTCACGAGGAGCCATGTGGCGTACTGGCAAAGACACTGGTTTGGCATTATCCACCAAATAAATTCGGAAATCTATTTCCCGCTTCGGAGGCAAACCCTTTACTTCTTCAAACACATCCGGATATTCCCGGACTACTCTGACAGAACACAAACTTTCGACCGAAGCATCGAGCGATTCAAGATAACTTAGCAAAACAGATTCCATGGGATTGCAAGAGATCTCGAGAGTGTTACCCAAGCGGGTCATGAGCCTGACAACTCTCCTTTCGCAATCAAGAACGGCACCATTACTGGATAACCAGTCCATGCCCAAAATCAACCCATAGCCCGTGAAGCCCAATACAAAAGCATCACATCTAAACTTAACGCTAAGTATAGAAATCTTCAAACCCAAACATATCATGGACAGATATATAGAGCCCCCAATTGGGTTTGAAACAACCAAGGGATCATCAACTAGACTGGTGTCTAAGTGCAGTGACTCAACTAACGATGATGAGATAAAAGAATGCGATGCGCCAGAGTCAAACAAAGTACGTACTGGATGATCAAACAGAAAAACCAGACTTTCAACGGAAATAGTTCTACCTCTCTGCTGAATCGGTGGAACTGAGAGAACCTGAACTTGCCCCCCTGACTGAGGTGGTGCTATAAGAGCTTGCACCTGGCCTCCTGAGGTAGACCCCGTCTTCTGCCCCTTCTTTGGGCAGTTTTTCATAAGATGCCCTGCTTCACCACAATGAAAGCAACCGGTCTTCTTCTTTTTGCGACAATCCTTACTGAGGTGTCCTGGTGTTCCACAATTGAAGCACTTCTTCTTCGTCTTCTTTTTGTCACCATTGCCTTTTCCGCCCTTGCCTTGTTGTTGCGGTTTCTTCTGATCCCCCTTTTTCTCTGGTGCCTTAGAATTCTTATCATCCTCATGCATAAGTGCCATGTAGACAAGCTTCTCAAAAGTGGCCCCCATAGGAATGTGAGTCATAGCTATTCCTTGCAATGGTTCGTTCAAGCCTCTAACGAACCTCAAAGCCTTCTTCTCCGGTGTATTCACCAACTCTATGCCAAACCTTGCTAATTGATTGAATTTGTTGACATATTCTTTCACCGTGAGATTCCCTTGCTTCAAATTCAAGAACTTCTCCATAAACAGATTCTCTTCCGCCCTTGAGAGAAACTTAGCCCCAAACCTTTGCTTAAAATCTGCCCAAGAGTCAACAGGGCGTTCTCCATTAGTGACCTCCCACCAGAATGAGGCCTCTCCCTTCATTAACCAAGCCGCCAACTTGACTTTCTTTCCCTCTTCCACTTCAAAGATATCTAGCAACTCTTCCACTTCCTTAAGCCAATCTCTAGCCTCTACGAAAGTCTCTGAACCAAGAAAAGGTTTTCCTCCTATAGCCTTGAACTCCTTGCAAACCTTAGCAAAATTATCCACTCTAGGCTGAGGAGGAGGAGCGGTTGTCTCTGGTGTAGTAGCATTGGCCGGACCCGCAGCCGCGGCCCTAGCCTCTTGCAACCTCCTATACCATAGTGGTATAACTAAACCCTCCGGGATGTTAAGATCTTCAGCCATGCTGAAACGAAAGAGGAAAGATTCAAAAAGGAGATTCCGAAAGATAAAGATATGGCTATTGGGGATTATGCTTTTCTTTTTCAAAAACTTTTTCTCTTAGAAGACATGCTTTTAAAAATCCTTTCTTCGAAAATACTCTTAGAAAGTAGTTTTTCTCAAAAATTTTATCTGTTCTGGTAACCTTAAGCTCTGATACCACGTGTAACACCCCACTCCCGCTATGATCACTCACTAAGGGAATGCCATAGCATCGGTGGAGTATTTTAGTGAATATAGAACAGAAAAATTACAACAAGACAGATATAAATAGTACTTGAAATTTTAAAACATCATCTCATAACAGCGGAAGTAAAACATGTCTGGTTACATCATAAAACCACAATAAAGGTCAAGTACAATATCCATCAAAATAAAGAAGTACATAATCCCACTCTCATACAATAGCCAAACAAAAGAAAAGATAACTGGATAACTGGAGCTTTACATCTATCCAAGCTCCTAAAGACTGGAACAGCAATCCGATCAAGCTCCACTACTGCTAGGATCCACCGTAGGACCTGAGGGTTGGGAAAAAGATAAAAACAACAGGGTCAGACATAAGTCTGAGCGAGTCCTATAACTTTAACAATACAATCGTTAAAGTAACCAGAGAAGACATAAACTGATATACGGTAACATATAGGGATGAATGGCTACCCTAAGCAGTCAACTAAACGAAGATAAAGGATAAAGACGCATCTACCCTCCCTAAGGTAAATTACTAAACTGCACCACACCAGTCGTTCCTAACTTAAAGGTTGATCCCACCCAAGGACTTATAAAATTTACTAATTAGTACCTGCGTACCCCTAGGTGACCAAGTAGGCGCCACGGGGCCCTACAATCCACTAGGTGTACACACTACTTCCCATTCGATCGGCTCCCTAACGTAGATACCCGTGCTGGCCCCACCGTGGGATGTATCATTCCCCAATGTGGCAACCTGATGGAACTAAAGGTGCACGGCTTATATCTACTCGATGCAACAACGGCTTACCTACCAGCCCGGGCCCACTCACGCATATGAAGCCCGTTGGACTTGCGTTGCCACCGCTAACCCGTTTGCCTCTTACAGTCAAGCCCAGTATGCGTGTCCCGTCCTCGACATGGGTCGAGCCCACAAAGATACGTATGGGTTACTGGTTGAAATGGGCCTCCACAAGCTACCCACCTAAGCTTGTCCCTTTTTCTAGTATATCCCACTTAACCCTTTAATCATGTTTTAATTACATGTTCCATTTTGGTTAAGTATTCTAATCGTATTTTCTATTGCCACCCAAGGCAACCACTAGATTTTCTCATGCCACCCGAGGCACCCACTTAACCCCTCATGTCCCTCTACATGCTAATATGGTTAAGTGTTTCTTAATTAATTAATTAAGAACGTAACCTTTGTAAAGACCTCTCACATTAGACTGTCTTTTATGACCGCTGGTTAAGCCGGTTGGGTCCGGGCAGCCTTATGTCATAACAGAGTCTAACCTCGTGTCTTTACATTAATTACGTATTTAGTTTGTGCCTAAGACCTCTCACATTGGGCTAACATTTGTAGCAACTGGTTAAGCCGGTTGGGTCCGGGCAGTTTTACGCTACAACTGAGTCCAACCTCGTGTCTTAGTCAATTAATTACACCTAATTAATCACCCTCATAATTTTATATTAATTATCCCTAATTAATCAAGTTTTCTTAACATGGGTAGACCTAACTTAATAGGTAAATTCCCATGGGGTAGACCTAACTCAATAGGTAAATTCCCAACACATAGTATGGGTACACCTAACCAAATAGGCAAATTCCCATACTATGTTTATTTATTTTGTGTTATGCATAATTATATTAATTTCACACAATCTTATTAACTTATGCATTTAATTACCCCATCGTTCCCACGTAATTTCGTTCATGATATAACACATATAAAAGGTGTCAACTTGCATATGAATGAATATGTTTCAAAGGTGCCATCTTGCATATTAACAAACACATAACTTGCATATGAACTTGCATAACATGTCACATAACTTGCATATAATATGTCACATAACTTACATATTCATTTTGCATAACAAACTTGCATATTAGCTTATAGACTTGCATAATGTGTCATCATGAACTTGCATATTAATAAACATGTAACTTGCATATTTACATACATGTAACTCGCATATTAACAAACATGTAACTTGCATATAAAGAAACATGTAACTTGCATATTTACATACATGTAACTTGCATATTAACAAACATGTAACTTGCATATTAACAAACATGTAACTTGCATATTTACATACATGTAACTTGCATATTAACAAACATGTAACTTGCATATTTACATACATGTAACTTGCATAGCATATTACCATGAACTTGCATAACATGCATATGATTACATAGCCCACAACTTGCATATTTAGCATCATGCAAACATAACATACATCATATTAAACTTGCATAAGCTTACATACTCAACATGCATAAACATAAGATTAATGCTAACATCATATCATATGATTCAAAGCTCATTACCCCACATACAAAACCATAAATCTCATCACATCTCATCTAATTAGTTTACCAAAAGATCATCAAAGTGATAGAAACTCACAACTAGCAACTTTGAACACCAAATGAAGAAGATTAAGATGCTAAGAAGGGATTAGAAGTTGATTAGAGAGTGATTAGTATGCAACCCTCTTCATAAAATTAGTGGAGGCCATGAGAGCTAGCATTTTGCCATAGTTTAGTCACTAGGTTTAATTATGAATGAATTAGGGTAGGTTAGGGTCTTATTTATAGATTAGGCAAGTGTTTTAGGCCATAGGATTAACCCTAGATTCAATCCAAGCCATCAAAGCATGTCTTGGGGAAGAAGTCAAGTGTAGGAACCATCTAGGGCCTTTAGATTAAAGATGGACCATGAGAACCATTCAAATGCAAAATCTGCACTTGAGCGAATCGGCCCACGGGTTGACAGCCAAACACCCTGGATTAACCCCTAGTCGACCCAGCGGGCTCGGGTCGACATCAAAAATCGGCCGGTTCGGTTATTCCCCTCTCCCAATTCGCTGTTTTGAGCATTTTTGCATATTTATTTATTAAATTTTCAATTATATATATATATATATATATCAATATATATATATATATATATCTACACAACCCATTTCACTTAATTAAGTATACTTTAATTTGGGAATTTTCGTGAAACTTCGCGAGGCCATATCTTGGTCATACGGACTCCGATTTTCGAAAACTCGGACTCTGTTTCGCGTATTTTTCCGAGACGAACGCAATGGCATAGCCCGTTTCCCTTGATTCCCATTTTAGAATTAAATTCTGCCTCGATTTATGTTATTACAGGTTATTGAAAATACGGGTTGTTACATATATCCAAAGTACAAATTATTCCATTATATCAAGTTCTAAATAAAGAAGCATGAACTTAAGATAACAAAAGTAAATTATTCCCCAAAAATAGCAGAAGTGCAGCCATAGCATAGCTAAAGACCAAACCGTACATGAGCTGACAGAAAGCAAGCTAAATCCAAGCTAAGAGCTAGCGTTTCCTCCCTGGGAACCGGGGGGGAATGAAAGAAAAAGAGGCGAAAGAAAAAAGGGTCAGTCATAAAGACTGGTAAGCACTAGTGACTTTCAGCATAAAAACTAGTAAAAGTAACATGACATGTGAAAACTGGAATTAAACATAAGGATGATAACAGGACTGGTATGATAACTAAGATAATAAGATAAGTCAAGTCTAGCATTGCATATTCAAGATTCGCTGCACCAACTGTACTAGTATTCTAACCCATGTCAAGTATTAACCATGAAATGATCCTTTGGCCCAATATCATGAAATGACCCATTATGGGGTCCTACAGTACGATCTACTAATCGATCGGCTTCCTACAAGTTCTAGCTCGTCATGTGTCTGTGTCATACGTCCCAATCACGAAATGTAGTCACCTGTGCTAGGTCTACCATAGGGTGTATCAAGCCATAGGGTGCCAACCACCGACACGAATCAAGCACGCACAGTGTAAACCTACTGGTGCCCAATGCCTGCTTTTTCAACTCTGGACTACGTGCACGACCATAGTCCGCCTGAACCTACAATGGCGCACCAACTCAGCCGTCGTTCTAGTCTCTTACAATCAGCCCAGTAAGTTCCCCACCCTGCCTAGTCCCAGGGTATCGTGATACATCTAAATGGGTTACTGCTGAAAAGGACCGCGTAACTAGGGTTTCTAATGGGTTAAGTGTTGTCATTCAAATTCGTGACTTAACCCTATCCAATCATGTATCAAGTTGGTTAAGTGTTGTCTTTCATGTTCATGACTTAACCCTATCATGTAGCATAAATTCATTAATGCACCCCATCCTCTCACATTAGACTAGTTGTTGTGGTCACTGGATTTGCCGGGCGGTTCCGGGCAGATTTACACCACAACATAGTCTAACCTCGGGTTTTAGGTGCGATATGACCAACTACCCACATTGGATCATATTGTTTGCAGTCACTGGATTCGCCGGGCGGTTCCGGGCAGATTTACACTGCAAACTCAACCCAACCTTGAGTTGGCCATTTTCAAGTTCATTCTAGAGTCATGACCATGTTCAAGTCTCATATCAAGTTCGTGACAAGTTCCAAGGTAAGTTTCATGTCCATATTCAGATTCAAGTTATAACAATGTTCATGTTCCAAGTTCATGGTAAATTCAGGTTTGCCTAAACTACCCAAATTGTATTCCCATCGCACGTGAATTCGAATTGATACAAACAAATCTAATTAGGGAATAACATTGAAAGAACAGGCATAAGGTGGAAAAAGTGATTACAAGTCAAGCATGTTATAACTTGAGATAAACAATTACAACAATACTGGCATATGGAGTAGTGGTCTCAAATATCAAATCTAGCAAAATAGGGTGATAGTCATGGTAACAGTTGACATAAGATAATAACCCCAAACTTGTGAATAACAACTAATTCAACATCACAGGCATGAATATTATGGACATTAGGAGTTTTAGATCTACAACATATATAGGCCCCAAATCAATTTCATATAAATATTACCACAAGTCAAGATTCAAGATGAATAGATCCAAGTTGAACAAATAGTAGATCCAAAATACTAGATCCAAAATGAACAATGATAGATCCAAGATATACAATGATAGATCCAAGATAATTGTCATACTTAGGTTCAATTTCAATTTACAACATGTCCATATTAAGTTTAAAGTTTAGATCTAAAAGTAACTGGGGCTTACAGATCGTGGTTTGAGAATTAGAAAATAAAGAGGCGATGTTGAATCTCGAGTCTAACAGAAATCCCCCAAACAACAATACTCTACACGTAGCCTTGTTGAAGAAGAAGCAATCCCTTTTCTCTAACTTTTCAACCAGAGTTTTAGCAGCATAAGGCCAGAGAGAATTTTTGTAGAGAGACTAGAGTTAGGGCTGTTTATATAGGGTCAGGCCAACGAATTTAGACAGAAATCGGACTAGAAACATCAGAGTGAACTCTGACTCAAAAATGGGCTCGGCAACCAGGTCGGCACCTAGGTCGACTCTATGGTCGACCTGGTCCTGGGCAGGTCGACACTATGGTCGACCCCCAGGTCGACCTGGTCCTGGGCGAGAAATTTCCCGCCCAGTCCGTTCTGGGGTTTGAATTCGAAATTTGAATTCAAATTCTGAGCTGTTTTTGAACTTGAAATTTCTGAAACTTTAAAGGGTCATAACTTGGTCATACGGACTCCGATTTTCGAAAACTCGGACTCGTTTCCAAGCAAAATTTCGAGACGAACGTAATGGCGTAACCCTTTGCCCTTGATCCTTATTTTAAAAATTAATTCTGCCTTGATTTATGGTTATAACACGTTATTAAAATACGGGTTGTTACATTCTCCCCTCCTTAAAGGATTTCGTCCCCGAAATCTCTAAGTTAGAAAGAATATATCCTACCATCCAATCATCCATCTACTCAAAACATCATCCACAGGAAACCATTGTCCTTAAAAGATTTCTAGTGTTGTATGAACATATGCAGTAAGTGTGTGTATATGTACTTATCTAATGCAAAAGATCAGGCGGTTACTAATTCGGTAAACCTCCTTAATGCAAAATATGTTAGTGTAATGAGTCCAACATGTATGCAAATTCCTAACATAATTTATAATCTCTACATGAGTGCACATAACATTCATTCATATGCAACATCCAAGTGATAGCATAACAAGTTCAATCCATGTACAAGCATAAGCACTCATGCATATGCAACATGAAAATGTGACTGAGCCGATCTAGTGCCTAATGTGTGTCATGCATCCACTAGCAATCGCTTGCAAACACTTGCAACCATTTGCAAACATCAACCATAACATGTTTCAATCACATGTTTACATCCATATGGTTCTACCTAAGGTTCTCAAGATAAGATCGAGAAGATAACAAGGCAAACATAGGTAGTAAAAGCATGATACGAAAGGTTTTCAAGTTTATAGGAAAAGAGATCGAGAATGTACCCTCAAAAAGAAATGGGTAAAGCGCGCGTATCTTCTCTTCGGTTTCCCAAGTTGCGTCTTCTTGGGCTTCACTCCACTGTACTTTAACTAGCTTGACTTCTCGATTCCTTAGCTTCTTGATCTCCGTTCCTAAGATACAAATCGGAACTCGCCTCAATGTTGCTTCTTTTTCCACTTCTACGCCTTCAAGGATGCTTGGCTCAACCACTTCGACCGACTCATGTAAACATTTTCGGAGATGCGAGTCGTGAAAGACATTGTGTACTCCGGTCAGCTTCTCGGGTAAGTCTACCTTATAGGCCATCTGCCCAATCCTCTCAGTGATAGGGAACGGTCCTACGAACCTTGGTGCTAGCTTTCCAACCGCTCCAAAACGAACCACATTGCGTAAAGGAGAAACTTTTATAAAGACCATATCTCCGACTTCGAACTCTAGGTCTACCCTTCTCTTGTCCGCATAAGATTTCTGTCTATCTTGGGCCGTTTTCATCCGTCTTCGTATCAACTCAACCTTCTCAGAAGTGTCCCTTATCATGTCGGGCCCAAGTATAAGCATGTCTGTCGTCTTCCACCAACAAGTTGGCGACTTGCACGGTCTTCCATACAGGGCTTCGAATGGTGTCATTCCGATGATAGCTTGGTAACTATTATTATATTCAAACTCCATGAGAGGAAGATGGCCTTCCCAAGTACCACCAAAGTCAAGAATGCATAGCCTCAAAAGATCCTCTAGTACCCTATTTACCCTTTCGATTTGTCCATTCGTCTGTGGGTGATAGGCCGTGCTTAAACTTAGTCGTGTACCCATTGCTTCTTGTAGACTATTCCAAAACTGGCTAGTGAAAATCGGGTCAAGATCACTAACTATACTAGAAGGAACCTTGTGCAACCGTACTATCTCTCGAAGGTAAATAGACGCTAGCCATGATGCGGTCCTCTTGCTTTTCACCGGAATGAAGAGAGCACTTTTCGTGAGTCTATCAACTATGACCCATATGCTAGTATTTCCCTTCCTTGACCTAGGCAGTCCATCCACGAAATCCATCGAGATACTCTCCCATTTCCACTGCGGAACCTCCAAAGGATGTAATAGCCCACCGGGCTTCTTCGACTCGGCCTTTACTTGTTGGCACACCATGCACTTCGAAACGAACTCTGCCACGTCCTCTTTCATTCCAGGCCAAAAGAAAATGTGTTTCGTATCCCTGTACATCTTATCCCCTCCGGGATGCATGGTCATCTTCGAGTGATGCGCCTCCTCGAGGACTTTCCTTACTAAGCTCCTACTTGTAGGACACATAGCCTTCCATCACGCCTTAGCCATCCCTTGTCATCTATGGCATACCTACCGAGGTGACTTGACGTCTCACCACTAATCAGCTTGTCCATGATTTCGACTATCTATGGGTCTTCCTTCTGTGAAGTCCCTACTTGATCTAGAAGTGTAGGTCTTAACTCAAGAGATGCTAACGTAACAGTCAATGACTCAACAGCAGGTGTAAAATCAAAGGTTGCTATAAACTCTAGACTTTTCCTTTCAACAAACAAGGGGCTCAAGGTCAACCTTTTCCTACTTAGCACATCCGCCACCACGTTACCCTTGCCAGGGGTATAAGCTATATCGAAGTCATATGATGCAAAGAATTCCATCCACCGCTGTTGTCTCAGATTCAAATCTTTCTGTGAGAAGAGGTACTTAAGCGATTTGTGGTCGGTATACAGCTCGAACCTCTCCCCTAGAAGATAATGGCGCCAAGATTTAAGTGCAAAAACGATCGCCGCCAACTCCAAGTCATGTGTGGGATAGTTCTTCTCATGAACTTTAAGTTGTCTACCCCCATAGCATATCACTTTCCCTTCTTGCATTAGGACAGTGCCTAATCCTGTGCCACACGCATCTGTGTACACCGTAAACATCTTACTTCCGTCGGGTAATGCCAAAACTGGAGCTGTGGTGAGGGCTCTCTTGAGTCTCTGAAAAGCAATCTCACATTCTATGTCCCATGCAAATGCTAGGTTTTTCTTCGTTAACTTAGTAAGAGGGGATGAAATCTTAGCGAAGTCCTTAATGAACTTCCTATAGTAGCCTGCCAAACCGAGAAAGCTTCTCACCTCCGTTGTGTTCTTAGGAATTTTCCAGTCTTGCACCGCAACTACCTTTGCGGGGTCCACGGCTATGCCTTGCTTAGAAACTACATGTCCAAGAAACCGAATGTGACGGCCCGCCCCGCACCAACCGACATTTACTCCAAAAGTGCACTGTACACATGTCCAGTTAGCACGGAACGGGTCGTCAGAAGGAAAAAGGGAAGAAGGAAATAAACATACAAGGAACCTGTAGAATGTCTCACAGCGCATAGAATAAAATATAATAATAACATACTTGACATAAAACAGGTGAGACAGTGCATAAGCTGAAAACCAGAACTAAACATCACAGCAGCGGAAATCCAAAATACAGCTTATTACAACTTTTTTAAACAGTCTCAAAGCAAAAGTAAGATAAAGGAGGTACACTACTAATGCCCAAGTAGCGACCACCAGCGACACAGGGAGAATATCTATATATCATACGTGGGAGCCTCCTGCCCGCCTCCGAATCAGCTACTCGCGCATCACCAGCTAACCTGTCTCTAGTCTGCTCGTGTGAGCACCCATAGTAATAAGAGGAGACATAAAACTCTGGGTCAGACATAAAGCCTGGTATGAGCGATAAGCATCTAAAGTGAACAATAACAGGTAGACTAAAACATACCTGAACCTGGACCTCCAACCAAAGAGTTAGCACTACATACTGTACAACACTCTAAGGTGCCATATCAAATGGTGTAAAGATACGGAGGTGGGGGAGGTGTGCATGTCATAGTGATGGCAAACAATCAAACATAGCATCCATCCTCACATCTCTCACTCAGTGCGTAAAGCATACGATATTCACCACTTCGATCACCCACCCTTGCTACGATCACTTTGCCCCATGAAGTCATAAAATGGCTTCACTGCACTGATAACGTAGCCACTAATCCTTCGCTATGTCCACTTGCCCCACGGAGTTATTCACCCCATCTGCGCTGGCTCATAGCCTTACCAATCTTTTACTATGTCCACTTGCCCCACGGAGTTATTCACCCCATCTGCGCTGGCTCATAGTCTTACCAATCCTTTACTTTGTCCACTTGCCCCATGTAGTTATTCACCCCATCTGCGCTGGCTCATACTCTTACTATGCATCACCTTGCCCCTCAAGTCATAATGACTCTACTGCACTGATAACGTAGTCTTGCTACCATCACCTTGCCCCTCGATTCGCAATGACTCTACTGCACTGATAAGTAGCCCATCATTCATTTTCAGTCGTGAATCGAAGTTATGAACGTCGACAACTCCTTAGCACACGTCCCGCAGCAAAGCCCAACCATGAAGTGAACTCATCGGTTCCCAACTGGATCCTGAGCTCTAACTTCCCATATTGGACTACCTTTGCATCTCGGGTTATTGGTCAATACTGGGTCGGGTCGGGTTCTCTCCAAACCATCGGTTCGGGTCGGGTGTCTGTGTTGCGTCAGTTCGGGTCTTCCTCTGTAGCGGTTCGGGTCGGGTCCACTCCATCGCATCGGTTCGGGTCGGGTATTTTCCTTCAGGTCGGGTCGGGTGTTCCACCTCGAGTCGGGTCGGGTGCCATCTCCCCTCCAGTTCGTGCTTCCGTTTCGCTCCCTCATTCTTCACGTACTCCGATCCGATCCCTCCTTCTTTATCCGATCCGATCGCTTCTCCTTTATCCGATCCGATCCCAGTTCAATTAGCGTGGCCTTCCTTTTTGCCAATTTTCTCAAGTGTCGGGTTATGATCCGATCGAATCCCTTGCCCAGTTCAACATATCCGATCCGAGCCCCCATATCCGATCCGATCCGAAACCTGCACTGTTTCCTGAAGCTTTTCCAGCAAGTGTTTACGCTATTTGACGACGTTTTCGACCATTCTAACTATTGAAATCAATCACAAAGCATATCATACAGTCATAGCAACATGCATAATCAACCACAAACATCAAAACATCAATATGATAGGTTAAAATGGATCAAACATACCCAAAATCTTATATTTCCCCTTAAGCATGTTTAGGTGAAACTAATGATAGGATTAGCAAAACTTAACCAAATTAACCCAGATTCGTATCAGAGGTCTAAAACATCAATTAGGAATTTATGAACATTTTTCCCGAATTTATTAGTGTATAAATTCGCTAATTAACACTAATTACTCTTAATTAGCCATAATTAGTGCAAAACTATGCAAATCAGTCACCTTAGCCACAAATAAACTAAGATCTGAAATAAATTTCCGATTTGATGCAAACCCCAATACTAAACAGCAGCTCCAATGTTGATTTGGTGTAGATCTCCCTTGATTAGATGTTGTTAAGCTTAATCCTTGATCGAAAGATGATTTGGACGTGATTTAGAGGTTGGAGGCCATTTTTAGGGTTCGTTGGTGATAAGTGGAGGTTAGAAAACTGAAATGGAATGATTCTCCATCTCATTTCAGCCTTCCCATGACCCCAATCCCGAAATGGGTTATGAGCCTACTCACTAATCACCCTATTTGGCCCGGTTAAGCAGTTTTTCACCCTCCAAACCTTATTTCAGCCATATCTCCCAAACGGTAAGTCCGTTTGGCTATTATGACCACTCTACGGAAAGGTAAACCATCAAACGAATCTAATGGAAGTGGTTTCAGGTCAAAATTTCTTTCCAGTCAAAAGTTATGGCGAAAACAAGATTAGCTAGGGGCAAAATGGTCATTTAAAAATCGACAAAATCATGAACATGGGAAATGACTCTAATGGATGTTTCCCAAAGTTACATGACCATATGACTTCACATGGGAAATAAATAAATATTCTACGATCCTATGATATGTAGAATACGTGTCGTTACACTGAACTTCCTTCCTCCAAAAATGGCATTTGGAGAACTTAGCCTTTAACTGGTGTGCTCTAAGCGTATCCATGACTTCCTTGACATGTCTAGCATGCTCTTCTTCATCCTTTGAGAAGATCAAAATATCGTCCACGAAAACCACTACGAACTTGTTAAGGAACTCCCGAAACACCCTACTCATCAAATCAAAAAAGTACGCGGGTGCATTCGTTAACCCAAACGGCATGACGAGCCATTCGAAGAACCCATCTGGAGTCCTAAACACAGTTTTGTCAATGCTATCCTCAGCCACTCTAAGCTGATGGAATCCTGTGGCTATATCGAGTTGAGAGAAAACAGATGCTCCTACAAGCTAGTCAAACAAATCATCGATTCTTGGTAGTGGATGTCTATTTTTCTTAGTTAGCTTGTTTAACTCACGATAATCTACGCATAGACGAAGCGAACCATCCGCCTTAGTAGCGAATACCACCACAGCACCCCATTCAGAAATGCTTCGTCTTATGAAATTTTTCTCAAGAAACTCCTTAACTTGTTTACTGAGCTCTCTTCTTTCTCGCGGGGCCATGTGCCTAACGGGCAATGAAACTGGCTTGGCATTATCAACAAGATAAATTCGGAAGTCTATCTCGCGTTTAGGAGGTAACCCCTTCACCTCATCAAAGACATCTGGATATTCTCGGACCACTCTTACAGATTGCAAATTGTCGATGGACGAGTCAAGAGATTCAAGATAACACAACATGACTGGACCCTTAGGGTTACAAGAAATTTCAAGGATATTACCAAGGCGAGTGATGAGCCTCACTACCCTTCGTTCACAATCAAGAATGGCTCCATAATTGGACAGCCAATCCATACCTAGGATCAAACCGTATCCCATAAATCCGAGAACATAAGCATTACACGTGAATTCTATGCTTAAGATAGAAATCCTCAAATCCACACACATCATAGATAAATGAGCGAAGCCCACAATTGGATTTGAAACTATAACGGGATCCTCAACTAGACTAGTACTTAGGTGCAGATTTTTTACAACATCAGAAGAAATAAAAGTATGCGATGTGCTAGAGTCAAATAAGGTTCGAACAGGAAATTTAGAAATGTAAACAAGGCTTTCTACGGAAATATTACTACCTTGGTCAAGTGCTAGAGTGGTGTTGAGAGCATGCAACTGCCCTCCAGAAGGTCCTGCTCGCTGGGCCTACCCTTGCGCCTGCCCTTGCTTCTTAGGGCAATCTTTGCTGATGTTTTCAGTATCTCCACAATGAAAGCATTCACCCAACTTTCTCTTCTTCCTTCTACAGTCTTTAGCTAGATGTCCCGTAATACCACAAAAGTTGCACTTCCTTGTCTCACGTGGTTTGTTAGTATTATTGTTGTTGTTCTTGTTATTCTTGTTGCCTCCCTTCTTGAAGTCAACCTTATTATTCTGAGTCTCATTAGGCTTAACCTCCTTCTTGGTATTCTTGTCTTCTTCATGAAGTAGGGTCTTATCCACCAAGCTTTCAAAGGTCGCCCCCATGGGTATATGCGTTATGGCCAAACTGTGTAGTGGCTCGTTCAATCCTCGAGCAAAGCGTACAGCCTTTTTCTGAGCTGTGTTAACCAAGTCCAATCCGAACCTAGCAAGCTGATCAAACTTATTCACGTACTCCCTAACGGTCATGTCCCCTTTCTTAAGTGCTAGGAACCTCTCGATCTGAAGGTTCTCTTCTGCTGACGATAAGAATTTAAGCCCAAACCTCTCTCTAAAGTCTGCCCAAGTCTCAACTGGCCTGGTAGCGTTGGTGACTTCCCACCAAAATGCATCTTCCTCTTTCAGCAACCATGCTGCCAACTGAACTTTCCTATGATCCTCCACATCGAAGATAATAAACAAGTCTTCAGTCTCCTTTAGCCAGTTTCGTGCCTCAACGAAGGTTTCAGTTCCAACGAAGTTCTTGCCGCTCATTGCTTTAAAGTCTTTGCATATTTTGGCAAAGGCGGTACCAGGAGGAGGAGGAGGAACCGCGGCCACTGGGGGAGGAGGAGGAGGGATGTCTGCCGGGCCCTCGCCGTTGGCCCTAGCTTCTAAGTACCTTCGGAACCATCCAGGTACGGGTACTCCCTCAGGAAGGTTAAGATCAGACATGCTGAAAAATGAAAAGAAAAAGATTCAAACGAGGAAACAAAGGAAAGTGCTAATGGCTTTTGGGGAATAGCCTTTTTAAACATAAAACTTTTATTGAAAAATGCTTCTTTATAAACGGTTTTGGAAAATTGTTTAGAAGGTTTTTAAAACTTTTGCCCCGTCTGTTAACCTTCTGCTCTGATACCAAATGTAACACCCCACCTCCGCTAGGGTCACTCACAAAGGGAATGCACTAGTTTGGGTGGAGTATTATCTAGGTAAACATACACAGAGATATCACAAGGCAGAACATAAATAAAGCAGCGGTAGAAATTAAAAACCAAATTTCATTACTTTCAAGAAAAGAGTCAAAACCTCATATATCCAAAATACAAATTATTCCATTATATCAAGTTCTAAATAGAGAAGCATGAACTTAAGACAACAAAAGTAAATTATTCCCCAAAAATAGCAAAAGTGCAGCCATAGCATAGCTCAAGACCAAACCGTACATGAGCTGACAGAAAGCAAGCTAAATCCAAGCTAAGAGCTAGCGTTTCCTCCCTGAGAACCTGGGGGGAAACGAAAGAAAAAGAGGCGAAAGAAAAAAGGGTCAGTCATAAAGACTGGTAAGCCCTATTGACTTTTAGCATAAAAACTAGTAAAAGTAACATGACATGTGAAAACTGAAATTAAACATAAGGATGATAACAGGACTGGTATGATAACTAAGATAACAAGATAATTCAATTCTAGCATTGCATATTCAAGATTCGCTGCACCAACTGTACTAGTATTCTAACCCATGTCAAGTATTAACCATGAAATGATCCTTTGGCCCAATATCATGAAATGACCCATTACGGGGTCCTACAGTACGATCTACTAATCGATCGGCTTCCTACAAGTTCTAGCTCGTCATGTGTCTGTGTCATACGTCCCAATCACGAAATGTAGTCACATGTGCTAGGTCCACCATAGGGTGTATCAAGCCCTAGGGTGCCAACCACCGACACGAATCAAGCACGCACAGTGTAAACCTACTGGTGCCCAATGCCTGCTTTTTCAACTCTGGACTACGTGCACGACCATAGTCCGCCTGAACCTACAATGGCGCACCAACTCAGCCGCTGTTCTGGTCTCTTACAATCAGCCCAGTAAGTGCCCCACCCTGCCTAGTCCCAGGATATCGTGATACATCTAAGTGGGTTACTGCTGAAAAGGACCGCGTAACTAGGGTTTCTAATGGGTTAAGTGTTATCATTCAAATTCGTGACTTAACCCTATCCAATCATGTATCAAGTTGGTTAAGTGTTGTCTTTCATGTTCATGACTTCACCCTATCATGTAGCATAAATTCATTAATGCACCCCAACCTCTCACATAAGACTAGTTGTTGTGGTCACTGGATTTGTCGGGTGGTTCCGGGCAGATTTACACCACAACATAGTCTAACCTCGGGTTTTAGGTGCGATATGACCAACTACCCACATTGGATCCTATTGTTTGCAGTCACTGGATTCGCCGGGCGGTTCCGGGAAGATTTACACTGCAAACTCAACCCAACCTCGAGTTGGCCATTTTCAAGTTCATTCTAGAGTCATGACCATGTTCAAGTCTCATATCAAGTTCGTGACAAGTTTCAAGGTAAGTTTCATGTCCATATTCAGATTCAAGTTATAACAATGTTCATGTTCCAAGTTCATGGTAAATTCAGGTTTGCCTAAACTACCCAAATCGTATTCCCGTCGCACGTGAATTCGAATTGATACAAACAAATCTAATTAGGGAATAACATAGAAAGAATGGGCATAATGTGGCAAAAGTGATTACAAGTCAAGCATGGTATTACTTGAGATAAACGATTACAACAATACTGGCATATGGAGTAGTGGTCTCAAATATCAAATCTAGCAAAATAGGGTGAAAGTCATGGTAACAGTTGACATAAGATAATAACCCCAAACTTGTGAATAACAACTAATTCAACATCACAGGCATGAATATTATGGACATTAGGGGTTTTAGATCTACAACATATATAGGCCCCAAATCAATTTCATATAAATATTACCACAAGTCAAGATTCAAGATGAATAGATCCAAGGTGAACAAATAGTAGATCCAAAATACTAGATCCAAAATGAACAATGATAGATCCAAGATATACAATGATAGATCCAAGATAATTGTCATACTTAGGTTCAATTTCAATTTACAACATGTCCATATTAAGTTTAAAGTTTAGATCTAAAAGTAACTGGGGCTTACAGATCGTGGTTTGAGAATTAGAAAACAAAGAGGCGATGTTGAATCTCGAGTCTAACAGAAATCCCCCAAACAGCAATACTCTACACGTAGCCTTGTTGGAGAAGAAGCAATCCCTTTTCTCTAACTTTTCAACCAGAGTTTTAGCAGCACAAGGCCAGAGAGAATTTGTGTAGAGAGACTAGAGTTAGGGGCTGTTTATATAGGGTCAGGCCAACGAATTTAGACAGAAATCGGACTAGAAACATCAGAGTGAACTCTGACTCAAAAATGGGCTCGGCAACCAGGACGACTCTATGTTCGACCTGGTCCTGGGCAGGTCGACACTATGGTCGACCCCCAGGTCGACCTGGTCCTGGGCGGGAAATTTCCCGCCCAGTCCGTTCTGGGGTTTGAATTGGAAATTTGAATTCGAATTCTGAGCTGTTTTTAAACTTGAAATTTCTGAAACTTTGAAGGGTCATAACTTGGTCATACGGACTCCGATTTTCGAAAACTCGGACTCGTTTCCAAGCAGAATTTCGAGACGAACGTAATGGCGTAACCCGTTGCCCTTGATCCTTATTTTAAAAATTAATTCTGCCTTGATTTATGGTTATAACACGTTATTAAAATACGGGTTGTTACATACTTACTCAACCCAATGGTATAAATACACTTACCATTTTATGTGGATCTAACAGTGTCATGTGTCACATTGCATATTATATAAACCTAAACGGTTTTATTTAACCTTAACCTTTGCCAATTTTAAAGTTTAAAACTTCACTTACGGAAGTAATAATATAAATTCCCATGCATATATCCATTTTCATACTAGTATTACCACTCGTTTTATTTTCAAACTAGTCTAATCTGGAAAGTGAAAAGCGCATGGATCGCATGATCCGAAGCGAATTATATGGATCGTATGATCAGATCCAAGAAGTAAGCTGCGCAGCAACATGAATCGTTCACGATCTAAGGGGATGGATCTCTCAAGGCATGGAGTGTGCCGCATATGCATGGATCGCAAGTCGAACCCTGTAGACCGCATATACACCATTTCAAGCTCCAAACCACTCATAACGTCACCTATAAATACTCCACCCCTTTACATATAAAAGGGGTTAGCATTTCTCCTCTCGTAGGGCTTCCATTATTGATCTCCAACATCACTCAAGCTTTTCCAACACTATTAAAACTTATTTAAGCATCATTCAAGGATCTCCATCATCATTCTTCTGGAGAAAACATCGAAGATCATCACCGATCTCGATTATCGAAGATTCTGATAATCATCGCTACTAGTGAGAATCGAGAGATTATAGAGAAAAGAGAGAGAAACATTGTAAAAGATAGAGAATAGTGTAAATTGATATCAATATGTACCTTGTAATGGAGAAAGTAATGAAATCCTCATTCACATTGGATGTAGGCACAATCGAGGCCGAACCACTATAAATTTTCTCTCTACTTTACTGTTTTCGCACATTCTTTCTTTTAACCTTGTTTTCTGCATTTTAGAGGTGTCTCCTCACATCCTTGGGTGTTGACATCATTTTTTGGTGTTAACATTTTGGCACCCAACGTGGGGCTTGAACCCATGACCAAAGGTTAAAAGCCTTGATCCGGAAGAATCAAAGCTTGATTTTTAACTATTGATTCACGAAGTCTAAAAGTCAGGCCTATTGAAAGGATTTCTACGAAGCTTAGAAAGTTTTCTGATATAATGGCACCTTCGAAAAGAGGTAGTACATCTGTGAAAACTTCTGGAAATGCTGCTAATGATTCTAATATCATTCCTCAGACCAATAATCGGTTGTTTTTCAAACTTCAGGAACTGGTGTAACTCGGGGTGAGTTAGATGCTATTGTTGCCGGCATAAATCAGCAAATGGAAGCGTTAAATAAAGCCTTGATGGATAAGCTAGATGCTCTTCTTACCGCTCAAGCCAATCCTACAAATCGTAAAGTCGTCATTGACTTGGATGAGAATGCACACTCCTCGACTTCGAATTACAATCGAGAACACTATGTAGAGGAAGTGGATGATTTGTCAAGTGGAAGAGATGACGCCGACGTCAAGGATTCCAAGGCAAATGCAAAGAACCACTCTGAAAAGTATACTTCCCACAAAGTTTCTAGTCTTACTACAGGGGCACCTTCCTAAGTTGGAGGTCCAGGGCCTCGGTGCTCTAACCGTGATCGCTTGCTATGACAAGCATCCAGTAAAGGAACAAGCGTCCGCCCCCTGGAACGACACAACGACGAGGAGTATATTTCGGTGATGATTAAGCAAATCATGAAGGAGAGTATGCCTAGGAATGAAGATGAGAGAGAATTGGACTTTGCTCCAACTAAAACTATGTTTACTGAAAGAATTCAAAAAGCTGAGTTTACAAAAAAGTTTGTTCCCCAAACTATGCCTACTTATAACGGAAGTGTTGGTTCTAATCTATTTCTGTATAAGTATGAGTGGCACATGAATGGTGCAAGGGCGACGGATGAAATAAATAGCCTATATTTTCCCATATATTTAGAAGAGGTAGCATTGTTATGGTTTACCAAGCTGCCACCGAGATCCGTAGATCAGTTTTTTTTTTGATTTGGCAAGGAAGTTTAGGGAGGAATTCAAGTTGTACACTGCGAAACCCAAAGACATCATCCCACCATCAGGATTGAAGCAAAACCCAGAAGAGCCAGTGAAACATTTTCTTACTCGTTTCAATGCTGTTATTACTGAGGTTGGAAATCCAGAGCCTAGAATGATATTAATGGCACTAGCGCGAGCTGTAGATAAGAAGAAGAAGGTTGGAAAATGGGTGAAGATGAAGGTACCCAACATCCTCGATAAATTCTATAAGAAGGAGGAAGAGTTCATCAAGCTGGAAGATGGACCTTCTGCTACTCAAAGTGCGGTTGGGACCAGTATTATGGAGGATAAAAAGGATAATGACGCTCAGGGCTATCAGAAGTATATCGGAGGGAAGAAAAGGGGAAATGATGGAAAAGATAACAAGAATAACAAGAAGTTTCACTTTTTCAAGAACGAAGAGCTGACCCCTCTGGCCGATAATACGGACAATATCTACTTTGCCAGTAAAGATGAGGGATTTTATCCGGATCCGCGACCGCAAAGAGTGGGAGATAGAGAAGAGAAGTCTAAAAGATTCTACCGATTCCAAAACCAACCCGGTCACAATAATAATGAATGCAAACATTTGAAGAGCATGATTGAAGAATTTATCAGGAAGACTAAACTGCACTAGTATGTTAGGAGGTCGCAAAACTGTAGATCCTTCATGAACTCCTCAGCGGTAAAATGCACTTGCCAACCAACCTGATCCAAGCGCTGGAGCTCTAGCACGAACTAATGCATGGCCAGTGATTAATACCATATCCCGAGGTCTTCATCCGGCTGGCAGCAGCTGGGAGAGATTGAGAGATATGACGGTGCTCTGAAGTGTGTCCCAAGAGAGGAAAGGTGTGTAATCCTCAGTAATACCATTCCCGCAAAGCAAAAGAAGATTTTTCATGGTGAAATTGTATTTGGAGGCAAAGATGCGAAAGGTGTGGTAGCCCAACTCTTGATCCAATGATGGTCATGGTTGGGATTGGTCCAGCGATGGTTAAGAGAGTGTTGGTTGATTGTGGTGCCTCTATGCATATCCTCTTGCTAAAACCTTTAATTTGATGAATCTCTCGATGACTGGTGTTCATGCTTGTCAGATAAAGAACCAAGGGTTCACAGAAGAGCCGAAGCAACCATTCAGAATAATCGACTTGCTTGTAGAGTTGGGAGAAGGAGAAAGAAAATTTGTCTTGAAGCAGACCTTAGTACTTGTTGATGAAGTTTTCGCTTACAATACATTACTAGGCAGACTTGCTTTGGCTGATTTCATAATCGCGTTAGCATCATGGTGTTTGACCATGAAATTGCCTACAGAGAAAGGTGTTGGTATGATAAATGGAGATTAGAATACTGCCAGAGAATGTTACCTTAAAGAGTCACGAGAAGCTAAGAAGAAAGATAAAGGGAAGAATGTGGAGGGCCCTCTCCACATTCATGAACCTGTATTATAGAAACTATGGCATGATCCCTACAATGGAGAGCTTAGTGGGACTCAGAAAGAGATAAATCCTTGAAAACCAGTGCAGAGGATAATCGAGCGGCGTCAGCGAAGATAACAATTCCTATTGCAATTCATCCGAAAGATCCTGACCGTGTTCTGAATATAGGATCTCAGCTGGGCCAGACGTTGTAGAATGAGTTGATTGTTTTTCTAAAAGCTAACTTGGATGTATTCGCTTGGGGTCATGCAGATACGTGTGAAATTTCCCCAGAAGTGGAGGTTCATGCATTGAATATTGACCCTCGCGTCTCACATATAAATAAAAAAAGAAGAATTCAAGGCCCCAAAGATCGATGGCTCTCAAAGAAGAAGTAGATAGATTAATGTAGAATCGCTGGTCAAAATATCCAGATTGGGTGTCCAATCCCGTGCTAGTGAAGAAACCCAATGGCAAGTGGCACTTGTGCATAGACTATTCGGATCTAAATAAGGCATTCCATAAAGATAGCTTTCCATTGCCCAGAATTAATCAGCAGTAGATTCGATAGTGGGGAACGAGTTTCTATCGTTTATGGTTGCTTATTCGGGGTACAATCAGATAATGATGCACGAGCCGGATCAGGAGAATACAAGCTTTGTCAAAGATGTGGGTTTGTACTATTACAAAGTCATGCCTTTTGGTTAAAGGATGCAGATGTAACTTACCAGCGACCTCTGAATGCAATGTTCAAGTCACATATCGGAAAGACTATAGAAGTTTATGTTGACGACATGTTGGTTAAGTCGAAGAGAGCAGCCGATCACATGGAAAATCTAGTAGAGATGTTTGATACTTTTAGAGGATACGACATGAAGTCAAATCCACTCAAGTGTTCATTTGTAGTCACATCTGGAAACTTTCTAGGGTTAATGGTCAATGCCAGGGGCATTGAGGCCAATCCTACCCATATTTCAGCATTGAGAGAAGTGCGGGCACCTACAACCAAGAGGAAGCTTCAGATTCTGAAGGGAAGATTATTGCATTGATTCACTTCATCTCAAGTTCAACTGATAGGTGTATTCCATTCTTTAATGCTCTAAGAAAAGGAAAGAAGGACTTCGAATGGACTCTATCTTGTTAAGCAGCCTTTGAAGAACTGATTAAGCACATGGAAACACCCCCGATGCTTTCTAAGCCCAGTGATGGAGAGGATTTATTTCTGTATTTGGTAGTATCATCCCACGTTTTGAGTGCATCTTTGATGCGGGAGGATTCGAAGATTCAGAGGCCTATATACTACATCAGCAAAAGGCTTACTAGGGAAGAACTGAATTATCTGAAAGTAGAGAAACTTGCATATTGTCTTCTCGTCGCCTCGAAGAACCTCAGGCTATATTTTCATGCCATTTCCATCAAATTGCTCACGGATTAGCTACTAAAGCAAGTCCTATTTCGCCCAGAAACTTCAGAAAGGTTATTGAAGTGGAATATTACGCTCAGTCGGTATGATATCACATACCATCCCCAAAGAGCAATCAGTGGACAAGCTATAGCGGACTTTATTGCCGAGTTCATAGATAAAGGTGACAAAAAGGAACAGCCTATTCAAGTGGTGGTCCAGTGGAAGTTGTTCATTGATGGAGCCACGAATGAGTACTGTTCAGGGGCATGATTAGTTCTAGAGACCCCAGATGGTCGTTCAATATGTTATGCATCAAAATTGGAATTCCCATCAATAAACAACGAAGCAGAGTATGAAGCATTAATCACTAGATTGAAGATAGCAAAGGAATTGAATTTGAAAGCTTTGTAGATATTCAGTGATTCACAGTTGGTGGTGCGTTAGATCCGAAGAGAGTTTCAAGCCAAAGGAGGAAACTTACCTACTTATCTATCCAAAGCTTGGGAACTACTAAACAACCTCAGCTATTTCACCATCTCTCATATCCTTAGGGAAGAGAACATGAAGGCGGACTCACTTGCCAGATATGCCGGCACAAGAGGTACTCAGCTATTAGAGTTAGTGCCCGTGGAAGTTCTCTCCAGTCCAAGTACTGAAGACATTGATGTCGATTGGGTCATGGAAACTGCTCAAGAGCCAGAATCATGGATGACTCCAATCAAAGAGTACCTTCTCAATTGAATGCTCCCCATAGATCCAAAGAAGTTGTTGCGAAAGGCACTTCTTTTTCTCATACAGGATGGTCGATTGTACATGCAAGGTTTTCTATGCCTCTACTTTGATGTGTCTACAGAGAGGAATCCAGAGCAATTTTAGTAGAATTGCATGCAAGAGAATGCGGAGGACATACAGATGGTCAGCCATTGGCTAAGAAGATTCTTCGATATGGTTATTTTTGGCCTGACTTAAACCGAGACTCCAAAGATTACACCAGAAAGTATGACAGATGCTAAAGGTTCGCAAAGATTCCAAGAGCACCATCCACAGAATTGACTCAAATGGTCATTCCTTGATCTTTTGCGGTTTGGGGGATTGATTTAATTGGAACATTACCAACTTTCAAGCCTAACATGAGATACGCCATTGTCGATGTTGATTATTTCACCAAGTGGGCTAAAGCAAAGCCACTAGACGCGATTACTGCAAAGAAAGCTATTAATTTTGTGTTGAAAAATATTATTTGCAGGTTTGGTGTGTCACAAAAGATAGTAACAGACAATGGGACTCAATTCGAGGAATTCAAGATTTTTGTGCCAAATAAAAGATTCAAAAGAGCTTTGCAGTTGTGGCCGATCAGCAAGCAAATGGGGTAGTGGAAGCAGTCAACAAGAATATCAAGTCAACCATCAAAAAGCATCTTGAGAAATCTAAAGGTGGTTGAGTGGATGAGCTCCTTCTTGCAGTATCCAATGACTCTCAAATCGACAATTTGTCACACACCATTCTCTTTAGCATTCGACTCCGAAGCAATGATTCCTGTAGAGCTTGAAGTTCCCACTCATGCAGAATTCACTTCAATCAAGCAGAGAACGAGCAGCTACAACTGGATGCACTTGATCAGCTTGAGGAAAGAAGAGATGAAGCAGAGCTCCGAATTGCATCACACTAGAAGAGGATAGCCAGACACTTCAACACCAAAGTCCGATAGAGAACTTTCGAAGTTGGTGACCTTGTGCTGAAGTGGGTGACAACTGGAACTGGAGTATTTGGGCCAAATTGGGAAGGACCATACATAATCAGCCAAAAGCTCTTGGATGGCACATTCGAATTGTCAAAAGTTGATGGAATTCCAATACTAAGAGCCTGGAACAACGACCACTTGCGTCAAAATTTTACTTAATGCATTGTTCAATCCTTGTTAAAAATTGGTTGTAAATATTTTGCAAGTATTGTAATTGAACATCATCTTTATGAATGAAAACCGTCGGCTTATCTCGATCGTATATTTGCAAATTTTTGTTAAATAATTCAAATTTTTTCTTAAACTCGATTTGACATTGTCGATTACTTAAAGAGAGTTTGCTTCCTCAAAGTTCGACAAGACCTGGTGACCCTTACAACACATTTCCACAGAAACAACTCAAGTGTCGAGTGCCACAAACATCAATCCGCACAAGTGCGGGGATGTAATGCATCGCCTTAAAGATTGAAACGGGGAGTCGCTAGGAGTCAACCAGTGAAAAGCGCAGCAAGCAAGCACGAGGCAAAAGGTTGCAAGTTCCACCAAAGGGCACCTCCCTAAGTGGGAGGTACAGGGCCATGGTTCTCACATTGTGATCGCTTGCCAAGTCAAGCATCCAGTAAAAGGACTGGCATCCAGCCCATGGAACGACGCAATGAAGAAAACTTCCTAAGAAAAGAGAAGACCAAACGTTGTAAGTTCCACCAAAGTGGAACCTCCCCAAGAGGGAGGTACAGGGACCTACTTCTCTAACTGTGATCACTTGCCAAGACAAGCATCCGGTAAAAGGATTGGCGTCTGCCCCATGGAACGATGGAACAACAAAAGCTTCCCATGTGAAGCCAAAAGAAAAAGTCATGTCTAGGGGAGCCCAACCTAATCTCCGATGTCTGATTTACTTGGCTGGAAGGGACGAACGTTGGGTGATAAGACCTATTTGGGGGCATCCAATCATGTCTCTGAAGGAAAGATTTACTCAGCTAGATGAGATGAACGTTGGATTAAGAAAAAGTCCTAGTTGAAAAGGGGCATCCAATTTGGTTTCTTCGAGGCCTGATTTACAAGGTCGAAAGAGATGAACGTTGGATTAAGAAAAAGTCTTGTCTGGGGGCGCCCAATCTTGTCTTTGATGCCTGGTTTAATCGGATGAAAGGGATGAACGTTGGGTTGATAAGACCTGTCCGGAGGAATCCAATCAAGTCTCCAAAGGCCTGATTTACTCGGCTAGATGAGATGAACATTGGATTAAGATCAAGACCTCTCCAGGGGCTCACGAACTAAGGACTTCTCCAAGAAGAGGCACGAGATCAACCAATAAAGCCAGGTTTTCTAAATACATTGGCAATCTCAGGAGCTCTTAATACGCTGGTAGAAGCAAAAAGACTTCACTAACAAAGTAGAAGCTTCTAGTGCCTTAATCAAAATCAAAGAAACTCAGCAAAGTTGATCACATCCAACCTATGCAATTTGCGATGATCTATAATATGGGGGCAACACAACCACATTGGAATGGAACAATGCTTAGAAGACATACCACAAGCTCATCATTACATTGCAGCGAAAAAATACTTGCACCCAACAAGGAAGTGAATACATGAAAGTAGGACAAAGCTAAAGTACAGAAAACAAAAAGCAATTTTATTCCACCAAAGAAAGTCTTAGAAGCAAGTCTTTACAAAGTCAGAAGTGAGGGTCGGTTCTCGCTCAAGATCCAGTCAAAAGCAAGCTACAAGCAAAAGACTAAATAAGAAGGAATAGTAATCAAAATCCTTAATCCTTCTTCTTCCCGCCTTTCCAAGAGCTGCTTGACTTCAACGTGAGTTTGTCAGGTCTGATGGGAGGAGGTGTAATGGCGGGCGAACTCTCATCTTTATCCTCTTTGTCACCTTCTGCAATGTCAAGGGAAGGCGAAATGTTTGCACCTTCTTATAGGCACCATGCTTTCTCCTGCGCCTTTTTTTATGGAGACTTAATATCTTTGCCTGAGTCATCCTTGATGTCATTCTCCAGGCTCTCTTCAACATCTTCCATCCCCCTCCTGATAAGCCAGTCGGGTCATCCAAATCATAAAGTGTGGAAATTTTCTTTGATTGGGAACCATGTTGAGAAGCAGAGGCGGGGTATACTGGAGAGCTAAGGAAGGATTGCCTGGTGGAGGAGTAGCAGTCAAAGGGATTATCATAACTTGAATTAAATGAGTAAAGATGGTTATGGTTTCGGTTCCTTCAAGCACGACTAGAGAAGGTTTGGGAGTGGCCAGAGCTAATTTAAACGAATGATAATCTAGGAACTCATCGTACCCATATGAAGTGAATAAGAGATCCCAGTTTGGTAAGACTAGATCAACACCGGTTTTACCTGAGATAGGCGGGCTTTTGAGCTTTACTTCATAAGCACTTGGGTCATCATCGTTGTCGTCATCACCGTTTGAATGCTCCTCAACAGCCTTCTTCTTTCTCCAGGACTAGTAGAGGGCTCTGTGGATGGCACAACGGGAGTCTTGGGATCAGAGATGATAGCCTCAGTGGAAGTAGTCTAGGAAATAGTAATGGCTGTGTCTGGGGCTTGCTCTCCAAAAGATCCAGATCCAACCACTAGGCCATGCTCCTTCCTGAGTTCTTCTTTTCCCAAGGCAAGAGCAGCACGACCTTCATCGTCCAAGTAATGTATTAAGAGCTCCTCCTCCGTATAACCGATGCCAACAACATGCGCAAGAAATGACTCCCAAACCTCGGCCAAAGTTATCGGATATGTATCTTGCAAGAAAGATAAAATCCCTCTCCCCATAACGTTAAAAGTATAGAATCTGAACAAAGTGGAGTTGAAGTCAGCCTTAGTGTCAGCATGTGCTTTCTCAGTAGATGCCTTATCTGAAAGAGCCTAATTTATCTCTTGCTCAAGTTCCTCTACTCTGGCCCTCAGCGGAGAAATTTTTGAATCCTGAAAGTTAACTTTTTTCTGCAAGTTAGCAGTTCTTTCTTTGTAAGTTTTGATAACTCTCTGCTCCACAGCTAGTCAATCTTTAGCATTCTTTTGAGCTGAGTGAGCATCTTTAACTTGAGAAGTTAACAGGGCTTCCATCTACTTCTGGGAAGAAGAAGCAGCAGTAAACTCTTCCTTGAGTCTTTTATTTTCGGCCTCCGGCTCCTCATTCCGCTTAGAAAGATATTCAATATCAGTATTATCGGCGTTGAGAGTCCTATCTCATTCATCTTTGTCGTTTTCCATAGTGAACATTGCCTCATAATTAATCTTATTGATTCGTTGGAGTTCATCGATTTGCTTCTTCTAGTTGGTCAGCCTCTCGACATCGTCTTTCATCGTCTCGTGGTTCCTAAGCATCACCTCCCGGTCCAATGGATTTATGTTCAAATCAAAGCGGACTCCTTTCAGAAACCAGTGGGGAAACTCTGAAGAGAGTGTGATGGGTGCAGGGAGGAGAGTGCTACTTACCTTTAAATATTACCTAGATGTCAACGGGAGGGGAAGTAGTAGCAGTAGTTGGAGGTGCAATAGGTTGAAATCTTGTGGAAGTTTGAGCAACGAAAGCAGGATCCTTATTGGTTCTGGCAGATTTCTCATCTCCACCACAATCCTTCTCCTTACCATCCCGCTATCTCCTCTTCTTGTGGTCCTGTTATTCCCGTTTTTCCCAGTCATGACAATCATCTTAGGCTTTTCTGCTTTGCTCATCCCTTTCTTGATGATCCTGTGCCTCTTGGGATTTTCTCACTCTCCTTTGTTCATCGGTCTCCCTGTGAGGACCAGGTGGCACATAGCATTGTGGATTGTAAGAGTTAGTATAGAGGTTGAATTCATCCATATAATAACATCTCATGGTTTGACCTGAAACAATGTAAAATGAGAGTTCGGTCTCTAAAAGAAGCATGCACTGGGTCAAGACAGAATATCACATGCAAGATAATGAAAGCTTTAAGTGTGTGAGGTGTATGACCTAATGCGCATCTAACAATAAACTGCTCGTCGTTGTCGGAGTCCAAAATGATGCAATTTCAGAGAATGGTTTTCGAAAAGAAGGAATTAGAGCCAATTTAGAAGAAGTCCTCTAAGCTGGCGTAGCAAGTCGGGAAGTTTCAATGTTAACCGGAAAAAGGTCGCCATGAGTTTCAGCAATGTCAGTTAATCCCCCGTATATGTCTTCCTCAGTTTCAGCTGGAAGCGTATGGTTGGCATCATCTCTTTCAACAACAAAATAGCCTTTTCTTGCAATCTCTCCTTCCTCAAACTGCCCATCAACCTTTGTAGTAGCTTTGCCCTCGTGATGCACAATCTCTTCTTCAGTGATAAGAGGCAATTTAGGTTTGTCAGATGAACCATCTCCACCAGCAGAGCTCGAACACTTCTTCAAAACGGACTACTCGGTAGAACCTGGCAATGTAGAACCTTCTCCAGAAGCCGGGACATCCAATGCTTTGGGTACAGAAGGAGAAGAAGAAGAAATTTCTCGAGAAAGGAAACACCAAGAAGGGTCAAGTAAATCAAATTGACGAAGAAATTCCTCTTTGATCAAGAACTTTTTAGTCATGTCCTTTTCATCGACGGCCTTCGGTGTCATAAGAGTATACTTGCAAATAACGGAGTCTTTGACATGAGATGAAAATTCTGCAATGAAAAGGAAAGTTTGGCCGTCAAGACTTGGAAAAAACTGGATGGAGAATTCTGAGCAAATATGTTCACCTCCTTCCATCCAGATTCCATAGAAGCTCTCCGGGCATCGAACATAAAAGAATTGACTCACGAATCCCCAAGCATTGTCTTGTTAATCAAGAATAAGCCAATAGTTTCGAGCGCCTTCGGAAAATATAATCGAGGGATGCTCCTTTATCCTTTTAAAGACGCATAGATAGCAAATATCCTGAAGTGTAGGCATACAATGCGTCACCCTCATGAAAAGCACACATAGCCCTATTAAAATGGCATAGCCATTCGAGTGTAGCTGAAAGGGCGCAATCGCTAAATGTCAAAGGATCATCTGCAAAAATGTTAAAAGGTGGATGATCAGCAAAAATTATCCTTCTCCCGTAATCTCGCGTCCATCTCGGGAATGCAAAATTGAGCACATAGCTAATTAAAAGCACATTGTATAAGCATTGAAAGGCATCTCTGCGATGGCAGATTGCCAAAAAGATGGGGAGAAGTAACAGCCTGAATTGCTACCGATCTTGGAGATGCAGTCGTTCCAGCTATAGAAATTTGTGTAAAAACTCCAACTTGAGCAGAAGTGGTTGTCTCTTCAGAGTGATGACAAGTCATCTGACGAGTATCCATTCTACATAAACGATCTTGTTTTAAAATAATTGACATATGCGCATTTCCTAAGTGTGAAGTGTTGTGCAAAATTGTATAAGTTATCGAAAACGAAGAATGAAATCTTCAATCGACATATGCCAATTAGTTGATCTCAAGTGTTGTCGAAAATTCAGTTTATAGTGTCATGTCTATGCAGGCAATGTTCGACGGGTTATAAATGACTGAACAAAATGATTCTTTATGGGCACTTCATTTAGTTCAAGTCAGGAAATTCATTGTAGTTCATTTTTAATGAATTAAACTAATTTGTCGTTAATGTGGGCATTCAACGACAAATTACTTTCCCAAAACCGTGCAAATGTTTGTCTTGTTATAGAAAAATAGCAACAAAAGGCACATTCAATCTATAAGCTGCAAGTTCAATTTATTGATCACTTTCAAATTTGGATCGCTTCAATAACTTCAACAGCCAACCTGGAAATTGGCAACTCATCGATTATGTGCAAGTTAAAGACTATGGATCGTGCAACCAGTTGAGCAATGGATCGAGCATAACGACCCATGATTGGAGTAAAGCTCAACAATCAAAGGTCAACGACCCGATCTAATGCTCGATCCAAGCGTGCGATCTTTGGAGGTCACGATCCACTGGCAAAATAAAGCACCAACCGACCGAACAATGGATCGAGCCTAGCGATCCATGATCAGAGCAAAGCTCATCGACTATTGCCAAACCCGTTCGATCGAAGCTTGCGGTCCATGGTGGAATTGCGATCTGGCGTTTGGTCTAAGCTTGCGATCCGTGAAGAAAATGTGACCCATCTAACTCACGATCCAGTGAAAATGGCCGATCGAGTTCTAAAAATCAATGTGCAAAGTCGATTCAACAAACAATTGGAAGACTCACGCGTCATCACAAAATCACAATCGAATTATGCCATTCTAAAACAAGAAGTAGCAAATCTCAAGTCAGCCAATACAAATCAAAGCACGGATCATCAAAAACATAAGCTTATTCAAAGAAATCACACATCATCATTTCGAGAATGATCGATTCGAACAAACAAGCTACCGAACTCAAATCGAAATACAAACAACCTAAATTGCAAGTTATTACACAAAATTCAAACTGTAATTCATCAAGGCATACAGTAAACACAAGGGAAAAACCGCATGACTAATTTAAACCCAAATCACCAAACTCTGATCTAAGATCAGTCGCCTAACGCCCTAAAAACCAAGTTTTTAGTGTTATAAAATCAACTCGATCAGAAATATGAAGAAGAAATCGTCACCTATAGAAGTTCGAAATGACCAAAGACGATCGGATCTTGATGGCAAACGTTGGAATAAACTTGATGAAGCAGAAGTGGACCAGATCTGGAAGAAATGATCACAAATCAAAATGATTCGGTTGCAATCGTGGTGATCAGGTTTGAGTAGGTTCAGAATCTTTGATGTTGGTCGGCGGCGCAAGTGATATGCGATGGTGGCGATAACGTCGATGACAGTGAAAAACAAGAACAAATCGAGGAAATTGTCTCAAAAGGAGCTATCCACAATTAAAGAGTTTCTCATCAGAGGAAATGAAGATATAATGGAATAAAACTGAAGAGAGAAAAGTAAATCTGAAGAAACATAAAGTGATTCCGAAAGGGCTTTTGCGATCTATAAATTGGGCTTTTCGCGGTCCACTGTAACTTTCATATGCCAATCCATCGGGTAGATTGTTTACGATACAATGAAGCAAAGCTTCAATGACCCATCAAAGTTCATCTATACTGATTCATTTCGAAGCCCGCATTATCTGCATAAAACATGAAATCAAGGGGCAAATGTTAATCCCATTTTCGAATACGATTAAAGAATAATGTATTGGAATGTGTAAGTGGTGGATCGGGTGTTAAGTCATGGATCGATTTCATGTTAGCCAGGTGATGGATCGCCCGAATGTATTCTTGACAAATATGGATTGGATCAATGTACAATAATAAGGGTGGACCATACGAAGGATCGATTATGTTGGGTCTCACATTGTTTAGCCAAATATGGATCGCGTATCACGAAGGATCGTCGCGTTCTTATGGATCGGAATGATGTTGATCGGCAAGCATGGATCAGCTGCAAGTCTAATTAGGTAAGTTAAGTGCGCATGGATCACATAATCCGAAGTGAAGTATATGGATCTTATGACCCGATCCAGGGAGTACGATGCGTAGGAAAATGGATTGTTCGCGACCCAGGGGATGGATCGCTAAAGGCATGGAGAAAGCCGCATATGTTTGGATTGCCGGCCGATCCCTGTAGACCGTATATACACCATTTCAAGCTCCAAACCACACATAACCTCACCTATAAAACTCCACCCTCTCACACATAGAAAGGGTTAGAATTTCTCCTCCCGAAGGGATGCCATTATTGATCTCCAATATCACTCAAGCTTTTCCAACACCATTAAAGCTTCTTCATGCATCATTCAAGGATCTCCATCATCATTCTTCTGGAGAAAACATCGAAGATCATCACCGAGCTCGATTATCTAAGATCTAATCCGATAATCATTGCTAATAGTGAGATTCAATAGTTTCTACTCAAGAGATAGAGAATTATCGAGAGATTGTAGAGAAGAAAGAGAGAATCATTGTAAAAGACGGAGAAAAGTATAAATTGAGATCAGTATATACCTTGTATTGGAAGAAGTAATGAAATCCTCATTCAAAGTGGACATAGACCAAAATCGAGGCTGAACCACTATAAATTTGCTCTCTGCTTTTTTGTTTGTGAAAATAAGTACCACGTCCCTATCATGTTTCATAATAGGAGCGGCATCCAGTGAAAGTTTGATATGTAAACCCGGTCCCTCTTTTTAGGTGCCGCTCTTTTTTTTTTTTGGCACTTCCGCTTCCTGCTTCGCCCAATTCCGCCTTTTCCCCTTTTTGAAAAAAAAAATGCGCCATTCACTCAAAAAAAAAATCCAAAATTCTGGAGACGTCCACAGGAGTCCACGGAAAAAAATAATAAAAAGTTGCATACATCTGTGCAACTATTGCCAATAGTAGCATACATGTATGCATATATTCTTTCAGCGTTTTCCGTTGAAAATCTGGACCAATATATGCATACATGTATGCAACTATTAGCAAATAATTGCATACATGTATGCATACAAAGTTGAACTGAGATTCATCTGTTACGAATATTTGCATACATGAATGCAACTATTCTATATATATGCATGCATGTATGCAACAAATTCAAAGGGGTGAAGGCTTCTGAATATGCGCATGAATGTATGCATGTATTCTGTATAAGAGCATAAATGTGTGCAGCAATGTCTGAAAATGCGAATGCTTGAAAAAAACAAGCCAAATTTGAATATATGCATAAAAGGATGCGTATAATGCTGTTTAGCTGCATACATGTATGCATGTATACTGCAGTTGGACGCAACACTGATATATAAGCATGAATGTATACAACTATGTACGAATAGGTGCATCTTTTGATGCAAAAACCTGTTGTTTCGCTGTTTTTGTGCTATTTTGGGTTTTGATGTGGTTTTTGATTGTTTTTCCACCTGAATTTTTCGGCGTATGCATATTTTATTTAATAATGAATTTTCGTGATTTTTTTATATATATTTTTTACCTATTTTCGAAAAAATAGGGACCTAATTTACAATAAGTTTAGGACCCCTAATTTTGAAACTTAATAGGGACCTGTGCCAAACGGGCACTTTTTGATTTCCGCACATTTTTGCTTTTAATCTTGTTTTCTACATTTTAGAGGTGTCTCCTCACCTCCACTGATGTTGACATTATTTTATGGTGTTAACAACATTGTTTGCCAAAAAGCCCAACTGTTTTTTAAATCACTAAACTTTGAAAATTAAGTGGCAATATTTCTTATGAAAATAATATATTATTTCCAACATACTTACCATTTCAAACTAGTATTGTCCCTTGATAATGGTGAAGTCGTTCAAGTTAGGGTATTTTATTTACCTCTCGGAGTTGATTCGACAACATTCTTATCTTAAGGTAGATAAACGTTTGTAACTCAAAAGCTTATATTATTTATAATATCCTACCAATTTCATTTAAAATATGGTTTTATAAACCATTTATTTCATTTGAAAAATCTCCTATCAAATTCTAAACAATTTAACTAATATGGTAAATTCTTACTAAACATAAATCTTTAGCTTTTAATCCCTTTAACTCAATTCACTTCCAGCTTGGATTGATTACCAAAATCCATTTATCACATCCTTTACACAAACCTATTAACATCCTTCTTTCCATTTTGATCCTTCTTTCGATTGCAAACATTTTCCTTAATACAAACTCCTAAGAAAACGCTTATTGTTACATCATCGTCTTAGTTTAAATCTCTTTTGTAAACCTTCTTTATAAACTTGGATTTTTTTATAAAATTCCTTTACAAAACTCCAACTAAATCTCATTACAAAATTGATTACTTTCTTGAATGAATTTCTTTTAAAAGTATTCACTTAAATTATTATTACTTAAAACAATAATTGACTTCAACGTTAACCAAAGTAAAAGTAGTTTACTTCATTATCAACTAAAATAAAATAGTTGGTCTCTTTTTAAAAGGTTACTAAAATAAGAATTTACTTGACTAATAATAAACAATTCAATAACTACCTTTAAACACAGTTAATTAAAAGATAATTAACTCTCAATAAATCTTATTAAGTTCGAACAACTATTTGTTTAATCTATTTCGATTTAATTATTATTTCTGGCAAAGCCGACCGGCTTTTTTGGTGACCGCAAAAACCTTTTATTATAACTAATAATAAAATACGTGATGTTCAAAATCTATAAGTAATAAATATTTGAATTAGGAGTTAAAATATATAAAAATTAAGAAAACATGAGTTAGAATTAATTTTAGAAGTTAAAATAAAAAGATATAAATTTAGAATAAAAAAGTAATTTGTAAATCATTTGAAAATAGTGAAGGAAGATTGAAATCAGAATTCAGTGCTAACCAGAGTTTTAACAAAATATCTAGACACAATTACCCTATATCTCTTGGACTCTTGAATTCTTGATACTCGCGAGTCTTGAATCTTGAACTCTTATTTTTGGAAATCTAGATTCTCTGAAATACACATTCTTCAATAATCAATATGTGCATAGATTTCCTATGTATAGAAACACACACACACACACACATACATATATATATATATATATATATATATATTCTATACAACTGTGTTATTATATATTTTATAATAATAAAAATTAAGACAAAGTTGAAACAAGGTTGTTGTCATCAAAACCACCATCATCAACATCTCAGTCCCTAACAAAAACCTCATTATTAAATAAATTGATTAACTTTTAAATCAATTCTAAAACTAGTCAACAAGTAAAATCTTTGTTATTAAAATAAATTATCAATTCAAATCCCTTACTTTTAAATAATTAATTAACTTAAAACATCATTAATTAGTTTATTAATTTAGCTTAGAATGAGACTTGGTCACTTTTAAATTAAGATAATAAAATTTTAAACAATTCTTAATCAAATAATAATTAACTTTTAAATAATAACTAATCTATTATTTATGTTTACAATAAACAATTATGTACTTAATCAACCTTTAAATAAATAATTAATATTTAAATAAGTAATTTAAAACCCAAATAATCAATACTTAACAATTAAATAATACTTAAAAACTATATTAATAATCTAAATAAATATTAAACTATTTTTAACAAATAATAGTTATTTAATCTTAACTAAATAATAATTAATCCTTTAATAAGTCAATAAACAATAATTTACTTTAATTAATTGTAATACTTTATAATTAACTTCTTAAATGAAACCTAAGTATAAATTATACTTAGTACTAAGTAATAAACAAATCAAAATATCTTTAGTAAACAATTCTTAAGTTTTAAAACATTATCAACGAATAATTTATAATTCAGGCACTTAAATAAATCAGAATAATCTTAATAACTAGATCAATTTATTTTATTTTAATTAATACTTAATTCATTCTTTCAATCTTTGATAAGCATTCTTTTAAACATTCCTAGATGGAATATTTGGCTATTAAGATAATTCCGTTTAGGAATTTAAACAACTGAAAACAATTTCGAATTTTGAGGCTTAATGATCACAATGATACTTAATTAAATTACCATAAATTTCTACATTCAAATGAGTTCATATGGCAATGATATAAACAATATGATCAAGTTACAAAAGTTAGGGTATTCAATAATCAGCAATCAGTAGTTAAACAACTATATAATCCATATCAATCAATATTGATAACAATTAATCGCATAATTTAAATTTTCACTTAGCAAGCACAAAACGAGACTTTATTTTTCTCAGAAGATGTCCACAATGATTTATCCAATTCATATTAAACTTAACAGTTTTTATTTGGCTAAATAAATAACACAGATTTAGATCTGTAAGTTTAAATAGCATTATTAAACTAAATAACGCTATTTGAAACTTGTCCATTTTTAAATGTCTCAAATTTCTACTTAACCAATAATATCAACAAACAACCCTATATTGTCGTACTCATGATGTGAGTTCAACGGAATTATTCGTTGGTGATTCGTATAAACTATGAGTATAACGAAACACTCATTATGCAAATGTACTTAAAACATTTAAATAACCTCACCACCGATACAAACAAGCCCGACCCATTATTCAAATTACCTGAACCAAATGCTACAGGACATCCCGCTTCTCCTATTCCTCCTCCTCTTCTTCTCCTTTTGAAATCCTGAAGAAATCATGGCATCCCCGTGCACTTTTGTGCACCCAACACAACAAATGGTACGCCCAAATGATGAACTAATCCGGTCAACCAACTCTTCTTCTCCTCCTCTACACTTTGATAACCCTCTCCAAGCACCCGAAACTCCACAGAAATTTCCAACATCAAAAATCCTTGTAGCACACCTATGACACACGAGGTCCTTTAATGCCACTCACAAAGGGAATGCATTAAGTTTCGTGAAGCGTTATAGGTAAACAGACACAGAAACATTATAAGATAGATATAAATAAGATAGCAGCGGAAATTCAAAATTTTATTTCAAACACAAATCATACATCGTGGTCCAAAATACCATAAGTCACAAAAACCATTACAACAATATAACTTCTATCTTTTACCATCAGAGTACATAAATACTTAAAAGAAAACATAATTCCCCAAATAAAAGAGACAAAGCCATAGTAGAGATAAGAACTTGAGTCATACTTCGAAAGCAGCTCTAGCAAGATGATAACTGAGTCCTGACTAAGCCTGAGTGTTTCCTCCCTGAGAACCTGGGGGAGGGGGAAGGAAGAAAGAAGAGGAAATGAAATTGTCCACCCCGCGCCACCCCCCGGGTATATGATTCAACAGGAATCACACAGGGGTAGATTGATAGAAACCTCTAGTAAAATACCCACCAGTACCCATAACCCAGCGGATAAAGTACATTACATAGTACATTTTAGGGATTGGCGACTTACCCATTCAGTGACTTTGGCACTTGACGTTCCCAAAAGTCTGGAGAGTCTAGTTACTTTTAACAAGTAAATAAATAAAAGTAGCATAACAAGCATATAAAGTGGATAAGAGAGATCACTACATAAATGGCAGAGGTGACAAGGTAGACAAGATAAGGTGTATACGCTTATTTAATGATTACTCTCCACTACTACTAGTATATCCAGTATGAGATGATCTCTTCCACTATAAGGTGGCAGACTTAGGCATTCATCCAAGTGTACCCTAACTACTACTCTAATCGATCGACACCCTAATCCGCGTAGATACTTCGTGCCGGCACCACCGTAGCACTACTAAAGCTCATTTTGGCAATGCTCAAATTCGTATCAAATGCAATTTGGCAGTGCTCAGATCCGTATCAAATTAATGTGTATTTGTTACTTAGGCACGCCTTAAAGCCGTATCAAATTAGTAATTTGATACGCCTAACCCATATCAAATTTACTAGTTTGATATGCCTTAAACCCGTATCAAATTTCAATTCGATGCGCCACAAAGCCGTATCAAATTATCAAATTTGATACACCTTTTAACCATATCAAATTATCATATTGACACTCCTTACAGCCTTATCAAATTATCAAATTGATACGCCTTATAGCCTTATCAAATTAGTAAATTGATACGCCTTATAACCATATCAAATTAGTAGATTGATACGCCTTAAAGCGTATCAATCCACTTATTTGATACGGTTATAAGGTGTATCAATTTAATAATTTGATACGGCTTAATGAGTGTTAATATGATAATTTGATACGGGTTTAAGGAGTGTCAAATTAATAATTTGATACCGGTTTAAGGAATGTCGAATTGAAAATTTGATATGGAGTTAAGGCGTATCAAAGTGGTAAATTGATACGGCTTTAAGGCATATCAAACTGATAAATCGATACGGCTTTATGGAGCAACAAACAGATAAATTGATACGGGTTTAAGGTGTATCAAACTGATAAATTGATATGGATATAATGCGTATCAATAGCACATTAGATACACATTTAAACTGTATCTAATTATCATCCAGATACGTATCTAATGTACGCTACTTCACCCATTGATATATATACACAGCAAAGAAAATACGCTGCACCCATGTGACAGTACATAAAGAAGATACACAAAGCATAACTTCAATTAATACATAAAACATAACTTTAATTAATACACAAAACGTAATTTCAGTTAATACACAAAGCATAACACAATTTATAAAAAGCGTAGTGTTCGATCGAAATTCTTGCTTTAAACAAAAAAATTTGGAGATAACTAAACTACAATAGTCGAGCCGCTTGTTCCAAAGCCTGTAAAAAAAGAATATGTGAATACACAACCAAGTTGAAAGTGTCTAAAATCAAAAACCAAACTGAATCTAAGAGTAAAGGAATGCGATGACAGTGTAATTAGTGCTGAGGAGTGAGGAGGTCCGACCAATCTGAGAATAACTCTGTATTAACCCATGCGGCTCGAAGTGTTCAACAAGATCACCTGAACAATCACCGTCATCCCTGAATCCCTGCAATTCTATTAACCTCCTTCTCCCCAAAAAACTTCATCCCTTACACAACCACTTAACCCCCTTTCCTGATCATAGTCACAGCCATCCTTCAACTCCCCAGACAATAGATTGAACAACTCCTTGCTGCCATGTTACCACATTACCACCCCCAAACTGTAAGAGTACAATCACATAAAGCACCAACATCACCAAACTGCTTCTGACACACTCCCTCACCAAAAACAAACAGCAACCACCTGCATCTGCTAACGGAGCAAAACACACTCGCCGTGCAAACAATCCTCCCATTGCACCCATACAACAAATCTAGCCATTGCCTACCACCTTCGATTTGCAACTCAATCCCCTTACTTCAATTCATTCTACATTAGCTCGTAATCCCTCACAACCCTTCAAGCCTTCTGACTACTAGCAACCAGCTTACCTCACAGGAACTACTATTCCAACCCGCTGACTCATACCAGCCAACCTAAATGCCTACAACAGACTCAACCCCGACCATCCACCATAACTTTCAAACTCAGGACACCACTGAGGACAACAGTTTAATCACTGATCAATGCTTCTTGTAACCAACCTAGGCCCGAAACCATCTCTTCAACTTGCACCAACTCATCCAGAGACTTAATTCATCGAAAAGCAACCTAATCGCCAACCAAATGTCCTACCCCGTGTACATCATTGCAGCTGTTGTGTTACTTATATAAAATCTTGATTTACTATCAAAAACTGTTTCATCAAACTAAGATCAAACCTCATAAAAATTGGTACATGAGATCCAAAACTAATTGGTTGAAAAGTCTGGATAGTAAATGTAGCCAAACAAGGCATATGAAATTGCATCAGCATCCATCACGGCAAATTTTCCAGACCATGTGATAAACAAACAGAAACCCAATTTACCATCTTAAAAATATTTGCTTTCTGAATCCATAAATGAGTTAAGAACACAATAGAACGTCATGGAAACTGGGTCTTTTTCCAAGATCAGAACAAATCATACAAACATAAACCCAATCTCACCCGCAACGTGATTATAATCATCAAAATTTGAAATTCTAATCAGTTGCTAAAATCAGTTAATTGCTGTTTTTTACTATTCATGTGTCTGACAATCGAATATGTTGCACCTCCTCAGCACTAATTTTTTAACAAAAATGGCAGCTTACCCACGTAAGAGTTGCTAAAATATCAACCTTGCTATATTTATAACATAGTAAAGATATATGGCTATCAATAATAAAAAATACGATAACAAAACTTTAGTTATTACCTTAAATGAGCAGATAACAGGTACCCTTCTGAGGCTTGTACAATATACCACTCGCAATTTAAGAAGCAATTTAACATAATGTATCACCAACGTCCATCATCTACAGCATCTAAGACTGGATACCTAAGCAACCAAGAATATAGTACATTTGAATTAGAAAGAACAATCAAAGCTAGTGAAGTAAGAATCTGATAAGCATTTATCCGAAAAAGAAATTAGCAAATAGCAACTGCGTCCATTTTACTTGAATTTGGAGGTTAACCTTTCCAAGGAATATCAGTGTATTAGGTAGCAACTATGACAGAATAATAAAGGTGAAATAATGGGGAAAAAATCCCATTTTCGCTGTATCAGTGTTAATCGCTGTTTGAAATGAAGTGTTAATACCCGGAATGGTATGCACCAACACCAAGCCACCATAGACTCAGACACATATGCAACCATGTTGGTCGAAGCAAGATTGAAGGCGAGGAACATGGAACACATGCACACATGGTGGCTTGGTGTTGGTGCATAACTTTCCGGGTACTAACATGAAGATACCGTATGCACATAACAAAGGGAAATTATACAAGAGAGAATCCACGACTTGTAGTGAAAAATCCGCGAGGTATGCCGGTTTCAGAGCAGTGAAGCTTTCCGGGTACTAACATGAAGATATTGTATGCATAGTTTGCAGTGAAGCTATCCATGTGACACTTTCCACAAACGGTATCCATGTGACACATTTAAGCCATATCTAATGACAACCGTATCTAACGATCATTATCTTCACTGCAAACTATCCATGAAGATACCATATGCACAGTTTGCAGTGAAGCTATCCATGAAGAATTCGCGACTTTCAGAGCAGTACTGTATCCATGTGACACTTTCCAGGTACTAACATAATATGAAATAAGGAGCCATCGACATAAACTATCATTATATATAAAGTGCCCAATTTATCAGTCGTCAAACATTGTTCCGACTCTCCTCGTTACAACCTACATGATATCTAGAAGGACATATACCAGTAAAAGGGGAAACAATTAAAGGACAAGTTTCTTACCCAGGTTCAACACTGACAAAAACACTAGCCATTATACGTAGTCTGATATGCATTCTTTTGTTTATTTTCACGATACAAACCAACAATCCATGTTCTGATGAACTTGATTTTTTGATTTAGCGAAAATTTAAACCGACTAAAGTGCAATTGTTACAAGTGTTCATGTATAAACTAATCAAATAATGAATTTATAAAGCTACATATAGGAATGGATATCGTCCGGAGTGAGGATTTGTTTGCTGCACTTGGAGAGTTATTAAATCTATCTTATATTCCACCTCAAAAGCGAAGATCATTTGAGTGTCAATGAAAAAAAATGATGCAAATAATGTCACTTTAATATAGGTCCAATGTATAATCGTTGTTAATGCATTTCATTTATGTTGTTTGTTGCGCTGGCAGTGTTACCTTCTGTTTAGATTGCACAGTTTAATTAGTGGATCAATCACTACGATAAATAAAACAGTATATATTTGAAAATAAATCATAGAATCTTTCTTTTAGTGAAACGATGTTATGCATATAAGATTTTCTGCATTATATTTATTTCATTAACTACATAAATGAAAGTGCAAAATTGATGATAAAGGGAAACTGATTTTCTATAATAAATCGTATACATATGTTAAAATTGATTTTCTACAAAAATCAATCTGAAACAAACTTTAATTTATATGAAAAATTATGCCTTTCTTACAAAATAAGAGATAAATTTTCTGCTATTATAGTGGAAATAATAAAGGGAAATTTTGCATGCTTGGTTCCTTAATAAAGTAAACCTAACTAATGAAAAATAAATAAAATACCTCCACCTTTGTCCAAACATATATATCTCTTAACCTAAGAAGGTACCCAATCCTCGATGTAACTCAAAAAATTCACTAGTTGATTAGTTAATACATGAACATCCACTCATGCTCCTACATCCATTTGAATGTTATTTACATCATTGAGACATGAAGTTAATTAGGTTTAGGCCGTAAATGAAATGTAATAAAAGCTAATAAGTTCTAAACAAGCTAAAATTTTATGGCTAGTAAATAAGAGAACAAAATCCCAAAAATTGTACAATACGTATGAACTTCACAATATCTATACCCACCCATAATATGTATATTCCTACATATTATTAAGCAGCAAAAAAAGGAAATCCACGAAAAAATATACTGCACATGAATTATGCAGACATTGCAAACGATAATAAAAGTGAGATGAATCGTGAAGTTGCTAAAAATCAATGGCAATGGGAAGCCGATGGTTTCATTATATAATCTAGGCAATGATTCAAAAATATACCCAGCTATGTCTATACTGAATGGATGACAAGGAAAAATGAATTTGTCAACGCTCAACTTCAATTCAAAGATCACATAAAGTTTTATATCTAGTATAGGTTTTTGGCAAACATTTAATTCATCATACAGGACGAGAGTTCAAACCATTTATCACAATTGAATTCCAACACTAATTCACATGCCATTCATAAGATTTCAATACTTACTGTGTTATGAATACTTTACTAATATAATTTTCATACACAACCATTTAGGTAGCATAAATAAAAAATATGTACTTGCTCTAACGTCTAAAGATATTGAATTAGACTCTTCGGATGACACAAATACCCACCCGCTCCGAATTCATCATGGGTATCTGCAAACTGATGATTTATTTTGTTGGTTTTCTCATTTGATAGCAGTATACTATCTAAAACCAACTTTTCCCATGACATTTGGATGATGTAGAATCTCGACATACATTACCTGTTGCAATAAAGTTTTCAAGATATATCCAACAAAATAACTGCATCAAAATCAACTAATAATAAAAAACATGTAATAAATACCTGTTGCTATTATGTCTAGATCAGAGTTGAGAATTTCACATTTTTGATTTTTTGAAACATTGGTCGTATCCTGCAACTGAGAAGCAACAACTTTAAAAGAACCGAGTTTTGTACAGCATCCTCCATCAGAAGAATTTAACGGTGCGCTGATTCTTAGTTCGATGTTTCCTACCATTTGAATCAGAAGCTCCATTTGCCCAGACAAACTTCCCACGTCACCCTCTAAATTTCCCACCCTCATTTTTAACTCACCGTTGTCTTAATGAACATGTTTGAATCATTTATGTGCAACAGCACAAGCCTTAACATTATTCTTTGTTATGACGGACCCAACATCGCGGCTCCTACCCTTTGTATCCTTACCCAACACCTGTGATAAGATATCTTCATCAACTGTCAATTTTTCTTCACACTGTCGGTGATCTTTTCCTTCAATTTAGCAATTTGATCCTGAGATATGATATTTTTTATATGAATAAAGAAATTTCAAATAATACGCAATTTAGTATTTGTTTAACTTACGAAGTACACAAAAGTGGCATCTGATATGCTACCATCTTTTTTGTGTGTGTCTTCTCCCATATTTGACGATGGTTGATATTTACAGATGGATCTGCAACGATCTGCAATATATGCCATTTTGTGTACATTTTTTGTCATAATTGAGGGTATTTTACTATTTTTGAAAGAAAATGAATATAAATTACCATTTCGTGTTCTATTTTAGATGACTTTTACATCCTGCATGGTGAGCATAGTTGAGCAATAATCTATTTTTTTTCCTGACTTCCTTCTTCTGCTCGCTTCAGGCGTTGCTTCATTTTTTATGAACTCATTCCAATCTTCTTGAGCAATTTTTCAGTCGTTCTTCGTCATTGTCTAAAATGTCATAAAAGTTTGCTCTCAAAATTTTCTTGTGCCTCCTAAAAGTCTTTGTTTCTTTTAAAAAATATTTCCTTTGAAAGCGGCTCAAGCGCATACATATTCTGCAAAAATTAAGAGGCAACTATAAAAATAGACTGTAGACATTTAAGTGCTATATCACTAAATTGCTCAAGTAAAAACTTACCACTAACTGGTTCCAAACGTCGTCCTTATATGTTTTGGGTACTTTATCCCAACTTATGAATGATATCGGCACATGAACTCTTACTAGTTTACCAAGCATAGTAGTGACTTTTGAAGCGTTTTCTGAGATTGGAATACCAAGTAGGTTTTGATCAACTTGTTGCTCTTTTGAACATGATGCATGTGATGATACTGGATTTTGTGACATAGTTTCCTACAAAATATAATATTATTAATACATGTGCATATCACTATTATGCTCAATAGGTTATCCATAATTCATAAGTTAACATATGGTTTTCGTAAAAAAACAAGAAACATTTAACAATTCATGGCATTCCAAATACATGTGATTCCCTTGTAAAAAAGTATTCAATGATTCATAAGTTAACACATGTGATTCCCTTAAAAAAAGCATCATTCAACAATTCATAAGTTAACATATGGTTCTAGTAAAAAAACGTTCAACAATTCATGACATTCTAAATACAAGTGATTCTCTTGTAAAAAAAAGTACTCAACAATTCATTAGTTAACAAATGGTTTTGTAAGATCTTCTAATTTTTCATTGTCTTCAAAAGCTGATTGATAGACGATAGGAAGCTCAATGTCATCCATATTTGTAGTTAACCATTTTGGTGTATGCAGAACCACAGACCATCCGTTATTTTTTAAATCTTTTGAGTAGAACACTTGGCTCGCTTCTGATGCAAGAATAAATGATTCATCATTTATGTTGTCTTTGTTCTTCAATTTTCCTAAATTAACCATGATCAATTTTGAAACGGGATCTATTTTGCAACCATTGATCTTATCCTTGACCTTTACCCAATCACAATAAAAAACCGTTTGTTTGAAATCAGTGTAATCCAACTCAAGTATCTACTGAATTACTCCGTAATACGTTATTTTTGCTTCCATATAATTTTTATCTTTACCACTCGCTCTAAATTTTGTAATTGCTCTCATGGATACACTGCTATCTTGTATTGCCATACGATCTTCGTACATTTTTGTAGAAAATAAAAATCCATTCACTTGGTACTTCGTATAACTAATCGTCGTGAACTTCGGCCCATGTAATAGCTGCCAAAGAGTTGGATCAACATCGTTGCAATTCAACAACTACATAAAACACAAGTAAAAAAAGCATGGTCACGCCAACTTATAAACACGTGAAATACTTAAGATGATGTAATACCTCATTACGTAATCATAGAGTAAAATTTTGAATGGCTTCGACAGTTGTACCTCTTCCTTGTGGTTGAAATCTAGTGCTTTTCACATAGGAGTTATACCTTCTATGGAAAACACATCGAAATGAATATACAAATTAAATTAAAACATTGAAATTCGAAAAAATTCATGAACTTACTTCTTCCATTCATCCAATCCATCATACTTATTAATAACCCATCTACGCACTTGTTCAAACTGTACTTGGGTTAATGCTATATTTTTACCATTATCTAAAGGCATCTCATTAGCAAACTCAACATCGTCATCTAAAAATGCTTCGTGGGTATGTTTATGATTGTCGTAACCTCCGTTTGGCATATATTCAATGCAGTAAAGGCTAGCTTCTTGTATAATATGTCCTTCTGCAATATACCCTTTAATATATCTTTTGTTGTGCACATATCCTTTATATGTTTTCATCAATCTGTGAATGTGATCAATTATATATTGTACAAGATAGCTATTTATACCGAACAATATTACATATAACTGAAATTATTTATTTACCGTTCAAAAGGATAAATCCATCTATATCTGTAGGATCACCAATCAATGCCTGATCAGCTAAATGAATCATAAGATGGATGCTGATATCAAAAAATGCAGGTGGAAAATGTTTTTCAAAAACACACATTACTTCTACCAAACTAAATTTTGCTTTTATAAGGTGTTCCCTATTGATCACCTTTTACATATTGTTAAAGAATAAACTAATACGATGAACGGCATTTTGTAGACCCTTATGTTGTGTATAAGAATGTTGAAGAAATACCGGAAGCAAATGTTGCATTATGACGTGGTAATCATGTGACTTCATATTTCTTAGTTCGGCAGGATTGATGCTCACATTGTTGTGGAAGTTAGAAGAGAATTTGTTAGGTACTTTCAGGTTTTTCAATACGGTGCAAAACTGTATCTTTCCTTCTTTGCTCAAAGTAAAAGTTGCTTTGGTATGACTATTCTATTCGTTTTAGGATCTTCCTTAACCCACAACTTTTGTTTTATAGCCATGATTTTTAAATCCTTGCGTGCATTGATACCATCTTTTGACTTATCTTTATGGTCTATAATGGTGCTGATAAGATGCTCTGTGACATTCTTCTCCTTATGCATAACATCAATATTATGTCGAATCATATTTGCTTTCCAATATGGTAAATAAAAAAAGATAGACCTTCTATACCATGTAGAAACATTGTCGATTTCTTCAATATCTGACTTTTTTCGTTTTTGACCAATTTCTTTCTTGTATTTACCGACTTTCACTTTGATATTCGCTACTTTCTTTTCAACTTCAAAACAAATCAATGGCCATTTAGGACGACGAAATTCTTGTTTGTTGCTGAAATTTATTGTGTCATATCGAAATTTGTGTCCATTGGGAAGAAAATTTCGATGTCCCATAAAACACATCTTTTTACTTTCAGGAAGATGATAAGAACAGGTGTTTTCCTCACAAACGGGACATGCAAAGTAACCATGAGTTATACATCCCGATAAAGTCCCAAGAGCAGGTGTAACACCCCACGTCCGTTAATGTCACTCACAAAGGGAATGCATTAACTTCAGTGAAGAGTTATAGGTAAAAGATGCAGATAAATTACGAGACAGACAAATAAAGTAGCGGAAAAGAATAAAAACTTTACTTCATTGATAAAACAGCAGCTTGGTTAAAAAGCTTGTACAAAGATTGTTTTCTAACACCAAAACACCAATACCCAGTACAACAAAGTATCTGTCTTGTTTAATAAAAGAAAGAAGCATAAAATGACAATGATATTCCCCAATAAAGCGTGAGCCAGCCATAACAGTGAAAAAAGAGAGTCCAAAGCAATACGTCGACTATCTTCGAACTTGGAAAGAGAAACGGTCCAAACTAAGTTGAGCTATTCCCTCCCTGACTACCTGGGGGGAACGGAAGAAAAGCGGCGAAACAAAACTAGGTCAAACATAAGTCTAGTAAGTCCAGTGATTTTCAGTATGTAAACAGGTAATAGTATCATGACATGAATAAACTAAATATAAGACAATACCATGATAACATGGATAACAAGATAACCTAAGATTAGCATAAGATATGATAAGGCAAGATAAACTGAATGCGCTTCTACTTTTTCTCTGCTTCGCTACTACCTCGTTATTCTGATTTTTATATCTCTGATTTCCTATTTTCTCTGCACCACCCAACTAGCATCCTAACTAGTGTCTTTTATAGAACGATTCATATTCCCTACTAGTGTCCCAGCTAGTATCCTGTGAAAAAGGATCTGTATCCCCTACTAGTGTCCCAACTAGTATTCTGTGTTATAATGTGTTCCCAACCCCGTAATTGTGGCAGCCTTCAGGTGTACATCTAGTATGAGGATCCCGCCTGAATCAGCCTAATTGCCATTAAGATGTTAGATGTACCCTTACTACCCTAAAGATCGGCTCCCTACTTGTATTAATTTTCCTTGTGTCTATGTCAATCGTCCCTCTCTTGCGTGTAGATACCATGTGCTAGCCTTACCATATACACATATATATACAAATATTACCCACCTACATGAGATGTACTTATCCCTCCCACTGATTCAAACATGTTTATTTAACGGTTAAGTTTGTGGGCCTATATATACTAATATTTCCCACCTACACGAGATGTACTTAACCCTCTCACTGATCAAGTCAATATGTTTTATTGCTTAAGCTTACCTTAACCCTATCCACTTTGCTCATGTAATACTGGTTAAGTGTTGTCCATTCATGTTAACTTTACCCACCCACACATCATGTTGTATTGGTTAAGTGTTTCCCATTAACTTAACCTTGTTCATTCACCGTGTTATATTGGTCAAGTGTTTCCCATTAACTTAACCCCACTCGTTCATCATGTTATATTGGTTAAGTGTTTCTTATTAATTTAACCCCACTCGTTCATCATGTTACATTGGTTAAGTGTTTCTTATTAACTTAACCCCACTCGTTCATCATGTTATATTGGTTAAGTGTTCTTATTAACTTAACCCAATTTTCTTGTCTAATTGACATGTTATAACGGTTAAGTGCTCTAAATTTACTTAACCCCACCTTCTTGTCTAATTAACATGTTATAACGGTTAAGTGTTCTAAATTTACTTAACCCTACCTTCTTGTCTAATTAACATGTTATAACGGTTAAGTGTTCTAAATTTACTTAACCCCACCTTCTTGACTAATTAACATGTTATAACGGTTAAGTGTTCTAAATTTACTTAACCCACCCACTTGTCTAATTAACATGTTATAACGGTTAAGTGTTCTAAATTTACTTAACCCCACCATCTTGTCTAATCAAAATGTTATAACGGTTAATTGTTCTAAATTTACTTAACCCCACCTTCTTGTCTAATTAACATGTTATAACGGTTAAGTTTTCTAAATTTACTTAACCCCGCCCAATTGTCTAATTAAAATGTTGTATTGGTTAAGTGTCACCTATTCATATGTTACTTAACCTTACCATTCTTAGCATGTATGTTTATTGGCATTAATTAATTTATTAGTGCCCCAACCTCCCACATTAGAACTGTTGTTTGCGGTTGCTAGATGTGCTGAGCAGTTCCGGGCAGACTTCTACCGCAAACTCATTCTAACCTCGGGTTTTGGGCTAAATGCGCTAACCTCTCACATTAGATCTAAGTTATTGTGGTTACTGGATGTGCCGGGAGGTTCCGGGAAGTTTTACACCGCAACTCAATCTCACCTCGGGTTAGGCATGTTCATCTTTTAGCCAAATTACATATTTACCATACATGTCCAAGTCTAGATTTTATATTCTAATTATCCCAATTTCACAAAACTAGTCATGTTTCAATTCTCAAGTTATACCCAACAAATTCAACTACAAGTTAGTAGTCAAAATAGGCTACACCCAGTCTTCCCAAATTTAAATTAATAGTCATGCTCCAGAATCACAATATACATTATACTTGGCGTCCCAACCAATAGCGACACCCAATCTAGTTTTAATATTTCAGTTTGCAGTTTACACCCAAAACTTGGTTTACATGCCTATTAACCCAAACTTCCCGTTATAATGATAATAATGCCCCAATAGAAATTACAAGTTATGCCCAACAATTTCACCGAATATGTTTTGCCCAATATTTAACCAAAATAGGTTATACCCAAATATTCCCCGTATTCCAATCGTTCGTATTTCGCGATTTTAGCCTAGGTTCGAAGGTAACCCAGGTTCATAAAAGAAAAATAAAATAGGGGAAGAGAGGGGAGGAGCATAAAAATAAGAATAGGCATAAAAATAGGCATGTAAAAACAGACCTAATACCGGAAATTTAGATCCAACGAAGATAGATTCTTGAATAAACTGATACAATCATTATCGCAGGCATAAGAATAACATCATGAACCAAAAAGGATTATATGCCTGGTGTACAACAAAGATAGGCATGATTGTATCGATATAATAACTTCTTAGGCATGTAAAATCATGGATTCGATAGAAAGATAGGGATAAATCTGAAAAGATTGTCTTATCATCAAGCATGGACTTAGATTCACTTTATTACATTCCAAGATTACAATTAGGTATTTAAATCTGAAAATAACGTGAACTTACATCGGTTAGATTAGAAGAAAATTGGTGTGCAGACGCAAATCTTAATCTTATTGAACTTCTTGGCTTGGAGAAGAAGAAAGGATTTTTATTTTATTTTAATTTAGGATGGAGCGGAGTAGAGACGCCATAGATTTGTTGTGGAGAAAAAACATTCGGTTTAGGACTCAATATATAGATGTAGAAGTCCAGAAAGAAGAGTCTAGAACGCTCCAGAAACACTTGAGTAACTTGATTTGAATGTTTGTACCATTTTAATTACCTTCTCCTTTTAATTAATTGGGCACCTTACATATATATTTCCCTATTTGAATTTTTAAATGTATGTATGACTACATACACGCCTTATCTTTCATACAAACATTCCTTATACAAATAACCCAATTAACATAAAAATAAAATAATAGTCTATGCTTCATTGCTAAATAAATGGGATTTTATTTGGCACATTACATTCAAATTATTCATGCATTTATTAATATTAACCATTCTTATGTATGCAATCTATTAATGTACCAAATGTACATCTTTTTTTTATTGTCAATTAACCTAAGTGACAAATTATCATATTCCTCAAATTATCATATTCTCTTTAATGTTAATTGACATAAGTGACAAATTAGCATAAGTATTAATAAAAATTATGATTAATTACATGGTTTCCTAAATTATCATCAAATACACATAAATGACAATCAATCGAACATAAATGACAAATTACTTGTTTTCTAATCAGTGTCATGTTAAACATATCTACAAATCAATGTTTTTCTTTCTTTTGTTGCAATCAATTTATTGCATGTATTGATTCCTTCTCTACTCACACATTTTTAAATTTGTATCTTTATAACTTAATTGCACATATGTACATATATGCATCTATTTATTTAATACCTTTTACCGTATGCATTATTGTGTTAAATCTCCTTATTTAACGCACATACTAATATGTTAAATCTTTCTTACCTTTAATTTGTCACATTCATTTCTTTACATTAATGTTTTCTTCATTTTCTTGTGAACTTTTGAATTTTCTTCCTTAATTAATTAATCCATAAATTAATTACAGAAAAAATTGGGTTATTACATTCTCCCCTCCTTAAAGGATTTCGCCCCCGAAATCTCCAAGTTAAGAAGATTGTTACCATCCTACCATCCATCATCCATCTATTCATCCATCAATCACAGGCTTCCATTGTCCTTAAAAGATTTCTAATGCTTTAATGAAAATATGCAAAAGTGTGTGTATATGTCCCAATACTAATGCAAAAGATCAGGCGGTTTATTGATTCAGTTGACCTCCTTAATGCGAATCATGAGAGTGGCATGCGTCCAATATGTATGCAAGTATCCCTAATCATGTAAATACTATATGTCTGCATATTCATTCATCCACATGCAACATCCATATGATAACACATCAAGTTTCAATCCATATACAAATACATAAATTCATATGCATATGCAATATGAAAGTGACTGAGCCGATCTAGTGCCTAATGTGTATGTATATGCATCCACGAGCAACCACTAGCAACCTCTTGCAACCACTTGCAATCATCAATCATAACATGTTTCAAATACATTGGCTTCTACATAAGGATCGAAGATATGACCTAGAGGATGTATCTAAAAAGATAGAAACAAGTATGCATAAAATTCCTAGAAAAAGAGATCAAGGATATACCCTCAAGAAAAAGAGTGTGATGCACGTGTCTTATCTTCAGTCTCCCATGTCGCGTCTTCTTGAGCTTCACTCCACTGTACCTTAACTTAATTTAACTTCACGATTGCGAAGCTTCTTGGCCTCCCTTTCCAAAACTCACTAGTAAAGATAGGATCTCGATCACTTACTATGCTAGAGGGTATCCCATGTAGTCGAACTATCTTTCCAAGATAAACAGATGTTAACCATGATACCAAGTGTATGTACTAAGATAATTAGAGGTCTCTCCTTTACTTAGCATATCCATCATGTCACAAATCTGAGGGTCTTCATGTTACGCCGCTCCTATCTGATCAAAAGCGTAGGCCGCTCTTCTAGCGATGTTAACAAACCAGGTACAAACTCGACTAAGGGTTTAAAGCTAAGTATAACTGATCCCTTGGGATCGCACGAAATCTCAAGGATATTCCCGAGGCGAGAAAAAAGTATAACTACCCTCTTTTCACAATTACTAGCTAACCAATCCATGGCTAGAATCAACTCATAGCCCATGAAATAAAAAACATAAGCATTACACTTAAACTCAATACTTCAAATCCTTACAAACCAATGATAAATGAGCTGAACCACTAATTAGATTTGAGACAATTTTGGGATCTTCTACTATACAAGTACTAAGGTGCAAAGACTCAACTATGGAAGAAGATATAAACGAATACGAAGCGCTAAAATCAAAAAGAGTACTAACAGGATGATCAAAAAGAAAAACTAAACTTTTCCAACAGAAACTTTACTACCTCTCTCTCAAGTACGCCGGCGGTGAGAGCATACACTTACCCTCCTGAAAATCCTGTCCTTTGTTCTTGCCCTTGTCCTTAATTATATCACCCGTTATACTATAATAAAGACACTTCCATTACAACAAAATGACCCTATTACAACTTTAATTTTACAACGGTGGTAAACGCACCGTTGTAATAAATGGGTTTTTACAACGGTGCTAAAATCACCGTTGTAATAAATGGTTTTTTACAACGGTGGTATAAACACCGTTGTAACTACAACAAAAACACCATATTACAACTTTAATTTTACAACGGTGGTTAAAGCACCGTTGTAATAAATGTTTTTTACAACTTTTTTCCAGAAAAGTTGTAATAAATTTATTTTTAACAACTGTGTTATTTTGACAGTTGTAATAAAAGCCTATCACAACTTTTATTTTTTGGCTGTTGTAATATATGACTATATTTTAATATTAATTATTTTCATTAAATAATTTTTAATAATTAATATTTACAACTAATTAGTAATTATTAATTAATAACCTATATATTAAATATTTAATTAAAAATACTTCAATAAATAAATAATTCATGCTAATAATTAGTAATTAACAACCAATTAGTAATTATTAATTAATAATCAATAAATACATATTTAATATTTAATTAAAAATACATCAATAAATAAATAATTCCTACTAATAATTACTAATTAACAACCAATTAGTAATTATTTAATAATAATCAACATATAAATATTAAATATTTAATTAAAAATAATTAATTTATAACTACTTCATTATTAAGTACTAGTAATTAATTAGTAAGTAATAACTAATGAGCGGTTAATAATCAATTAATTAATAATCAATAAGTAAATAACAATTAATAAATATTTAATTTATAATTAATCATGACTATTAGTACTAATTAATATTTAGTATATAATATTTTTTAATAAGTAATCGTTGTTGAAAGTTTTAACAAAATCTTTTGTCAAATATGATCCCTACGGAGGGGAGGTCCAGGGGGGTGGCAACCCCCCAAGGTTGGGGTGCGGGGGCAACGCCCCCGCTAACGGGGTTCGACAATCGTTAATTAAGTAACAATTATAAGTTAAAAATCAGTAGTAAATAATAATAATAATTTATAATTAACTAAAATGTATATTAACTATAGTTTAATATAATTAACAACTTCTATTTTTTGATTGTTGTAATATATGACTATAGTTTAATATAATTAACAACTAATAATCAATATTTAATACATTTATGTTGATTACTTATAATTAATAACTAATAATTACTATTAATAATCAATTAGGAAGTAATAATTAATAATCAATCCATAATATTTGATACTTAGCAATTAAGAAGAATAATTAAAAAATATAGTTAATATTACATAATTACTATTAAATAGTTAATACTTAAAATATAATAATTAATGCTAATCATGAATAATCAATTATTGCTATTAATAATTAAGAAGTAGAGATTAATAATGTGAGAACCCAAATTTGATGATCCTAGATTATATTGATTTCAATTAAATCCATAATATTTGGGGTGAATAAATAAATCATTTGTGCTATGTACATGATGAATATGTGAAATTGTGCATGATTAAAATGGTGAATAAACACACATTTGTTTGTTTGTTGTGTATGTGACATGAAAATTTTGTTTAAGTGTTATGATTTGGGGCTTAAGTTTTATAAGGGTTAACATTAAATCTAAGGGCAAAATGGACATTGGCAATGGTGAAACCCTAGCCGTATGAAGCAAATAAAAGAAAATAGGCCGTCGGTTTCCATTTCATTCTCTCATTCTAAAAAAAACTTAAAAATGGCCGAAGCCCTAGAAATCGAATTGGGGAAATCAACAAATCGACCAACGTCTCACATCCAAAAACCGAAAATAGGCCGTCGGTTTCCATTTCATTCGCCATCGAATCCCTCTCCGCCGACAAGGCCTTGTCACCAGGCGTCGCTCGCCACCGGAGTTAACCCACGAGCTCAACCGCGAACGCCACCAACTACAAGGGTCGTGCCACCCATCGTCTGAGCTCCCCAATCACGCGTGCCCTTGTTCCAGTCCAGTGAAGCCGCGTCACCTCCTTCGATAGCCATCCCGCAGTGCTGCCCTCCTTGAAGCCAGAAAACCAAATCGCCTCAGTATCTCTCAGATCTGAACAACGCATCCGACAACCTGTTCTCCCCTCCAGTAGTCGAGCACCGCCGTTTGTAGCAACACCTCCTCACCGTTCTACAGCCAACGCCAACCGTCCGCCATTGTCTGCGCTTCCTTCACCGATTAAATGTAAGTTCTCTTATGATTAAACATGTTTCAAGCGTACGACTTCGGTTTGCACTAATATCATTAGTTTGTCGGTTATTGCTTTCCTACTGTCCTGGGGTTGTATAAATTTAAATTCGGTTATTGGTTGATTTTAGTATTTGCAATGGTGCTCCTTATAATATGATAATCAGGACTACATCATACTGATTCACACTGTTTGGCTACTGCTTTTCCGTCACCTTGATTGCCATCGATTTCTGGTTATTGTTCACCTTTGAAGTGAATGCATGTCTTATGTTAAGTTTGACTTGATTTAAATAAGTACACATTTTAGTGGCATGCTTTTAAATATCTTGCTGTGAAGCCATACTTGATTCCTGACCTTCAGATTTCATAATACACTCATATTAGGATGATACCATGTTACTTTGGCACACCAGTGTTGTCGAACTAAAAAAGAAAAAAAGAAAAAAGAAACAATTCCACTTCCTATGCATATATACTTCGGCATGTTCCTTATAATAGCACCTCTTGTTTTACACGTGTGGATCCAAGTTAGAATAGGCACTGTATTTCTTGCATGCACAGTTGGTTACATTGATTTAGTGATTCTCTACCATTGCATGTTGATAGTTAAGTTGTGGCACAATATATGCGTACTGTCCCTTTGGTTTACTTCCTTGTTTTGGCAACATTTCTAAGTCTACTAGTCTGTTCCAGCATTAAGCAATAAATCGTTTGTATGCTTCATTGTCATGCATTTGAATGGGCATATGTGATGGAGAATCAATGTACACAATCTTAACTCATATTTCAATCATGGTCTTACTTCAGTTTTTCAAAACAGCAATCAAAACAACAGATTTGTGTTTATGATACATGCAAATGTGTATACTCATTTGCATTGATATGGCTTCTTTTCGGATGCTTTGGCTTTACTGTACTCTACCCACAAAGAAAGTTGTTCAAAGTTTTGGACAAAATTTTCAAGGACACAATTTCTATGGAAAATAACAATCGCCAATTTTACTTTTGACATAGTTTCATATTAATATAAGTCAGACTTTCGAAACATCATATGTTTTATGTCAAAATTTGATCCAGAACGTCATTTTACATGTAAAAGAGGTAATATGACTGCATTAATCTTTACTGTTTTCTCCATTATGTTTAAATGACTAAAATTTGCAGATGGTAATGGAGGAATAATAGATGGTTTACCTAGAAATCAAGGCCTTCATAGAACGATGCATTGCTAAGCCTAGAGCTAGACCGTCAACCTCAGATTTGTTGAGCGATCGGTTTGTAGTGAGGAATGTATGTATTGTTATGACTGTATTATGTAAAAGTGAGTTGTACGATAGTGGATCACAAAGTTGTACTAATTCAAATATTGAAATAAAATATTTAATTGATTATTTCAGTTCAGTGTAGTATCATTTTATTCAATATAAATATTTATTTTTATATGAAATGTAATGTATAAAGAAACAAAAATCATATTGTTATAGTTAATTGTAGTAGGAATTACTACAACGGTGAAAAAAAGTTGTAATATGTATTACTAGAACAGTGCAAAACAGTTGTAAAATATACATTTAACAACGGTGTCGCAACGGTGTATAAAAGTTGTAAAAGATTTCAGTCTATTACAACTTCTTAAGAGACGACGGTGGCTCCACCGTTGTAAAAAGTCTTTTACAACTGTTTTCCACCGTTGTAATAGGGTCATTTTGTTGTAGTGTTCCTCTTGTCTTAGGTTTTACTATTCTTTCCTCCTTTGTGAACCAAGTCCATATCCATGAGTTTCTCATCCTTGGGTTGTGCTCCTTAGCCAAACTCCCTCGTTCTCATTTTTTTCATCCTTGTGTGGCTTGTTGACAAGTCTCTTGAAAGCTGCTTCCATCGCATGGAAAACCCTACAAAGCTTGAAAGAAAATTAGCCGCAGGTGAAACTACTGCGGCTATATGGAAGTTGGGCACTTCTTCGCCCTTTGACAGGTGTCGTAGTTTCATCAAGCCTACGGAACCATGCCACAATGAGGTTACCTCCCAGAAAGCGAGGAGCCCCGGAGACTCAGGAAAGAAGGAAACAAGGATACAAACAGAGGATAAGAAGATAGTGCATATGGATTTGGGGAGTATGTCTTTAAAACAAAACTTTTCTTTTGAAAATGCTTCTTTTAAAACCGTTTTGAAAATAATTTTTCAAATCTTTTATCTGATCCGGTAACCTTCGGCTCTGATACCAAATGTAACACCCCACGCCCATTAATGTCACTCACAAAGGGAATGCATTAACTTCAGTGAAGCGTTATAGGTAAAAGATGCAGATAAATTACGAGACAGACAAATAAAGCAGCGGAAAAGAATAAAAACTTTACTTCATTGATAAAACAACAGCTTGGTAAAACAGCTTGTACAAAGATTGTTTTCTAACACCAATACCCAGGACAACAAAGTATCTGTCTTGTTTAATAAAATAAAGAAGCATAAATGATAATGATATTCCCCAATAAAGCGTGAGCCAGCCATAGCAGTGAAAAAAGAGAGACCAAAGCAATACGTCGACTATCTTCGAGCTTGGAAAGAGAAACGGTCCAAACTAAGTTGAGCTATTCCCTCCCTGACTACCTGGGGGGGAACGGAAGAAAAGCGGCGAAACAAAACTAGGTCAGACATAAGTCTAGTAAGTCCAGTGATTTTCAGTATGTAAACAGGTAATAGTAACATGACATGAATAAACTGAATATAAGACAATACCATGATAACATGGATAACAAGATAACCTAAGATTAGCATAAGATATGATAAGGCAAGATAAACTGAATGCGCTTCTACTTTTTCTCTGCTTCGCTACTACCCCGTTATTCTGATTTTTATATCTCTGATTTCCTATTTTCTCTGCACTACCCAACTAGCATCCTAACTAGTGTGTTTTATAGAACAATTCATATTCCCTACTAGTGTCCCATCTAGTATCCTGTGAAAAAGGATTTGTGTCCCCTACTAGTGTCCCAACTAGTATTCTGTGTTATAATGTGTTCCCAACCCCGTAATTGTGGCAGCCTTCAGGTGTACATCTAGTATGAGGATCCTGCCTGAATCAGCCTAATTGCCATTAAGATGTTAGATGTACCATTACTACCCTATCGATCGGCTCCCTACTTGTATTAATTTTCCTTGTGTCTATGTTAATCGGCCCTCTCTTGCGTGCAGATACCATGTGCTAGCCCTACCATAAGGTGTATCAATCCCTATGATAGCGACCTGACACGATTCAAGTTGCACAGTGTATACTACTGAGGCCCAGTGCCTGCTTTTCCACTCCAGAGCACGTGCACGCCCATACTCCGTCGGAACTACACTGTTGCACCCTCTGCCGCTATTTTGACCGCTTATAATCAGCCCAGTAATCGTGCCCCACCCTGCCTAGTTCAGGGTACCATGATACATCTATGTGGGTTACTGCTGAAATGGGTCCCCGTTACTAAGGATTCCTACTGGTTAAGTTTGTGGGCCTATATATACAAATATTACCCACCTACGTGAGATGTACTTAACCCTCCCACTGATTCAAACATGTTTATTTAACGGTTAAGTTTGTGGGCCTATATATACTAATATTACCCACCTACACGAGATGTACTTAACCCTCTCACTGATCAAGTCAATATGTTTTATTGGTTAAGCTTGCCTTAACCCTATCCACTTTGTTCATGTAGTTTTGGTTAAGTGTTGTCCATTCATGTTAACTTAACCCACCCACACATCATGTTGTATTGGTTAAGTGTTTCCTATTAACTTAACCCTGTTCATTCACCGTGTTATATTGGTCAAGTGTTTCCCATTAACTTAACCCCACTTGTTTATCATGTTATATTGGTTAAGTGCTTCTTATTAACTTAACCCCACTCGTTCGTCATGTTACATTGGTTAAGTGTTTCTTATTAACTTAACCCCACTCGTTCATCATGTTATATTGGTTAAGTGTTTCTTATTAACTTAACCCCACTTTCTTCTCTAATTAACATGTTATAACGGTTAAGTGTTCTAAATTTACTTAACCCCACCTTCTTGTCTAATTAACATGTTATAACGGTTAAGTGTTCTAAATTTACTTAACCTTACCTTCTTGTCTAATTAACATGTTATAACGGTTAAGTGTTCTAAATTTACTTAACCCCACCTTCTTGTCTAATTAACATGTTATAACGATTAAGTGTTCTAAATATACTTAACCCCACCCACTTGTCTAATTAACATGTTATAACGGTTAAGTGTTCTAAATTTACTTAACCCCACCATCTTGTTTAATTAACATGTTATAATGGTTAAGTGTTCTAAATTTACTTAACCCCACCTTCTTGTCTAATTAACATGTTATAACGGTTAAGTGCTCTAAATTTACTTAACCCCACCCACTTGTCTAATTAACATGTTGTATTGGTTAAGTGTCGCCTATTCATATGTTACTTAACCTTACCATTCTTAGCATGTCTGTTTATTGGCATTAATTAATTTATTAGTACCCCAACCTCTCACATTAGAACTCTTATTTGCGGTTGCTGGATGTGACGGGCGGTTCCAGGCAGACTTCTACTGCAAACTCATACTAACCTCGGGTTTTCGGCTAAATGCGCTAACTTCTCACATTAGATCTTTGTTGTTGCGGTTGCTGGATGTGCCGGGCGGTTCTGGGCAGTTTTACACTGCAACTCATTCTAACCTCGGGTTAGGCATGTTCATCTTTTAGCCAAAATACATATTTACCGTACATGTCCAAGTCTAGATTTTACATGCTAATTATCCCAATTTCACAAAACTAGTCATGTTACAATTCTCAGGTTATTCCCAACAAATTCAATTACAAGTTATTAATCAAAATAGGCTACACCCAATCTTCCCAAATTTACAATAATAGTCATGCTCCAAAATCACAATATACATTATGCTTGGCGTCCCAACCAATAGTTATGCCCAATCTAGTTTTAATATTTCAGTTTGCAGTTTACACCCAAAACTTGGTTAACATGCCAATTAACCCAAACTTGCAGTTATAATGATAATAATGCCCAAATAGCAATTACAAGTTATGCCCAACAATTTCACCGAATATGTTATGCCCAATTATTTCACCAAATACATTATACCCAATATTTAACCAAAATAGGTTATACCCAAATATTCCCCGTATTCTAATCGTTCGTATTTCGCGATTTCAGCCTAGGTTCGAAGGTAACGCAGGTTCATAAAAGAAAAAGGAAATAGGAGAAGAGAGAGAAAGAGCATAAAAATAAGAATAGGCATAAAAATAGGCATGTAACAACAGACCTAATACAGGAAATTTAGATCCAATGAAGATAGATTCTTGAATAAACTGATACAATACTTATCGCAGGCATAAGAATAACATCATGAACCAAAAAGGATTATATGCCTGATGTACAACAAAGATAGGCATGATTGTATCGATATAATAACTTCTTAGGCATGTAAAATCACGGATTTGATAGAAAGATAGGGATAAATCTGAAAAGATTGTCTTATCATCAAGCGTGGACTTAGATTCATTTTATTACACGCCAAGATTACAATTAGGTATTTAAATCTGAAAATAACGTGAACATACAGCGGTAAGATTAGAAGAAAATAGGTGTACAGATGCAAATCTTAATCTTGTTGAACTTCTTGGCTTGGAGAAGAAGAAAGGATTTTTATTTTATTTTAATTTAGGCTGGAGCGGAGTAGAGACGCCATAGATTTGTTGTAGAGAAAAACATTAGGTTTAGGACTCAATATATAGATGTAGAAGTCTAGAAAGAAGAGTCTAGAATGCTCCAGAAACACTTGATTAACTTGATTTGAATGTTTGTACCGTTTTAATTACCTTCTCCTTTTAATTAATTGGGCACCTTACACATATATTTCCCTATTTGAATTTTTAAATGTATGTATAACTACATACACCCCCCATCTTTCATACATACCTTCCTTATACAAATAACCCAATTAACATAAAAATAAAATAATAGTCTATGCTTCAATGCTAAATAAATGGGATTTTTTTAGCACATTACATTCAAATTATTCATGCATTTATTAATATTAACCATTCTTATGTATGAAATCTATTAATGTACCAGATGTACATCTTTTTTTATTGTCAATTAACATAAGTGACAAATTATTATTTTCCTCAAATTATCATATTCTCTTTAACATTAATTGACATAAGTGACAAATTAGCTTAAGTATTCATACAAATTAGGATTAATTACATGATTTCCTAAATTATCATCAAATAAACATAAATGACAATCAATTGAACATAAATGACAAATTACTTGTTTTCTAATCAATGTCATGTTAAACATATCTACAAATCAATGTTTTTCTTTCATTTGTTGCAATCAATTTATTGCATGTATTGATTCCTTCTGTACTCACACATTTTAAAATTTGTATCTTTATAACATAATTGCACATATGTACATATATGCATCTATTTATTTAATACTTTTTACCGTATGGATTATTGCGTTAAATCTCCTTATTAAGGCACGTACTAATATGTTAAATCTTTCTTACCTTTAATTTGTCACATGCATTTCTTTACATTAATGTTTTCTTCATTTTCTTGTGAACTTTTTGAATTTTCTTCCTTAATTAATTAATCCATAAATTAATTATTGAAAAAATTGGGTTATTACAGCAGGGTGATCATGGATTGCCCACAGCACCCTAGCTCTTATTGTAAATTTGGATTTATTAAATGAATCATATGCAATGACTCCTTCCCATAACTACTTTAACTCGTCTATCAAGGGCTGTAAATAAATATCAATATCCTTTCCCAGTTGTTTTGGCCCAGAAATCAGCAGTGTTAACATTGAAAACTCTTGTTTCATGCACATAGACAGAGGAAGATTATATGGTACTACAACTACTGGCCAACAACTGTAAGGGTTAGATAGAGAAGCATGTAGATAGAAACCATATGTTGATATTTGAGGTTTGACATTTCATGGCTCGACAGGAAACGTTTTATCAAAAGAATCTGTGACTTTCCATTAAGAAGTGTCACATGGATGATGCATTATGGTTGGATCAGACTTGGCACGACCATGCCAGGTCATTGGATTTGTTATCCATGGTATAGTATATAATCTCTTCAATCTAGAAAATAAAGGAAAATGTCTTAACGTCTTTTGAGGTACTTTGGTGCCTTTTCTCTCTTCGTTGAATGATGTCATATATCTTGGTTCATTGCAATTTCTACAAGAAACTCTGTACCCATTATCTTTCCAGTACAATATGCAATCATTGATGCATGCATCATAAGTTATGTAATTCATCCCAACTTTCTTAATGAACTTCTTCACGTCAGAGTATTTTGTCGGCAACGTGTTGCCCTCGGGGAGTAACTCCTTTATTAGTTCGAGAAGTGCAGTCTCACCATTATCTGAAAAGCCGTATTGAGTCTTCAAGCTATTCAGTTTCACAATGGCATACAGCTTCATCATACCTTTTGGACATGAATGATACAGCGGCTCTTTTGCGCTATCAAAAAGTGGTTTATACTTCTTACTTTCATTGGCCCGCTAATTGCCATCATCCGTAGACAGCTCTCCAACATTAGCATGATCAGACAACGGATTTTCAGGTTGAAAATTATGAAATCTATCTGCATCATTGACTAGATCTTCCATCCTAATATGTTCAACCTCATCAATATTTTTGGCATAACTAACTGGTTGTTGTTTTTCTATCTCCACCATTTTTTCTCCATGAAAATACCGCAAGATATATGATTGGATAAAACCACATCTAAGCAAATGAAAATGAATGTCATCTAATTTTATCTTCTTCATATTTTGGCATCGAGTGCAAGGGAAAAAATACACTCCTTTCTTACCACCGTTTTCTTTAACAAAACTAATAAACTTATTCACCCCGTCTCTATAGTACATAGTTCTTTGATCAGATTCATTTATCCACTTTTTATCTATATTGAATGACATGTTGCCCTGCTATATCCTATATAATAGAGCATGAGACGTAAATATAATATATTTGCAATGTAATCAACATAAAGAAATTTATTACAAAATAACGTTTATAAGTTAAAGTTATACAAACTTCTAAAAATTACTATAAGTTATAAAATGCTGATACAATTCAAAAACTACTACTATCTATATAATAGAATTACTACATATATCATCGCATCAACCAAATGGGCCCACCCCCCGGACAATATGCTCATTTTCAGTTATCCCTTGATCACTCCTTAAATGAATTAATGCTCTTGCTTTCTTCCAATTAATGATACTCAAAGAACAGGTATTATTGTCAAGGAAACGACTAAGCGATATTAATAGATTAATTATATTAATCTTGGGAAGAAGTAATTGAAATCGGCTAACGATAAATTGATGATTTCCAAAGTTGACCAAGTCAACGGTTCAATTTATAATTGCTTATTAGATTAATTGGTCTTCGATTGATCTAATAAAAAATAGTTTAGCAAATAATGGTTTTAAATTAATAAGATTTCTTAAATATTAATTATCTTTTTATTTAATGATGCTTAAAAATGATTATTAAATTAATGTAGTTAATTATTGTTAAATGAAGTGACTAACTAATCTATTCTTAAATATTAATTATCTTTCCAAAGTTTTATGTAGCATTTCACATGATATCACATAGGTTTATATAAATACAAGAGAATCAAGTTTTAATACCGATTAGTAAAGAAAATATAGATTAATATTTAGATATGATCAAGACAATCTAAGACTCGCCAGTTTAAAGAAAAAGATACAAGGAGTTCAAGACTATAGAAAATAGATAAATTTTTCAGAGTTCTTGAAATGTGGTATAATGTATGGCAGTCTCCTTCGAGTTTCAAAAATTCCGCTAAAATTCCGGTATACGAATTCCGGTAATTTTTTTCATGATAATATGTTGATTAGTATAAAATTTGCATGTAAATTGGCTGCACTTTATACAAATTAAACAAAAAATAAAAGTCCGACAAACTTTATATGGACTATTTAATAATAACTCACCAAACCAAATCAATAATAATACCGTGCCATAATAATAAACTTTATGAAATAACCCACTTTTGCTTGTTTTTTGTTATCATCCCATATCATAATAAATCAACAATGCCCAAATCTTTGAACACAGCCCGATAAATTTCTAATTCAAGTGGACATACGTACAGATCCATAGCTCCATCCACATATTTTCCTCCACGAAAGCACACAACAATAATATGAACGCCTAAATAAATATAAACCTTAAATTAAAAAGCAAAAATTCATCGCCTCTCTCCACTAAACCACATCGCCTTCTCTCCTTCAAGGTTGGTGTCGCTTCTTTCTTGTTGCTGCAATTTCTCGGTACAAATCTGATTTTTTTCGGTCATTCCAGCTTCTGGAACGGTTTTCTAGGCAAATTCCATCCCGGTCTCCGCCGGAACCGGACCGGGTTGTTTGAAATTCTGTCGTGTCGGACAGAATATTGAACCATGTTCAATACATTATATCCTAATGTAAAATAAACAGTTAATTTTTTCTAATGCAACATGAAAATATCTTCATATTCAGTGGTTCTTCACTTTGGTTAAAAATAGAGTTCATAGTATTACTTGGAAATGCTGAAAGCAAATTTATTCTGAGTATTGGGGTATCACTTTGGTTAAAAATACCAAGTAGAGTGAATAATGTTGAGTTAGCCTGTATTCTGGACGGTCTAGGTTGCTCAGTTCATTTGGATATTGTCCATGATTTTGTGTACATAAACAGGGTTAAACAGTCAATGTTTACGTTTTTTTCTATATGATTTTAAAAGAGTCATTTGTTTATAATTTAGATACTCTTGTCTCAGTATTGACATGTAAGGTTGGTTGATGAGACAACAGAGTTCCTCATTACAGATGAAATAAAATAGTTGCAATATGTACAACTTTCATCATAGATGAATCAAACTTTATTAAATTCAACAATCCAAATTTAACTAATTTTAAAACATCACAGAAAAAGCTTCTAACATAGCTGCAATTTCCAGTTTGCATACACTAAATTTTATAGATACATGCCATAAATTAAATAAATTGACATAAAATATGGGGAGTACAGAAGTAGATTGTGTAAAAAAGATTGACTCATCCCACACAAACCGAAATTCATAATCTGGTAAATATAAAAATTAATGATGTATTTGGATACGAGTATAAGAAACTGAAGCTTTACGGAATCTAGATGACTTGATAGCATCTATGAGAGGAGACATTGTAAATGTTGAATAGGAAGACCTGACGATTGAGGAAAAAGATGCAGGAGAGAAAGAGGCTAACATTAGAGAATAAGAGCACCCAGGTGGATGTAAGGATGAGTCTAAAAGCTCGACTCGACGCTACTAACATGAAGTTCACGAAATTTGAGAGGTGCAGCAGACGAGCCAGTGGTCACCTGTGCAGCTAGGCACGTATCTTTTATTCCAACAAACACTGGTTCTTCACAACGAATTTGAAAAGCCTGGAAGTTGTCTATAAGTAACGAAAGGATAGAAAGGGACACAAGGAGCTTACGCATGTTTGGTCTCATGTACTTATTTAAAATACTGTGTTTTTTTTAATTCTTAACTGTTATATTTTGGACTTGCTGTATTTTCATTAATTATCATATTTAGGACTTGCTGTATTTTCATTAACAATTATGTTAATAAGTAAATTGATGTAATGGTAATAGTTTTCATTTAACTTTGATATATTTGCACTTTTTTCATTTGGTTCTTTCTTCTATTTTTGTGTGTTCAAATGAATATGGATAACGAATAATATGTAACGGGTTTAAATGTAAATACTGTTTGAATTATAAAAAGGAAAAAATCAAACTTCAAAATACGAAAAACATACTTCAAACCAAACACATTTTCCAGTTTTCATTTTTAAGAATAGTAGTGGATACCATGTAATTGCAGAAAATACATGTTCTTGTTACCAAGTATTGCCCACAGCTGTGGAAACATAAGGTAATTAATGGTAGTGATTAAGTAGCTAAAAACAGCAACACAAAACCAGTATGAATCAAGGGAAGATGAAGTTACCCGATTTTTGAATAATAGGCGGCTTCATTCCTAAATAAATAATCATAAATTCAATGGATATTTTCAATTTATGCCATATCTAAATCTAATGGACTGGACAATGTAGTGGTTGATATAAAACCGTGTCAGGCATATAAAATAAATAGAAAATGCTAAATTTAGACTATAATATAGGAAAAGACTGGAATGATAGACTTACACAGGCACATGAAAATGTTATTGCGCAAATACGTATTTAGTCATAAATAAGTTGTAAAAAAATTACTTCGTTTTCATGCAGCTTTTGCCGATTGGATGCTAGGTTAAAATTAAAATCATCGCATCAAGTAAAAATCATGAACTGTAAATTAGCTTTGTTTTCTAATTCAGCTTCCAAATAACATTATGAATGAAGATATAGTCATGAATTTAACTCAAATTTAATGTCGTCACCCTTAGATGCATTATAGGAGCTTTTTATCTCCTTTATCTCAAAACATTTAACCTTCGTAATAAAATACCTTCCATAGCAAACTTCTTTAAGTGGATTTCACTACTTAAAAAGCAATAAAGTAATGATGTTTAATTTATGAAGTCTAAAGAATGAAGAGCAAGAAAATCAAGTGAAAATTGCATGTATTTTATGATCATGGAAATGTTGTAGGACTCGATTAAAGAAACTGGCGCTTATAATTATAATTTAGATTAACCTTGGTTATTTCAAAATTATAAATGCAAATTCTACACATGTACATGTGTGTATGAATTGACCAGAGAAACAAGCTAAGTTTGTAAACTCTAAGGAAGTATGCGTCTATCAAACGCATGCTCCAATTACTAGTAACAAGAATATCAATTTAGAGTTCAAACTTATGACGCTAGATCTCGCAATCTCTTCATCAACCAACTATGACAACCCTTTTGGTTAATGGAAATGCTAAATACTTTCCTATGGATAAATACGAAAAGGAATCCGCAGTGCAACATGGAAAATAGAACCGAATGTCAGCAAGATAAGAAAGAAAACAAAAAATTGTCTTAGACGGTGGAAAGAATTTTAAAAAATGAGAACCGCTAAGCGTACTTGCGTTAAAGCGACTGTAGCAAAACTCGTCGACACGTGGAAGCACAGAACTGTGATTATTTTTATCTTTCCATATCATTCGTTTCAGCAAATCAAAGGCATAATAATATTATATATATAATTATTATTATTCAGATTAGGCAAGCTGCTGAAACGTGGAGCAAAAAAAAAGATAAATATGTACATGATGTGGTTGCGTTGATTAGATAGAGAGTTAGCTTTCTTTTTCAGTAAATCAAAAGCATAACATATATATATATATATATATATATATATATATATATATATATATATATATATATACACACACATATATATATAACACTTATATAGATTACATAAGCTGCTGAAATATTTAGTACGGTAGATACATAAGCTGTTGAAGCAAGAAGAAATATACAAAATAATTATATATTATGTCTTTGATTTGCTGTAACAAAAGATTGGAAAAATAAAAAATAATTACGGCTTAGTGCTTACACGTGTCGGTGAGTTTTGCTACAGTCGCTTTAACGTGACTACGCTTAGCAATTCTCTTAAAAAATAATGTTAGGCGTGCGAAGCACGAGACTGTTAATCATATTTGTCCTTAAACATGTAAGAGTTCATCATTTATGATGTGCGTCTTCTTGCACTATCATGAAGGAGGTTGATTCATTTAAAGGAGCAAATACAGGGTTAAGAACGAAAATCATGATACTACATGGATGCAAAGACCGCATACATCATGCAGTAAATTATGGCATGGTTTCGTATCAAATATAGACATAACAACAACTATGACATGTTTTCTAAGGCATCAAGGTGGCTTCTTATGATATATATACCACACAACAAACAACCCATGTGGCCAATAGGGCAGACAAGGGTGTATAACCATTTAGAAGATACCCCTAATGCTAACCGTCCAAGTTTAAAACTGGTATAATCAAACAAAAGATAATATCCAAATATTCCAACAACATAATCCAGGTTAAAGAAAAATGCTTCCAGGGGTTCAACAGACCGGTCTAAGCTCACGAAAGGGTGTTAGATAACATAACACTAAGGTATTCAGGGAGGCAAATTAGCTTTTACCGTGCATGTTCATGTAAGGCCCAATAGAAGCCTCATTCGTACAATGATATAGAGTAACAGAATTTCACAAAAGCACTAAAATACTAACACCAGTTTACACACATAAATTACACATGCTTATTTTAAAGCATGCGGCGAACCAGTTCAAAGTTAAGACAAGTTCTAGTGCAAGGTAGAAACAGTTTGGACAAGTTTCACTCCAAATCATATAAAAAGATGTCAACCAATAAATGTTATACACTTAAGTATATTATGGTCATGATGCAAGTCCTGCTACATTAGACATACATTTGTAGAAAAGAAATTGCTACTCAGTAATGAAATTTCTGATATAATTGAATACCATCATTTGTAAGTTTTATAATATACGTTTCATGAATTATGGTAGTTAATGTAAATAAAGATTTATCATATGGGTACTGATACACATAAATTTTCTACGAATAATCAAGACATAGCTTAAGGTCTAGCAAAAATTAGAGCAAATCCCTTATAAACCGTTTTATATCCTCAATCCATTTCATTCCAACCCACCTGGTTCTATTTGACTATGTTAAAATAAATAACCATAGATCACCCGCATAGGAATCTACAACCTTTCCCTACATCCTACATCTATGAAGATCACCACTTATCTATCAAATATAAAGCCTGAATACCCTTCAAACAACAAAACACAAACCACTACAAACAAAATCCTCAATTAAAACCGCATTTATAATATAAGGATATTATCATGTGCATATGCAAGAAATTCAAAGGAAAAAAAGGTTAGCTTGGCCTAGGTAGTTGTGTATGTTTATACATAAACAACTGTACTTCACTAATTATTTTTTATTGCTGTGTTCTTCCTCCAAAAGCATCACTGCAAGCGAACTCGTTATCTTCAAAGTTTTAATTAAACTATATTAAATAATGCATCACTGCAAGCGAACTCGATTTGTTACCTGAATGGTACAACCGCAGCTGCTTTTACACAGTAAGATAAGCTCCTACCGTAAACTATTAACCTAAAAAAAGAGAACGGAATTGATTAGAGCAGAAAAATGGTTTACAAGATTTGTAAAACAAATAAGAATCGAATTGATTAGAGCAGACAAAATTTCAATTACCAAACCTATTTCGCGATTAATTAGTCGAATTGAAAGAGGCAGAAATTTTTCTGGATTTCCAAATTAGGATGAGGGCACGACAGAGAGGAAATAAAAAAGGGTGGAATAGGGCAAGGGAAACGAAAAAGGGAGGGAGTTTGCGTGCGTGTTGGTGGGAAATGTTTGCAGGTGGATAGGCATCAACTGGATATGGACTTCATGCGTATTAAAATTAAACTAGGGTGAAAGCCCTTTCTAAATGGTTTGATACGGTTATAGGCCGTATCAAATTTGAAAGATAGGGGAGTGCCAAATAGAGCTTTGTGTTGTAGTGTACAATGTATCACGTCCTAAAGTGGCAACCCCTCGCTGATATGCACAGCCCCATATCTACAGGTGTCACGGTCGTCTTATCCCCTTTTACCCGGCTCATGCACACACATGGCCCGGTCGGTTTGCGCCGCCCACACCGTCTTCCACGTTTGGATCTCTTACAATTAGTCCAGTAGCATGCCCCTTCTCCGACCTAGTACAGAGTACATGTTTTGATACCTACTCTGGGTTAGTAAATGAAACGGGTCTCATACAATATGATACATGCTCTGCCCTTAGTCTTGTATCCCCCACTAGGTTTTCTTTGGCTATGTATACCACTAGGTGTCTTTAATTACATAACCCTATCATTTCTACAAGTTATGTTTACCCTAAAAGGTATCTTTAATTACATAACTTTATTATCCCAACTGGTCATGTATACCACTAGGTGTTTTTAATTACATAATCTTATCGGGTTAAGTTTGTGGGCCCATATGTAAATATTACCCACCCCCTCCATATTTGCTTAACCCATCCACTACCTAATTAATTTTACTTAACCCTAACTTTAGTTCACAATCATACAATCCCTATGGATTAGATTTTGTTAATAAGTCCAATTTATTACCATGTCCATTTATGGTTTATAATGGGCTAGACCTCCCACATTAGGCCTATAACTTGTGGATGCTGGATATGCCGGTCGGGTCCGGGTAGTCTTATTTCACAAGTTGGACCTAACCTCGTGTCATGGCCCGATTCTTATTTGCGCACTTAGACCTCTCACATTAGGTTTAACATTAGTGGCTGCTGGATATGTCGGTCGGGTCCGGGCAGACTTCCACCATTAATGCAACCTTACCTCGTGTCATAAGTGCAATTACAATTTCTAATTGTAGTCCTAGGCATTCATTATTAATTAATTAAACCTATGCCTTTATAGGTGTTAATGCCCAATTTACCCAATAATTTGAATTACATGTCCAACGATGTTTATATTCAAATTATGCCAATATTAACCTTTTTTCCCCCGTTCCTTAACTAACGCACTCACAAAATTGGCGGCATGCCTAGGCTTGATAATAGCCTAGTCGTAAACGATAAAGCGAAAATAATTGGAATATAACCGAAGTGATTGTTTTAACAAAACTTGGCATAAACATAAACTAGCATGGTGATAAGGTGGACATATGAGCATAAATTTGATGAACTTGTAGCAATTACTAGTTCTAATATAACTATGATGTCATAGTGAGCATAATAAGATCTAAATTAACCATTTGGATGTCCAACTATTCAGCCCTAACATAATAGGCACAAGATGCTGATTAACAAATTAAATGTCCACTCAATTTAGATCCAATAGTTTAAAAGTAGATCTACACAATTAAGTTTTAAGCTTCACATCATAGCATGTCATAGAAGTTACAATAGATATGTCTAGATAGAGGTTTAGATCCAAATCCTAACCAATTCACAATGTCATATAATCACAATTTACAACGGATCTGATATAATCTATGCAAATGAACAAATCCAAGTCTTAGTCGTGTCATATTTACTATTAAAAATGCAAATCTAAAAGTAACTAGAGACTCACAGAGTTTGGATAAGAAGATTGAACTTGAAAAGATTGGATCTTGAATCTCCAATTGATTTGCTTTAGTTGAAGAAGATAATGGATCCAGATCATTTCAGATACCGGTAGAGTTTAGCCAACATGAATTCTTAATCAAGAAAACAAGAGAAATGGCAATGTGTATATAGCTGCCAGACCCTCTGAAACCGACTGCCACGTCAGCCCTAAGGGTGTCGACATCCCTATGGGTGGGTCGACCCTGGTGTCGACACCCCTTAAGGGGGGTCGACTCCCTAGAGCGGGAAATTTACCGCCATTCAAAATTCAATTTTTGAACTCTTTTCTGGATAAGGTTCTGACTCATATGTGTGTGTATATATATATATATATATATATATATATATACACACACATACATACATATCTTCTACAAGTATACAAACTTAAAACCTCATAACTTCTTTATACGGTGTCTGTTTTATGCAAACCAAATGTCCATCTTGACCAGAATTTCGAGTTGGATGCAACGGCGCAGTCTGTTTTCCTTAATTCTGAATATTAAAGTAGTTATTATTTAATTTATCCTCTTTTAGTGTCATTAAAAATACGGGGTGTTACAACACCCCTAGACCCGTGACATAAATTAACATCAAACGCCCCAAAAACTTTCGTTGTGCTGAGTTTCTCCACCACGAACCACACCTCGATCTCTGATTCACTAAACACATCTTGAATCCCAAGTTAAACTTAACCCTAGCCCGTTTTTTAATTATTTTTTGCATGGCTCACTGTTACTACTGAAACACCGCCAAACTCCAATCGACTTAAAGAAGACATATCAGCAGCAAGGACACACCCAATCATGAACAACAAAGCTTGTTTTAAGAATTTTTAATGAATAAAGGGATCAAAACAGAATTTTGAAGCTATAGGAATAAGTTAAAACAGAGTTTTAGCTTCTGTTTTTTTATATGTCTATGTTTTTTTTCTAGTTTGAGTTGCTGCCATAGAGGTTTTTTTAGAAGAGGATAAAGTAAGAATTGGAAACATGAAAATAGTTACAAGAAGGAGAAGCATATATGAATATATATATATATATATATAACAAAAAATCTAAAAATATAATTAAATTAATTAGTCAAAAGACATCAACCCTTACCATCATCTCAAATATTACTTTACAATCTAAGAGGTACAAAGTATTTATTGGGATGTTAAGTGTTTAAAAAAGAGTAAGGTACTCTTTGTACTAATGTAATTTTACATAAAAAAATTAAATTTTAAAAAATAAATCAACAATGACCAAAATTCCCTCAATATCAAATCAATCTTCTTGTTTTGTCTTTTCTATTGGTTAACATCATTTGATTTGTAATCTATGGAGTCCCTTGTACACTTATATACTTGTTTAAGATGTAGGTTTGTACCATTTGAACAAGCATAGTACTTTATCATTAATAGGATTTGATATTTATAAAATTTTATTTATTTATCAACCGTCAAAATCAAGGTTTTCATATTATATTTTTGCTTATTTTAACTTATAATACAAGATCAAAGATCCTTTTCTTAATTTAAATTTCAAAATCTTATTTTATTTTGAAACATCAAGTCACTTCTCTTTAAAATAACATGTGTATTTTAAAATCATATATATATATACGTATATCTTATTTTAAAAATATAATATAACATATATAATTAGTAAATATAAATTTTCAACAAAATAAAACTAAGTTTCCAATTTAAATTATAATATTTAAAAAACTATAAACCATCAAAACCATTACTTGAATGATTAAAATAAATTCACTTTCATAATTTAACATTTATAAATGGAATAAATCAATGAAAACCATAAATTGAATATTTAAATAAATTAAATATTTATAAATTGGATTGATAAAATTCCAGGTTGTTACAATGGCAATTTCTTTTCTTAAGCAATTAACAAAGCATAGAAAAAGGAGAGGATGGAAAGAAAATACGTAGTGCTATTTTCCTTTTTATGTCATCCTAATTTTCAACAATTTAGGATTTGGGATTAGGCTCAATACCAACCCATTAGCCTAAGTATGTTTAGTTTAGGCCTAATATATTTAACACAAGTTTTACCATATTTTAACATAATAATTAACATGTTTTAACTTTTACAAAAATTATAATAAACACATATAAAATTATTTTAACCACTTTAAACACAATTTCTTGTGTAAACATAATAAAATTTACATTTTTAATAAACGTTTTATTTCAAGTTTTCACGTGTTTAAACTTACATTTTTACACCAAATCCCCTAAAACGTTCTTTGTCTTATTTAAAACAACAACCCATATTAATTATTTTTCACTTAAACATTAATTTTTAATCAATGTTTCAACTTATTATTATTTGACTACAATGCAATTTTAACTTTAAAATACCACCTTATTAACCAAAAATTATTGTTTAATAACAACTTACGAAATTATTGCACTTTGACAAATAAAATGTGTTAAAATTATTTTTACCACAATCAAACTTAATAAAGCTCCTAGGACTTTATTTTCTTTATCTACACATCGAATCAACAAATTAGAGCCGGATTAATTTCTTTTATCCTTTATCCAGATACAATTTACTACCACCTCAATGTAATTCCTCATAATAACTAAAATAATGTATTTATTCTAACAAATAATCATAAGAACTATCCTTTTTAATTTATATTTTATTTTCTCCAGTTCTAAATTACAAACATCTTTGTAATTTGTTTTCATAGGTAGTTAAAACCAGGTATGTTACAAACTTCCCCTTAAAGAAATTGTAAGAACCCGGAATTTTGGCAATATAAATTAATTATTACAATTTCATAAAAATAGGAATTCAGGCAGACGATGGAGTTTGACATGAAACTTTAACCAATGCATTTGTCTGGAATTCTGGTCAACTTTCACTATTGGAGTTTCGCGAACTTAGTCTGTATGAAAAAGTTACGAACAAAATACGGAAATAAACGTAAAATAATTAAATCAGAATAATTTAATATAACATACCTTATTAAACAAGCCTGACTGGGCATTTGATGACCGAGGCGGTCGACCCGAGCTGTCCACTCACTAGGCATCAAAATGCCCAGTGATGGCTAGATTTTATAAGATTAGGTTATTATATATTTTTTATGAATGGACGGATGTTAATTAAAAATAGATCTAACGGTCCAAGGCCAATTCCACTCCTATAAATAAAGGGGTAAGGCCTCATTCTTTTCCACACAAATCTGTAGCAGTAACAGAGCTCTACCATTTTCCTCCTTCTCCAAACCCAAATTCTTAATTTAAATATATTCTTATACAACAAATCAAATCCAAACCACATAGGATTGAGAGGATTATCTGATCCAATGGAAAACAATGAAAATTAGCGCTCAAAAATGGATTATCCCCTCTTCCTATTTTCCTATATCTCTACAAATCTGAAATTATCCCCTTTTCATATAAATTGTCGATTTATAAGAATCTGGGATATTGTAGGCCTAAAAGATTCAAACTTTGGATTTGGATGCTTGCAGGTGAGTGGGAAATTTATATATACATTATAATAACATATTTATCTCATTCGTAATAGATCTTGATATTTATGCCTATTATCGTCTGATCTGTTCATGATGTTTTTGTAATGGAATTAGCACCAATCAGATCTGGTTGAAAAAGTTGTCAAAATTTGTGAATTCTAAATTATGGTTATGCATAATATTAATTGTAGGATTCCTAAATTTGTTTACAAATATTCCTACAATCATGTTGTAAAATATATTGCAATCGTTGAAAAGCACTGTAGATCTGGATATCAGTCCCATTAAAACACCGTTTAGATGTAGTTATAGACCAGATCTTTATTTTCAGTATTGAATGATAAATTATGTGAATTTAGATAAAAAGGTGAATTTTGTGGTTGTGATATTTAAAAGAAGTATGCATGTTTGTATTCAATATTGTAGAGTTTTGGCTTAATTTTTGTAAATATGTCGTTTTCCATCTTTTTGTCCAAAAGGCATTATTTTTGAAAGGCAATTTAAACTTTTATTCACATTGTAACAATTACGTATATAATAAGATTACAACACTAACGATTCCAATAGCTATACATCACTCTCATGTCACATATCACTATAGTACTGAGAAAAAAACAAACATATATGTACAATTAAGACCAAAAAAAACTCAGTACCGCATGTCTTCCATCCTTCAGACAATAGAGCAACTTCTTATTATGTATCTCAGCAAAAATCATGAAGACCAAAATTTCCAAAACATTGTTACGAATAGTATGAAAAATTTCCTGCATCGACCTGGCAGAATGTAAAGCCATGTGTACCAAAACCCAGGACATGAAGAATCAGTAACCGATCTTATACTCAATCCAATTCCACACTACCAAACTGTCACGAAGACCCAGATTCCAAGCTTACCTAACCGCAGAACTGCAAAATTAAAGTATATCCAACTGTCAAGCTGCCAAACTGAAATACTTCGAAATTCCAACGTTCACTATATATGATTTCATTTGTCCAAACTATCAACATAAATGATGCATTTGAATTGCCAAACTGTTAACAAGCCAAACTGAATGGCCAAGCTAACAGTATATCTATATATTAAATTCCGATATAACCATATATCAGCATTCCCAAAAAGCCAAAACTGAAAAATCATTGTTCAACAACTAACAATTCCAACTGTAAGACCCAGTCACCAACTGAACAGTATTAAACTGGATTTCTTCTAGTATGTCTAGATGGGAATTTCATAGAATTAGGAAGGAACTCCTCTAGCGAGTAGTCAACATCCTTGTCTATATCATCATCATTACGGCCAGCAACCTTCTTCTTACGAGCTCGCCTCTTAGCATTCTTAGAAGCTGTTTTAGAAGGAGCCGAGGAAGGAGGCGTAGAGTATGATGGCGAATTAGATGGAGGAGGCAAAAAAATTTGTGAAGGAAGAGTTAGATTTGAATACGGTGAATTACAGGTAGCAGAAGAACTCGATAGAGAATTAGGTAAAGAAGAAGAGGAATTGGCATTGACATGTTCAAAAACATTACCCCTTATAAACTCATCGTCATCTACCCAGAATTTCCCTTTTTAACCTGAAGGAGAACTTAATGATGTACCTGATGATGTGGCATTAGAATGTTGGTTGACCTGATCTATAGAAGATGAGATAGGTGCTACTGTAGAAGACAAGTCTTTTGAAGTTGAAGTTTCCAAATGTGTTCTTATTTGCCCAACATTTATTACTTGCAACCTTTTGTTGACTTTTTGCCTATTATTGTTTTCATTGATTACCTTTTTCCCTATGTCAACAGTTTGCATCGAAGCATTTCCTCTATAAAACAACATTTCAAGTCCAAAATCCATAATCTCCTTATCTACCCAATTACAATCAGTACCCCTTTCATTTTCTCCTGCTCCAGCAGTTATTTCTTTAAAATTTTGAGTTTTCCTGTTATCATCAGTTACCTGATTCATATCACCACCTCCATTTACTTGTAAGTTGTTCCTAGTAGCATCATCTTTGCCCACATTATCATCACCCACATTATCACCTTTACTACAAGCATCATCTTTACCCACAGTATTAACGTCTACATGTAAGTCTTGACCTACCAAAGTACTGTCTTTATTAGCCTGAGCATTAAGCGCATCAGAAGGATTTAAGTTTAAATTATCCATATTTGATTGACCATTTGATTTTCCAACACTCTCATTTTTCCTCCTCCAAAATTTCCTTGGCTTAACAGCATTCCAATTGTTAGTTTTAACCTGAGAGATATTCTGATTGTTATAATGACCAAAGGAACCATTTCCTCTAACAAGGGAGTCCTCTAAGCAATCATTAACTGTCACATTTTCCTTATGAATAGTAGAATTAAATCATATTTAATAGAATCATGACCAAACACCCTACATAAAGAACAAATACTTGGCTTCCAGTCATATACAACCTTAACGGGAGGACAATTTTCACCTAATTCATCAACAATAATTTTCTTAGGTAGCTCAAAGTCCGTGGATATTTCAATCAAATATTTAGCGTATCTAAATCTTTGCATTCTTTCAGTTCTACTATCCAAACAAATTAACATGCCAATATTACATGCTAGCCAATTTATTCCTAGAAGAGTCCAAAGAATGGTACGAATCTTATAAAAATGCACCCAAACCGGAACCTTCTTGATTTGCGATTGAGCTTTACCAATAGAGGGATCCCATTTTGTTATGATAAACATATGACCTCTAGTAAATATAGGATCTGATTTAAGAAATTTTTATTTTTCAATGTCACTAGAAAACTCAAAATAGAAGTGAACACCATCAGATTTTATGTTCACATTATCTTCAAGTTTCCAACATATTAAAAGAAAGTTCACCACCGATGGATATGGGAGAGTACAATCTAAGAAGAACTCCACCAAGAAATTGCTCCAATACTTCAAGCCTTCATTCTTAACAATTTCGGGAATCTTTTTCGGCAATCCATCCCTAAGTATTTTAAAGTGTAGAGGTTTGAAAGCACCTTCGTTCCTCGGTAGGGAATTAATTAACTAAGTATAGTCTACTTTCATGAAAAATGGAAAAGAGGCCGTCGACGAAGTATGATTTTCAGAGTAAGGTGGAACTGGTATGTGAATGATTAGCATTAAGAGGAGCATTTATTGATCCGGAGATACCGAGATCAGGAGAGAAGGAACTAGCCCTAGGATTGACCGAAGGGGGGTTTGCAGAAGTGGGATTTCCATGAGAGGGAAGTGGATCAGGGGGATTGAGTGGAGAGTTACGAGAGGGGAGAGGAGGTAAGGCTCCATCGAAGGAGGTGGAGGAAGAAGGGAGATTAGCTGTCGAAGTCGCCATTATTTCATAGTCATAGATCAAAAAGCCATTATTTCTTCAAATATACATAATATTATTATTTTTTTAAAAAGGGAAAAGTTGTGCAGATGTACGTATATATATATATATATATATTTGCGTAATTTGCATTAACTATTCCAAATTATACATTTACATATATTTTGTTATTTGGAAATATGTCAATTTCACTAATTAGGCATAACTTACAACAACCATAGCTAACGGTCTTTTTGTAAGATTGAAACATTTTGGCAAGATTGAATGCAAAAGGGAATGTTTGGTTATTGACTTAACCAAGTCATTATATTTAAAGAATAATAATATCAAAATAATAACTACGTTGACCGCACGAAAATATAAATAAATATTATCCGTCCAAATCACCGTAAAACAGTAAAATATACATTGTGTTGAATATTTGAATGTTTGAATGAAGTTCAATTATGGAATTATATACGTAAATATAATCCATATTGAATTAATATATTTGTGGTGACCATTTGTAACAATCAGTATAATTATTTGCTATATATAAGGCCACAAATCAATAAATTTCAATTGTAACCAATGTTGATTGGGAAAAGTAAATATAATAAGATAATAGTTACAATTCCTAAAATAATTAGGATACATGTTGTACACCCCGATTAGGAAATCTAAACTATAATTGTATTTATACATGAGGTTAAGCTAAACTTGTGGTAGAATTCTACCCATAACCGATTGGCAAATTCAGCATCCACAGATAGTCAGCTTAATGTGAGGGGTCTACTGCGTAAATATAAATTTACTAAGGCACAAAGATAAGTTCAACTTGTGGTAGAAGTCTGCCCAGAACCGACTGATAATTCCAACATCCACAAGTGGTCAACTTAATGTGAGTGGTCTGGTAATAAACAACAAATAAATAAAAATAGTAATTGTCCATTGGGGTACAAAATATAGACACTTCGGGACAGATAAGTTAAGGATACCCAATGTAAATATCTGCCTTAGGAAAATATGACTTTTATGGACATAAAAGGGCAATAAACTTATGAATGGAAATAAATGAGGAAAAATGGGGATTAATGGGTACCGGTTGTTGTTTAAACACTAAGCCCAATTAGGGAAATAATTAAATAAATATCCTAGGGTAAGGAGGATATAACTTTCCTTATTTACAATTAGCTAATATAGAACTTATTGTTAAAGTTAGAATTGGACTTGGTAGGTTAGTAATGGGAAACATTATTAACCATAAGAACCCGTAACGATAATTAATCGGATGCAGATAGTATTTCCATGAAAAGAGACTAAACGGGAATGACTTAATAACGTAGCCAACTTTATCCCAATAGGGAAAAGTATTAAAGGCTAACGGGGTAAGAACCTAATAACCTTCGCGTACAGTCCGCTTCCTGGGTCTTAAGCGACTGGGGTTAAAGAGTCCATCTGGGAGTAAGTTTTTCAATTTAGGGGTCTTAAATGGCAGGTGTGTGTGGGCCTACCTAAAACTTGGAAACTAAAAATGTTAGATATGACAACCTATCCTACCATAAGTAATAAGCGACTAATAGGGTTATCTAATAAGGTCTGCTAGAATGTATAGCGAGCAATAACGTACCATCTCTCACCATACACTGGCAAGGGTACATCTGCGAATGCAGGAAGCCTTAACTAGTAGGGTTTGTAGCTAGTCCCCTCTAGTTTACGGAAAAGTTAAATAAATTATCGAGAAATATTAAGTGACCAATAGGTCCTTCTAGGGTCTTAAGCGATTGGAGAAAATCCACCATATCCATCATTGATAGTGAGGCAACAAAAGATGAAAGGATGAGCAAATGAAAGTATATATATGTAGGAACTCCATAACCAGGGGTCTAACCTCGATGAAATAAGAAGCCATGCTCTGGTGTAAAGGATACACAAATGTTTGCATAAACATCCTATCTCGGTATTATACTTTGGGAATACTACTTTGGGAAGAGTAGTAAAGTCATGCGTAAAAATTTACAAGGTTAGGCTAGAATCGCTAACCTTGGTAGTCATACATCTTGAGTTATCTGTGTTGTGCATTTCATGTTCACGAGAATCGTGTCGTTCTGACAACTACCCAGGTTTTCTAGAGAAGGCCAGGTTCTCACAGGTTTTTAAGTTTGGCTTTTGGTTCTCGTTCTCTCTCATGCTCGGTATTGGCAAAGTGACTTACTTTGAAAAAGGTAGTTACTTGAGTTAATAGTAGTCTATCCTATTTTGTTTCCGCTATAAGTTATCTTATCGTACTCTGATTATGCTCATGCTAATTCATTTGTAGGTACCAAATTTACTTGCTCCGTGCTTGGATGATTTTGATTTTTGATTTTTTTGTTGAAATTTGGGCATTGAAAAGTGTGGGGTTTTACATTTCTTATCAAAGCTTAGGTTAAACAATCAAAGGAATTTGTTAAATTAGGACTTGTGAAAGAATGTAATTCAATTTTCTTTTCTGGTTTTCTTTGTCTTTCTTACTCGACTTTAATTTGTTTCTACGATGATGTTATTCATGGGCCTAATTATATAAAATGGACTTTATGCGACTAAGATTTGGAATATGTTGAGTCCGCGTTTTTAGCCAATCATGTCTAACCCCATAGTACGTTAGCGATCTCATCGTGAAAAGTATGAGGATGGCAAATGGTGGATTCCGTTGGTTAGAGTTTGGAGACTGCAATAATATATATAATATAAAAATCTAGCTACAACTAAGATAGTCACTATTTCTGGTTCTGGTTTTGTTCTTGTAGTTCCGGTTAAGACATTACTCGATCTAAATCAGGAAAAGTCCACATTATTATGTCGTATCCATTACAAAAATATAATCGTGAGGTATATCCATTTACTACTTCTTTGAATTTCTGAATCTACCTTTATTGAAACATTCAATTGAGTTCTTGGCCTTGTATTCAAGGAAATTTTATTTTAAAACTAATTGGAAAAAAATGTGGCTTTGAAAGTTTTGAGATACGGTTTTGGAAAACAGTTTTATAAAGGCCTAGTTTTGTAAAGATATGGTTTTTAGAATTTTAATCTATTCGTCAAAATTATAGGGCTATTGTGTAATTCTAGTAAATATAATCTGATTGGTAGGAAAGATGAAATTAGGAATGACAACGAATATACCTCTACAATTAGGAATGATACATATCTATTCCTTGTGATTTTTAATATCTCTCTTCCTATATATATTGGATTATTTATCGAAATTACCACAATTCATCCTTAAAATTTTAAAGCTCCAACATTTTTGAACATGAAAAGGTTTTATAGTTTGAAATATAAACTGGAATATAAATATTAATAATAATAAAATGGATTTATAAATACGAAATCGTTTGATTATAAAAAATTATGTATTTGAAAAAGTTTTAAATTTTTCTTCGAAAAGGCTATGGAAAATCCTTCGTTCAAACTTTTGGGGTATTTATTTCGAATCATTTAGTTTATAATGGCTAGCAAAGGGAAAATCCATTTTAGATTTTATTTCGGATTTCTAGCCGATTTCCCTGTTTTAAGTTCGCTTTATTCGGTGGTCACAAATCTTTTTGGAGGTAGGGAAAAGGCATTGGAAAATCAAATTTCTTAACCCGACAAGTGGTGGAAGTCGATACAATAATTCGGTTGGAAACGAAAGTTGTTTAGACGTAATAGAAATTTTATTTTAAATTATATATAATTTAATTTGGGCCGTTGGGCCGAAGTCCAAACCGCACCTAATATGAGGCAAGCGTTCGAGCGCCCTCCTAGGGCCAGGTCGACTGCTTTCTCACAGTGAGCGTGGCCCGACCCTACCCGAATCGACTGAAGCGATATATATATTGTTACAGCCGACTCTTTCTTCCCTAACCCCAAATTTCTGCCGTACTCAAACCTTCCTCCTTCCCAAGCTTCAATCCGAGCAACCTGCGCTCCGTTTCATCCCTAATTACCACCAAAATCCTTCCCGTGCAGGTCCCTGCCCAATTATAATTTGCAGTTTCTCTTGCTTGTTTCACCAATTCTTTCATGGTGCCTCGCAACCAACACCATGGTCTCATGCCTCAGGAAAGCGCTTGGTTAGGCCGCGATGAGGCGAAGATCAAGCACTACTTTGCCACAACCAGCTATGAATTTCAATGTGGTTGATTGGTGAAGTTCGTTGATTTCGCCGCATTTGGTTGGGAGGAGCTTTTTGTCGCCACAAGCTTATCACTAATCCTACGCTTCGACACCTTTGAGCGCGACCTGTATCCACGTTGTGTCCGTGTAATGACCTGAATTTCCATACTCTTTGAGTCGACTAATAACACCATAAGTCCAACTCAAATTGCACAAAAATATGAATCATTATTAGAAAGAAGTTAGAGGATGAGAAATAGAAAGAAAGAAATATTAAAATAGAAGAAAACAAAATCACAAACTCACAGCGGAATGAATAAAATATATTAGGTAACATAAACTTTGAAATATAATTCAACAACTGTATATACATACCATTATTAGAGCACAACAACTATATTTTTGGAACAGTTACAAACACCTGTTTCTAGATACAAACATGGTTCACAGCGGAATATATAATAGTCTATAGCTAACTGGTGAAACCTCCTGCTCCAAATTCCTCCAAGTGAATCTGTAAAATCCTGACTACATGAATGCCCGTACAAATTTGGGCACCCAAGAGTTTAGGGAATACAAACAAAATAATCTCTGGGACAATCATGTGACTGGTGTGAGTAAACTCCAACCATTTGTTTAGCTTTCAAAATCCTTCCAAAAGAAATGATAATCGTAAGACCGATCCACACAAAAACACGAATGTTTTTTACCTTACGATGACCAAAAATATATTTGATATCAAATCCAACGATATTACAATAATGTCTAAATCAAATAAATAAAAATCTAGCAAAACACTTACATCTCATGCTCCATATGTAGTATTAAATCAAAAACTGTAGGGCGCTTATTGGAGATTGGATTTCCAACATGACAAGGTATGGAACCACCTTCCGATAGTGTATATCTAGAGGGGAATACACTGGGTTCAACAAGAACGTCTTGCAACCCGGCCCATACATGGCTAACCACTCATTTAACTTGAGTGTATCGAGCATATTATCACCAATGGTTGTGATCAGCAACCGTTACCGAAAGCATACAGCAGCGAATAGAATAAGAAGCAAATGAAATTTCTCAAGATTAGGTGATAATACCCCTGATGGGAATAACCCACATGGCCATGCTGCCTGCCCGATTTTTGTCATTTCCCGGGTGATGAGGCTTGAGGTCACGATTTCCTTTTAGAACATCTCGTCGCCATATACTCTGAATTGCACATCGTTAGATCACGTTGTCCTAGGACTGAACAAACAGAAGGCGCCATTTTATTAATCCATTTTGAGCAATTTCTACCTAGGGTTAATAGAACAGCCCTTGCACTTTACTCCATCTTCAATCATCTTCAGCATAAGTTGATTCGTAACGCTTATGCCAATACAGAGTGGTTTTCAGATAATAAATCTGAACCCGGTCTCTCCGTATTGACAACGACGATATAAAATAAACTAAACTTTGATAGCTGGTGATTTAACTATCAAAGAAACATCCATACAATCAATGGTCCTATTTCCTAATTGGAAATTTCTACCGATCAACCATCAAACAACACAAGCCTCTTTTTAAATTTATTCCTTAATGTATTATCATTTCCAAATCTCATTTCCCCCGCTTCTAGATTCTTCCAAAATTCAATTGACTTTCTCGATTCTTGGAAAACATTTCCAATATTCTAATTTCTTTTATTCAATAAAATATCTCTTATTTCAGTTAGGAAACATTTCTAAATATTCACGAATCCTTATTTTCTATATTCAGAAAATATACCTTATTAATCAGAAAATATTTCCATATTCCATTTCTTAATTCCTCGTTGACCAATTCATTTCATTTTCTACGCATAGAAAATATCTCTCATTTTATTTGGGAAAACATTTCAAATTCCTTTAAATTAACGCGATGTTATAAAACATCGTTATTATAACTCAAACCACTAATCATCTATTAACTAACCATATTGCTAGATAATCCTTACTACTGAACCTTAACAATTTCTCCGTCAATCATGCAGTCAGTCAAGTTGGGGTATAATTACCTCTCAGACCTTAACTGAACGACATTTTTAACTTTGAAATAGTCAAAGCTCACAATTTCAAACAAAACATAGCTTACGCAACCCTCAGATTCAATTAAAAAATCCGCGTCTTTTACGGAAAAGCATTGATTATAAAGGTAGTGTTATAATCGCTGTATTTGATTTATAAAAAATTAATTATAATGGTAGCATTAAAATCGATGTTTAAATTTACAAAACATTTATTATTACAGCAGCGTTATAATCGTTGTTTAGACATACAAAACATTTATTATAACGATAGCGTTATAATCGCTGTTTCCAAGTATTTGGTTTATAAAAATATAACTTGTACTTATTTATTTCAATAAAAAATTAATAATGAAATAAATAAATGACTAAATTTGATTAAAACGGAAAGTAAAATAACTATTTACCTAAATTTGTTACAATCGAATTCCAAAAAATAACTCTCTCTCGAATAATCTATATTCGATTATACTTCGAACTTTGGAATTTATCTACCATTTCAGGTTAATTCAAATTCCAAATTCACTTTTGAATTTACCCTTTTCCAAATCATTACCAAATCCCTTTATAACCCTCCTAGCCTATAAAACGTTATTTATATTCCAAATTTTGGGACAATACTCATCGTTTCTCTAAAAACAATTATCCATTTCTCTTTCTCATTCATGTTCTAATTTGGATTCGTATTTCAAATTTAAATTCCTTTATAGATATTTTATTTGCAAATTATTTGTTTTAAACTATTATTCGCTTTAACCATGAATGTATTCCTTTTATATATAATCAAATCGGTTTGATTTCGTACTTATAAAAATATCTTAAACCCAAAATTTTATTTATACTTCTATTCAGAATTTTCATACAACTCTCATTATTTATTTAAATCATTTCAAATCTCGTTTATAATTTCCTTTAAAATTTTGCTAGGTTCAAATCACTTTTCAAATATTGGTTTCAAAACCAATTTCCACCTTTCTGTATAAATTCAAATTTTAATTTATATTTCAGTTTATCCAATGATAAATAATTCACTTTATACTTTCGTTTATAAATAACTTCTTGATTTTTGCATTTTAAAAAGGTTTCTATTTTCAATTCTATTCGAAATTTTATCTCTATTTTGGAAATAAGTTCCATACTTAAATCCCAATTTCCTTCTCCATATTCGAAAATATTTTACGGTATTTAAAATACTGAGTTTCTAGGGCCATGGTAATTCACACACAACATATCCAATCACAGATTTTATAACACATCACATACCACAATCAAACTGTAATATAAATGTTGAGGAATCCAGCTGGATCCCTCCAACCTGTTTCTCTGCATCCACAGATGTTAATCAACATCAATAAATAATATTATTTCACATTAATATGAAATATCAGAACTAATAATCGATCAACGATGTAATTATATCAACCATTTCAACCAATTTTATCAAATATTCATACAAACAACCATCACAGTATAAAATAACTATAAATAAATTTAAAACTCATTTATATAAAAATATAAACGAGTCAGAGTTAGTGAGTATACTCACCTTGTTTTGCAGTTGACGATTTTTCTTTTGTTTTCGTTTATTTACTGCGAATTTCAAGAGGAATAAAATCTTGCGGCTATGTTTTCATTTTGGTCTGACCAGAGAAAATGGGATGAAAGGGTTAAGGTCTAAACGATATTATATAGTAGGGTAAGGAATATACTCAGAATATTCCAACACTATTTATCTTTGGATGTTCTCTACTTGATTGATCATATACGAAATTCGATTGCAATGAAAATAGACAATACAACTATAGTTTGACATTCTGAACCCAATAAAACTTGTGTCATCAAAATATGAGTCCGTTTGGAAAAATGGTTAATTTTTAAATATTAAACTTATTGATTGATTTACATTTAATTTTCGCATGCTTACAAAACAACTCTGAATGGCTCGAAACTTAAAATCTTACAATAATAAAATATTCCGGACATGATGGAACTTGTTTCATCGAAAACGGAGGTCGTTTGAACAAAAGCCCTATTTAGGGGTCCAATTTAAATCATAATAAATCAATTTTAAAATACCTCAATATAACAATAATAAAATATTGCAATCTGACATACTCAGGCAGAATTTCATACAGTATCAAAATAAAATAATTTTGGTTAAGTTTCAAACTAGATCGATATTCAAAATATTAAAATCCTTTTCATTTTTTATAATTAATCGTTATATTTTTAATAACGAATCCATAGCGATTATTTGAAAATTTGATTTGGATATAAAACAAAATCTACAATACAAAATCCTGATTTTTCTTTTTCATTAGAAAAATATAGTCAAATATATCCGAACGTTTCTTGTTTCAAAGAAATCCGCCTTATATTAGATTCTGTATATTCAATTGAAGTTCAAATCTTAAATTAGGATCTACCGCAACTATTTCGAGCTCGTTTTAAATTTAATTATAAATTATATGATCAACCATCGTTTCAATAAATAAATTCCTTATAAAAATATGTTTTATAATTCAAATAAAATATTTAAAACCAATTTAAATATTCAGAATTAAATGGCTTAAAAATCCAGGTCGTTACATTCCTCCCCCCTTAAAATAATTTCCTCCTCGAAGTTGCTAAGCAATAAAAATGCTAAAATTCTAACTTCTCATAACATACATAGTTGAAATCTTATATTCCATACCTTCATAACCCAGTTCTTACCCGACCTTCAAATCTTCATACCAATACTCGACCATTCTTAATTCTTTCCATATGAATTGTCCATCATTTTTGGACAATCCTCCATCATTTTCTTGTCTTCAATCCATATGCTCTTCTGCATATCCACAACCATTCCAATTGATTTTAAATCTATTTATCAATTTCATTATCCCACTTGAAATTTTATTAACTAATTCTGGTTTTCTTATTTTCAACTCGATTTTAAATTATCAAAAAATTTCTTGAAAATTTTCTAACTCTTTAAATTTCTGAAAAAATTCGCCAGCATCTCCTTTGCTCGGCTCAATTGGTACAACCACAACTCGCCTTTCTAGGTCTTCTGTAGTTCAAAAGAAAATCAAAAAGCCAAGCGTCTTGCCCCATAGGCTCATAAAACCATCAAAGCCAAGTAATATTGTAAACATGTACCTTTTTGTCGGGCATAATTCTATCTCTTGCATTTGCTTCCATTTAATATCTGCTCTGCATACATATATCCATTTCCAATTGGTTTCAAATCAATCCAACGTCTAGTTTTTAATTCTATAATCAACTTTTGATTGGTTCACTTCCATTCTATCACTTCAAATCTGACTTGTATTTAAGTCAATCCACTTATTTTACTTGAATCCAATTCAATTCCAATTAACAACATCCAATATATATTCAACTTGCTTATTCATAAGTCGAATTCATATTAACAATTCGAATCAATAATTTTCTTTATTTAATTTCATTTGGAAATATTTCTAATCCAACCTAATTTTGTTTAACTTAAGTTAAATTTCAATTCATATGATAAATTTTTACCATTTCAATCTATTCAACTTATACAAGTTAAATTTTAATTTTAGAATTTAAATTCCTGGGTTTTATTTTAAATTAGTTTGAAATCATATATATTTATATACATATATTTATAATCAACTCAATTCAAAACATTTGAACTTCTAAAACATGTCCTTTCCAAACAAATTTTTCATTCCCAAATTACTATGGTAGCAATCCGTCACTCAGAAACTTGAAAATGAATACCGATAATGTCGCGATCCAATATCAGAATTATCTTCTCGCCACTGAAATGTTTTCAGTGCTTAATCATTTTCAAAAACTATTAAAAACCATTCTTATCCAAAATCCTTCAAAGTAATATTATATTACTTTTTTCTTTTAAAATACTTCAGAAAATATTTCTAAACACCCGGGATTTAAATTCTCAAATTATGGTTTGAACTTAATCTTAATTCATCTCATTTGTACATATTATCCATATACAAGATATATTGGGTTATGTATAACCATTTCAATATTTTATAATTTCATTTGATTGTAATAACAATCAACACATACCTATACAATAATATTCTCAAAAATTATATTTTTTATATCAAAATAATTTGTGGGCAAAATTATTTCATTTACCCATTCTAAAACAATATCGTATCGATTTGCATTGTTCGAGAGTTTAGAAACACCTATCGATGCAGTTGTACATTCTGTATCGACCAGAATTCATAAACCACTCAACAAACCAGCTAACACAATATAAAACAATTTTATATAAAATATACAAATACGCTCTCTAATATATATACTCAAACTCAATCTAGGGTATTACTAACCCGATCTCTATTGAGTTACGCCACAGAGCCAAGGTTACTACTCAACCTTCATGTCTGATACCAACTGTAATGGCCCGAATTTCCATACTCCTTGAGTCGACTAATAACACCACACGTCCAACCCAAATTGCATAGAAATACGAATCATTATTAGAAAGAAGTTAGAGATGAGCAATAGAAATAAATAAATATTTGAATAGAAGAAAACGAAGAGCACAAACTCACAGCGGAACGAATAAAATATATTAGGTAACATAAACTTTGAAATATAATTCAGTATATACATACCATTATCAGAGCACAACAACTATGTTTTTGGAACAGTTATAAACACCTGTTTCCAGATACAAACATGGTACACAGCGGAATATATGATAGTCTATAGCTAACCGGTGAAGCCTCCTGCTCCAAACTCCTCCAAGTGAATCTGTAAAATCTCGACTACTTGACTTCGCATTCAAATTTGGGCACCCAAGAGTTTAGGGGATACAAACAAAATAAACTCTAGGTCAGTCATGAGACGGGTTTGAGTAAACTCCATCCATTTGTTTAACTTTCAAAATCCTTTCAAAAGAAATGATAATAGTAAGACTGATCCACACATAAACACGGATGGTTTTTACCTTACGATGACTAAAAATATATTTGATATCAAATCCAATGATATTACAATAATATCTAAATCAAATAAATAGAAATCCAGCGGAACACTTCCATCTCACGCCCCATATATAATATTAAATCAAAAACTGCAGGGCACTTATTCATGACAAGGTATGGAACCACTATCCGATAGTATATCTCTGTTGGGGAATACACTGGGTTCAACAAGAACGTCTTGCAACCCGGCCCATACATGGCTGACCACTCATTTAACTTGAGTGTATCGAGCATATTATCACCAATGGTTGTGATCAGCAACTGTTATCTAAAGCATACAGCATCGAATAGAATAAGAAGAAAATCTAATTTCTCTAGATCAGGTGATAATACCCCTAATGGGAATGACACACATGGCCATGTTGCCCGCCTGATTTTTTTCATTTCCTGGGTGATGAGGCTTGAGGTCACGATTTCCTTTTAGATCACACAGCCAACAACGAGTTGGGGTATAATTACCTCTCAGACCTTAACTGAACTACATTTTTAACTTTGAAATAGTCAAGGCTCACAATTTCAAACAAAACATAGCTTACGCGACTCTTAGATTCAATCTAAGAATCCGTTTCTTTTATGGAAAAACATTGATTATAACGGTAGCGTTATAATCGCTGTATTTGATTTATAAAACATTAATTATAATGGTAGCATTAAAATCAATGTTTAAATTTACAAAACATTTATTATAACAACAGTGTTATAATCACTGTTTAGACATACAAAACATTTATTATAACGATAGCGTTATAATCACTGTTTCCAAATATTTGGTTTATAAAAATATAACTTATACTTATTTATTTCAATAAATAAGTTAATAATTAGACTATTAATTTAGATTCAAACGGAAAGTAAAATAACTATTTACCTAAATTCGATATAATCGCATTCCAATAAATAACTCTCTTTCGAATAATCTATATTCGATTATACTCCGAACTTTGGAATTTATCTACCATTTCAGGTTAATTCAAATTCCAAATTCACTTTTGTATTTACCCTTTTCCAAATCATTACCAAATCCCTTTATAACCCTCCTAGCCTATAAAACATTATTAATATTCCAAATTTTGGGACAAAACTCATCGTTTCTTTAAAAACAATTATCCATTTCTCTTTCTCATTCACATTCTAATTTGGATTCATATTTCAAATCTAAATTCCTTTATAAATATTTTATTTGCAAATTATTTGTTTTAAACTAATATTTGCTTTAACCGTGAATGTATTCCTATTATATATAATCAAATCGGTTTGATTTCGTTCTTATAAAAATATCTTAAACCCAAAATTCTATTTATACTTCTATTTAGAATTTTCTTACAACTCTCATTCATTACTTCAATCATTTCAAATCTCGCTTATAATTTCCTTTAAAATTTAGCTAGGTTCCAATCTCTTTTCAAATATTGGTTTCAAAACCAATTTCCACCTTTCTGTATAAATTCAAATTTTAATTTATATTTCAGTTTATCTAATGATAAATAATTCATTTTATACTAAAATAACATCTTGATTTATCCATTTTAAACAGGTTTCTATTTTCAATTCTATTCGAAATTTTATCTCTATTTTGGAAATAAATTCCATTCTTAAATCCCAATTTCCTTCTCCATATTCGAAAATAATTTACGATATTTAAAATACCGAGTTTCTAGGGCTATGGTAATTCACGCATAACATATCCAATCACAGATTTTATAAGACATCACATACCACAATCAAATAGTAATATAAATGTTGAGGAATCCAGTTGGATCCCTGCAACCTATTTCCCTGCATCCACGGATGTTAATCAACATCAGTAAATAATATTATTTCACATTAATATGACATATCAGAGCCGATAATCGATCAACGATGTAATTATATCAACTGTTTCAACCAATTTTATCAACTACTCATCCAAACAACCATCACAGTATAAAATAACTATAAATAATTTTAAAACTCGTTTATATAAAAATATAAATGAGTCAGAGTTAGTGAGTTTACTCACCTTGTTTTGCAGTTGACGATTCTGCTTTTGTTTTTGTTTAAAATCAACCAAAGTTTGATTTTGTCATGAAATTCCAATAGCTTTGTTTCCAGCCAAATCAGTTCCATAATATGGATTTCTTCGTTATGATCCCAACCTGACCGGTTTCGTCTGATTCTGGTAACATAGGACTAAATTATAAATATTACAATATGAACATTGATTTAAATTAATTAGTTAACCAGACTCCTTAATTACCTTACTAAGGTTTAAAATTAATCATGGTTTATTGTGTTCACCCAGGTTTTTAAACAAATCCCATCTCTGTGCCACTTCATTCCTCAAGTTCTCTGTTCCCTTTATCCACGAAATAACAAACTCCACACCATAAATGAAACACGTGTTCCACAATTATTTCCCTCTAGTCATTTTCAATACGATGACCGGCCTTACTTCTTTCAAAGAATGAAAGTCTGATCCTCAACTCCTAATATAATTTAACATTACCCATTATTTAATAAGTTATAACATACATGGTTCCTATAATTAAATAGTAGGATTAATTACCCCTACTAAATAGTTTGACAGCATATCCTCTTTCCTCACGAACAAATTTTCCAGAACCCAGCTACTCCCTTATTTCCATCTTCTCTATGCTTGATTCCTCCCTCATATTTACAGTTCTCAACCGCGTCCTTTTATTCCTTCCACCTTTACAATGTAAAACACGGTCTCCTACTCAATAGCTTACTCACCCTTCTTCATAGTTTGAACCACCACTCGCACACTTTCATGGCCATTTTCCCAAATCTAAGCTCCACCGTTCCCACAATTAAAACCAACAACTAAATACCCAACTCGACAGATACTCTAGGAACGACCTTGTCATTTGAACGTCACGACACCGTCGATTCATAGGATTGGACCCTATCTATCCATCACCGTCGGCTATGTCGGAGACTTCACTTCCTTCTCCAATCATCGCTGCTAAACTCGCAACACCTCCTAGCGTTCGCAGTTCTATGCCCACGCACATGAATAATAGTTTCGAACGACACTTTTATATTCAAAGATCTCCATAAAAATCCACATAGTCTCTACCCGAACCCACAAACAAAAAATCAATATCTGTTTTGCAAAGCGATGCCTCAAAACCCTAATTCGTGGAACCTTAATTGCGCTACCCAAGATTTCGAGCACCAGACAAAGATCGAACTAAGAAAAAGTTATGTCAAAATGAAGCTTGTTAAAATATGAGTAGGATGAATCAAACATCGTTCCATTTCATTGAGTGATTTATTTACTGTGAATTTTGAGAGGAATAAAATCATGCGGCTGTGTTTTCATTTTGGTTTGAACAGAGAAAATGGGATGAAAGGGTTAAGGGCTAAACGATATTATATAGTAGGGTAAGGAATATACTCAGAATATTCCAACACTATTGGATGTTCTCTATTTGATTGATCACATACAAAATTCGATTGCAATGAAAATAGAAAATACAACTATAGTTTGACATTCCGGACCCAATAAAACTTGTTTCATCAAAATCAGAGTCCATTTGGAAAAATGGCTAATTTTTAAATATTAAATTTGTTGATTGATTTACATTTAATTTTCGCATGCTTACAAAATAACTCTGAATGGCTCGAAACTTTAAATCTTAAAATAATAAAATATTCCGAACACGATGGAACTGGTTTCACCGAAAACGGAGGTCGTTTGAATAATAACCCTTTTTAAGGGTCCAATTTAAATCAAAATAAATCAATTTTAATATAGCACAATATAACAATAATAAAATATTGAAATTAGACATACTTGGGTAGAATTTATCAAAATAAAATACTTTTGGTTAAGTTTCAAACCAAATCGATATTCAAAATATTAAAACCCTTTTTATTTTATATAATTAATCGTTATATTTTAATAATGAATTCCATAGCGACTATTTGAAAATTTGATTTGGATATAAAACAAATCTACAATACAAAATCCTGATTTTTCTTTTTATTAGAAAAATATAGTCGAATAGATCCAAACGTTTCTTGTTTCAACGAAATCCGAATTATATTGGATTCTTTTTTTTCGGAAGGCATAAAGCAAATTTTATTGCATGAGAAAAAAATTTCAAGGTAAATACTAACAAAAGAAAATACAACACTAGAACTAAATCTATACAACTATGACCGCTGTACAAGTAAGTATATCCTACCAGATAAACAGCAAAAATATAAAAACAAAACAGACACTATGATCATGAAACCGAGCCCAGCTTTTTCATCACTTTCTTGAAAATAATATTGTAAAGCTCACTAGCATTATACTCTCCTTTCTGAAAAGCTCTTCGATTTCTTTCTGACCATATCTCGTAGCAAAACAGTTTTAAGCACATCAACAAAGACATAGTTTTACCTCTCTTCCACCTGGTTGCTTTATATATATTATACCATTCAATTCTGCTTATCCTTGATGGCACATGGAAACCACCTATAGCTAATAGCTTCGACCAGATCAGAAAGGAGTAGTTACAATCAAAGAACAAATGAGTATTCGACTCCTCAGCTGATTTACACAATAAACAAATGCTATCAGCAACTATACCTAATTTGAGTAGTTTGTCTTTTGTATTTATAGCATTGGCCATGACTTTCCAGAGATGCAGATTCACTTTAGCCGAGCTGATAGTGTTCCAAACTCTTTTACACCAAGGGAAAATCTGATTATTACCCATCATCAAATCATAAACATGTTTAATAGAATGTTCTTTACCACCCCACATAACACTATTATCTCCATGAACATTGAAACTATTTTCTAGATCAGCCCAAAGCCTTCTCAAAACAGCAGAACTTGAATAAGGTAAATTCAACATACCATCATGAATAAAATCTTGGACCACAGCTTTTTATGAAATTCCTGAACTTCTTCTCATATTATAATCCACAATAAATCCCAATATCAGAACAGGTTTAGCCCAAGGTGAAAACCAAAATGACAATTCCTTAATGCAATTGTAATTACATTGAACATAAGGTAAAAAGGATTTCCTTAATTTCAGAATGTTACGCCAACCCCGCTTGCATTTTGAGGAATTTCCATAGTCCAAAAATGTTTATTCCCTATTAAATTACTAGTGACCCAATCTGACCATAGGCTATCACTCGAGGCAAACAACTTGTCAATATAAACAGAAATGGCAGACATGTTCCAAAGTGATATATTTGTTATGCCTAAAGCACCACACTCTTTGGAATCAAATAATTTTGAAAAGGAAATAGGAATTAAACCTTTGGCAAAAGGATTTCCTAACCATAAAAACCTATTGAGAAAGGATTCAATCATCTGAACAAGCTTCTTTGGTAAAATAAAGTACCGAGACCAATATGTAGTGAAAGCCATAGCTACTGATTGAACAATCACAAGTCTACCAGCTTGTGATAATTTACATGCAGGCCAATGTTGAAGTTTAGCTATGATTTTTTCAAAAAGAGGCATACAATTCACTTTAGTTATTCTAGAACTAATGAGAGGCATTCCAAGATATGTTGAATTCAAAGGTAACTCAAGCAAATCTGATCTTTCAATGATGTCTTTCTTCTTTTCAACCTCCAAATCAGCAACCAGAATATGTGATTTTGCAACATTCAATTGAAGACCAGTGATATAATGAAAGAGCTTCAATGTATCCAAAACACATTGAATATTTTGCATTGAAGGCTTTGTGAAAATAACTAAATCATCGGCAAAGAGAAGGTGAGTTATCATAGGACTCTTGCATTTAGGATGGAGCTCCAAATTTTTCTTTGTAACCTGATCCTTAAGCAATACATTTAGTAATTCCATAACAATGGTGAAAAGATAAGGAGAGATTGGATCTCCTTGACTACACCTTGAGAGCCTTTAAAATATCCATTAAGACAACCCTTTCTCGCAATAGAGTAATGAGGAGAAGAAATCAGAGAATGGATCCATGCAATAAAAGGCAAAGGAAAATTCATTCTTGACAAAATTGCTAAAATAGAATGCCATGCCACCATATCAAAAGCTTTCCTTATATCTAATTTCAACATACGTCTTAGAGAAATGTTAGTTCTATTGTAACCATACAACAATTCTTGAGTGAGCAAAATGTTACCAGAAATTGATCTACCCTTAATAAATGCAGATTGATTAGGGGCAATGATAGATGGCAATAAAACTTGAACTCTGTTAGCCAGAATTTTGGAAATGATTTTATAAACAACATTACAACAGGATATAGGCCGAAAGTCAGAGACAGAGGTAGGATTATCAATTTTGGGAATTAAGGAAATTGCAGTGGCAGAAAGGCTAGAAGGGAGATTATTATGTAAGAAAAAATGAAGGACAACTTTTGTGACATCATCCCCTATAACAATCCAACATTTTTGCATAAAAAATGAATTAAATCCATCAGGACCACCACAACTAACAATATCTAAACCAAAAACTGCTTCCTTCACTTCTTGGGCAGTAATAATAGAATTAGCTTAGCAGATTGCTCTTTAGATAAAGTTGGCAGATTAATATTGAAAAGAGCCATGATATCCACTGAAGAAAAAGGATTGGAAAGAATAGAAGAAAAGTATTGAACAAAAGACTTGTTGATCATACCTTCTTCAGATTGAATAACCCCAAACATAACTTTTATTAAGAAGACTGAATCCCTGACCTTCTGAATTTTGATTGAATTATGAAAATACTTGGAATTTCTGTCACCCTCCAATTCTCTCCTAATAAAAGCTTTTTGATGAAGGCCCTTCAATTCCATATCCAGAACTTCCTTCAGTTTATCTTTAAGCTCAATCTCCTTATGAATCAAAACAGAATCAAAAGGATTTCTCTGAATTTCATATTGTACATCCACTAATTCAGCTTTGATAATATCTGATTTCAGAGCTCCAGAGCCAAAGTTTTATTAAGACCAAGATTTTAATTAAAGTTTAAGCATCTTCATCTTATGCAAAAGATTGGACATAGGATTGCTATTGAATTGAGAATTCCAAACCTGCATAAGAATACTAGAAAAATCTGGGTGGTTAAACCAAAAATTAAAAAATTTGAAAGTAATCTTACCCCTGTTAATAGTGTCATCATTCCCCCGGTAAAACAGCAGAGGATTACGATCAGATAGGAGAGGAGGATGATTAAGATAAATGGATTTAGGCCAGAGATTAAGAAAAGAAGAATTTGCAAAAATGTGATCCAATTTACAAAAAGTGGGAGGACCATGTCTAGCGTAGTTTGACCAAGTATAAGAGAAACCAAATTCTTTAGCTGAATACAGATTTGAAGAGATGATCATTTTATTTAGAGGAGCTATGTCTTTAATGGATAAAGGACAACCACCAAGTTTATGAGAGCAACTAAACATGCAGTTAAAATCCCCTCCTAATATCCAAGGCACATTTGAGGGATTCAAAAGATTAATATGATCAAAGAAAAGATTACGAAGAGAGATTGAGTTATGGGCATAAACAGAAGTAAGATAGAAGGAAGTATTAGATGGCAAGAATACACAACAATAGTGAATGAGTTGATCAGATTCAAAGACTTTGGTTAAGGAAAAGCAAGAAGGATTCCATAAAGTTAATAACCTACCAAAGGGAGCTTTGGCAAGATTATGATCATGATTCCATGATGGTGCAATGAAACCAGCAGCATTCAAAGTGGACACAGCATCCAACTTAGTTTCAGAAATACACATCAATTGTATAGATTTATCTTTAATCAAAGATTTTATTACACTTTGTTTAGAGGACAAATTTTCTCCTCTAATATTCCAAAATCCAATAACATTCTTCATTTAAAGTGAAGGGGGTCCACCAAACCAGCAGGATTACTCCTAGTATGTCTTGTAGGATTACTTGTATTGCTATTAAAAAGTTCAACATCTTCTGGACCAAAATCTATTCCATCATTAAGATCATCATTATCCATCTCAGTTTTTTCTTAGCTTTCTTTTTCCTACCCCTTGATTTCTTCTTACTACTAGTGTGAACCTTATCAGACCTGGAAGAAACCAAATTGGCTAGTGGAGTTGGATTTAAGGCTGGAGGTGGAAGGATAATATGAGGAGGAGTGGAGAGATGAGAATAAGGAGAAGCCCCATGATCAATTTGAGTAGAATTATGAGAAATAGAAGAAATATTGGAAGTGGAGGTAATTTTTGAGGAGGAAGGATCTGAGGTTGAGGTTTTGAAAGAGACTGGAATAGTGTTATCTTGATCATTTAAAACATCAAAAGGATTGTGGACATGAAATTCATTTACTGCAGCTTCATGTAGAATATCAGTGAAATCATCCTTATTACTATCCATTACAACAGCTTTGTCCTTTCTCCTTAGCTGAATATTTAGTCTAAATAATGCAATTCCCATTCTGATCAACTATAACAATGTTTTGATTATCTCTACCCAAAATTTCATTATTTACATCCATGGGTTCCTCATTATCCAACTCATCAATACCTTCTAAATGCTCATTACCATTCAGTTGAACTACCTCTTCCAAATTTTTATCATCCTCAACATTAGAATTTGAGCCTTTCTCTTTTATTTTCCACATTTGCTTCTTTTTGTTCACCACTTTATTCCAACCTTGAGATTTCCTATCATTTTGAGGCATTTTCCTGACCTGAGACACTTTATGATTATTTCCTATCAGATCTGAGGTTATGTGCACCCCCATTGATTTAACTGACAACAACGTAGCTCATATTTTGGGAATATTAGCAGTCGGAGCAAAGCTTGATGCTATAGAGATGGAGGACCCTCAGATTCTTTAACGTATCTTTCTTGGAGCCCCCAGAGCTTGGACCACTACCAATCTGCGGCCCATCGCCCGTGCAGTTGTGCGCACGTACAACATAGCATCATCCTAAAAATGGGAATCTTGGAGCAGATTTATCCTTCTATTCGCCACACCGCTTATGTTATTCTTGGCAGTATAGCCGTCAATTGGGCATGCGTACTAATGCTCCATTTTTATCAGCCCTTCGTCGGCACCCCCACAGAGCCTTTTTCCTTACAACCACCTCCTCACCCATATCTTCCTACATTTCCTGGTGATACTTTCTGGGGAGATAGTGGTGAAGAAGGCACCGACCGCCATTAACCGCGCCAGTCTCTAGAGGATAAGCATTCAGCTACCCGATGCTCTCGTCCCTACACCACCCGCTCTAGCTCAGCAGCCTGGTTAGGAGAGTCCTGAGCTCGCCGCCATCTGTGCCATGTAAGATGAACTTCTTGAGGTTCGCGACGAGCAGTGCTAGTAGGCACGTGAGATTGGCTGCATCTCTGCCACACTACGCTCCTGGCGCAGGCGTGGTAATGGATGAGGTTCCAGCCGCGGAGGTAGACCAGCCTACAGTGGGTATTCATTGTTAGTATATGCCTTGCACATATATTATCTTGTATCATGTGTTTCCCTCTCCAATATTTTCTTTATCTTTGTTGTTGTTGTTGCAGTTAATGAGATTTCTATGCTTAAAAATTGTTTTGTTATTCACGCATCTTTATTTGAATAAATCTCATTTTTAAACTAGCATTTGTCCCAGAGTTGGAAAGAATAGAATTTTGTGTTGGATAAATTTTAGTAAAAGACTGGTTCTACATCATGGGTATATAATAAATAAATAACTATTCCTTATTAAAACTAAAATTTATTTTGGTCTTTTGTGCAATTTCAGTTTTCACATTTTTGCGCGACTGACTTCCTTCTTCGCCAAACATGCGACTTGAATTCTTTAAATTTCCGAAAAATACATTTTTTAAGTTTTTGGAAAGCATTGTTTGAAAAAAAACATTTTATCATTTTCTTATTTTATAGGGAAGTGAAGCGATTTGAAAAGAAATTTTCAAGATAATTATAAGAAGTTTTAAAGCGGAAATTTATTTTTATGAAAAATTTCGATTTTTAGTCACATGAATAGCATAAGGAAGATTTTTGGATGCTTTTTGTGAGCGTTTTACCGGTGCAATGAGACTAATGATACGATAAAAATGTTAACGATGACAAGGAAAAGGCTTCTTTAGCTTTGAAAATGTTGTTCCCATAACTTGTCAACAATGCGTACGAGTTATAAATCAACTTGTTTTACCTTTACGGTCTACAGATGGAGAATTTTGGAGTATTTTGGGTAACTTAGGTGAAAATTCCCCTATAGGGCGGGAAATGGAAAAGTTGTAAGCGGGAAAAATGTTAAGATTCTTCGCTTCGATTTTCATTTTTTGGATTAGGAGAAATTACAAAGGAACAATTAGACTGCGTGACGTTTTGGATGGTAGGGTTCGGATGCAAAAATTGGTTGCTTCACACTCTTATTCGTAATTGTGTGAAGGTGTAACACCCCATATTTTCTATGAACGTATAAGTAACAAATCAGAGGATAATTAATTTTTAAAATAAGAATTAAGGGAAACGGGTTGCGCCATTGCGTTCGTCTCGGAATTCTGCTTGGAAACGAGTCCGAGTTTGCAAGAATCGGAGTCCGTATGAGGGAGATATGACCCTCCGAAGTTTTAGAAATTTTCAGAATCGAAGACAGTTCGAAATTCGAATTCAAAATTCGAATTCGAACCCAGAAGCGGGCTGGGCGGGGAATTTCGCGCCCAGGACCCAGGTCGACTGGGGAGTCGACTGGGCAGTCGACCCCCCAAACCAGGTCGACCGGGCAGTCGACCTGGGGGTCGACCTCCCTTGTCGAACCTGGTGCGTGTGTGTGCGATTTTGAGGGCTGTGACGTGTTTGGACGGACCTGATGAGTTCTAGGGTTAATCTGAGGGGCCTAAATGAGTTCCTACACCTATAAATACATCCTAAGATCTAGCCTACTCTACACACAATTATATTCTGCTTCTACTCTACCTCTGTTCTAATAAAAATAAAAATGGCGTCGCTACTCTGCAGGAATCAAAACTAGAAGCTAACCAACATCAACCTAAGCAACTCAATTCAAATTAGAGATTAAAGCTTCTGCAACGATTCGACCACAATTAAAGTTCTTTCTTTAATCCAACCAAGGCAAGTGCAGTTATTTTTCGATATAAACGTTAATTCTGATTGTGACATGAATTGTAAATCTGAATCTGAGGTTATATCTGTTCTGTTCTGTTTAGATCTTATTTTGTATCTCTTTCCTCTTTCTGTTTTATAGCCAGGTTACCACGAGCCTGAGCCAATCTCATAAGAGATTAACGCACGCTAAAATGTTTGGGGCAGTAAAATGAATGATGCATAAATTGGGCATGACCAATAGGTGACTGATTTGAGGAAGGAACACAGACTGTAGCTAGAACATAAATCTGAGACATATGACTGGACATGTTATATTTATAACATAAAGGGTATTGAACATATGATTTGAGATAAAAAGAATATGGCTTAGGTATAAAGATTTACATGAAAGTAGGGTATCTATTAATGTAAATAAACACCTAAGTAAGGGATCTTTGGGATATATGACATGCATAGTAATCTATGGCTATATTTGGTATAAATTATATATGGATCTTCTGTACTATGCAAGTTTAATAAAAATTGAAACATATGATATATGGTAAATTATGACCATGATCTGTGCTATGTAAATTTAATGCAAACATGGGGTATATGATCAAATTGTGAATCATGACTATTATTTATGCACATGAACTTAGGCAAGATTTATATTTAGGCAAGATATGTTTGTGAGATTTTAAAGAATAATTAAATCTGTTATATTTGCCTAATTTGCTAGTTCTGTTATATTGCCAAATCTACTGCCCAGTCTGCTAGATCTGCTCATCTGCCAAATCTGTCATCTGCTAAGTCTGTTGAAAATGCCAAACTAAAGCTGTTGAGATGTCTAATCTGTTATCTGCTAAATCTGCTAGTTGCTTAATCTGTTGAATCCGTTAAGTCGCCTAAATCTGATATCGTCTATGTCTGTTAAGTTGATATATTTAGTCTGTTATTGACATAATCTGAATTAGCTATGAACAATTGACATGTATATTAGGCGTGGGCATAAATGGTAAATTATTAATTAATTGGCCGTAAAGATAAACATGGCTAACTCGAGGTTAGAATGAGTTTGCGGCGTAATTCTGCCCGGAACCGCCCGGCATATTCCAGTGACCGCAAACAATAGGTTCTAATGTGACAAGTTAGTCATAACGTGCTTGAAACCCGAGGTTAGACTCAGTTTGCGACAGAAACCTGCCCGGAACCAACCAGCCTAACCAGTAGCTGCAAACTGTCAGTCTAATGTGAGAGGTCTGGGCATTAATATTTAATTAATGAAAATCTGAGATAAATATGATGTCTAAAACGTGTTGGGTGGGTAAGATTAAACCAATTGGACCAGTGAATCTGATAAACCCGTTTCGTGAATCTGTAGGCCCAATACAAAGTTAGACAATCTGCAACCGGTTAATCTGTAACCAGTAAATCTGTAAGTCTGTTAATCTGTGAACTAGTTGATCTAAACTCTGTATGTCTGAAACTTGTAAACAAGTTAATCTGAAATCTGTTAGTCTGGGGACACAAGGTTAGGAGGGGAATTACTTGTGTCATCTGTTGTTTGGGACCCATATTAGTCAGTAACCCTTTCTGGTATCAAAACTTTGACCCAACAGTAGGTAGGGTCCGGGCACGCTTACTGAACTAATTATAAGCGGTTCATTCTGATAATGGCGAGGGGTGTTGATGGTGCGTTCCAACCGGGTCATGTGCGTGCATGGATCCCGGTCTACCTCTGAGGATGTAAGACGCCGTGACATCTGTAAATAGGTCTGTGCCAATTGGTTGTCACTTTAGGGAGTGATACACCCTACTGTGGGGCCGACACAGGGTATTTATGTATTAGGGAGCCGATCGCTTGGGGTAGGGTTTTAGGGTACACTTAGTTCTGTCTGTTTCTGTTGGTACCGTCTGTTTCTATTGGGTGGCAACACCTGTCTGTTTCTGCGTGGTACCGTTTGTTCGGGTGGTAAAGGCCCAATTACTAGTGTACACCTTATGCTACATTCTGCTTCTGTCTGTTTCTGATCGGGTGGTAATGGCCCATTACTAGCGTGGAAATTATTCTGTACCCATTTCTGTTTCATCTTAGACATTAGGGTGATGCCTAATTCTGTTATACTAGTATTAGTGCAGAGAAGTGTAAAGAAATAGCTTATGTCATTCTGTTATATCCGCTACACCTGTTACAGTTATCTCTCATCCAGTTTTATGTTCATGTCATGTTATTATTATCTGTTCATAACTGAAGATCACTGGACTTGCCAGACTTTTTGTCTGACCCTTGTTGTTTCGCCTCCTTTCTTCGTTCCCCCCCCCCCCCAGGTTTTGTAGAAGGGAATACTCTAGCTTGATCCGGATTTCTTCCGCTTGAAGTGCTTAAAGTATGGCTTGTCTTCTTCCGTGGGGATTATGATTCTAAACTATGCATTCTGAAGGCTTTTGTACAAGACTGATATTTTGTACTTGAATTCTGATATTGTGATTTGAAAGGATGTAACCAAACTTATTTCAGATTCTGTTGTAATAAAGTTATAAATTTTTCAAGTACTGTTTTATCTGTCTTGTAAGTTTCCGTTCTGTTTGCTAAAATGCTCCATCAAAGTTAAGGCATTCCCTTTTTGAGTGACCTTAACGGAGGTGGGGTGTTACAGAAGGTAATAGATGCAAAAGAGTTTTCAAAATTTGCATTCATATAGAACTGCCAATATATTTAGGATGTTTTGCATCATGCTTTCAAAAGTATTTCAAAAAAATTAATGAAAACATATAGCAAGATCCGATTTAGAATCACCTTATATGCATATTTTATGGTAGAATTGCATTCTGTACACCATGCACATATACACATGGTTGTAAAGTGAATGTACACAAATTGGTTGTGTAGGATAGGACTATAAGTATCAGAATTTTGGGACGAAATTCACTTTTAGGAAAGCAGAGTGTAACAACCTCGAATTTTGGCAATATAAATTAATTATTAGAATTTCAAAAAAATTAGAATTTCTACAAACGATGGAATTTGACCACGAAACTTTAACCAATGCGTTTGTCTCGGAATTCTAGTCAACTTTCATGTTTGAAGTCTCGCAAGTGGAGTCCATGTGAAAAGTTACGGACGGAAAAAATTAAATCAGAATAAGTTAATATAACATACCTTATTAAACTAGCCTGACTGAGCATTTGACGACCTAGGAAGTTGACCCTAGCGGTCGACCCACTGAGCATCAAAACGCCCAATGATGGCTAGGTTTTATAAGGCTATGTTATTATACATTTTTTATGAATGGAACATATGTTAATTAAAAAAGATCTAACGGTCTGAGGTCAATTCCACTTCTATAAATAAAGGGGTAAGGCCTCATTCTTTTCTACACAAATCTGTAGCAACAGCAGAGCTCTGCCATTTTCCTTCTTCTCCAAACCTAAATTCTTATTTATAAATATATTCTTACACAACAAATAAAATCCAAATCACATTGGGTTGAGATGATTATCCGATCCAATGGAAAAGAATGCAAATTAGTGCTCAACAATAGATTCTCCCCTTCCCTCCAATTTTCTTACATATCCACATATCTGAAATTATCCCCTTTTTAGATAAATTGTAGATTTATAAGAATTGAGGGAATCGTAGGCCTAAAAGATTCAAATTTTTGATTTGGATGCTTATAGGTGAGTGTGAAATTTATATAATGTATTTATCTCGCTTGTAATAGATCTCAAATTTTATGCCTATTTTCATCAGATTTGTTCATGATATTGTTGTAATGGAATTAGCACCTATCAGATCTAGTTGAAAAAATTATCAAAATTTGTGAATTGTAAATTGTGGTTGTGCATAATATTAATTGTAGGATTATTAAATTTGTTTGCACATATTCCTACAATCATGTTGTAAAATACATTGCAGTTGTTGAAAAGCACTACAGACCTGGAAATTAGTCCTATTAAAACACTATTTAGATGTAGTTATATTCGAGATCTTTATTTTCATTGTTGAATGATAAATTATGTGAATTTGGATAAATAGGTGAATTTTGTGATATTTAAAAGAAATACGCTTGTTTGTACTCAATATTGTTGGGTTTTGGCTTAATTGTTGTAAATATATCGTTTTCCTCCTTTTGAATAAAAATGCATTATTTTGAAATCACAAGTGATATGATAAAAGGATTCAAAAGGGAAAAGTGGTGCAAATGTATGTATACATATACATGTATATATATATATATACTTGTGCGTAATTTACATCAACTATTCCAAATTATACATTTGCACACATTTCTTGTGATTTGGAAATATGTCGATTTCACTAATTTAAGCATAATTTACAATAACCAAAGCTAATAGTCTTTCTATAAAGTTTGAAACCTTTTGGAAAGATTGAATGCAAAAAGGAATGTTTGGTTATTGTCTTAACCAAATCATTAAATTTAAAGAATAATAATAATAATATAATAATAACTACATTGACCGCACGAAAATATAAATATTATCTATCCAAATCAACGTAAAACGGTAAAATATAGATTGTATTGAATGTTTGAATGATGTTCAATTATGGAATTATATATGTGAATTTAATGCATATTGAATTAATATATTTGTGGTGACCATTTGTAGCAAGCAGCATAATTAATTGTTGTAAATAGGACCACAAACCAATAACAATTGTTAGCAATGTTGATCGGGAAAAGTAAATATAATAAGATAATGTTTACAATTCCTAAAATAATTAGGATAAATGTTGTACAACATAATTAGGAAATTTAAACTATAACTGCATTTAGACACGAGGTTTGGATCAACTTGTGGGAGAAGTCTGCCCGGAACCGACTGACAAATCAGTAATAACCCGTATTTTTAAATAACACATCATAACATAAATTAAGGCTGAATTAAATGATAAAATCTGAATCAAGGGAAACGGGCTGTGCCATTGCGTTCGTCTCGGAAAAATACGCGAAATAGAGTCCGAGTTTTCGAAAATCGGAGTCCGTATGACCAAGTTATGGCCCGTCAAAGTTTTCAGAAAATTTCAAGTTCAAATTTGAATTCAAAATTCAAATTCAGCTGAGCAGGATAGGCGGGAAAAGTTCCCGCCACCCCCCCCCCCCAAGTCGACTGGGGAGTCGACTTGGGAGTCGACACACCCCAGGCTGTGTCGACTGCCCAGTCGACACACCTGTCGACTTGGGTGGTCGGCCAGTCTGGCCTGGGTGCACCTGACTTGTTTCTCAAGACATGTTTGTTGGCTAGTGACGTGGTTTAATGGCTCAGATCTGATTTAGGGTTAATCCTATGGCTAAAACTAATCCTAACTTCTATAAAAAGACCCTAAGACCTAGCCTAAACCCTCATTAATCATTCCTACAACTAAACTATGCCAAAATGCTACTTGATCATGGCCTCCATCTTCATATCATGGCCCCCATCCTCTTCATGAAAGTTTGAGTGTTCCAAGCTAGTAAAAGAGCCACCTTCCTTCATCAAAACAAGGATCTTTCTTCATACAAATCAAAGGAGCTTCTTGTTTCCCAAGACAACTAGGAGCTTGTATTCATTTGGGGTTTTTAGAGTTGCTAGTGGTTTCGTCTCAATCTTATTTTATTTTATAAGTCTTCATAGCATTGTAAGCCCTATACTACTCTTAGATTCTAACTATGAAGTTAAATATGACATGTTGCAAGTTTGAGTTTGGGCCTAAGTATGATTTGTGCTTTGATTCTATCATGTTATGCATAGATTTATTCTATGCATGTTTGTAAAGCTATCACCTTGAATTTGTGCATAGAAAGCTATGAGCTTTGATTCTATCATGTTATGCATAGATTTATTCTATGCATGTTTGTAAAGCTATCACCTTGACTTTGTGCATAGAAAGCTATGAGCTTTGATTCTATCATGTTATGCATAGATTTATTCTATGCATGTTTGTCAAGCTATCACCTTGACTTTGTGCATAGAAAGCTATGAGCTTTGATTTGAAATGTTGCATAAAGAAACATAGAAAGTCTCATAACCCTTATGTTATCTTGCATATGATGTTATATGCGAATCACTAGCTATCATCTTGTGTCATTTATGGCCATGTTTCACCTATTATTCTAAAGTTGATATCATACATGTTTTGAGGCTTATAGTGTAATATGCAAGTTTATGAACACATTTGCCTCATATGCCACCATGTTTAACTTGTGGCCAAACCTTAACCCCTCATGTTCCTTAATATGCTTGTGGCCAAATCACCCTTATGCTATTATGCATACTAGTGGCCAAATCACCTTTATGCTATTTGATATGTTTGAGGCCAAGTCACCTTTTATGCTATCATACATGTTGAGGCCATATGCTAGTATGTTGAACCCCTTTTGGCCTCAAATATCACCATGTTCAACTTGTGATAGACTTTCCATTTTATGCCCACCTTGTCATATTGTAATGTTCCCTCTTTGATCTATTTGCGTTGATGCGAACTTACGTGCGATGGGAATACGTTATGGGTAGTTGGGCAAACTTAAATAACATGAAAACATGACTTGAAAATATGACATGAAAGATTGACATGTGTTTATGCTTGAAAACATGAACGTGGACATGACATGTAGAAAACATGAAAGTGGCCAACTCGAGGATGGGTTGAGTTTGTAGCGTAAATCTACCCAGAACCGACCGGCTTAACCAGTGGCTACAAACAATAGCACCCAATGTGAGTAGTTGGTCATATCGCACTTAAAACCCGAGGTTAGACTAGGTTGTGGTGTAAAGCTACCCGGACCCACCCGGCTTAACTAGTAACCACAACAAAGTCTAATGTGAGAGGTTGGGGTGCATTAAGTTAATTAATGCCACATGGTAGGGTTAAGTCATGGACTACTTGAATACTTAACCAATTAAACACGATGGATTGGTAGGGTTAAGTCATGGACTACTTGAATACTTAACCAATTAAAACACGATGGATTGGTAGGTTTAAGTCATGGACTACTTGAATATACTTAACTAATTAAACACGATGGATTGGTAGGATTAAGTCATGGATTACTTGAATACTTAACCAATTAAACCCGATGTATTGATAGGGTTAAGTCATGACCTGCTTGAATACACTTGACCAACTCAGTACATGGTTAGGATAGGGTTAACCACACTTAACCCGCTTGAAATCCTAGTTACGTGGTCCTTTTCAGCAGTAAACCACTTGGAAGTATCATGGGTACCCTGGACTAGGCTAGGGTGGGGCACGATTATTGGACTGATTGTAAGAGACCAAAAGAGACGGCTGAAGGGTGCACCGGTTGTTCAGGCGGACCATGGTCGTGCACATTAAGTCCGGAGTTGAACATGGGCACCAGTAGGTTTAGACTGTGCGTGCTTGAATTGTGTCTGTGGTTTACACCTTAGGGCTGGATACACCCTGGGGTGGACCTTGCACAGTTAACTACATTCCACTATTAAGCCGTATGACACCGATACACGACGAGTTAGGCTTATAGGGAGCCGATCAACTAGACCGAGTAGTTGGACCTTGATTTAGGTCACCTCATGATATTGGGCCAGCATTGGGCTAAGGGATCATTTCTTGTTTATACTTGACATGGATTGGAATACTAGTACACACTTGGTGCAACCTAACCTTGTATATGCGATGCCACAGTTGATTTATCTTGTTAACTTTTCACCATGCCAGTTATCATCCTATGTTTCATCTCTGTTTTACATGTCCAGTTAACTTTACTAGTTTTTATACTAATAGTAGGTAGGACTTACCAGTCTTTTTACTGACCCGTTTTGTTTCGCCTCTTTTCTTCCGTTCCCCCCCCCCCAGGTTTATAGGGTGGGAACACTAGTACCCAGCTTGGATCTTTAGCTGCTTTTCTGGATAGCTCATGTACAGTTTGGACTTGAGCATGCTATGGCCTTATTCTACTTTGGGGATAGTTTACGTTATGTTATTTCTAGTTTTCAGTTTATGTTTTTCTAGACTTTGTTTTGTGGAAAATAATGGCTCGGTACTTTGATGTAACTTGACTATGGTTTTGAAATAGTAGTTTTATTCGCTGCTTTACTTACTCTGTTTTACTTATATATTCTGTCTTGTGATATCTGCATGCATGTTTACCTTGTTTAACGCCCCTCCAAAGCTAGTGTCCTTGCAAGAGTGGCATTGGCGGAGGTGGGGTGTTACATTTGGTATCAGAGCATAAGGTTTACAAGATTTGAGCAAAAGGTTTTTTTAAGACTTACCTTTCGAAAAACTATTTTCAAAACCAATTAAGTATTTTCCAAGAAAAGTCTAGTATATTTTAAAAGGCTATTCCCCAAAAGCAATTAGCACTATCCTTTGTTTCCTCGTTCTCAATCTATCTTTTTCTTCGTTTCAGTATGGCCGATAATTTTACCATTCTGGAGGGCGTACCAGTACCTATTTGGTTTAGAAGGTGCATGGAGGCAAGGGCGAATGAAGCCAGCCCCGCGGACATTCCTCCTCCTTTCCCCGTGGCTAACATTCCTCCCCCTCCCGTAGCTGAGGTTCCTCCTCCTCCGCATCCACAAGCAGATTTCGCAAAGGTTTGCAAGGACTTTAAGGCGATGGGTGGCAAGAATTTTATTGGGACGGAGACTTTTGTGGAGGCACGAAACTGGTTAAAGGAAACTGAAGACCTCTTTGCTATCTTTGATATAGAAGACCGTAGGAAAGTTCTGTTAGCGGTATGGTTATTGAAAGAGGAAGCTGCATATTGGTGGGTAGTTACCACCACTACTAGGCCAATTCAGACTTGGGATGACTTTAGGAAAAGATTTAGACTGAGGTTTCTATCATCGACAGAAGAGGACCTTCAGATGGAGAGGTTCCTATCTCTAAAGCAAGGGGACACGACAGTTAGGGAATAAGTGGATACGTTTAATCAACTTGCTCGGTTCGGTCTAGACTTGGTTAACACAGCTCAGAAAAAGGCCCTACGCTTTGCTCTAGGATTGAATGAGCCATTGCGCGGTTTGGCCATGTCTCATTTACCCATGGGGGCGACCTTCGAGAGTTTGGTGAATATGGCCCTGCTTCAAGAGGAAGATAAGGGTGGCAAGAAGGAGGTCAAGGCAAATGAGTCTCAAGGCGAGAAGGTAGATTCCGAGAAAGGAGACAAGAATAACAAAAAGGGAAACAAGGCCAACAACAGCAAGGCAAAAGACACAAGAAAGTGCAACTTCTGTAGGATCACTGGGCACATAGTCAAAGACTGTAGGAAGAAGAAGAGGAAGTTGGACAAATGCTTTCATTGTGGAGAGTCTGGACACTATAGTAAGGATTGTCCAAAAAAGCGAGGACAAGGGAAAAGGCAAATTCAGCAAGCAGGACCCTCTGGAGGGCAGTTGCAGGCTCCCCTCGCTCCTCCAGCTTTTGATCGAGGTAGTGTTTCTATAGAAAGTCATGTTTACATTTCTGATTTCCCTGTTCATACCTTATTTTATTCTGGCGCATCGCATAGTTTTATTTCTGATCTTGTTGAACGTTTGCACCTAAGTACTAGTCTAGTTGAAAATCCCGTTAGTATTTCAAATCTGATTGGGGGTTCCGCCCATCTATCTGCGATTTGTATGGATTTGAAAATCTCTATCTTGAGCGTAGAATTCGTGTGTGATGCTTATGTTCTCGGGTTTATGGGACACGGGTTGATTTTGGGCATGGGTTGGTTGTCCAGTTATGGAGCCATTCTTGACTTCGAACATAGGGTTGCGAGGCTCATGACTCGCCTCGGTAATACCCTCGAAATCTCGTGTGACCTTTAGGGTTCCGTCATGATTAGTTATCTAGAATCCCTTGGTACTTTTTGGAAATTTTTAATCCAATCGAGTTGTGTTCGCCACTAAGGCGGATAGTCCATTCCGCTTAAGCAGGGGTTATAGAAATCACCTTAGTAAGTACATTGGGCGACATGGATTGACATTCGATAGTTTTTCTACGTGAAATACCGTATGGTATGTAAACGAGATCCAGGATTCCCTAACGAATTTAGGAAAGCTTGCAGGAAAACCATGAGCACGTAGTTATAGCCAAGTATTTTAGGAAAAGAATAAGTGGATGTGGAACGAGAGGCAACTGTGAAACGAGTTCCAACTCATATTTGGAAACTACGGAATTGTGAAGTTAAAAGACGGTCAAGGCACGATGGGATTAAGCACAAGAAAATGCGACGTAGGGAATTGAAGACTAGATACGCGCATTATATCTCTTTTTAAGAGTATGTCCTTGACCCCTACTATTCTGTGGAGCTTACTCGCATGCTATCTTTTAAGTATATCCTCTCGGTCCTATTCTCAATCTTAGTTCTGTTGCAAACCCCATAAGGAGTATGACTCGCCTGTTTGTGATTTATAGTTGGGGTGAAGATGTCCATTAAGATGACCAAACTATTTGGGCTTTATGGGATATGGGTCATGGTTGATAGACTTACGAAGAGCGCCCATTTCATTCCAGTAAAGAACAAGAGGACTGTATCAGGTTTAGCATCTGTTTATCTTCGAGAGATAGTTCGATTGCATGGAGTTCCTTCCAGCATAGTTAGCGGTCGTAACCCAGTCTTCACCATCATGTTCTAGAATAGTTTGCAAGAAGCGATGGGTACGCGATTGAATCTAAGTACAGCCTATCACCCCCAGACGGATGGCCAAACCGAAAGGGTGAATAGGGTGCTAGAAGATCTTTTGAGACTTTGTGTTCTTGACTTTGGTGGTACTTGGGAAGACCACCTTCCTCTTGTAGAGTTTGCTTATAATAACAGCTACCAAGCAAGCATAGGAATGACACCATTCGAAGCTTCGTATGGGAGGCCGAGCAAGTCACCTACATGTTGGTGGGAGACGACAGATGAGCTTATACTCGGGCCCGACATGATATGGGGCACATCCGAGAAGGTAGAGTTGATTCGAAGATGGATGAAAACGGCCCAAGATAGACAATCCTATGCTGACAAGCGAAGGACAGATTTGGAATTCAAAGTTGGAGATATAGTTTTCATGGAGGTTTCTCCTCTGCGAAATGTGGTTCGTTTTGGAGCAGTTGGGAAGCTGGCACCAAGGTTCGTAGGACCCTTCCCTATCATAGAGAGAATTGGAAAGATGGCTTATAAGGTGGAATTGCCCGAGAAGCTAGCCGGAGTGCATAATGTCTTTCATGTCTCGCATCTCCGAAAGTGCCTACATGAGTCCGCTGAGGTGGTTGAACCAAGCATTCTTGAAGACGCGGAGGTAGAGAAAGAGGCAACCTTGAGGAGAGCTCTGATTCGTATCTTGGGAACAGAGATCAAGAAGCTAAGAAATCGAGAAGTCAAATTGGTGAAAGTTCAGTGGAGTGAAGCCGAAGAGGATGCAACTTGGGAAACCGAGGAGAAGATGCGTGGGCTTTATCCATTCCTTTTTGAGGGTACATTCTCGATCTCTTTTCCTAGCCAGCATATCTTTCTTTCACTATCCATGTTTATCTTGTTATCTCGTTAACCTTGTCATGAGAACCTTAGGTAGAAACCCTTTGGATGAAACATGTATTTGAAACATGTTATGCTTGATGTTTGCAAGTGGTTGCAAGTGTTTGCAAGTGGATACTCGTGGATGCATGATACACATTAGGCACTAAGATCGGCTCACACACTTTCATATTGCATATGCATGAGTGCTTATACTTATTCATGGATGAAACTTGTTATGCTATCACGTGGATGTTGCATATGGATGAATGTTATGTGCACTCATTTAGAGATTATGAATTATGTTAGGAAATTTGCATACATATGGACTCATTTCACTAACATACTTTGCATTAAGGAGGTTTACTGAATCAGTAACCGCCTGATTTTCGCATTAGATAAGTACATATACACACACCTTTTGCATATGTTCATACAGCATTTAGAATCTTTTAAAGACAATGACTGCACGTGGATGATGTTTTGAGTAGATGGATGATGGATGGTAGGATATGTTCTTCCTAACTTAGAGATTTCGGGGACGAAATCCTTTAAAAAGGGGAGAATGTAATAACCCGTATTTTTAAATAACATGTTATAACATAAATCAAGGCAGAATTAAATGATAAAATATGAATCAAGGGAAACGAGCTGTGCCATTGCGTTCGTCTTGGAAAAATACGCGAAATAGAGTCCGAGTTTTCGAAAATCGGAGTCCGTATGACCAAGTTATGGCCCGTCAAAGTTTTCAGAAAATTTCAAGTTCAAATTTGAATTCAAAATTCAAATTCAGCTGAGCAGGATAAGCGGGAAAAGTTCCCGCCATCCCCCCAAGTCGACTTGGGAGTCGACACACCCAAAGCTGTGTCGACTTCCCAGTCGACAACCCTGTCGACTTGGGTGGTCGGCCAGTCTGGCCTGGGTGCACCTGACTTGTTTCTCAAGACATGTTTGTTGGCTAGTGACGTGGTTTGATGGCTCAGATTTGATTTAGGGTTAATCTTATGGCTAAAACTAATCCTAACTTATATAAAAAGACCCTAAGACCTAGCCTAAACTCTCATTAATCATTCCTACAACTAAACTATGCCAAAATGCTACTTGATCATGGCCTCCATCTTCATATCATGGCCCCCATCCTCTTCATGAAAGTTTGAGTGTTCCAAGCTAGTAAAAGAGCCAATTTCCTTCATCAAAACAAGGATCTTTCTTCATACAAATCAAAGGAGCTTCTTGTTTCTCAAGACAACTTGGAGCTTGTATTCATTTGGGGTTTTTAGAGTTGCTAGTGGCTTCGTCTCAATCTTATTTTATTTTATAAGTCTTCATAGCATTGTAAGCCCTATACTACTCTTAGATTCCAACTATGAAGTTAAATATGATATGTTGCAAGTTTGAGTTTGGGCCTAAGTATGATTTGTGCTTTGATTCTATCATGTTATGCATAGATTTATTTTATGCATGTTTGAAAAGCTATCACCTTGACTTTGTGCATAGAAAGCTATGAGCTTTGATTCTATCATGTTATGCATAGATTTATTCTATGCATGTTTGTAAAGCTATCACCTTGACTTTGTGCATAGAAAGCTATGAGCTTTGATTCTATCATGTTATGCATAGATTTATTCTATGCATGTTTGTAAAGCTATCACCTTGACTTTGTGCATAGAAAGCTATGAGCTTTGATTCTATCATGTTATGCATAGATTTATTCTATGCATGTTTGTAAAGCTATCACCTTGACTTTGTGCATAGAAAGCTATGAGCTTTGATTTGAAATGTTGCATAAAGCAACATATAAACTCTCATAACCCTTATGTTATCTTGCATATGATGTTATATGCGAATCACTAGCTATCATCCTATGTCATTTATGGCCATGTTTCACCTATTATTCTAAAGTTGATATCATACATGTTTTGAGGCTTATAGTGTAATATGCAAGTTTATGAACACATTTGCCTCATATGCCACCATGTTTAACTTGTGGCCAAACCTTAACCCCTCATGTTCCTTAATATGCTTGTGGCCAAATCACCCTTATGCTATTATGCATACTAGTGGCCAAATCACCTTTATGCTATTTGATATGTTTGAGGCCACGTCACCTTTTATGCTATCATACATGTTGAGGCCATATGCTAGTATATTGAACCCCTTTTGGCCTCAAATATCACCATGTTCAACTTGTGATAGACTTTGTCATTTTATGCCCACCTTGTCATATTGTTATGTTCCCTCTTTGATCTATTTGCGTTGATGCGAACTTACGTGCGATGGGAATACGTTATGGGTAGTTGGGCAAACTTAAATAACATGAAAACATGACTTGAAAATATGACATGAAAGATTGACATGTGTTTATGCTTGAAAACATGAACGTGGACATGACATGTAGAAAACATGGAAGTGGCCAACTCGAGGTTGGGTTGAGTTTGTAGCGTAAATCTACCCGGAACCGACCGGCTTAACTAGTGGCTACAAACAATAGGACCCAATGTGAGTAGTTGGTCATATCGCACTTAAAACCCGAGGTTAGACTAGGTTGTGGTGTAAAGCTATCCGGACCCACCCGGCTTAACTAGTAACCACAACAAAGTCTAATGTGAGAGGTTGGCGTGCATTAAGTTAATTAATGCCACATGGTAGGGTTAAGTCATGGACTACTTGAATACTTAACCAATTAAACACGATGGATTGGCAGGGTTAAGTCATGGACTACTTGAATACTTAACCAATTAAAACACGATGGATTGGTAGGGTTAAGTCATGGACTACTTGAATATACTTAACCAATTAAACACGATGGATTGGTAGGATTAAGTCATGGACTACTTGAATACTTAACCAATTAAACCCGATGTATTGATAGGGTTAAGTCATGAACTGCTTGAATGCACTTGACCAACTCAATACATGGTTAGGATAGGGTTAACCACACTTAATCCGCTTGAAATCCTAGTTACGTGGTCCTTTTCAGCAGTAAACCACTTGGAAGTATCATGGGTACCCTGGACTAGGCTAGGGTGGGGCATGATTACTGGACTGATTGTAAGAGACCAAAAGAGACGGCTGAAGGGTGCACCGGTTGTTCAGGCGTACCATGGTCGTGCACATTAAGTCCGGAGTTGAACATGGGCACCAGTAGGTTTAGATTGTGCGTGCTTGAATTGTGTCTGTGGTTTACACCTTATGGCTGGATACACCCTGGGGTGGACCTTGCACAGTTAAATGCATTCCACGATTAAGCTGTATGACACCGATACACGACGAGTTAGGCTTATAGTGAGCCGATCGACTAGACCGAGTAGTTGGACCTTGATTTAGGTCACCTCATGATATTGGGCCAGCTTTGGGCCAAGGGATCATTTCTTGTTTATACTTGACATGGATTGGAATACTAGTACACACTTGGTGCAACCTAACCTTTTATATGCGATGCCACAGTTGATTTATCTTGTTAACTTTTCACCATGCCAGTTATTATCCTATGTTTCATCTCTGTTTTACATGTCCAGTTAACTTTACTAGTTTTTATACTAATAGTAGGTAGGACTTACCAGTCTTTTTGACTGACTCATTTTCTTTCGCCTCTTTTCTTCCGTTCCCCCCCCCCCCCCCAGGTTTACAGGGTGGGAACACTAGTACCTAGCTTGGATCTTTAGCTACTTTTCTGGATAGCTCATGTACGGTTTGGACTTGAGCATGCTATGGCCTTATTCTACTTTGGGGATAGTTTACTTTATGTTATTTCCAGTTTTCAGTATATGTTTTTCTAGACTTTGTTTTGTGGAAAATAATGACTCAGTACTTTGATGTAACTTGACTATGGTTTTGAAATAGTAGTTTAATCCGCTGCTTTACTTACTCTGTTTTACTTATATGTTCTGTCTTGTGATATCTGCATGCATGTTTACCTTGTTTAATGCCCCTCCAAAGCTAGTGTCCTTGCAAGAGTGGCATTGGCGGAGGTGGGGTGTTACAAAATCCAACATCCACAGGTAGTCAGCTTAATGTGAGGGGTCTAATGCGTAAATATAAATGTACTATAGCACGATGTTAAGTTCAACCTATGGTAGAATTCTACCCACAATCGACCAGCAAATCCAGCATCCACAAGTGGTCGACTTAATTTAAGTGGTCTGGTACATGAATATATATATAACAAACAACAAATAAATAAATAGGAATTGTAATTGTCCATTGGGGTACAACAGATAGATACTTCGGGACTGATAAACTAAGGATACCTAGTGTAAATAGTTGCCTTAAGAAAATATGGTTGTTATGGTCATAAAAAGGCAATAGAATTATGAATGGAAATAAATGATGAAAAAAGGGGATTAATGGGTATTGATTATTTTTTAAACACTAAATACAATAAGTGGAATAATTAAATAAATATCCTAGGCTAAGGTGGATATAACTTTCCTTATTTACAATTAGCTAATATAGAACTTATAGTTAAAGTTAGAATTGGACTTGGTAGGTTAGTATTGGGAAACATTATTAACCATGGGAACCCGTGATGATAATTAATCGGGTGCAGATAGTATTTCCATGAAAAAAGACTAAAAGGGAATGACTTAATAACGTAGCCCACTTTCTCCTTATAGGAAAAAGTATTAATGGCTAATGGGGTACGAACCTAATAACCGTCGCGTATAGTCCACTTCCAGGATCTTAAGCGGGTGGGGTTAAAGAGTCCACCTGGGAATAGGTCTTTCAGTTTAGGGGTCTTAAATGGCAGGTGTGTGGGGGCCTTCCCAAACCTGGAAACTAAAAATATCAAATATGGCTACCTATCCTACGAGATGTAATAAGCGATTAAGAGGGTTATCTAATAAGGCCATCTAGATGTTATAGCGAGCGATAAAATACCATCTCTCACCTTACGTGGGCAAGGTAATATGAATGAATGACGGAAGTCTTAACAAGTAGGGCCTATATCTAGGAGCTCAAGGACCGGCCCGAGGAGCTTGGGCAGAAGATTATAGCGGCATAGCCATTGAGTTACTCTTGACATATTTGGGAAATTCTCCTCGCCTGACTTTATCCTCGATGAGATCGCGTAAATGTCTGCATTCACTGGTACTGTGTCCGGCTATGTTGTGAAACATGCAGTGCTTTCCCGAGTCGAGCTCTTTCTGGGTTGGCTCTCTTCAAGGAGCTTTTGGGGAAAGTGGGGATCCTCGTACGTCGAGGGAGATGTCGAGCAGGGAAGATTTGAGCTTGGTACATTGATCGTACTTGTTCTCTCTCCGAGGTGGTACATTGTGTTCATTCTTTTCTGGGCCCTTTCCTCTTCCTTTATTCTAGCCATTGGTGTTGGATGGACCTCTTTGTTTGGTTGCAAGGAGCTCGAGGCTCTCCGCCTCAATGATGGCTCTTCTTGTTAGAGGAAACATTCGGCCTCTGCATAAAAATCCTAAATGTCCTTTGGGAGGTCTCTGGTCAGAGAGAATGAGAATTCTGACTGGTTCTGGACATCCGTGATGTAACACCCCGAATATTCTGATAATGATAAATTAACAAATTAAAGTATAATTAATTATAAATGATAGAATTAAGGGAAACGGGTTACGCCATTGCGTTCATTTCGGAATTCTGCTTGAGATAGAGTACGAGTTTGCGTAAATCGGACTCCGTATGAAGGAGTTATGATCTCCGGAAGTTTCAGAATTCGATTTAAAATTCAAACAGCCCAAAAAAAATTCGAAATTTAAAACTGGACCAGAACTGGGCTGGGCGGGAATTTTCCCGCCCAGGACCCAGGTCGACTATGTAGTCGACCTGGGGGAAGACCTACAGGTCGACCTGCCTGGTCGACCTGACCTGCTTGGTCTGGTCCTGGCTCGGTTTCTAGGGCTTGGCTGTGTCACTAGGGCTGATTTGTCACTTTCTGATTGGCTTCTCTTGAGTCGGATGGCCTTGATTAACTCTAGCTTCATCGACGACTCTAATTAGTTTGATATCCTATATAAACAACCTTAGTCTCAATCTAAATTCACACAAATAAAATAGAGATAGAGCCGTCATGCTGCTAGAAGGAAGCCAAGAGTAGCCTCCACTTGAAGAAAGATTAGAGACGAGCAAAACTAAAGTAAAATCAAGATTCAAACAACGTTTGTCTACCCAAAGGAAAGCATTGCAAATTCAAAACTCAGAATCCAGAATTCAAGTTCATCATTTGTTGTAAGTATAGTGATTTTTTCGATGGGAATAAAATTAAGATTTGATTCGATGTAAAATGGAAATGGAATTGTGCTATCGTATAACGACGATGTTAATTCATATCTATGCGTTGCAATGATTGTGTTGTGAATGGTATTGGGATGTTTGTGGTATAATTGAGTTGATGTTGGATCCATTATTATGTTTGTGGATTAATCTAGTTGATGTTGGATCTATTCAAATTCACATACAAGTTATTTGGTTCATATCTACACCTATATGTTTAGGTTATTATGACTAGTTATATGCTGTACAATAGAATTTCTATGCCTAAATGATTAAGTACATATACATGCTCATATGTTTATACAAAATTTGCAAGTCCATAATTGGATCCATGCCAAGATCCATTTTAATACAAGTTTCATGTTATAGTCGCAAACATGATTGGATCTAGTTCATACATGTGATAAAATTATACATACTTTATTGACATGTCATATTCTTGTCATATGCTAGTGATGTTCGATGTTATGCCTAGATCTAAACATGTTTAGGCTTATGTTGTCTAAATCATATGCTAATTCATGTGACACCTATTTAGTTAGACCCCTATTTCAATGCAAGTTCACATATATGTAAGTTGATTTAGCCTATGTTGCATATTCACATATACGTATGTTGATTTAGCCTATGTTGCAAATTCACTCCTATGTTGTTCATATTGACTATGCCAAAAATGCCAAGTTTACACCTATGTCACGTTTATGTTTATGAATTTCTTTATGCCAATATTGTGTACGCTAAATTAGGCTAAGTTTTTAGCCTAATATTATATGTTAAAAATCATGCGAACGAAAAATTAGGCTAAGATTGTTAGCCTAATATTTAGACGGGGTAACGTTGGGAAAGATTGGTGATTATAGGAAACTTGACATAAATTGGTGGCATTTAAATGGTATAAATCCTTATACCAAAAATGATGAACTTGGAAAGTGGGCCATAACATTTAATTGTTAACAAATTTACATATAACAAGTAATAGAGACAAATATGTAAATTTAGAAAATACGAGTATGCTTAACCCGAGGGTGGATTGAGTTGTGATGTAAACCTGCCCGGACCAGCCCGGTTGTCTAGTAGTCACAACATTACCTATCCAATGTGGTTGGTTAAGCATTCAGCCCAATAAGGACCCGAGGTTAGACTGAGTTACGTCGTAAACCTACCCAGAACCGACCGGCACATCCAGTAACCGTAACAATACCTATCTAATGTGAGTGGTCAGTGCTTTAAAAAGCTAAGGACAGATAATTCAGGATGGTAGGGTTAAGTTAACTAAAACACTTGACCAATTCAACATGTTAATTAAACTGATGGGTGGGGTTAGGTAAATACTGACACTTAACAACTTAACATGTTTGACTAGAAAACCCTAATAACGGGGACCCATTTCAACCAATTAGGTATCATGGTACCTTGAAACTAGGCAGGGTGGGGCACGATTACCGGGCTGATTGTAAGCGGTCAAAAGCGACGACAGTTGGTGCAGCAGTGTGGGTTCTAACGGAGTGCGGGCGTGCACACATTTCAGAGCAGACAAACAGGGCACTGGGCACCAGTAGTATAACCTATGTATTCTAGGATTGTGTCGGGCCGCCGCCATGGGACTTGATACACCCTATGGCGGGACCAGCATAGGTATCTACAATCATTGGGGGCCGTATGACACATATGATTTTGCGTATAGGAGCCGATCTTTAGAAAGGGGATCACTTCACCTCGATCATGGGGTGCCAGTTGAGATAATGCAAGTAGGTGCAGAGATATAGTGTGGGGTGCGATAGTATATTCGTTTCAAACTACTTTATCTTAGTTTATGATACTTTCCTATTTCCAGTTTATACGTATCATGCCCTTTTTCTTATTCTCATACTGAAGAGCCACTAGACCTAGCAGGCTTTATTTTTGACTCTATTTTTCTTTCTTCTTCTTTTCTTCCGTCCCCCCTCCCCCCTCCCCCCCCCCCCCCCCCAGGTCCACAGGGAGGATACAACCCAGCTTAGTCAGACTCTTTGCAAGCTTCAAGATAGTAGATGTATGGTTTGGACTCTCTTTCCTTGGCTATGGCTTTTGGACACGTTCTATGGCGATTTATGCCGCTTTGATTATGTTTTATGCTTCTTTATTTAATAATCAAGACAGAAATGATGATGTAATGTTTTGGGAGTTATTATGAGACAATTATGAAATGTTTTGTATGAACACGTATTTATGAAAGAAAAGTCCATTTGTTTTCCACTGCTTATATATACGTGTTTATATATCTGTCTTGTGTTTTATCTGTGACTTTTACTTATAAACCTCCACCGAAGTTAAGGCATTCCCTTTTTGAGTGACCTTAATGGAGGTGGGGTGTTTCACTTGGTATCAGAGCACAGATTTACCAGATTAGATACAGGTTTTTGAAACTATTTTCAAAAAAGAAGTTTAAAGAAGCATATTTTTTTTTAAGGAAAAGTGTTGTTTTTAAAAGGCATAATTCCCCAAAGCCATATGCACTATCTCTCTATCCTTTGTCTTGAATATTTTCCTTTTTATTCCAGCATGTCTGGAGATCGTAACCTTCCAAAAGGAGTACCGATGCCTGGCTAGTTCTGAAGGTACCTAGAGGCTAGGGCTAATGGTGCGGGCCCAGCAGACATTCCTCCTCCCACAGTAACAGCGGTTCCTCCTCCTCCTCCTCCTCGTGGAAATACTTTCGCTAAGACATGTAGAGACTTCAAGGCTATGGGTGGAAAGGACTTTTATGGAACTGAATCCTTTGTAGTAGCAAGGAACTAGCTGAAGGAGACCGAAGATTTGTTCGTCATCTTCGAAGTTGACGACAGGAAAAAGATACAGCTAGCAGTGTGGTTGCTTAAAGATGATGCTTCTTATTGGTGGGAAGTTACCCATGCTGAGAGGCCAGTGGAGACTTGGGAAGATTTCAGGATGAGGTTTGAGATGAAGTTCCTCTCCCAAGCTGAAAGAAGCCTGCAAATGGAGAAGTTCCAAACTCTTAAACAAGGAAATATTACGATCAAGGAGTACGTCAATCAGTTTAATCAGCTGGCCAGATTTGGGGTGGATTTAGTAAACACCCAACACAAGAAGGCCCTTTGCTTCATCAAAGGTCTGAATGAGCCTCTACACAGCCTTGCTATGACCTATATACCCATGGGAGCGACTTATGAAAGCTTGGTGGACATGGCGCTGCTACACGAGGAAGATAAAGGAAAGAAAGAGGCAAAGGTGGAAGTGCCTCAGGAAAAGAAAGAGGGTTTACATGCTAAAAAGACAGACTTCAATAAAGGCGGGAAGAACAACAAATCCCGTGAAAAGAGAAGGTGTAATTTCTGTGGCATTGTTGGACATATTGTGAAAGACTGCAGAAAGAAGAAGGCGAAGATGAGTGGTGGTTGTTTCCATTGCGGCGAGAATGGACACATGGCTAAGGACTGCCCAAAGAAGCGGGGGCATGGACAGAGAACTGGATCCACTTCAGGGGGACAGGTTCACGCGCTGGTGGCACCTCCGCGGGAACAAGGTAGAAATATTTCTGTAGAAAGCTTAGTTTATCTCTATGATCATCCAGTTCGCACTCTTTTTAATTCCGGTGCATCACACTCCTTAATTTCATCTGCTTTAGTAGAATCTCTGCACCTAGACACTAGTATGATAGAAGATCCCTTGGTTGTTTCAAATTCAATTGGGGGCTCAGCTTATTTGTCAATGGTTTGTTTGGATTTGAAAATCTCTATTCTAAGTGTTCAATTTAGATGTAGTGCCTTTGTTTTGGGTTTCTCGGGATATGGACTGATCTTAGGCATGGACTGGTTATCCAGTAATGGGGCCATTCTTGATTGTGAGAAAAGAGCGGTTAGACTCTTGACTCGGCTCGGTAACACTCTAGAAATTTCTTGTAATCCCTTGAATGTTGTTATGCTTAGTTATCTAGAGTCGCTTGATGCTTCTGTTGAGAATTTGCAGTCAGTTAGAGTAGTCCAGGAATATATGGATGTCTTTGAAGAGGTAAAGGGCTTACCTCCGAAGCGGGAAATAGACTTCCGCATATATCTTGTTGATAATGCAAAGCTGTAGCTTTACCTGTCAGACATATGGCTCCAAAGGAGAGAGGAGCTCAGTAAGCAAGTTAAGGAGCTTCTCGAGAACGGGTTTATAAGGCGGAGTATCTCGGAATGGGGTGCTCCAGTGGTGTTCGCCACCAAAGCAGATGGTTCACTACGTCTTTGTGTGGACTATAGGGAGCTAAACAAGCTGACTAAGAAGAATGGACAACTGCTTCCCCGAATAGACGATTTGTTTGATCAGCCTGTAGGTGTGTCGGTCTTCTCCCAACTTGATCTTGCTACTGGGTTCCATCAGCTAAGGGTAGTTGAAGATAACATTGATAAAACGGCGTTCAGAACCACAGACGTTTTCTTCGAGTGGCTTGTCATGCCTTTCGGCTTGACAAACGCACCCGCTTATTTCGTAGACCTAATGAGCAGGGTGTTCAGAGAATTCCTCAACAAGTTTGTGGTTGTTCTCGTAGACGATATTTTGATCTTCTCAAAGAATGAGGAAGAACATGCTCAGCATCTGAAGGAGATCATGGAAACTCTTCGAGTTCATAAGCTAAAATCCAAATTCTCCAAGTGCCACTTTTGGAGAGAAGATGTAAGGTTTCTTGGACATATAGTGTCCAGAGAAGAATTAGCTGTGGACCCCGCGAAAGTGGTGGCAGTGCAAGATTGGAAGACACCAAGAAATGCAACCGAAGTCCGAAGCTTTCTTGGGCTAGCCGGTTTTTACCGAAAGATCATTAGAGATTTCACGAAAATCTCAGCTCCACTTACAAGGCTAACAAAGAAGAATCCAGCGTTCGTTTGGGATTTGAATTGTGATATTTCTTTCGAATGCTTAAAAAGGGCTCTTACAACAGCCCAGTGCTGACTTTGCTTGATGGAAGCAAGATGTTCACAGTATACACGGATGCTTGTGGTACGGGACTAGGCGCTGTTCTAATGCAAGAAGGGTAGGTAGTAGCTTATAGTGGAAGTAGTTTATGGTGGAAGACAATTGAAAGTTCATGAAAAGAACTACCCAACCCACGATCTTGAGTTAGCCGCCATCGTCTTTGCGCTCAAGTCTTGGCGCCATTATCTCCTAGGTGAGAAGTTCGAATTATATACTGACCATAAATCGTTGAAGTATCTTTTCTCGCAGAAAGATCTCAACTTGAGGAAGCAAAGGTGGATGGAGTTCCTTGCCTCATATGATTTTGGGATTTCCTATACTCCTGGCAAGGGCAACGTAGTAGCAGATGCCTTGAGTAGAAAGAAGCTGGCCTTAAGCCCTCTCTTTGTAGAAAGGAAAAGTTTGGAGTATATAGCCAGTTTTGACTTTTGGCCCTCCTCTGATTTTGTACCTGGTTTGTTGGCATCACTAGAAATACGGCCCACTCTTTTAGACTCAATAGGGGCCGCACAACGTGAAGACCCTCAGCTTGTGGATGTGATTGACAAACTAATTAAGGGTGAAACTTCCAGTCACCTCAATAGGTACTCCATCGATGATAAGGGTTGGCTGAGGCGAGATGGAAGACTATGCATTCCACAAGCAAGGGATTTAGTAAAGATGGTTCTCGAGGAAGCACACCATTCCAAGATGACAATACACCCAGGTGGAGACAAGATGTACAAGGACGTAAAGAGAGTTTTATTTTGGAGCGGCATGAAAAAGGATGTGGCAAATTTTGTTTCTAAGTGCGTGATATGCCAACAGGTCAAGGCAGAACCAAAGAAGCCTGGAGGACTGCTTCATCCTCCAAAAGTACCGCAATGGAAGTGGGATAGCATTTCATTGGACTTCATTGATGGGTTACCTAGGGCAAGAAGGGGCAATACTAGAATTTAGGTAATAGTGGACAGGCTCACAAAAAGCGCCCACTTTATACCCATCAAGAGTAGAAGGACTACCTCGTCTCTAGCGTCTCTTTATCTCAAGGAAATAGTTCGACTCCATTGAATACCCTCCAGCATAGTGAGTGACCAAGATCCTATCTTTACAAGCGAATTTTGGCGGAGTCTGCAAGAAGCTGTAGGCATACAGTTATGCTTGAGCACGGCCTATCACCCCAAACCGATGGTCAGACGGAAAGGGTGAACAGAGTATTAGAAGATCTTCTGAGACTGTGCGTTCTTGACTTTGGAGGGACATGGGAGGATCATCTTCCTTTAGTGGAAATCGCCTACAACAACGGCTACCAAGCCACTATCGGCATGGCATCCTTCGAAGCTTTGTATGGAAGACCGTGCCGATCACCAACTTGTTGGTGGGAGTCTACAGACAAGCCTATACTTGGGCTAGACATGATTAGAAAGACTTCAGAAAAAGTGGACTTGATACGAAGGAGAATGAAGACTGCCCAAGATAGGCAGAAATCCTACGTAGACAAAAGAAGGACCAACCTTGAGTTTGAGGTTGGGGACAGGGTTTTCCTTAAGGTATCTCCCTTAAGGAACGTCGTTCGTTTTGGATCCGCAGGGAAGCTAGCTTCAAGATTTGTAGGACCGTTCCCTATCATCAAGAAGATTGGGAAGATGGCTTATAGAGTAGAGCTGCCCGAAAGGTTGGCTGGAATTCCCAATGTCATTCACGTTTCTCATTTACGGAAATGTTTACATGAATCTGCGGAAGTGGTGGAGCCAAGCATTCTAGAAGAAGCCGAAGTGAACGCGAAGCAACTGTGAGTAGAGTTCAAACCCGCATCTTAGGAACTGAAGTGAAAAGGCTACGCAACCGCGAAGCCAAGCTTGTCAAGGTTCAGTGGAGCGATGCCGAGGAAGACGCGACTTGGGAAACTGAGGACAGAATATGCGCGGCCTACCCTTTTCTTTTTGAGGGTACATCTTTGATTTCTCTTTTTCCTTAAGTTGTGCTTGTATCTATCTTTTTAGGTATATCTCCTCAATATTATCCTTTATCCTTAGGTAGAAACCCCTTTGGATGCAAACATGTAATTGAAACATGTTATGATTGATGGCTGCAAATGGTTGCTAGTGGTTGCTTGTGGATGCATATACACACACAACCTAGGTTTTAGATCGGCTCAATTACTTCATATTGCATATGCATATATGTATTCATATTTGTATGTGGTTGAAACATGATATGTTGTCATATGGATGTCGCATTTGTATGAATGATTGCGCACTCATGTAGAATTATGAGTAGGGAAATTTTGCATACATAATGGATTCATGACACTTACATGATTCGCATTAAGGAAGTCAACTGAATCAGTAGACCACCTAATTTTTGCATTAGTTAAGGACATATACACACACTATGCATATGATCATAAAGCATTAGAAGTCTTTTAAGGACAATGGATGCCTGTGTTTTTTGGTTGAGTAGATGGACGATTGGATGTTAGGATATACGTTCTTCTAGACTTGAAGATTTCGGGGACGAAATCCTTTAAGGAAGGGAGAACGTAACACCCCAAATTTTCTAATAACGATAAATTAACAAATTAAAGTATAATTAGTTCTAAATGATAGAATTAAGGGAAATGGGTTATGTCATTGCGTTCGACTTGGAATTCTGCTTGAGATAGCGTCCGAGTTTGCATAAATCGGACTTCGTATGAAGGAGTTATGACCTCCGAAAGTTTCAGAATTCGATTTAAAATTCAAACAACCCAAAAACAAATTCGAAATTTAAAACTGGACCGGAACTGGGCTGGGCGGAAATTTTCCCGCCCAGGACCCAGGTCGACTATGTAGTCGACCTGGGAGTCGACCTGGGTACCCAGGTCGACTATGTAGTCGACCTGGGGGTCGACCTACAGGTCAACCTGCCTGGTCGACCTGACCTGCTTGGTCTGGTCCTTGCTCGGTTTCTAGGGCTTGGCTGTGTCACTGGGGCTGATTTGTCACTTTCTGATTGGCTTCTCTTGAGACGGATGGCCTTGATTAACTCTAGCTTCACCGACGGCTCTAATTAGTTTGATATCCTATATAAACAACCTTAGTTTCAATCTAAATTCACACAAATAAAATAGAGATAGAGCTGTCATGCTGCTGGAAGGAAGCCAAGAGTAGCCTCCACCTGAAGAAAGATTAGATCTATGCCAAGAGTATACAAAAGTTGCAAGTCCATAATTGGATCCATGCCAAGATCCATTTTAATACAGGTTTCATGTTATAGTAGCAAACATGATTGGATCTAGTTCATACATGTGATAAAATTATACATACTTTATGGACATGTCATATTCTTGTCATATGCTAGTGATGTTCGATGTTATGCCTAGATCTAAACATGTTTAGGCTTATGTTGTCTAAATCATATGCTAATTCATGTGACACCTTTTTATTTAGACCCCTATTTCAATGCAAGTTCACATATATGTAAATTGATTTAGCCTATGTTGCATATTCACATATACGTATGTTGATTTAGCCTATGTTGCAAGCTCACACCTATGTTGTTCGTATTGACTATGCCAAAAATGCCAAGATTACACCTATGTCATGTTTATGAATTTTTTTATGCTAATTTTGTGTACGCTAAATTAAGCTAAGTTTTTAGCCTAATATTATATGTTAAAAATCATGCAGACGAAAAATTAGGCTAAGATTGTTAGCCTAGTATTTAGAAGGGGTAACGTTGGGAAAGATTGGTGATTATAGGAAACTTGACATAAATTGTTGGCATTTAAATGGTATAAATCCTTATACCAAAAATGATGAACTCGAAAAGTGGGCCATAACATTTAATTGTTAACAAATTTACATATAACAAGTAATAGAGACAAATATGTAAATTTAGAAAATACGAGTATGCTTAACCCGAGGTTGGATTGAGTTGTAATGTAAACCTACCCGGACCCGCGCCCGGCTGTCTAGTAGTCACAACAATACCTATCCAATGTGGGTGGTTAAGCATTGAGCCCAATAAGGACCCGAGATTAAACTGAGTTACGGTGTAAACCTGCCCGGAACCAACCGGCACATCCAGTAACCGTAACAATACCTGTCTAATGTGAGTGGTCAGTGATTTAAAAAGCTAAGGACAGACAAGTCAGGATGGTAGGGTTAAGTCAACTAAAACATTTAACCAATTCAACGTGTTAATTAAGCTGATGGGTGGGGTTAGGTAAATATAGACACTTAACCACTTAACATGTTTGACTAGAAAACCCTAATAACGGGGACCCATTTCAGCAGTAACCCAATTAGGTATCATAGTACCCTAAAACTAGGCAGGGTGGGGCACGATTACTGTGCTGATTGTAAGCGGTCAAAAGCGACGGCGGTTGGTGCAGCAGTGTGGGTTCTAACGGAGTGCGGGCGTGCACACACTTCGGAGCAGACAAACAAGGCATTGGGCACCAGTAGTATAACCTATGCATTCTAGGATTGTGTCGGGCCACCGCCATGGGACTTGATACACCCCATGGAGGGACCAGCATAGGTATCTACAATCATTGGGGGCCGTATGACACAAATGATTTTGCGTGTAGGAGCCAATCTTTAGAAAGGGGATCACTTTACCTCGATCATGGGGTGCCAGTTGAGACAATGCAAGTAGGCGCAGAGATATAGTGTGGGGTGCGATAGTATATTCGTTTCAAACTACTTTATCATAGTTTATGATACTTTCCTATTTCCAGTTTATACCTATCATGCCCTTTTTCTTATTCTCATACTGAAGAGTCACTAGACTTACCTGGCTTTATGTCTGATTCTATTTTTCTTTCGTCTTCTTTTCTTTCGTTTCCCCCCAGGTCCACAGGGAGGAAACAACCCAGCTTAGTCAGACTCTTTGCAAGCTTCAAGATAATAGATGTATGGTTTGGACTCTCTTTCCTTGCTATGGCTTTTGGATACATTCTATGGGGATTTATGAAGCTTTTATTATGTTTTATGCTTCTTTATTTAATAATCAAGACAAAAATGATGATGTAATGTTTTGGAAATTATTATGAGACAATTATGAAATGTTTTGTATGAACACGTATTTATGAAATAAAAGTCCGTTTGTTTTCCGCTGCTTATATATATGTGTTTATATATCTGTCTTGTGTTTTATCTATGACTTTTACTTATAAACCTCCACCGAAGTTAAGGCATTCTTTTTGTGAGTGACCTTAATGGAGATGGGGTGTTTTACGTGATGGAGACCATAAGCATCATCGATGGCTCGGGCCGGTCGACTGATGCTACGACCACATTGAATATTTCGAGGAAAGATTGAAGTGTCTCTCCCAATTGTTTCTTGATGGCGGTCAGGAACATGACAATTTTTTGTCGGGAGATATGAACCTTGATCTGCTCGATGAAGCGGGTGACTAGTGTGTCCCAGCTGCTGATTGACTCCATTGTTAGCTGCCAAAACCACATGCCGGTTATATCTGTGAGGAAGAGTGGGAAGCACTTGGCCATAACATTGGTCGATGTGCTAAGCACTTCCATATGACATATGTACCGCATTAGAAGGATGGTCGGATCGGTCCGACCATTGTAGGGTTCAATGGTTGGTAATTTGAAGCATCGAGGAATGTGGGAGTTCCTAACTCCCCTGGTGAAGGGGCTGCATTGGATATTTTCTATATCCTGCTGAGAAGAAGTGCCTAGGGTGAAGTGTCGCATGATGTTTGCAAGCTGGCTCTCATCCCCGAGGAGTCGCTGCCATGAATCCAGCTCCGCATTCGGGAGAGCTCCAGCACCAGGGTCCAACGAAAGCATGCCTGGAAGAATGGCCGTTGGTTGGGCTCGACCTCCGAGAGTTGATTGAAGGTGAGGGTGAGGGTGAGTCTCGGGCTGATGGTTCTGGACAGAATGGCGCCTCTTGAACCTAATGAGAATTGGACCGAGCCGTGCCCATGACGGAAGATCCAGGCTGATCCAACATAGCATGTGATGTTCGGGGCTTGGTGTTGCCCCCAATCGGGACGATGTTAGAGGGACCTATGGAAGTGTTTTCCTCTGCCATTGTGGGAAATGGTATGGTAGAGTGGTCTCCCTGGTTCGAAGGGAATGCTCCACCAGCTCTTGGTTGAAGGAGAGGCGGCATAAGACCGTTTGTTGTAAGATGTCGGGTTGTAATGGAATAGCATTGATCCCAATGGGCCCAAGGGTTGTTCGATTGGTCCGAGAGGACGAGCTGGTCCTGGAGTGGAGGTAATTCAGTCGAACGATCGCGGGCTTCCTGTGAATCTATAGCTGCGGCTGCGCTGGTTGCTGGAAGTGACGCTCTTGGCTGTGGTCGGTTAGGAAGTGAAACCGAGCCAGGAGGAAGCAAAGGTGTGATCCGATCTGGGGCTTGAATTTCCGCAGACCGAATATCCGTTATTTTGGCCCGACCCCGGTCAGGAGAGGAATTGATGTTGAAGCGTTAAATCCCATCTCCATCCGGCTGAGAAGGCGATCCATCAACTGTTGATGTCGTTCAAGGAGTTTACCCTGAGATGTCATCTGGCCTTTGAACTAGGCCAAAATGTTGTCTTGTCATCCCTGGTAAGATATCGAGACATGTCTTCATGAAAGGAGGCTTCCAGACTTGCTTCTGCAGCGGTTGTCTCGGCTGCATTAGTGTTTGCATGGCGAGAAGATGTTGCATCTTTCTTCCGCTTGTTCGCCATGGATCAGAACTTGCTGAAGGTTGTAGGGTATGTCGATGCGTGCCCCTTCCTAGAGCACCAAAGTGTTGACGTCAAAAGTTGGTCACTAGTGACAGTAAATCCCCAATCGTGTGTAGAGCACATGAATAACAATCACGAAGTACAATAACGTAAAGATAACAAGGAACACACAAGACTTTTTATGTGGTTCAGCAAAGATGGTGCCTACGTCCACTTTATATGTATTAATTTGCCTTTTATTACAAGTACAATGCTTTTTCTATTGAACAAAGATGGGGAGTTGGCTATTTTTAGCCGTGGAGAGGTTTTATCTTTGAAGAAGCCGAAAGTTGAAATGGCAAAAATGTGATCCCTTTCCTTTCTCAGCATGGATGTATTTATAGGTGAAGAAGTGGGCTAAGCGGACTGCCACATGGCTTACCCCTTTTACGGAGCTTGGACACGTGGAGCTCGATCATCGGAAGCAGTTGCAGTGGTGGGTGACGTTCTACTGCTGATTAATAGCATCCTTGGAAAATGTGGCTTACATGCCACTCGAGATGAGGTGTATAAAAAGTAGAGCCTTGTCCGGTAATGGTTGACCACCTTTAATGCCTTGAGAGTCGGCCGAGTATTGAACGACTCAGCTGGATATTTCCACATAGATTCAAAGATATCTAGTCGATCCATATTTTAAGGAAGCAACTAACTTGGTCAGTTGAGAAGAGCAGTTCTTCCGGGGTCGATGAGTCGTTGCTTGAAGGAGACTAGCTCGAGTCGGCATAGGTTCGGGCTGTCTTCGAAGGAGACCGGCTTGGGCCGAACCTTGTCTGCGTTTTTTGAAGTGTGCATTGCTCTTTCAACCAATCGACCGATGTTGAAGAGAATTTCTGGACATTGGGATTCGATCTGTAAAGCCGCAACGGCTTTTGCCAAAAAGTTGGTCAACATAACCGAACATGTTAACCAAATAGTTTTTGTACGGTTTGTTATTTCAATTTAGTGCCTTGAAATGCTTACATCATTGGTTCATAGTTTGGTGAAATAATTATCGTTGGAAACATCTAAAACATTTTAGCTAAATTGCTTCTGATTGGTTGGTTATTTCAGTTTTAATTGTAAGATGTTTGCCACTATGCGGGCTCTTTTGTGTTCTGCATGGTGGTAAAATCACCTTGTGCAGCTTAAGGCATTAAAGTATAATGATTGAACGTTAGTGAAATTTGGCTACATAAATGAACATGATTCTATATACAATTAAGTGCTTGCAAAGCATGTGCAAAATCATCTATAGTGCATAACAATCTTATCATATTATGGCTCGCTAACCTATTAATCCTTGACCCTTATATTACTGATAGAAGCAAGTACGCCGGTTAGGGATACGAGTTTAGTGCAACAGCTAATGAGTACACTGGGCTGTAGGTCAAAGTGAGAATATAAGAAACAAATGGCAGGTGCAGATCTTAGTGCAGATGGAGTTACTGAGTGCTAGGTAGGAATGAAATCATGGTAAAAGCAAAACAGGAGCGGATGAGCAGTTGGGTTGCAAGACTGATGCAAAGTTGAATGTGCTGTCAAGCATAAGGGTGCACTGACCAAAATTTGAAGACTGAACCAGCAAACATAAATCTTTGAAGATACATTTCAAAGAGAAGCTTACTATGTTTTCTTCTTTTATTCTCAATGATATAACTCTCAGTTTCATATGGCTTTCTTTCCTTGTTTTTTAAACTTTTTTTTTAGGTTGAAAATCCCGAGAAATAAGATTTGCTTGTAAGCACTGAGGAAATATGTGTTTTTATGTAACTGAATCTAGTGATTTTTAATCTTTTACTCCAGGAGTCAGCCATTATTGCGGTAGACATTCTTGGTTTCGAATAATTAAATCAGCAGACGTGGGTATGTTTTATCTTGCTGGCCTATTCACAAAGGATGATAAAGTTACACAAATAGTTAAATCCAGTGTTCTGGTAAATACTCATACTTTTTCTTATATTGCAACAATGCTTTTATACCCTTCCTTCCTTTTCTTATACTTTATATGATACAGAGTCTAATATTTGTAACTTAAGTTTGTTCTTCCTATATACATGAGGAGGATTTCGTAACTACTTTCATTCCAAAATGTATGTAACTTAATTTGCTTCTTTCTATATGCATGATCACATTTATCTATGAATCTTTACTATTGCTTGGAAGTTATCATGAATGTATGTGATGTAGATCAATTCAAGGCGATCAATGATGAAGGAATGTCGATGTATCAGAGGCTATTCATGATTGAACTAGAGAAGTGCGCATACTTTGTTAGCGAATCATTAGATGGGAAAAAAATAAAGCAAGTAGTTTATATAATCATTTTAATGTATTTTTTCTTGCTTATGGATGTATGTGTGAGTCTGTATATGAGTGAATCGAGTGATAATATAGTGAGGAATGTATGTAAATATGAATGATTGTGTAATATACTAGTGAATGTACAACAGTGGAGTCAAAAAATCCGTACCATTTGATATGTTGAAATAATAAATTTATTTGAATAAAATACTGTGTTTGAATACTATGTTATAATAATATTTAGTATAATATTATGAAATTCTTGATTAATAACAGTTGAGGTATAATTACTTTTAGTAGTTTAAAACAAGTTTTAACAACTGCTAGAAACAATTGTAAAAAAGGTTGACTTTATTATGATTGCAAATATAACTAGTGGCGCATGCCAGTTGTGGCAAACAATTGTACAGATGTTGCAATAGAGTTGCAAACATGTTGCCTTTGACTCTAAGGCAACGCGACAAAATGCAACACCGAGAAAGTGTTGCCATAGATCATTTTTTGCCTATAGCAAATTTTTTTGACACTTACTGCAGCACTTCTTTGGTACTGTAGTATGCAATCTATGGTGCAGTAATTGGATGACGAATAAGGTGCCTTCGGTTTCGTTCAGACCTAGTATGGATTATGGATGTGTATCTAACGTTGTATTTTACAATATAACTAACTGGTTTCTGCTGATGTTATATCAATTGGTGGCGGAGAATTTATTCTCTTTCCTTAACACCCTCCTCTGAGACTTATGTACTTAGAGGGTTATATGTTAATAGACATTGATTATATGTTGTGAATTGACAATGTGGCATGTTAAGTGCTGAATCGATCAAAGCTTTTTGTTGAATAGCAGGTCTTTGTGGATAATGATCAAAGCATGGATAATATAGCGTAGCTTTGCGTTGAAACGTGAATGTAGAGCCTCACAACCCGTGAATGGCCGAAAATGGATGATGGACCGCAGAGATAAGGAAAGACGTTTCATTATCTAACTAAAAAGTAATGCCATTGTATGGAGCCCATGCAAGTTTACTTATGTGGGTAATAGATCGAGGCGCCTTGGATGATGGTCAAATACGATCAGGACGATAGTCAGATACGACCGTGCGAAACATTTGTTCATGAAAGATTCTAAACAACCCATTAGTGATGGCCAGTTCTGCCACTCGGAAGGATCACATGCGTGTAAATCCTGGGACATTCGTTGGAATGTTCTGAATGGTTAAGAATGATCTTTTGCCTTGGTCATTGATGGAATCCAACTTCCAATACGAGTTTTACGTTTTTAGTTATAGCCTAGTAGCCAACATAATGGGATGGGGCATTATGCATGCTAAGATTTATACGTTTACATTCGAAAGTGATTATGACACTATGCACTTGTAGTAATATCAAAAATATTTGTTTTCTGTGTATCAAGTATGTTTGGTTATTATAAGGTATAACTCTTTCCTCCGGTTTGCTTTGAATTATGTGATGGGACTTAAGTCTTATAATTGCTTCATTTTTCAAAAAAAAAAACATTGCGAGTTGTTAGTGATTTGTATTCATGTGGAGAAAACCCATTCCATGTTATATGGCGTGGTCCTTTGATTTACCCGACTTTTAAAATAAAGTGAATAACTGTTTTAGTTCTCACACCAGTCCCATGACTAACTTGGAGTTTGTTGTTTTACCATATTAACTCTGGGTGGCCATATTTTCCATACAGGCATTCTAGTAGTTTTGGTTTGCAGTTACTTTATAGAACAGGTGTTGGATTGAAGCTAAAGCTGTGTCCAGAGCATTTTATTTCTTTCGCTGAGTTTATGTTTTCCACCATGTACATTTTATATTCTGATAGTTATTTCCATTGTACATTGTATTTATTATTGTATTCTAATGTAATCTGTACTGTGATGCAAAAGTCATTATAATGATAATGAAAGAGTTATTTTGCTCAGTTCTTATTAGTTGGAATCCCAAGCGATACGTCTTGTTGATCGGTTCAAGTCGGTTTCACCATCGATCATAATTGGCCAAAAAGACGGGTCGTCACACTCCCCAATTCTAAATCCAACCCATTTTTCTAGATCAAAATTAAGCAAACAAGAGATCTACTCACTACTACAAAAGTGGGCATATTCGACACTAATTTGCTGTGGCCGTAGATCAAAAAAGATTTGTCGTAGGCCCTTTATTCAAATAGGAAACACCAGGGGACGTGGCATCCGCGGCCGTTGCATTAACCATCTAAGGCAACGCTTTTGCCCATCTTCGGCCACAGACAGAAAGTGTTGCATTATAACCATAATGCAACACTATTTGCACGTAATGCAACACTATTCAGCGTTGCCTTAAGCATTAGTTTGGGCCTGGCTTCCAGTGGGGCCACGTCAGCTGTCTATGTGTCACACGACACGTCATCTCTCCATGTCAGCACTCCATGTGTCGCATGCCACACCTGCTATCCACGTCAGCTGTGGGGTCCACGTGCGACGGGTAAGCAATTATATTTAATGTAATGCAACACCATTATCATGAAATGCAATATCAATAAAAGCTAACGCAACAGTAGAAGAAGGAAAATGCAACACTAATTTGATAGCAAATACAATGCTTTAATTAAATTTTTTACAATACAGGTTTTGTACAAGAAACTCATCCAAAACAATTGTTTTTAATTATCCAAATATCAAAACTCAAAAATCAGCTACACCGTTTTCTTCATTATATACAGTAAGCTCGAACTACTTCAAGAATAGGTGCACGACATATGGGACATTATCCTGATCCATTCCTGGCCAATTCTTTAGTGCATTCTGAACATGTACACATGTGTCCACATCTGCAAAATGTATTACTCATTTATATATATGTATCATATATATGTAGCAATCCGATTGCAATAGGAAATATATATGTATGTACCTATACAAGAGGGTGTCATCGAATATATATGTGTGTGTCACATCTACAAAATGTATTCGTCTTCTTAGCTTCCAGAATTAAATATGCATCTGATCAAATGATAACAAGTTATTTGATAAGTGGTGGCATCGAATGGCCATTGGCCTTGTTAACAAAATGTTATGAACACAATTATTACAACTGACTTACTGACCATTGGCGATTGGTCACTCATGCCAGCCAAGCCCAACAAATAAGCAATTTTAGTATGCTTCGTCTTCTGAGCAAAAAGTTTTCAGTTCGCATATTACTGCCAAGTACAGTGTGTCACTTCATATCCTGTCAAGCTTCATAAGCATATCGCCATCTACATCTTCAACTCTTAAACAAAACTCCATCGTCAAAAGTTAAAAAAAACAATGGAGGACTCTTCACTATGCATCACTGCCACTGTCCTTTCTGGACATTGGACTTACGAATTTGTGCATCTCACGCTTAGGCATACTCTGAAGAATAATGAGGAGTGGACTATACGGGTTATACCCAAAAACTCTTTTCTAATAACATGCCCATCTTATAGTAAGCGTGATCATGCGCTAATGTTGAAACTTTTTACAAAATGTGGAGGTGCTTTTTATGTGCAACAATGGTCTGGTGAAGAATTTGAGCCTGAACCAGCGTTCGAGGTAGAATCATGGGCTAGAGTTGTTGGCTTTCCCGAGTTCCTGAAGAAAAATGTTCATGTAAATAAAGAACGAATGACGCTAATGGGAAATGTGTGTGAAATTGACGACTGTCATTGGTCTCGAATTGACCATAGATCGTTATACCTGAAAATGGAATTTTATGAAGGCATTAGCTTGGAGAATACTTTTGCTGCTCGATTCGACAACAAGGTTTACCTCATTAGGGTTCAGCGCACCACACATGCTCATCCTGGGACAAGGCCTGAAATTATGTTTATGAGCAATAGGGAGGAACCGGTGGTACCATTTTTTGTGATCATAGGTAAATTTTACTTCCATCCACAGTTTCTTTTAGTTAATCCACAATATGTTTGGCCAATCAAGGTAAATTTGCCAAAGATCATAATTACAAAGTGTTCATTCAACTATGCTCTATCCTTAACAGCCTTATAGCGAGACACAGCCACACACGCACATACTCACATACATGCATACAAGGTTATAATGCCCCACCCAAGATTCTAAAATAATAATACAAACTTGTGCTCTGTTAGTTGTACATAGATGTGGTTGTATGGCTTGAATTTGAGACACTGTTAATGTATGGCTTGAATTTCCTTCAGATGTGGTAAACTGCTACCATGAAAAAAAATCATTTTACAAATTGAATAATAACTTCAACCATGTTCACTGCTACCATAAATTAAGGAGTTTACTATTTTTTCTTCAAACACCCTAATGCATAGATCTTTTGTGGGTGGCCACTTTGTAAATTATCATAGAATAATGTCATTAAGTTAGAGAAAAAGTAATAATGAAGTATAATGTTCTTTTTATATGCAGGAACTTCTTTATCTTCTGAAATATAGTGGAATTTTATGAGATCACTTCCAATTTTTAACATTACTGGAAAAACACCCAGAGTGGTAAACTGTAAAAAAAAAAATCACCATACTCAATGTGTGTTACATGTCAAATTGTTTGATAATTAAGGCATATAAACTCTTAGGTGGATCACATTATTTGAGAATTGAATCGTATAATATATTGGGTGGATAAACTAATTAAGTTTTACATGTTAAAAGTGAAAGATCTTACTTTATAGGGTGGATTAGGTGATCGAAAATGTGTATGGAAATAGAATTTACCTATTAATGTTTGCTGCATCGATATGACTAATTCCCATCGAACTATTTTACAAATGTACGTTACTGTTATATTATTGAAGTTTGATCATCCAAAGATCACTTTGTAACTTTTTGCCCTCCACAACAAAAAATTCTGGTTTTGTCGCTGACTATGCTCTATCCTTAACTGCCTTATAATGAGACACAACCACACATGCACGCACTCACATACATACATACAAGGTTATAATAGCCTTATAATGAGACACAACCAGATGACCGACATTCATCTAGAAAGTAGCTATACCAACCTTAGCATAAAACAACACATTATCACAACTGGATTATCTTATATATCTAGAAGTTTCTTCTTAAAACTATGATCATTTATATGAGGTGCTAATTGGAATATATCAATGATCATGTAATCCCCATTCAGTCACTCTGACATAGACAATGACTTTGACATGGACACTGACTCCGAAGAAAAAGAAGAAGATGCTGGTGCTGATGCTGGTGTGGATGCTGGTGATGATGCTGGTTATGACTGGTGATGTTTGTGAATGTTGGTTTTTTTTTGCTGCTAATGATTTTTGGCTTGAAAGTTTGTGAATATTTGTGAAACTTTGTGTGGTTGTGGAAGTTTGTGATTGTTGGTGATGACTGGTGATGACTGATGATGGATGCTGGTGAATGTATGTGAATGGTACGTAGTGAATGTTTGTGAATGCTGGTGATTTTTTTAATCTTATGATACTTGTGCGTGCCTTCAGATGGCTGCCTTATGATACTTGTGCGTGCATGTACACTCGTGCGTGCGTGTATACTCGTGCGTGTCTACTTGAGCGTGTATACTTGTGCGTGTATACTTATGATACTTGAGCGTGTATACTTGTGATACTTGTGCGTATATACTTGTGTGTGCCTTCAAATGGCTGCCTTATGATACTTGTGCGTGTATACTTGTGCGTGCATGTATACTTCCGCATGTATACTTATGATACTTAAGCGTGTATACTTATGACACTTGTGCGTGTAAATTTATGATACTTATGATACTTGAGCATGTATACTTATGATACTTGTGCCTGTATACTTGTGCGTGTATACTTATGATACTTGAGCGTGTATACTTGTGTGTGCGTGTATACTTCTACGTGTATGCACTGCGTGTATGATGTGTACTGTAATAAAACGAAAATGCTTGAGTGCCCGCTTCAGATTTTGCAGAAATCTGCGGTAAGAGCCTTAAAATTCGGATGTCCCCACCATCATCAGATACAAAATTACCATCATACCCCCATGATTTCCTCAGTTCCCACTGAATCGCACATTTTACCCGGCTTTACACCCGGGCGTACCAGCATCGTCCCTAATAAAAAATCGTGTATACTTGTGCGTGTATGCACTGCGTGTATCACAAAACCTCACTGCAAACACACCGCAGTGCATACACACCGTAGTGCAAACACACCGCAGTGCAAATTAACCTCAAGCATACAAATTAACCTCAGTGTAAGGTATGAACCTCAAGCAGTGCAAATTAACCGCAGTCCCCATTCCTTAACTAGCTCGACCTCTATAATAAGCCAATGTCTTTTTCATGCCAATAGCCCGGTTCTCATGGTTTATTGTTGGGTATAATTTTCGTATAAACCTCAGCATAATCCCAAATCAATAATAAGCGCAACTAATTACTCATAAAAGAATGGGTTTTCCAAAATGTAACAAATGAACTAATTATTAATTACTCATAATCCAATCTATAATAAGCGCAACTAATTCACAGTGCTATACAAACTGAACCTGAGGGAAAAAACTAGCGATGTTAGCGCCCTGAGTAATCAAAGCTAGAAAGCGTTTCAAAGCTTCACCCTTTTCAGAATAGAATTTGCTGTCGAGGAGAGGAGCGATAATGACGTGAATTTAGGTTTAAATTTTTGTCAGTAGTAAAAAGGGGGAAAATGATTAGATGATAGAGAAGAAAACGATTTCATGAAGGGAGAAGATCGCGCCAAAATTTCGTCAAAAGAATGCAATGACGTGGCTGTCAATGATTGGATGATGGCTAACATTAAGATCATCAGATCCATAGATGGTTTGAACCGTTGGATTAATCTTTCATCTACGGTTGGGGTTTTTATATGTTGATAACGTGGATCGCTGAGCTGGATTATATATACGTAATGTTATGCTTTTAACTGGTGTTGCACATCAAAACTCCTAAAATTCCCACCGCAACAGTGCATCCACGTATAATGCAACAACATATGAATGCTGTTGCAGAAGCTCAAAGAAATCATAGCTTTCGCCACACTTTTCGTGCAACGCACACAAATTAGTGTCGAATATACCCACTTTTGTAGTAGTGACACAAAATTTCTACACATCAATTTATAGTTGATACTTCAATATCTTAATCGGCAAGATCTTCTACTATGATGATCGTAGTTGTTAAAGGTAAATTTGTAAAACAAGAAACATACATTTTTGTAGTTATTTGCTAAAAACGATGTGCATAATATATTCAACGTAAGTGGATGAACGAATTGTAAGTGGTACAATGAGTTACATTATGCGTTGTTAATAATGTAGTGATAGATGTTTTATTTGAATTCAGAATGGGCTGAAATATGATTCCCACAATATGTTAATATGATGGTGAACTAACTATCTAATAAAAAAATAGCAAATACGTCGGTGGCATTTGTAAAGCGGGTAGAGTGCGCAAAGGATGCAAGTTATCAAAATTGAAAGAATCTATGTACAAAACATCTAAAATTAATTCAAATGAATTTGATATTGACGTAGTGGTTAATCGGCCCATGGAATCAGGTTCGATAGCTATAACATTGGTCGATGAAGGAGATATAGAAGTAATGTTTACTGCAGTGACAAAGTCGATTGAATTATATGAAGGAAAAGTTGCAAAACAGTAAGTACAACTAATTTTTTTATTTATATTCTTTATTTTCAGATGCGTAGTTTTCAATTTCCAATAGATAATCTTAGAGATGTTTTGATGTACTAGTTCATATTTGTCAACTAGAATAGTCTTCTTATTTCATTTAGGAGTGATTTTTCCTATGCATTCAAATATTCTAGTTGACCTTTTCATCTTAGTCTTAAGGGTGGATGTATGCCTTCTGATTTATTGACACAAAAGATTATTAGCTTTGGGAAATCTTTGAACTATAAATAAACTAGTGCAAAAGATCTACTATGAAAAGATGAACAAATCATATTATATACCAAGCCTACAAATGTTTTTATGATAACAGAGTTATAATTACATTCCTTAGCATAAGCATAAACATTGCCCTCACTAGGTGAAATAAGGATACCTCTCCTAATAAACTTTCGGTCTTTAAAAATATAAAGCATATCATTTGATAACTCGAGCCTAATAACCTGTAAATATGTCACATATAGTCAGTGTCATTATTATGGTAAATATTTACTTATTATAATTTATTCAGTTTCGTTGTGAGACATTCTATCGTGAGCACTGACATATTTATCTTTACATTTCTGCAAGATACCAAACAAACTAACTCGGGTTTCAGGGAACTTGGATTTTAGCGTTTTGCGAAAGATACGGACTCGTTGAGATTTGGGTTGTTACAATTGCAAAAAATTCATGAAACATCAATTAAGTTGTGAAATCAATCATGAACAACACATGTTTCAGCTATAACCAAATGGCCAAAACCTTAAAGGATAGAGAATAATATTCACCTTGTTTGGGCAAAGGTGATGAGATTTGCTGATGAAGTTCAAGCTCTAAGATTCATAGCTTTTCTTTCTTTCTTCTCCCACTTCAATTGCCGCTACTTTTAGTTTTCCTAAGTTTTAGAAGTGAATTTGAATGAAAACAACGAGGGAGGATATGTTATATATATGGGGGTCGAAAGTTCCAAATTTGTTCTTCTCATATCTCTCCTTTTAAGGCACATTTATTTGGTTTATTTGTTTTATGGCCAACCTTCTAATTAATTCATTAAGCACAAATCTCATACCCTCATCCACCATATTATTCCTATTTAATCACCTAATTAAATTACTGAATAATGCCTTTCGAAAATCATGGATATTACAGTCGGCCAATAAATCGTAGAGTTGCATCAATCTTATCTTGTCATCCCGATTATCAACCTTATCTTATAATTAGTTTTATACTTGTAATAATAACTCCAATTAATTTAAGATTTGGACTTAGTAGGTTGTTGATGCAAGGTCAGTTAAGTTATCCGACTGAAGTATGCACTTTCCACCAATCAGGTATACGTACAACTGATGTGAGATGTCATTAATCATAAAAACCTGTGATAATTATTATATCACAGTGTAGAATGTTCCTGACGATTTACTTCAAGTGTTGAGGTCTTAAGTGACTATAGTATCCACCTCCTTCAAAGAAACCTAATGGACATTTAGTGTCGTATCCAACTTTGAATTTAGGTTTTAAGTAGTTTTGGGATTGGCCTTTTGGGGTATTAATTGATTGGACAAACTCCTTTCCTTAGGATTTATCTGAAGGAGTATGAGTAGAGTCATAGGGTCCGTCCCTCTTAGGTATTTTGTGATCAGATTGCTCACGTTTCTCCAATAAGAAGTGTTAAATGGCTAATTACTTACGAGTTTGGTAATCTTTGGAAGAGTCTTCTTCCTTTAGATAACAAGTGACTAGGTTAGAGTCCATCTTGGGATATGGTATTAAATGGCTGCTATGGAGGTACCGAACGTCTGCCTACCTGCATGAAGCATTAAGTGACTCGACGATTATCCAATAAGGTCCGTAAGATAGCAATAGATGGGTCTATCAGGGGAAGGTCTTAAATGACGATGTTGACACATTTTTTGGTCAAAACTGTCACACATGGAATCTTCGGATAGTAGCGCTCTCAGGTACTGAGAACATCGTCAACAAACATGAAGCGATTTGGTCGAAATCGCAACATCAACCTAAACGGGCCTGAAACTCCTACAAACGACCTCTTTTGGGCCAGAAAACATCAATTACGGAGCCTTGCTCAGTAACTCTTGTCTTCTGAATTAGCTTCAAGTAGAGCTTTCGTTTGGCTAAAACGGACTTATGGTTTGAAAGTTACGTCTGTTTCCGTAAACGCACGCAGAACTTGGATTTTGGGAATTGGTGACATTTTTGTTCGGGTCGCCTCCTTCGGTTCGGGGTCTCTTCCTTGGTTCGCACCCCCCCTCCCCCCCAGTCTCGTGAAGCAGCTTCCTTGGCTCGTGATGCAACCTGGCTCGTGGTGGTCATAGTAGTCACGATCCGCTCGTGGTGCACATAGGGGTCACAACCCCATGACCACGAACCGACCCCTGGACCTGCTGATACATCCATAGATCTTGACATATTCTTAAGGCTACTTGCTGTCCTACTTTCCCGGATCGGGCGCCACGTGCCTCATCACGAACATGTCCTCCCAGAGGCTCTCCTACAGCTATAAATACACCACTACATGTAATTTTGAAGGGACTTTTGGCCATTCTTCTTCGCGGCTTCCACCATTACTGAGGTGCAAGGACTTTGCACCTTTCTACATCTAAATTCTCCTCTTGTAATCTCAATTAACACACAGATTGTGTGTCTACATGTAACTGATTCTTTTAATCTGTCTGTATAACAATATGATTATAAAGTGGACGTAGGCTACATTTACAGCCGAAGCACTATAAAAATCTCGTGTGTTCCCTCTTATTTACTATTTTTTGCATTTTTGTGATCTGTGATCTGCGTTTGGGTGTTAGCGCCAATTTTTGGTCTAACAGACGAGAAGTTGCCTCTCTATCGTGAGGTCATAAGTCATTGCTTACTATATCTCGTCTTATGCGGGGCAAGATACGTGAATGACATAAGCCTTAATTAGTGGATAATGGACTAATTTGTTTGTGTCCTCTAATTTATAATAATGTGTTTGTAAACCATCTATCAAGCTACTAAGTGATCATTAGATCCGCGTTAGGCCTTAGATAAATGTAGGAATCCGTCTTACGTTTTATATTTTGAGTTAGGTCATAAATAACTGTAAAAATGTCTCTTTTGATTTGGTGAGGTAATATGCAGTTAGAAAGTCCACATCTTAGTTGTTGGTTTGTAGGATGGCTTAAAGGCTTCATTTATGAATAAGGGAGATGAAAGGAAAAAAGAGAAATTGTGAAATGATGACTTAATAATTTTTTGTTGAAACATGAATAATTAATATAAAAAAAATATGTTTGCTTATCTTGTATATGAATTTCGTTTTTTTTTAATGGGTTGACAGCAACAGAATGCACTGTCATTTTATATGAACGAATATACGAAACTAAAATGTAAAAGAGCAATGCTAAGGATACTCGCGCTTTGCGTGAGTATTCTTCACTCGCGGGCCCCCCCGAGAGAAATTCAGGGGGCCCATGCCTTTTTTTAATATTTTTTTAGCAGGCCCCACTACTTACTGTAGTGGGGCCCGCGAGTATAACTCCACGCGAGTGAGTTTAGCATTTCTGAATGTAAAAACCAATGCATGCATCAATTCTCCCGGAGCAGATAGTATAATTACGCATAAATTTTATAGAAGAGAGGATAAAAGCAAAGCACTCCGGCTGTATACAAAGCGGGAAAAAAAAAAATTATTGCCATTTTTGCCAATAGTAGGTGGGATCGTTGGTTCCCAAATATGGCAAACAGCCGTACTAATTTTTTTCTTTTTTCCCAATGCTGTCGGTTCCAATTCTGTTGGCTTAGCAGATCAGCATGTGGTGCTGCTTTCATTCGACTATACCATACAGACTCCAAAAAACAAAAAAAATATGCGACACTGACTCGCACGTTAGATGTTTTAGTTTTTAATTTGAACGTTTTAATCGCCACAAGTATGCTTGTGTTTGGAGCAATTATTATATACGGCTAAGATTACAGGGTTTCTTTTGTTCTCTTGTACATAGCGTGACTGATATTTCAAAGTATCATATGGGACGGGCCCTCTCTATCCCTATGCTAACATTAACATTGATTGGCTCTATTCATTCACCAATGCAAAACAGATTACACTATTTTTTGATAAATAAAATCACTTGTTCTCAAAATTTTCTATCTTTAAATTTCATTTTTTTTCAATTAAAACATCTTTTGTTTTTGGACTTAATCGTAAAAAAACCAAAATCAGGGATTATTATTGATTGGATACAACGGGACAGAGAATTTTAAGAACAGAGAATTTCGATACGTTAAAGGTCAATCCGACTGTTTGCGTTGGCGTCCTTTTCGACACGATAGAGGTCAATCCGACTATTTGCATCAAGCGTCTCTGGTGAGTCCGGCGTCTCTAATAGCACCGGACTTTCAAATTGCTCAACCACACATGTAACGCTGGGGTTGTTTAGGAACTCCTCCCCTTTAGAATGATGCTATTTTCATAGCACATTAACGTATTTTCTTTTCACAAATCATTCCCCTTCCATGTCTCTTTCTTGATTGAATGGCTTCCGTTACGTGTGGTTTAAGAACTCCTCCCTACCTTGTTTCAATCAGAACTCAGAAGAGTTTTTTTCTAACGTTTGAGATTAATGATTTCTTCCGTGTGTTTAGTACAGTGCATTTCGGGGCCCACCATTTCTCAAAATGCACGTGGCTGAGGCAGTCACATGACATGGGTCATACTGTACCAAGTTCCGTGTTTTCTAACTTGACTTTTAAGAGCACACTTTTTTTTATTAAATCCTAAGGGCAATTTAAAGGAACCAATGAAAAGAGCTTGAAAAGGGGTAAGTTTACAAAAGGTGATTGCGTTCTTTTTATAAAACAGACAATGCGAAATAGAAAAGTTACTATTTTCTTGTTTATTTATATTATTATTTTATTTATGTTAATTATTTTTAAATGTAGAGTACAAAATACATAATATAATAAACGGAAAAAAAAAGCATATTTTATAATATTGAATACAAATACAGAAATAAAATAACTGAATAACAAAAGCTGAAAATAAATGTAAAACAAACTGCGCGCTCGTTCTCAACTTCCTAAGACGAAAAATCACAGTTTTTCTAAGCAGTTCAAAGTTGTCCAGCAATGCATGCAAAAAATTATAATACTTGCTATCATAATCACCTAAACAAATTGCGACCTCCCACTCATAGTCGTCGTCATCGTGCCTCACTACTATGCGCCTACCAAGAATCAAATCATACACCGAACTGCCACCGGCTCTAGATGGCCCACCTGATGATCGCGGTTAGGCGCTCTGATACAGGTGATTCTCTCAACATCACCCGAAAATAGTCACCATAAAGTTGTGCATCGAACTGCAGCTGAACATGAGGATGTTGTGGAATAACAAACTAACATTTGTCAGTTTGAATGCAGCCATCAAAAATTACATCCAATAGCCTAGATCGAGCAGGTGAAGAATGTCTATTCTTGGGACACCTCAATGCAGCTGTATCCTACCACTCGTCGGGTTCCGTCGACCGAGTCTTACTCCTCATTCTAAAAGCCACCTGTAATCAATGGCAACTTTTCCACGCGTTTCACTCAAGATTATCAAACTTGTTTTTCATTTGCCCCGTGTAGTAGTTCAGGCTAGTGCGATCGTTAAATATCGCAATAATCTCCTGATACCACTACGTAACACGATGAGCACGCGTATAGATGTTTTCGTAACAACATCAATAAACGTGCTCGTATGATCGTCATTCCAATAAACAATGGTACGGATGGAAAAAATAGCAGAGTGACTAGACATTCTAAAAAAAACAATTTAGAGAAAATTGAAAAAATATATATCAAAGATAATAATATGAAAAACGCGAATATAATTTTTTAAACCTAAATAGATCGACAATGAAGCTTGGGAAATTATTTGAATTTTCAGGTTGTATGTGATATTTTTGGTGGGTTAAGAAATGAAATAGGATCATATATATAAAGGGTGAAAAAATATGACTCTTGAAATATTATTCGTTTGCGTCACACTTGCGTTCGACGCGAACATATGACATTCCAACATTTCAATTCGCACATTCACAAAAATTCCCATATAGAAATGCAATTTACATATAGAAAAAAGATTAATAAAATTAAAAATATAAGCAAACACTAGTTTTCTGTGAAGCATATAATAATGCAGTGTAATATATACAACCACGCCATTAAAATAATCAATAAAAGCGTATAATGTATAACATGTATTTATTTGAATTTAATGCAATATTCTGGTGATTTACCCTATTAAAGTACACATACTCTACATTATGTCAAAAAGTATTAAAGGGGCCATATAGTCATGATCTGGTATCGAAAATAACTAAACATGGATTTAACATTGGCAGCCAATATAAGTTATTCATGATATTGTGTAAAAGAAAGTTGGATTCATTGACGTTACATGTAAAATCGTATGTTCAACTTTCTATGAAGTAGGTTTAATGGGTTAACAAAGGTAGATTAGCTAAACAACATTAGAAATGTGCATATTACCAATTACTATATGCTTATATACATTTAAAATAGGCAAGTTAATATCATGGCAATTATCATATACATCACAATATGCTTGTATGCATTTAAATCTTTTACAGTTGGACTACGAGTAAATATGCGAATGGGAATAATTATACATAAAAAATACCTTTATGCAAAATGGAATCAAGAAGGAGAAACTGAAATAATTACTTTGCGTCAATTGTAAAATATTGTAAACCTGAAAGAATTAGTTTGGGAACTAATAATGAAGAGCTATTGAAATGAAGATAAGAAAAATACACTATAAAAAATATATAGTACCTTAGCTTCTTTTGTTTATCTCTTCCTAGAATATCTACCATCTGATCCATAGTAATCTAAATCATTACAAAACTTGCGAAAACAGAATAGAGAGAATTAGGGTTTTAAAGTAAAATAATTCAGTAAACCAAAAATTAAAAAACCAATTTTCAATCTTCGAAGATCGATAACATAGTACCTTAGTTACTTTTGTCCCTTTCTGCCAAACCGTCAGCTATTTGCTCCATAGTAATCTAAATCATTGTAATATTTGTGAAAAGGCACGGGTTTTTTGTTTTGGTTAGTGGGTGTAAGTGGGGCGTGATGGAGGTAAACGTGTCATCAAAAGCAGGGTAGAGGCGATTAAAAAGATAAATGGTACCCTATGTTATATTTAAAAAAAATGAATTTAATGAGGATATTTTGGGCATTTGAAAAAAGGCTACAAAGAGAGAATATTTACTATATATATATATTTATATATATATTGTTGACACACTTTTTGGTAAAAGACGTCACATGAGAATTCTCTGGCTAGCAACTCGCTCAAGCATAGAGAATGTCATCCGAAAACATGAAGCGATTCGGTTGAAGTCGCATTGCAGACATAGAATTGCCTGAAAATCCTATCAGATGACCTCTTTTAGGCCCGAAAACATCAGTTACGGGGCTTTGCCCCGTAACTATCATAGTCCTCCGAATTAGCTTCAGGTAGAGCTTTCGTTTGGTCAAAACGAACTTATGGTTTGGAAGTTACGCCCATTTCCGTGAACACGTGCAGAACCAAAAAATTGGATTTTGGAATTGACTTGACTCAATTGGTTCGGATCGGACGAACCGGGACGATTCGGTGGGGGAGGACCCGTACCGGTGGCACGCGATGGCACACTTCAGCAACCAAGCTTTGGAACGCACCGGATCAGATCGGAGGAAAGGAACCCGACCCAATCCGCCTTGCTTTTGCTGCTCGGAAGAGCACCCTATCTTCGATTTGATGGCTTCGGTTCGGATCGCACTAGCACGAATCGATCCGACTGAACCTGCTGCTCCACACCTTCTTTGACCGATTCTCATGGGATAACCGCCTCCTACTAATCCGAATCAACTTACACATGGCATAGCAAGGCTTGGAGAGGCTTTCTCCACGTTTTCCACTTCATTTCGGGATTATTGGGATGCGTGCCATGTGGCATCTAACCCAGAGCATCTCCACAATTATAAATACACTGCTTGAAGGAAAATGAGAGTATCTTTTGGTCATTCTAACTCTCGGCCTCCATTACAACAATGCAAGGACTTTGCGCTTCATTCAAAAACCAAATTAACACATGGATTACATGTATAAACTCTTTTATTCTCATTTAACACATGGAAGTTCAATCGGCATCGAAAAACATCATGGCAAAAAGTTTCCCCTCTTTCTGACTGATATAGTTGCTATGTGGATTCGGCAGCTAGCACCAGAATCGATCAACAGCTGGAATACGTTGGTTACTCCCTTTACTGAATAGTTTCGGGTCCACATATCTCGACCCAAGAATGTCATGACTCTCACTAAAATAAGGCAGAGATCTGGAGATACTTTGCGCTCATTCCTTGAGAGTATCAATGATGCAGTAGCGTCTGTTGATAGATCTGAACCAGTTATGGTATTGATGGCGGCAGTATCCGATGATCTGGATGCATCGGAGTTCAAAACTTTTCTGTACCGGGCCCCACTACGAGATCTCGACAAATTCTACTTTGAAGCAGATAGATTTCTGCGTGAGGAAGATGCAAAATCTGAGAAGACAGTTCTCGAAGTCAACGTGCTTAAAGGCAGAGCACCGCCAGATTCAGGAAAAGGAAATGATAGGGAAAAGGAACAGCTGCTGCAAAAAATGATCGCAACGCTCAGCTTCAGAGAGGGCCTAGATACAGAAAAGTACATGAACTCAATTCAACTCTAACTGACATCTACATGGACACAGGAGGTGAGACCTCTTATCCAAGACCTCCCAAGAGGGAGCCAACGCTAGCACAACGTAACTCCGGAAGATATTGCATGTTTCATGACATAGACGGTCATAACACTAATGACTGCAGGCATTTGCGAGATTTGATTGAGAATCGGGTCAGATAAGGAGAGTTGCCCGAGTACGTCACACAACCAACAACGCCCGCATCTACCCCGGCACTGCCACCACCAATTCCCCGGAGATGGAACGATCCTGGATCGAGCAATCGCGGGATTATCATTAACTAATATCTCTCAGCGGATCACTTCAGTTTGTCGGACTCCGGTCCATAGTTAATGTTTTTAGGCTTTTAGGCGATTTCTCGCCCTTTTTTGTTTTCTCTACATGTAATAATAGCGGTCGCATCGGCCCACACACACAAGGCCGGCTTGTGGTCTCTAGTCATGTCCGTTTAACGACCGCTGCACTTTCATGAATTAGAAATAAGCATTGAGCCCCGGTTCGAAACTGGGTTTATCTAGTATAAACAAACTTCATTAGCACTTCCTTGGTCGTCTTAACCCGGTAAGGTTGTCTTGGAACCTCATTAACTGTTCCTTGGTCGTCTTATCCCAGTAAGGCCGTCTTGGAACCGTGTTAGCACTTCCTTGGTCGTCTTACCGCGGTAAGGCTGTCTTGGAACCTCGTTAGCATTTCCTTGGTCGTATTACCCCGGTAAGGCCGTCTTGGAACCGCATTAGCACTTCCTTGGTTGTCTTACTCCGGTAAGGCCGTATTAGACCCATTTTTGCAATGTTTGTCTTATCTCCTTCAAGTACAGACTTCCAGATTCCTCAGATTATTTAGAACACATCTTCCTTTGCCCAGTGACATATGTTCTAAGTGGCAAACATGTTGACACACTTTTTGGAAAAAGCCTTCACACGAGAATTCTCTGGCTAGCAACTCGCTCAAGCATAGAGAATGTCATCCGAAAACCTAAAGCGATTTGGTTGAAGTTGCATTGCAGACATGGAATAGCCTGAACCTCCTATCAGATGACCTCTTTTAGGCTCGAAAACATCAATTACGGGGCTTAGCCCCATAATCCTTGTAGCCGTCTGAATTAGCTTCAGGTAGAGCTTTTGTTTGGTCAATACAGACTTATGGTTTGAAAGTTACCCCCTGTTTCCGTGAACAGGGGCGGAACTGAAAACTTAGATTTTGGAGTTAACTTGACTCAATGGGTTCGGATCGGACGAACCGGGTCGGTTTGGTGGAGGAGGACCCGGATCGGTGGCACGCGATGGCACACTTCAACAACCAAGCTTTGGAACGCACCAGATCGGATCGTAGGTTAGGAAACCGGCACGATCCGCCTTGCTTTTGCTGCTCGGAAGAACATCTCGTCTTTGATTTGATGGCTTTGGATTGGATCGGACTAGCATGGACCGATCCGACTGAACCTACTTCTTCATACTAGCTTTGACCGATTCTCATGGGATAACCGCCTCCTACTAATCCGGATCAACTTACACATGGCATAGAACAACTTGGAGAGGCTTTCTTCACGTTTTCCACTTCATTTCGGGATTCTTGGGACGCACACTACGTGGCATCCGACTCAGAGCATTTCCACAGCTATAAGTACACCGCTTGAAGGAAAATGAGAGGATCTTTTGGCCATTCTAACTCTCGGCCTCCATTACAACAATGCAAGAACATTGCGCTTCATTCAAAAACCAAATTAACACATGGATTACATGTATAAACTCTTATATTTTCATTTAACACATGGATTTTTTGTCTTCTTGTAACTGATTCTTATAATCTGTCAGTATAACAATAAGATTATAAAGCGGACGTAGGCTTGGTTTGAGTCGAACCACTATAAAAAGTTCGTGTGTCTCCTGTTATTTTACTGTTTCTGCGTTCTATTTGTGATTATGTGGAATTCAAACTGCATTTGGGTGTTAGTACCAAATTTCGGTCTAACATTTTGGCACGCTAGGAAGGAGGAGCACGATACTACTTCAATTTCTAGCTAAAAAGGAATCAGATTGCTTTGTTTTTGAATCAGTGGTCAAATGAAAGCTTCCCCGTATTGAAGAGGAAGGCACGAGGAACTAGGCAAACCAGGTGGCCTCCTCTTATGGAAATCCATCAGCATACTTGATAGGAGAAGAGATGGATTGAGTTCTTGTTGAATTGAGAACCCAGATGGCAAGGCAAGATGATCTCCTCCGGAAACAACATGAGATGATGGATGAATTCCTTGCTCGGATGAATGGAAGGCCGAGCGACAACATACAACTTGCTGGAAATGGCACGAAAGTGGCTCGAGATGCTGCTACCAAATGGATCTAATCGACTCACCTCCGAATCGAAGAGAAAATGGAAACAGGGGGCAACCCCGAACGGGTCGGGTCAGATCCAATCCGAACCGCAGAGCTTGGGGGAGATGGAGGTACTTGCCTCCTTTCTGGGAATGACCATCGCGCATCACTTAACATTCCGAATAGAGACATTGTTGGAGACTTAGGTCGAGCACGAGAAACATCAGCACCAGTTCATATGGACATTCGAGCACGAGAACACACACAATCAACATGAAGCTCCTTGGTTCGGAGTAGGAGAACCGGGTCGAATCAGTGTCCACGACCCGCGACCCGGGGGCATCTCCGATCCGCACCGTGCAACCTATCACGATCTCCCTCGATCTCTTAGAATCAATGCTGGGGGACCAGCTCTGATATCAGCAACTTGCAACAACTTTTTAAAGGCGATTGACTCGCTAATTTGATTAAACGCCTCCCGAGAGATGCACTTATCGGAATGATGTGGATGACGCCAACTACACTCCGTTTACGCAAGAAATCACGAATTTTAGTAATCCCCCAGATTTAAAACTCCCAGTTCTTGAACCTTACAACAGCAGAACAGATCATATTGTGCATCTGAAGTGCAACAAACGACATATGGAAGTTCAACCGACATCGGAAGACATCATGGAAAAATGTTTTCCTCTCTTTCTAACTGATATACCTGCTATGTGGATTTGACAGCTGGCACCGAAATCGATCGACAGTTGGAATACGTTGGTTGCTCGCTTTATTGAACAGTTTCGGGTCCACATATCTCGACCCAAGAATGTCACAATCAAGAAGAATCTGGAGAAACATTGCGCTCATTCCTTAAGAGATTCAACGCTGCAGTAGCGTTTGTTGATAGACCTGAACCATCTATGGTATTGATGGCAGTAGTATCCGGCGTTCTGGATTCATCGGAGTTCAAAACTTCCCTGCACCGGGACCCACCGTGAGATCTCGGCGAATTCTACTTTGAAGAAGATAGATTTCTACGTGAGGAAGATGCAAAATACGAGAAGGCTGTTCTCGAAATCAACATGCTTAAAGGTGGAGCACCGTCTGATTCTGGAAAAGGCAATGATAAGGGAAAAGGAATAGACGTTGCAAAGAATGATCGCAACGCTCAGCCCTGGAGAGGGCCTAAATATGAAAAGTACACTGAACTCAATTCAACCCTGACTGAATCTACATGGATACAAGAGGTGAGACCTCCTATCCAAGACCTCCCAAGAGGGAGCCAAAGTTAGCACAACGTAACTCTGGAAGACATTGCATATTTCATGGCATATACGGTTATAACACTAATTACTGCAGGCATTTGCAAGATTTGATTGAGGATCGGGTCAGACGAAGAGAGCTTCCTGAGTACGTCACATAGCCAACACCGCCTGCGTCTGCCCTAGCACTGCCACCACCAATTCTACGGAGAGGGAATGATCCTGGATTGAGAAATTGTGGGATTATCATTAACTGATATCTCTCAGCTGATCTCTTCAGTTTGTTGGACTCCGGTTCGTAGTTAATGTTTTTATTCTTTTAGGCGATTTCTCGCCCTTCTTTGTTTTCTCTACATGTAATAAAAGCAGTTGCATAGCCCACACGCACGGGACCGACTTGCGATCTCCAATTGTGTTCGTTTAACGACCGCTGCACTTTCATGAATTAGTAATGAGCATTGAGCTCCTCGAAATGGATCCATCCAGTATAAACAAACCGCATTAGCACTTCCTTGGTCGTCTTACCCCGGTAAGGCCGTCTTGGAACCTCATTAGCATTTCCTTGGTCGTCTTACCCTGGTAAGGTCTTCTTGGAACCGCATTAGCACTTCCTCGGTCTTCTTACCCCGGTAAGGCCGTCTTGAAACCCCACTAGCGTTTCCTTGGTCGTCTTACCCCGGTAAGGCCGTCTTGGAACCGCATTAGCACTTCCTTGGTCATCTTACTCCGGTAAGCCATCTCGGAGCCATTTTTGTATTGTTTGTCTTATCTCCTTGCCGGTACAGACTTCAGGATTCCATAGATTATTCAGAACACACCTTCCATTAACCAGTAAGATATGTTTTGAGGGGAAAACATGTTGACACACTTTTTGGCAAAAGCCATCACACGAGAATTCCATGGCTAGCAACTCGATCAGGCATAGAGAACGTCATCCGAAAACATGAAGCGATTTGGTTGAAGTCGCATTGCAGACATAGAATAGCCTGAAACTCCTATCAAATGACCTCTTTTAGGCCCGTAAACATCAATTACGGGGCTCTTCCCCGTAACCCTAGTATCCCTCTAATTTTGCTTCAGGTAGAGCTTTCGTTCGGTCAAAACAGACTTACGGTTCGAAAGTTACCCCTATTTCCTTGAACACACGCAGAACAGGAAACTTGGATTTTGGAATTGACTTGACTCAACCGGTTTGGATCGAATGAACCAGGTCGGTTTGGTGGAGGAGGACCCGGGCCAGTGGCACGTGATGGCACACTTCAGCAACCAAGCTTTGGTACGAACCGAATCGGATCGGAGGAACTGAACCCGACCCGATCCGCCTTTCTTTTGCTGCTCGGAAGAACACCCCGTCTTCAGTTCGATGGCTTTGGTTCGGATTGGACTAGCACGAACCGATCCGAATGAACCTGCTGCTCCACACCTGCTTTGACTGATTCTCATGGGATAACCACCTCCTACTAATCCGGATCAACTTACACAAGGCATAACACAACTTGGAGAGGCTTTCTCCATGTTTCCTCTTCATTTCGGGATTCTTAGGATGTGTGCCATGTGGCATCCGACCTGGAACATCTCCACAGCTATAAATACACCGCTTGAAGGCAAATGAGAGGATCTTTTGGCCATTCTAACTCTCGGCCTCCATTACAACAACACGTGGACTTTGCACTTCATTCAAAAATAAAATTAACACGTGGATTACGTGTATAAACACTTGTATTCTCATTTAACACATGGATTATGTGTCTTCTTGTAACTGATTCATGTAATATGTCGATATAACAATAAGATTATAAACTGGGTGTAGGCTTGGTTTCAGCCGAACCACTATAAAAACATCGTGTGTCTCTGTTTATTTTACTGTTTCTGCATTCTATTTGTGATTGTGAGGACTTCAAATTGCATTTGGGTGGTAGTACCAAATTTCGGTCTAAGATTTTGGCGTGCCAGGAAGAGGGAGCACGATACTACTTCAATTTCTAGCTAAAAAGGAATCAGATTGCTTGGTTTTTGAATCAATGATCAAATGAAAGCTTCCCCGTACTGAAGAGGAAGGCACGAGGAACTAGGGAAGCCCAGAGGCCTCTCTCATGGAAATCTGTTAGCATACTTGACAAGAGAAGAGATGGATGGAGTTCTCGCTGAATTGAGAAACCAGATGGCAAGGCAAGATGATCTCCTCCGGAAACAACATGAGATGATGGATGAATTCTTTGCTCGGATGAATGGAAAACTGAGCGACAATATACAACTTGCTGGAAATGGCATGGAAGTGGCTTGAGATGCTGCTACCAACCGGATCGGATCGGCTCACCTTCGAACCGAAGAGCAAATGGAAACAGGAGGCAACCCCGACCGGGTCGGTCGGATCCGATCTAAACCGCAGAGCTTGGTGGAGATTGAGGCACTCGCCTCATTTCTAAGAATGATCATCGCGCATCACTAAACGTTCCGAATAGAGACATTGTTGGAGACATAGGTCGAGCACGACTGACATCAGCACCAGTTCAGATGGACACTCGAGCACGAGAACACGCACACAATCAACATGAAGCTCGTTGGTTCGGAGCATGAGAATCGGTTGGATCAGTGTCTATGACCCGCGACCTGAGGGCATCTCCGATCCGCACCGTGCAACCTATCACGAGCTCCCTCAATCTTTTGGAACTAACGCTCAAGGGTACCAGCTCTGATATCAGCAATTTGCAACAAATTTTAGAAGGCGATCGTCTTGCTAATTTGATTGAATGCCTCTTGAGAGGACGAACTTACGTGGATGACGTCAACCACACTCCGTTTACACAAGAAATTAGGAATTCTCATATCCCCCAGATTTCAAACTCCCATTCTTGAACCTTATAACGGTAGAACGGATCCTACTGTGCATCTGATGTGCTACAAAAGACATATGGAAGTTCAATCGGCATTGGAAAAAGTCAGGGAAAATGTTTTCCTCTCTTTCTAAATGATATAGCTGCTATGTGGATTCGGCAGTTGGCACCGAAATCAATCAACAATTAGAATACGTCGCTTTATTGGACCATTTCGGGTCCATATATCTCGATCCAAGATTGTCATGTCTCTCACTACAATCAAGCAGAGATCTGGAGAAACTTTTCACTCATTCCTTGAGAGATTCAACGCTGCAGTATCGTCTATTGATAGACCTGAACCATCTATGGTATTGATGGCGGCAGTATCTGGTGTTCTGGATACTTCGGAGTTCAAAACTTCTCTGTACCGGGACCCACCGCGAGATCTCGATGGATTCTACTTTGAAGCAGATTGATTTCTGTGTGAGGAAGATGCAAAATCCGAGAAGGATGTTCTCAAAGTCAACATGCTTAAAGGAGTAGCACCGTCTGATTATGGGAAAGGCAATGGTAAAGGAATAGGAACAACCACTGCAAAGAATGATCGCAATGCTCAGCCCCGGAGAGGGCCGAGATATGAAAAGTACACTGAACTTAATTCAACCTTAACTAACATCTACATGGATACAAGAGGAGAGACCTCCTATCCAAGACCTCCCAAGTGGGAGCCAACGTTAGCACAACGTAACTCCGAAAGACATTGCATATTTCATGACATAGACGGTCATTACACTAATGACTGCAAACATTTGCGAGATTTGATTGAGGATCAGGTCAGGCGAGGAGAGCTTCCCGAGTACGTCACACAACCAACAACGCCTGCATCTGCCCCGGCACTGCCACCACCAATTCCTCGAAGTGGGAACGATCCTGGATCGAACAATCTTGGGATTATCATTAACTGATATCTCTCAGCGGATCTCTTCAGTTTGTATGACTTCGATCCATTGTTAATGTTTTTAGGCTTTTAGGCAATTTCTTGCCCTTCTTTATTTTCTCTGCATGTAATAAAAGCGGTCGCATCGGCCCACACGCGCGGGACCAGCTTGTGGTCCGTAGTCGTGTCCGTTTAACGACTGTTGCACTTTCATGAATCAGTAACAAGCATTGAGCTCCAGCTCCGAACTGGGTCCATCCAGTATAAACAAACCGCATTAGCACTTCCTTGGTCGTCTTACCCTGGTATGGCCTTCTTCGAACCTCATTAACATTTCCTTGGTCGTCTTACCCCGGTAAGGCCGTCTTGGAACCGCATTAGCACTTCCTTGGTTGTCTTTCCCCGGTAAGGTCTTCTTGGAACCTCATTAGCATTTCCTTGGCCGTCTTGCCCCAGTATGGCCGTCTTGGAACCATATTAGCTTTTCCTTAGTCGTTTTACCTCGATAAGGTTGTCTCGGAGCCATTTTGCATTGTTTGTCTTATCTCCTTGCAGGTATAGACTTTTGGATTCCTCATATTATTCAGAACACATCTTCCTTTACCCAGCAAGATATGTTTTGAGGGGCAAACATGTTGACACGCTTTTTGGCAAAAGCCATCACACGAGAATTCTCTGGCCAGCAACTCGCTTAAGCATAGAGAAGTCATCCGAAAACATTAAGCGATTTGGTTGAAGTCACATTGCAGACATAGAATAGACTTAAAATCCTATCAAATGACCTCTTTTAGTCCCGAAAACATCAATTATGGGTTGCTTCCCCGTAACACTTGTAGCCCTTCGAATTAGCTTCAGGTAGAGATTTCGTTTGGTCAAAACAGACTTACGGTTTGAAAGTTACGCCCGTTTCCCTGAACACATGCAGAACCGAAAACTTGGATTTTGGAATTGACTTGACTCAACCGGTTCGGATCGGACGAATTGGGTCGGTTCGGTGGAGGAGGACCACACCGGTGGCACGCGATGGCACACTTCAACAACCAAGCTTTGGAACACACCGGATTGGATCGGAGGAAGGGAACCTAACCCGATCCGCCTTGCATTTGCCCCTCGGAAGAACACCCTGTCTTCGATTCGATGGCTTCGGTTTAGATCGGATTAGCATGAACCGATCCGAATAAACCTGCTCTCCACACCTGGTTTGGCCGATTCTCATGGGATAACCGCCTCCTACTAATCCGGACAACTTACACATGGCATAGCACGGCTTGGAGAGGCTTTCTCCATGTTTTCCACTTCATTTCGGGATTCTTGGGATGTGTGCCACGTGGCATCCGACCCGAAGCATCTCCACGGCTATAAATACACCGCTTGAAGGCAAATGAGAGGATCTTTTGGCCATTGTAACTCTCGTCCTCCGTTACAACAACGCAAGGACTTTGCGTTTCATTTAAAAACCAAATTAACACATGGATTATGTGTATAAACTCTTGTATTCTCATTTAACACACGGATTGTATGTCTTCTTATGATTGATTCTTGTAATTTGTCAGTATAACAATAAGACTATAAGGTGGACATAGGCTTGGGTTGAGCCAAACCGCTATAAATATTTCATGTGTTTCCTGTTATTTTACTGTTTCTGCATTCTATTTGTGATTGTGAGGACTTCAAACTGCATTTGGGTGTTAGTACCAAATTTCGGTCTAACACACACACACACAAACACACACACACACATATATATATATTCATTCGCTTACATCATTTTATACTTTTGCACTTTGTCTGGTAGTATACAAACGAGCATACAATGATGTCGACATCACATAAATGGGTGTTCAACAATGAGAGTGACATAAAAATATGATTATTATACTTCATTGGACGACTAAGTTGGACCGTTTAAAATTGCATCAACAGAAGTAATTGTCTAGTTTTGGCATACCGTTGTTCATAATATATTTAATATGTGACCACTTTGGTTTTAAACCATCCAACAACCAAACCCGACCGGTGTAAATATATGGTTATAAAAACAAGCTTATGGCTTTATCTGTCGGTAGTTCAAAGCAGACAAGTCAAGAAGACCACGACCTTACACTACCGAACACGGTCAATGGACACACCAGGTCCATACTCTTCTTATATCCCTCCTGTTTAAATGAGTCAATATAGAATAAAACAAAAGAACTGTTTTATATTACCCAGCGTCCGTCGGTCGTAGATTACCAATCGAATATGAAATGCATAGTTGTAGGATTTCTTTTTCCCTTCGTTGGGTAAAAGGGACTTGATATTATAATATGACTGTAGCAAAGTCTACATGAAGATGCATACGACTAATTTGAGTTCTTCAAAATAGTAATTATTATTTTGGACTGGACGCGAATATGAAAATATCAGGGATGGACGAAGCTTAAAACTATATACATCAACTGTTATCCAATGGGTTGCAAATGTTAAACTAGTACTTTGGTGTTTGCTTTGAAAATAAAATTTTTGTTTTCCATTTTCAATCATGGACACTGATTTTTAAAATGGCTTTATTATGTCTTTTACGTTTCAGAAATATTACTAATTATCGTTTCTTTTACTATTCACTAGTTGTGGAATTTGGAAACAACTTGAATTCTTCGACTTCTTCTCACTTTTAACATCGTTTTGTATGTTAAAAACAAAAAAATAAAGTGTACTATGTAGTCAAATGCTATCCATAATTTTTCGAAATCAAGACGCTAAATAATATATTCGTTCAATGAAAAAACATAAAGATGGGTACCATCCTTGTTTTGCTCGTATCATGAATGTTTTTTGAGTCGTCATTCCTTTTTTTGTTATTTCCTTCCGTTTTAGTACAATCGTGTGATTATTTTTTTCTCTCTAATGATGATGGCTGGGTTCATTTTTAACTATACTTGGCTTTATAAAAAAGAAGGAAAAAAAACTTTTGTGAAGAGTAATGCTATAAACATACATGAAACTCAAGCCGTGGAAGGTAACTGCAATAGAAATTCACACGCTCTTATGCTTTAGCTAGTACCAGCCCATTCTGGTTCTACCCCTTATGCAAGCACATACTTTAGCCACAGTTCACTAATAGGGAAAAAGCCGGTACATGTGCAAACCCAATCTCACAAATACATCGCAGGAAGTAAAAATAAAAATTAAATGGAAAAATAAAGGCGCACACAAAAAAGAGAGACCTGTACACTAGTTTAATTAAATGAATATGAGGACACATCATTATTTTTAAACTACAAGTAAGTTTCTCCCTCAGAATTCAACACTGTAAACGTAGCTCTTATAATTTATATTTCCTGTTCAATTCAAATGTCTACAATAAGAAAAAGATAAATTGAAATATTAAAAATGTGATATAATTTAGTAAACTTATCGAATTTCAATTCCATTTACACAATTAAATCAAAAAAATATTATCTTTTCATTTACATGCATATGCCATATGTTTTAATGAATAATTTTATAAAAGAACAAGTATTCAGATATTTGCCTAGGAGATTCCGTTTTCCTATCAAGCGAAAATCACTAAGTAGATATTTGACCATTAAATATTAATTGTAGGAAATTAGAGGTAATTTGGGTATTGGTTGTGTTTTCTAGCATTGACTAAGTTAGGTTTTTTTTGTGTTATCATGTTCGAGTTTGTGGTTGTATGCAGGTTGCATTTATATTTGAGAAGTGGTGATTAGAGGAAGAGCACCAGTGTAACACTCCATTTTCTAAGGCCTAAAGCTAAATGCTAGTGCAATTATATGTAGTGTTAACTTTCAATGATAGTAAATGGCAAGTCAATAAATCAAAAACATTCGAGAGCAAATGAATATGAAAAGGATATTATTTATGTTTAATAATATTAATTGCATATTCCCTTTCATATAATCATGGAAATATAAATATTAAACTACACAAAAGCAATGCATGAAGATGTCCTCGCGGATGATCAGAGTTTAGGTAAATGCATTAAACATCTTCGTCTCTTCCTCTATCTAAAATAAGCACATAGTGAGATAAGTTCCTAAAGCCTTATGGCCTCCTATTAGTCTTTGGAAGCTCAATCAAAGAAGCAAAACCAAAAAATCTATAACAATCCGTATTTCTAGTGATCGAATATTTAATTTATTTATTACTTTAAAATTGATTTGGAAATTTAAATAACTCTAATTCTACGATTTTGAGTTGTTGAGTAGCCTTTTGGCATGGCCATCAAGGTCCATCAACATCATAAACTTCGGCCTAAATAATAAGAAAGATCGATCAGCCTTGAATAAGGAATTGGTCAATACATAGATGAGTCGGTAGACACCTGAGGTTTAAGCCGAGCACAAGAACCTGATATGCAAGCCCGCTTGAGTCCGTGACCTTCGGACCGACTGGGTCAGATCCATTCTAATTCCATACATTATATTCTCCTGAATATTTGTTCTCGCTCCTACTTGGACGCTATTAGTCATTCTTTATGATTGGATTAGATGCCACTTATCACTGCAGATTCAAATCACGCCCCATCCACATAAAGAACTCCTCTCGGTGTCTTCTGAAATCTTGGATCAGAGGACACTTGTCTCAACCATTTTGCATGTTGTAGCACCTATAAATAGACCTTCTGGACTCAGAAGAATGATCTTTTTGGCCAATTTCTGATTATATCATTATTGTGACTGTTCGTATGTAATATATCATTTGAAATAAAAAGATTATAAAGTGGACATAAGTTCGTTAACATCAAACCACTATAAATTTGTATGTGATTGTTTTCTTCTACATTTTCCATTTGTTTCTCTTCACTTAATCTCTACAATTTCATCTCTTGGGTGTTGTGCCAATTTGAAGGATTTTGCTCTAATTTTGGATCACCAAGTCCGAGACGAGATCCTACGACTTTTCAGATATTATTGAACCATGGAGGCTAAATCCTCAACGCGTGCAATTGGAAAGCAGCCTCTAGCTGCAACGTCGACAGATGCAGCCGGAGGGTCAGCTGCTCCTGGAATTACTTCGGACCAGCCTACACTACCATCTTCGGTACAACCTTCTACAGTGAATAAAGACGCACTCTCAGCTTTCTCTACCCGTAATGAGTTCATGACAGTGACAAATCAACTCCTGGAAACCATCAAAGCTTTAAATGCTCATGCCCGAGAGAATGTTGCCATGTGGCAAGATATGAATTGTATGTCGAGGCAATGGGAAGAATTCAGAAATTATCAATCTTCCCCTCGTTGGCTGGACCAGAACTCGAAAAGCTCATGAACATCCGGCAGAAGAAGAGGCCAACGTCAACCGCGACGCCCGTTGGAAAGACCTGAAAATACACAATAATTCCATTTGGAAGGACGTTCGGACCAACCAGAAACTATGGGCCAAACTCAGGCCGATCTGGATGACATGGAAGTTGTTCAAACAACCTAAGCTCTTGTCCTTCCCCTCGACATCTTGTAAATGACCTAGATGCCTGAGGAAGAGGAGGGACTACGCGAACGATGACTCAGGTGTGACACCCCACGTCCGTTAATGTCACTCATTAAGAGAATGCATTAAGCTTCATGAAGCATTATAGTTAAACAGAAATAGAAACATTACAAGACAAATACAAAATAGCAGCAGAATTAAAAACTTTTATTAACCATAAAGCATAAATTCATGGTTCAAAACATCATGAGTCTGAAAATACATAAACCCATTACATCATCTTAAACATTTCTGCCTTGTACTTAAAATATCAGAGTACAGTAATAAAAGAAATATAATTCGCCAATCAAAAACATAGCCATGGTAGAAAGGATAATAGATCAAGAAATACATCTATGCAGCTCCAAGCAAGATGAAACCAGAATCCGGATCAAGCTTGAGTATTCCCACCCTGAGAACCTGGAGGGGGGGGGGGAGGGGGAGGGAGGACGGAAGAGGAAACAAAATGGGTTAGACATAAAGTCTGGCGAGTCCAGTTACTTTTAGCACGTAAATAAATAAAAGTATCATGACAGGCATATAAAGTGGACAAGAGAGATAACTTCATAATAGCCAGGTATGACAAGGTAAACAGGACAAACATGATGGAGTATACTACGCTTCTCTAATGATTTCTCTGCACCAATACTAATGTCTTATTAACAAGATGATCCTCAACAAGTATAAGATGGTAGACTTAGGTGTACTTCCAATGAGAGGTTTTCACCCTATACAATCAACAAGCAGCCCAACATACCGGAGTTACCCCAAAGGGTATTAACGGGCTTCCCAACATACCAGAGTCTAGGTGTACCCTAATTACTACCCTAGTCGATCGGCTCCCTACTCCGTAGATACCCTGTGCTGGCCCTATAGTAGGGTGTATCACTCCCTAAAGTGGCAACCCTTCGTTTTCAGGATGTGCACAACCATATCTATAGGTGTCACAATGTTTAGACCTCCTCTGCCAGACCCATGCACGCACATGACCCTGTCGGAATGCGCCACCCACACCGTCCCCCACATTTGGATCTCTTACAATAAGACTAATAAGCGTGCCCCGACTCCGAACTAGTTCAGAGTACTCGTTTGATACCTATATATGGGTTACTGATTGAAATGGGTCCCACACACAAGATGATATAAGCTTCCCCCTACGCTTGAATCCCCACTAGGTTTTCCATAGGTTATGCCATGCCAGAGTAAAAGATTGCATAATCCCACAGGTTAAGTTTGTGGGCCTATATCTATATAAGTATTACCCACCCACCCAAGATTTACTAAACCCACCCATTGTTCCAAACAAGTTTACTTAACCCCTGCTCAAGTTATATGTTAATCCCAATAAATTCAACTGGGTTAAGTATTCCAATTCATTACCATATTCATTTATGGTTATAATGTGCTAGACCTCCTATACTAAGCCTATCACTTGTGGATGCTTGATATGCCGGTCGGTTCTAGGGCAGATTTCTTCCACAAGTTAGATTTAGCCTCATGCCTTAGCACGTCTCGTATTTATGCACTTAAACCCCTCACATTAGATTCACCACTTATGGTCGCTGGATATGCTGGTCGGTTCCGAGCAGACTTCCTCCACAAGTGTAATCTAACCTTGTGCCTAAGTACGCTTATAGTTTCTAATTAGTGCGATTCTAGGCATTTAAATTATTTACCAATTATTCCTTTGTCAGTATTGGTTTTCATGCCCCTTTCCCAAGTTATGTTCATAATGAACCATATGTCCCAAATTTAGGTCTTTAATTAGAAGTTGATTTATGTCCCCAACTTCATGTTCATATATTTCATCCAAGTTATGCCTAAAATTCTAATTATATGTTATGCCCCAACTTTATCGTTTTCCCCTCATTCCCAATTTAACACGTTTGCATATTTCAGTGGCATGCCTAGGCTCGAAGGTAGCCTGGCTATATAAAAATAAAAAGGGAAAATATAGAGGGAAGAGGACAGAAATGATCATACTAACAAGGTGGATATATATTGGCAGAAATAGGCATAAGCATATAGTGGCATAATGACAAGATAAGCATATAGGAACATATCTGATAGACATTTGACCATAGAACTGATTCTAACATAATAGGGACATCATATACATGCATGATAAAATCTAAACAATGAATATCCGACTAGGCACAGATCTGATTTAGCCACAAACATAATAGGAACATGCATGAGGTGATCTAAAAAGTGAACTAGATCTATAATAATTGCAGATCTGACATGATAAATAGGTATAGGTTCAGATCTAGCTTCAGAGTCATGTCAGGATAACTTGGATAAACAGGTTATAGAAGATCTGATATGATTCACATAGTTACAGGCATAGATACAAATTATAGTCATGTCAATATTTACTCTTTAATTATTTAGATCTAAAATTAACATAGACTCACAGTGTTTGGATCTAGAAAAGTAGAAGAAAGGTTGCAGATGTTGAATCACAAATCTCTAAACTCTAGTTGACTGCTGAAGAAGAAAAGGTTTGATTCAATCTGGGCAGAGACAGCATCTAGTCTTCCATTATTTTTATTGTGGAGAAACAAGAGAAATGGAGCCATATATATAACCGCTAGCCCCTAGAAAAATCTATCTAGATCTGCCCTAGGGGGGTCGACCCCCCTTTATGGGGTCGACCCATGGGTCGACACCCCCTGATGGGGTTCGACCTAGGTGTTGACACCCCCCTTAAGGGGTCGACACCCCTGAGTTGGATTTTTGTCGCCTCCCTAAATTTTCGATTTTGAACTGATTTTTGAATTTCTAGATTAATTATATATAAATATATATTCTTATGCATATATAAACTTCGAACCTTAATAACTTCTTTATACAGCGTCCATTTTACGCAAACCATATGTCTATTTTGACCAGAATTCCGAGACGAACGCAATGGCGCAGTCCGTTTCCCTTAACTCTGAACATTGAATGAGTTATTCTTTAATTTATCATCTTTAGTGTTGTTAAAATAATGGGGTGTTACATTCTACCCTACTCAAAGGATTTCGTCCCCGAAATCTCCAAGTTAAGAAGAATGTCTATCCTAACATCCACATCCATCTACTCATCCACCAATCACATGCATCCATTGTGCTTAAATGATTTCTAATGATTATGTAAACATATGCAAAGGTGTGTATATATGTCCTAATACCAATGCGAAGATCAGGCGGTCTACTATTTAGTCAACCTCCTTAATGCAATATATGCTAATGCCATGAATCCAACATGTACGCTAATAATCCTATTATGATTTGTAAGTTCTATATGTGTGCATAATCATCCATCCAAATCAACATCCATATGATGATACACCATTTCCATCCATAAAAAGAAAAAAATGCACATACATCCATACGCAATATGAGAGTGATTGAGCCGATCTAGTGCCTAATGTGTGTGTATATGCATCCACAAGCAACCACTAGCAAACGCTTGCATCCACTTGTATCCATCAAATATAACATGTTTTCAAACACATGTTTACATCCATGGGATTCCTACCTAAAGGTCAAAGATTCAATCGATAGAATACACTCAAATGATAGAAACAAGCATGAATAAAAGCTTTAGGAAGGAAGTTAAGAACATACCCTCGAAAAGAAAAAGGTACGAAGCACGAATCTTGTCTTTGATCTCCCAAGTTGCAGTTTCTGGGTTATCTCCCCACTGAACCTTCGTCAACTTGACTTCTCTTTTGCGTAGCTACTTAACTTCTGATCCAAGGATACGGGTAGGAACTCGTCTGACTGTCGCCTCCCGTTCCACCTCTACTTCTTCCAATATACTCGGCTCAACTACTTCTACAGTATCATGCAAGCACTTCCGCAAATGAGAAACATGGAAAACATCATGAACACTGGACATTCTCTCCGGTAGCTTTACTCTATAGGCCATTTTGCCAATATTGTCTATTATGGGAAATGGTCCTACGAATCTTGGTGCCAACTTCCCTATAGAACCAAAGCGAACCACATTCCTCAAAGGTGACACTTTAATGAAAACCATGTCTCCTACCTTAAACTCGATGTCAGTCCTTCTCTTATCTGAGTAGGACTTCTTCCTATCCTAAGCTGTCTTCGTTCATCGTCTAATATGATCAATCTTTTCGGACGTCCCTCTAACCATATCTGGTCCAAGCAGTAGTCTTTCTGTAGATTCCCACCAACAAGTCGGTGACCTACAGGCTCGTCCGTACAATGCTTCGAAGGGTGCCATGCCAATGCTAGCTTGATAATGGTTGTTGTAGGCGAACTCCACTAAAGGAAGATGTTCTTCCCAAGTCCCTTCGAAGTCTAGGATACACAGCCTTAAAAGATTCTCAAGAACTCTATTCACACTCTCTGTCTGTCCATCGGTCTGAGGGTGATAAGTAGTGCTTAAACACAATTGTGTACCTAATTCTTCTTGCAAGCTCTTCCAAAATTCACTGGTGAAATTGGGGTCACAATCACTTACGATGTTGGAAGGTACTCCATGAAATCGGACTATCTCACGAACGTAAACTGCTGCCAACCAAGATGTCGTCCTCTTACTCTTAACTAGAATGAAATGAGCGCTCTTAGTAAGTCTGTCTACTACAACCCAAATACTGGTATTGCCTTTCTTTGATCTAGGCAAACCATATATAAATCCATAGGGAGGCTCTCCCCTTTCCACTGCGTGACCTTCAAAGGATGAAGTAAACCACCGGGCTTCTTTTGCTCAGCTTTAACTTGCTGGCTAACCAAACATTGAGAAAAAAATTTAGCCACATCATTCTTTATCCCAGCCCTAAAGAAAACCCTCTTCATATCCTTATACATCTTATTGCCACCTGGATGAATAGTCATCTTAGAATGATGGGCTTCCTCTAGGACTATCTTTAAAAGACTCCCAGTTTAGGGAACACAAAGCCTCCGATCTCATCGCAACCACCCTTTATCGTTTATGGAATATCTACTGAGGTTACTAGAAGTTTCCCCTTTACTGAGCTTATCCAAGATGTCTAAAATATGTGGATCCTTTCGTTGTGAAACTTCTATCTGATCCATAAGAGTAGGTCGCAAGTCCTGTGATGCAAATAAGCCAGACAAAAACTCGGTGGAGGGTCTAAAGTCAAAAGACGATATAAACTCCAAGCTTTTCCTTTCCATAAACAAAGGACTTAAGGCCATCCTCTTCTTACTCAGTGCGTCTGCTACTACATTACCCTTACCAGGGTATAAGCAATCTCGAAGTCATAAGATGCTTGGAACTCCATCCACTTTGTTTCCTTAAATTAAGATCCTTTGGCGAGAACAAGTACTTAAGAGATTATGATCGACGTACAAGTCGAACTTCTCTCCAAGCAAATAATGATGCCACGTCTTAAGCGTGAATACTATGGCAGCAAGCTCTAAGTCATGGATAGGGTAGTTCTTCTCATGAACCCTTAGCTGTCTACCCCCATAGCATACTACCCTTCCCTCTTGCATCAGAACCGCACCAATCCCTGTACGACACGCATCAGTGTAAATTGGGAACACTTTGTTTTCTTCGGGCAAGGTCAAGACTGGGGCTGTTAACAGAGCACTCTTCAGTCGCTGGAAAGCAATATCACAATCTATATCCCATGAAAACACCTTATTCTTCTTTGTCAACCTGGTGAGTAAGGCTGATATCTTTGCGAAGTCCTTAGTGAACTTCCTATAATAGCCTTCCAATCTAAGAATGCTACTCACTTCCGTTGCATTCTTAGGAATTTGCAAATCTTGAACTGCAACTGCCTTTATGGGATCTATTGCTATCCTATCTTTAGAGACCACATGCCCTAGAAATCTCACCTCTTTTCTCCAAAAATGGCATTTGGAGAATTTCGCCTTAAGCTGATGCGCATGCAGAGTTTTCAAAACCTCTCTTAAATGTTGGGCATGCTCTTCCTCGCTCTTTGAGAAGATCAAGATATTATCAACAAAGACCACGACAAATTTATTTAGAAACTCCCAAAACACCCTACTCATCATATCAATAAAGTAAGCGGGTGCATTTCGTCAACCCAAAAGGCATAACGAGCCATTCAAAGAAACCATCTAGAGTCCTAAAAGCGGTCTTGTCTATACTGTCCTCGGCCACCCTCAACTGATGAAATCTCGTAGCCAATTCTAATAGAGAGAAAACTGATGCCCAAACGAGCTGGTCAAACATATCATCTATCCTTGGGAGTGGGTGCCTATTCTTCTTTGTGAGTTTGTTCAACTCTCTATAATCCACACATAAGCAAAGTGAACTATCCGCCTTAGTTGTGAATACTACCAAAGCACCCCATTCAGATATTCTTCGCCTAATAAACCCTTTCTCAAGTAGCTCCCCTACTTGCTTACTAAGCTCCCGCCTTTCTCTTGGAGCCATACGGTGCACAGGGAATGCAACTGGCTTTGAATTGTTTACCAAGTATATACGAAAGTCGATCTCACGCCTCGGAGGTAAGCCCCAAACCTCCTAAAAAACATTAGAATACTCAGGAACTACTAGTACAGATTGCAGATCATCGATAGATTCATCCAGAGACTCTACGAAACTAAGCATGACAGACCCCTTAGGGTCACAAGAAATCTCGAGGGTCTTCCCATGGCCAGTCAAAAGTCTAACGACCCTCCTCTCATAATCTAGAATGGAACAATACTTGGATAGCCAATCCATCCCTAGAATCAAAGCATAGCCCATAAAACTGAGCACATGTGCATCACACTCAAACTCGACGCCAAACACAGTTATTCTCAAACCCCAACAAATCTTGGACAAATGAGCCAAACCACCAATGGGGCTTGAGACAACAATGGGATCCACTACCATACTAGTATTAAGGTGCAGAGACTCAACTACAGAATCAGATATAAATGAAAGCGAAGTGCCGGAATCAAAAAAGAGTTATAATAGGATGATTGGAAAGAGAAATCAAACCTTCCACGGAAACTTTCCTCCCTCGATCTGGAGCATTGACCACGAAAGCATGCACTTGCCCTCCAGAAGTTCCTGCCCTTTGACCTTGTCCTTGCTTCTTCGGGCACTCCTTAGAAAAGTGTCAGACCTCTCCACGACTGTAGCAAGCATTATTCCTTCTTTTGCAGTCCTTGATCAAATGACCCTCACTTCCGCAATTATGGAACTTCCTCTTATCCTTAGCCTTGTCATTCTTTCCACCTTTCTTTGTTGTTGTTTGCTGTTGTCCCTTCTTGGGCCATACTTTCTTGTTTTGTGTTTCCTCAACCTTAACTTCCTTCTTGTCAGATGTATCTTCCTCATGCATCAAGGCCATATCAACGAGCCTTTCAAAAGTTGCTCCCATTGGAATATGAGACATAGCTAACCCATAAAGGGGTTCATTCAGTCCTCTAGCAAACCGCAACGCTTTCTTATGCGGAGTATCCACTAGCTCCAACCCAAACCTCGCTAGTTGGTTGAATTTGTTAACATACTCTTTGACCGTCATGCCTCCTTGCTTGAGTGCCAAAAATCTTTCCATTTGCATGCTTTTCTCAGCTTGAGAAATAAACATTTCAAACCTTTACCTGAAATCATCCCAAGTCTCCACTGGACGCCCTTCTTGCGTCACTTCACACCAGAATGAAGCTTCATCTTTCAGTAGCCAAGCAACTAACTGAATCTTCCTATAATTGTCCACTTCGAAAATTCCAAATAGATCCTCCATCTCTTTGATCCAATTCCTTGCTGCTACGAACGTATCCGTTCCATGGAACGGCTTTCCTCCCTTAGCACAGAAATCTTTGCTGATCTTAGAGAAATTATCTGCACGTGGAGGAGGAGGAACGACGGGTGCAGCTGGGGGAGGAACGTCCGCTTAACCAACAGCAGGCGTCGTGGCCTGTAGATACCTACGGAACCAGACTGGTATCGTAACGCCCTCAGGAATATTAGGTTCCCCAGACATACTGAAAAGAAAAGGAAAGGGATTCAGACCAAGGATCGAATGATATTACATATGGATTTGGGGAATATGTTTTTTAAAACAGACTTTTCTTTTAAATTTTTTTTTTGAAAATAATTTTCAAAATCTTTTATTTAATCTGGTGACTTTCAACTCTGATGCCAAGTGTGACACCCCATGTTCATTAATGTCACTCATTAAGAGAATGCATTAAGTTTAGTGAAGCATTATAGGTAAACAGAAACAGAAAAATTACAAGATAGAAATAAAATAGAAGCGGAATTAAAAACTTTTATTAATCATAAGGCATAACTTCGTGGTTCAAAATATCATGAGCCTGAAAATACGTAAACCCAGTACATCATCTTAAACATTTCCATCTTGTACTTAAAATATCAGAGTACAGTAATAAAAGAAATATAATTCCCCAAACTAAAACATAGCCATAGTAGAAAGGATATGAGTTCGAGCAATACATCTATACAGCTCCAAGCAAGATGAAAGCAGAATCTAGATCAAGCTTGAGTATTCCCACCTTGAGAACCTGGGGGAGGGGGAACGGAAGAGAAAGAAGAACAAACAAAATGGGTCAGACATAAAGTCTGGTGAGTCCAGTTACTTTTAGCATATAAATAAGTAAAAGTATCATGACAGTCATATAAAGTGGACAAGAGAGATAACATCATAATAGGAAGGTATGACAAGGTAAACAGGACAAACATGATGGAGTATACTACACTTCTCTAATGATTTCTCGGCACCAATACTAGTATCTTATTAACAAGATGATCCCTAACAAGTATAAGATGGTAGACTTAGGTGTACTTCCAATGAGAGGTTTTCATCCCATACAATCAACAAGCAGCCCAACATACCGGAGTTACCCCAAAGGGTATTAGCGGGCTTCCCAACATAACAGAGTCTAGGTGTAACCTAATTACTACCCTAGTCGATCAGCTCCCTACTCCCTAAAGTGGCAACCCTTCGTTTTTAGGATGTGCACAACCATATCTACAGGTGCATGGAGTTTAAACCTCCTCTGCCAAACCTATGCACGCACATGACCCCATTCGGAATGCGCTACCCACACCGTCCCCTACATTTGGATCTCTTACAATCAGACTAGTAAGCGTGCCCTGACTCCGAACTAGTTCGGAGTACTCTTTTGATACCTATATATGGGTTACTGATTGAAACGGGTCCCACCCACAAGATGATACAAGCTTCCCCCTATGCTTGCATCCCCACTAGGTTTTCCACAGGTTAGGCCGTACCAGAATAAATGATTGCACAACCCCACATGTTAAGTTTGTGGGCCTATATCTATATAAGTATTACCCACCCACCTAAGATTTACTTAACCCACCCATTGTTCCAAACAAGTTTACTTAACCCCTGCTCAAGTTATATGTTAATCCCAATGGATTCAACTAGGTTAAGCATTCAAGTTCATTACCATACTCATTTATGGTTATAATGTGCTAGACCTCCCACACTAAGCCTATCACTTGTGGATGCTGGATATGTCGGTCGGTTCTGGGGTTACCCCTAAGGGTATTAATAGGCTACCCAACATTCCGAAGTCTAGATGTACCCTAATTACTAACCTAATCGATCGGCTCCTCACTCCGTAGATACCCTGTGTTGGCCCTACAATAGGGTGTATCACTCCCTAAAGTGGCAAACCATCGTTTTCAGGATGTGCACAACCATATCTAAGGTGTCACGACGTCTAAACCTCCTCTACAGTGCCCACGCATGCATATGACCTCGTCGGAATGCGCCGCCCACACCGTCCACCATGTTTGGATCTCTTACAATCAGACCAGTAAGCGTGCCCTGGCTCTGACCTAGTTCGGAGTACTCGTTTGATACCTATACATGGATTACTAAATAAAACGGGTCCCCCACACAAGATAATTCAAGCTTCCCCTTGAGCTTGCATTCCCACTAGATTTTCCACAGGTTATGCCATACCAAAGTAAAAGATTGCATAACCCCATAGGTTAAGTTTGAGGGCGTATATCTATATAAATATTACCCATCCACCCAAGATTTACTTAACCCACCCACAGTTCTAAACAAGTTTACTTAACCCCTACTCAAGTTATATGTTAATCCCTATGGATTCAACTAGGTTAAGTATTCCAATTCATTACCATATTTATTTATGGTTATAATGTGCTAGACTCCCACATTAAGCCTATCACTTGTGGATGCTGGATATGTCGGTCGGTTCCAAGTAGACTTCTTCCATAAGTCAGACTTAACCTCATGTCTTAACACGTCTCGTGTTTATGCACTTAGACCCTCACATTAGATTCACTACTTGTGGTCGTTGTATATGCCAGTCGGTTTCGGGTAAACTTCCACCACAAGTGTAATCTAACCTCGTGTCTAAGCGCGGTTACAGTTTCTAATTAGTGTAATTCTAGGCATTTCAATTATTAACCAATTATTCCTATGTCGTTATAGGTTTTCATGCCACTTTCCCAAGTTATGTTCATAATGAATCATATGCCCCAAATTTAGGTCTTTAATCACAAGTTGATTTATGCCCCTAACTTCATGTTCATATATTTCATCCAAGTTATGCCTAAAATTCTAATTACAAATTATGCCCAACTTTATCGTTTTCCCCTCGTTCCCAATTTAATGCGTTTGCATATTTCAGCGGCATGCCTAGGCTCGAAGGTAGCCTGGCTATATAAAATTAAAAAGGGGAAAAGTAGAGGGAAAAGGAAAAAATGATCATACTAACAAGGTGGACATATAATGGCAGAAATAGGCATAAGCATATAATGGCATAATGACACGATAGGCATACAGGAACAGATCTGATAAACATGTGACCATAGAACTGATTCTAACATAATACGGACATCATAAACAGGCATGATGAGATTTGAACAATGAATATCCAACTAGTAACAATCTGATTTAGCCATAAACATAATAGAAACCGGCATGAGGTGATATGAACAGTGAATTGATCTATAATAATGGCAGATTTGACATGATAAATAGGTATAGTTTCAGATCTAGTTTCATAGTCATGTCAGAATAACTTGGATATAAAGGTTATAGCAGAGCTGTTATGATTCACATAGTTACAGGCATAGATTTAAATTCTAGTCATGTCAATATTTACTTCTAAATTATTTAGATTTAAAATTAACATAGACTCACAGTATTTGGATCTAGAAAAATAGAAGAAAGGTTGTAGATGTTGAATTACAAATCTCTAAACTCTAGTTGACTGCTGAAGCAGAAAAGGTTTGATTCAATATGGGAAAAGACAACATCTACTCCTCCATTCTTTTTAGTGTGGAGAAACAAGAGAAATGGAGCCATATATATAGCCACTAGCCCCCAGAAAAATCTGTCTAGATCTGCCTTAGGGGGGTCGACCCCCCTTTATGGGGTCGACCCATGGGTTGACACCCCCCTTATAGGGTCGATCCAGGGGTCGACACCCCCTTAAGTGGTTGACACCCCTGAGCAGGATTTTTGCCACCTCCCCAAATTTTCAATTTTGAACTGATTTTTGAATTTCTGGATTATATATATATTCTTCTTATGCGTATACAAACTTCGAACATTAATAACTTCTTCATACGGTGTCCGTTTTACACAAACTAGGTGTTTATTTTGACCAGAATTCCAAGACGAACGCAATGGCACAGTTCGTTTCCCTTATTATGAACATTATATTAGTTTTTTTAATTTATTATCTTTGGTATTGTTAAAATTACTAGGTGTTACATCAGACGACATTGCCTGGAGAGGGAGCAGGGAAGGGTCGGTCGGTCGATGAGGCCGATCGATGTACATTTATCCCTCTAAATTTAACCGCCATGGTACGGTAGATCATGAATACAACAAAGGGAATAAAAATGAAGATTGGAGGATCGACCGAAGACATACGTCTTTCATAGGTAACATTCTATAGGCAGGATTCCCTAGAAGATTGAATATTCCTCATATGAACCATTACGAAGGAACCACCGACCTGCAACAACATTTGATGAGGTATTCATGGCATTTGGTGGTGACTGTAGCTCTAGACACCATCAAATGCAAGAATTTCTCGATTTTTCTTAGTGGAGTAGTGCTCATGTGTTTCACTCATCTTCCCCCGAGGTCGGTCCCAAGCTTCAAAGACTTAATCGAAAAATTCTTGAACCAGCTCCATCTCCACGCCTCTAAGTCGAAGCATGTCATGGCTCTTTTCATAGTAAAGCAAGGAAGGAGTGAATCCCTAAGGAACTACCTTAATCGTTTCAACCGGGCTGCCACCGAAGTAAATAACACGAGACAGTTTGGGTGGTCATGCTTGATGGAATTGACAAAAGGATGGAGATCAAGAAATATCTAACCGGGAAGCCATCCACGACCATTGAGATGTTCTGTGAAAAGGATTACATTTGATTGCGGTAGGAAGATGCGTAGTTGGATGAAGAGGATGAGCCAAAACACATGTCTACCCAACCTATTCAGAGCAGTGTAGCAGTCAAGCAGTCCGGAGATAGTTCTGGGAAGGTAGAGTTAAATGTTGGAAACTGTAGTAAACGAAATGGTTACGAACCAAAGAGAGCCAATGGAAACCCTGGACAAAGATGTAATTCTAGGAAGCGACTCTGGTTCCAAGTTTTTGAAAGTTATACAGCGTTGAATGACACACTGGAGAACTTTTATCTCAATACATGCAGTACAGTTTAGTGCGAAAAGCCGCCCTTGCATGAGCCTACGGAAAAAGTATAGGCGACGGGGAAATTTTGTTTGTTCCATGAGATTTATGGGCATACGACTAATGAATGTCGTCACCTTCAGGACATAGTGGAGAAGTTGATTTGTGAGGGGAAGCTTGATGAGTACAAAGTTTCCCCAAGAGACAAGGGCGAGGGACTTCGGTGCCTAAACAATGTTAGGTGGTGCTTAGGGACACAACCCAAGAAAAGGGAAAGGGGATAGTGATCAAAACAATTGTTGGAGGACCTCACCCAACATGGCATGGCGTTCAGACTATGGAACATTATGTAAACTCCGCAAAGCATCTAGACGTGGTGGAGACAAGCACCCCTGAAGTTTCAAGTCCTATAAAGCAAAGAAGGACGATGACATCATTTTCCACGATCGGGAGTCAATCGGTGTAGAAGCCTCGAGCATCGATCCGTTGGTCATAACAACCATTATTTGCCCAACCACAGTATGAAAGGTCTTGGCCGACAGCGGGAGCTCGACAAGCATATTTTTCAGACATGCCTATGACCAGATGAAGTTAGAATTTAAGGACTTGAATCCATGCACAAGTCAAATACGTGGTTTCAATGGGTCGTCCACTGAGCCTGTCGGTGTGATTGTCCTATCAGTAGAACTGGGAGATGGAGACCGTAGGAGAGTACAGATCTTGCCGTTTATTGTGATGAATATTAACTCTTAATACAATGCACTCTTAGGGCGACCGATCCTAGCTGAGTTTAGATCTTGTATTGCTTCTTGGTGTCTGCTTTTGAAATTCCCGACCGATGGAGGGATCGGGACAGTGCAAGGAAATCAAGTAACGAGGCGAGCTTGCTATTTGATAGAATGGAAAGAGCTGCGAAGCAAAAGTAGCAAGGAATCATAGGATACCCCCTCCCCCCAGCGGAAGGGAAGGAAGCATAACAATTACATAAAAATCCAGGCCGAGACCGTCCATCTTCCAAATCGAGGACATCGACCGAAGAGAGGGCGAAGAACCGGAATGTAGGAAGGCAGCCCCGAATGAAACTACTGTGGAGATCTCAATTGACGATAATGACCCGACGAGGGTTTTGAAGATTGGATCTCATCTTGAACCCTCCGAACAGGTGGTTGAACGAACTCCTCTGTGCTAACCTTGACGTGTTTGCATGGTCCCATGCTAACATGTATGGTATTTCACCCTCCATCATGACTCATCCTCTTAGCATTGACCCGAAGTATACCCCTGTGGAGCAGAAGAGGCGGATGCTCGGCCCGGAGAGGTCCGCCGCCTTGAAGGAGGAAATTAGAAAGCTCCAAGAAAATGGGTTTATCCTAGATGCGACTTACCCCAAATGGATAGCCAACCCAGTACATATGAAGAAGGAAAATGGGAAGTGGCAAACTTGTATCGACTTCTCCAACTTAAGCAAAGTTTGACCTAAAGATAGCTTCTCATTGCCTAGGATTGATCAGTTGGTCGACTCAACTACCGGGGATGAAATCCTATCATTTATCAACGCTTATTCAGGGTACTATCAGATTGCGACGCACATACCAGACCAAGAATATACTAGCTTCATAATAGATCTTGATTTACATTGTTACATAGTCATGCTTTTTGGATTGAAGAATGCTGGGGTGACTTATAAGCGTTTAGTCAACATGATGTTTCATGATTAGATAGGAAGAACGATGGAGGTGTACGTAGATTATATGTTGGTGAAGTCGAGGCAGTCATCCAATCACGTTAGGGAATTATCAGAAAGTTTCGACATCCTCCGAAGGTATGGGATGGAGCTCAACCCTTGAAGTGTTCCTTCGGGGTAGCATTGGGAAAGTTCTTGGGTTTCATAGTTAGCTCTCTAGGGATCGAAATCATTCCTGATTAGATTTTGGCCATCTAGGGAATCAAGGAACCTAAAAGAATCAAAGAAGTGCAAAGTTTGGCAGGCAAGGTCGCAGCAATGGGTCGATTCATATCCAAGACAACCAACAAGTGCTTGCCCTTCTTTGAATTGATCAAAAGAGGGAAATGAAACTTCTCTTGGACACCTGACTGTGTCGAAGCCTTTCAGAACTTGCTCGACCATCTGGAGAAACCTCCCATCTTATCCAAAACAATCGACAATGAAGACCTATTTGTGTATTTGGAATTATCCGCACATGCAATCAGCTCATTCCTAATCCATGAGGAAGATCAGATACAACGACCGGTTTATTATATGAGCAAGAAATTGATAGAGTTGAACGCAACTATCAAAAAATTGAAAATCTCGCCTATATTCTGCTGATTGCATCATGAAAGCTTCGACATTACTTCCAGACCCATCCTATCAAAGTGTTCACCGACCAATCGCTACGACAAGTCTTGCAACGACCTGAGGCCAGTAGGAGACTTGCTCAGATGGAACATCAAGCGGAGTCAGTTAGGCCTGACTTTTGTCCCGCAGAAATCCATATGGGGGCAACCGTTAGCCAATTTCATAGCCGAGTTCAACACTCCGGAGGATGACAGCTTGGAGATAATACCAAGCCTCCGGACACCAAGTTGAGATCAGACACTTGGAAATTATACACAGATGAGGCCCGTAACGATCGACGGTTTGGCACTGGCATAGTATTGTTATCCCTCGAAGGGCGGTCAATTTATTTTTCCTTAATAAATTTCTTGGCTACCAAAAATGACTCCGAGTACGAAGCCGTGATTGCCAAACTCAAACTTGCGCTAGACTTAAGAATAACATCACTTAATATTTTCTGTGATTCTCTACTCATTGTGTTTCAGGTTCGAAAGGTATATCAGACTAAAGGTGTCAGACTTGCTACCTATCTTAAACAGGTCGTGGATTTGCTAAATGGCTTTGATCAATAAAGCATCCCCCACATTCACAGAGAGGAAAACCAGAAGGCGGATAGATTGTCAAAACTCGCTAGTTCTGGCAACCCAAGTGAAGAAAAGTTGGTTCCTATAGATACTCTGAGAATTCCGAGCATCAATTAGATGGAGGTTTATCAAACAGAAGTCAAACTTGAAAAAGAATTTTGGATGACTCCCATCAATAATTTTCTCCTACAAGGCACTCTTCCCAAAAGAAGGAATGGAAGACGTGCCCTCATGCGGTAAGCCTCCAGGTACACCCTCCTACAAGACCAACTCTATAGGAGGGGATTTTCCATTCCAATGCTTCGATGTGTGGCTAATGATGATGTCAAAAGAAAATTGAGAGAAGTGCATGAAGGAGACTGCAGCGCACATATAGGAGAGCAAACCCTGTCTAAGAAAGTGCTGCGATATGGATACTTTTGGGGGACTGTCAGCAAGGATGCAACCAATTATTCTAGACGAAGTGATAAATGCTAAAGGTTTGCTTAAATCCCATGAAGCCCCACCGACAGAGCTTACTCAAATGGTCAGCCCTTAGTCGTTCGCCATTTGGGGAATAGATATTATTGGGAGCCTGCCAATCTCTGAAGGAGGTGCAAAATATGTGATCACGACAGTAGACTACTTTACAAAATGGACGACGATAACAATGATCACGACAAAGCGAGTCATCAATTTTATTGTCAGGAATACTATATGTCGGTTTGGTTTACCTGGACTATCATAACTGAAAATGGGACTCAGTTTGACAACTCGGAGTTCAGAGACTTTTGTGAATGATATCACATCGAGAAGAAGTACAGCGGTTGCACATCCACAATCTAATGGATAAGTTGAAGCAGTCAACAAAATTATTAAAACTATCTTGAAGAAGCGATTGGAACGAGCCAAAGGAAAATGGGTCGACGAGCTCCCTTTACCCCTTTGGGGGTATCAGACCACCTATAAGACTGCCACTGGCCATACTCCATTTGCCTTGTCTTACGGATCAGAAGCTTTCATGCCCATATAACTTGAAGTTCCTTCCAATAAAACTGCATAGTATGATCCGTTATCAAACAAAGTCCTTCTCTTACAATCGTTAGACGTGATTGATGAAAGAAAGAGAAGAAGAAGCAAACCTTTATGCCGAAGCTCACCAGCGGAGGGTCGCCTGATATTACAACAAGATGATCCGATACAAAACCTTCGACGTTGGTGATCTTGTCCTAAAATGGATCTTCCTGACTCCAGTATATATAGGCCCCAAGTGGGAAGGGGCCTATGTCATCCAACAGAAGCTTAATAATGAAACCTTCAGGCTAGCCACTGTTGATGTAGAACTTTTTCAGAGAGCATGAAATGCGGAGCAATTACGACCTTATCTTTCTTAGAACTTTTAGTTTTCTTATTATTTTATCTATTTGAGCATTGTAATAAGGTGTGTCTTAACACCCATAATAGTTTATGAATAAAAGCTCCTTTCCTGCTCTAACTTATTATTGTAATGACTGAATGATGTGATTCGACCGACATTAAGTCAAATGCTAACACCCAGCCTAGCGATCCAAGTCATAACGAGTCGACCTCGTTCAAGAGCCAGTGGGGATATGGGAAGACTAATTTTGAGCTTGATATTGACGCTCGAACCTTCAGACCTTACTTCATTGAATAAAAGTAAGGATGACGCTGATTTAAAAGACATGACAGTCTGTTTAGAACAACACTGGTTCTCTTGACCTGAGAAGGAGTATAAAATTACGGACGGGTGTGAAAGGTGCATCCTAACTAAAGACTGCTCGATCCTTGAAACTCTAACCCTTAATGACTAGAGGGAGAGTATAAAAAGACCCACGTATTCCTAACAATGATCGTTCAACCCTCGAATTGGTCGATCCAATCTTGGGGTCAAAGGGAAAACTTGACGACCGAACCGATCCCCCACGATACTGGGGGCATGAGGATATACCAGTGATCCGACTACGAGTTTCGCCTAAGAAACTCCTTGAGTTCGGAATAAATTGGGTACTTTGTTATTATTACCCTAGGGATTTCTCAAATACTCAGACACATTAATAATACAAGCATTTGGAGACATTGAAACATTGTGTGATGGCCCGCGCCGCACCAGCCGACATTTCCAATGAAAGTGTGATGTGCCAATGCTCGACTAGCATGGGACGGTCGCCAGAGAAAGGTAAAGAAAAGAATTTGAACTAATAAGGAACTTGTAGAATGTCTCACAGCGCATGGGATAAAATATTGTAATAACATAACTTTGACATAAAACAGGCGAGACAGTGTATAAGCTGAAAACTAAACCATCATTGCAACGGAAATCTAAAATACAGCTTATGTTCCACATCATCATTATTACAACTATTAAAACTGTCTCTAAAGCAAAATTAGAAAGGTACACTACTAATGCCCAAAGTAATGACCAGCAGCGACACAGGGAGAATATATGTAGATAATACGTAGGAGCCTCATGCTCGTCTCCGGATCAGCTACTCGTGCATAACCAGCTAACCTGTCTCTAGTCTGCTCATTTAGGAGCACCCAGAGTAATAAGAAGAGACATAAAACTCTGGGCCAGACAAAAGTCTGGTATGAGCGATAAGCAGCAAAACAGAACAATAACAGGTATACATAACCATACCTGAACCTGGACATACAACAAAGAGTTAGCACAACAGGATGTACAATACTCTAAGGTGACACTAACACATGGTGTAAAGATCTGGGGAAGGGGGTGTGCATGTCATGGTGATAGCAAACATCAAACATAGCAATCATCCTCACATCTCTCACTCAGTGCTTAAAGCATACAATATCCACCACTTTGATCACCCAATTCTTTGTTATGATCACTCTGCCCCGTGGAGTCATGACAACTCCACTGCACTGATCCGTAACCACAAATACTTTACTATTTCCACTCTGCCCCATGGAGTCATAACAACTCCACTGCACTGGCTCATAGCCCTGCTAGGATCACTTTACCCCATGGAGTCATAATAACCCCACTGCACTGATCCATAGCTACTAATCTGTCTCTCAATGGTGAGTCAAAGCTATAGACATCGATAACCCCTTTGCACACGTCCCGCAGCAAAGTCCAATTCATGAAGTTAACTCGTTGGTTCCCATCTGGGTCCTGAGTTCTACCTCCCATTTGGACTACCTTTGCATCTCGGGTTTTGGTCTCCTCCGGATCGGTTTGGAAACAAGCTTCCATCTTGATCGGTCCTCTTCTCCTCGTTCGGGTCGGGTCGTGAGTTCCTTCTAGGTCAGGTCGGTTTGTGGCGCCTGCTCCAAAGCATCGGATTGGTTCGGGTGTGCAAGCACGGTTCGTGGCCCACCAAGCGGTTCAGGTCGTGTTCCTTAGAGTGGTTTGGATTGGTCCGCCCTTCTTCCAATAGGTCGGGTTGGAGCTGAATGGTGCTCCAGGGTTCGGGGCAAGCGGTTCGGGTCGGAGAACTTCAAGCTTCGTGGCTCCACCAGCGATTCGTGGGAAAGGGGAGCTTCACGACCGGGTCGGGTCGTACTTCCTCCCTCCGATCCAATCCGGTTCCTACACAATTTTCTACAACTTTTCCAGCGACTGTTTTACGCCATATGGCGGCGTTTTCTACCATTCTAACTTTTCTAATCAATCACAAAGCATACAATAAAGTCATAGAAATATATACAATCAACCATAAACACCAAAACGATGAATAATCATGCCAATATGAATCAAACATACCCAAAACCCATGGTTTTCCCCTTAATCATGTTTAAGTATAACTAATGATAGTATTAGCAAACTTACTCCAAATTAACCCAAATTTTTATCAGAGACCAAAAATAATATTTAGAATTTTCAATTTTTTCCAGATTTTTTTGAGCCATAATTTCGCTAATTATCACTAATCACCTGTAATTAGCCGTAATTAGTGAAAAACAATGCAAATCACTTACCTTAGCCACAACTAATTTATAGATTTGAAAATATCTCTGACTTGGGTAGAATCTCTATGCAACAGAGCAGCTCCAACTCTGATTTGGTGTTGATTTGCCTTCATTTGATGTAGATCTTCTTAATTAGTGATTAGAAGGTGATTTGAGATGATTTTAGAAGATGGAGTCCATGGCTAGGGTCAGCGAAATGTTTTAGGCAGCTGAGAAAATGAAATAAAATCGTTTCCTAACTGATTTCAGCCTCACCATAACCCTAATTCCGAAATGGGTTATGGGCCTAGCTGTTAATCAACTTAATTAGGCCCGGTTAACCTGTTTTTCACTTTCCAAACCTTATTCCGGCCATATCTCACAAACAGTAAGTCTGTTTGATCAATGTCACCACTATATGGAAAGGTAAAACATCATCCGAATCCAATAGAAATGGTTTCAGGTCAAAACTCTGTACCAATCAAAAGTTATAGGCAAAACAAGATTCGCTAGGGCAAAAAGGTCATTTAAAAATCGGTAAAAATCACGAACATTGGAAATGACACCAATAGTCGTTCCCCAAAGTTACACAATCACACGACTTCGTATGAAAATGAAATAAATATTCTACGACCCTCTGATATGTAGAATATGGGTCGTTACATTCTTCCCCCATAAGAAATTTCACCCCCGAAATTCCCTAATTAAAGCATACAACGGGTCCCGCATGCCTAACAGCCATTTATAAACAATCAAACATACACAACAAGCACAACAAGCCTACCCTAGCATGCAGCTTACTAACAAGGGAAAAAACTATACTATTAGAATCTTACCAGGCAAAGAGTTCTAGATGCGATCCCCTTATGCCCTTCTCTGTTTCCCAAGTACAGTAACTGTCATTATCGCCCCCACTGAACCTTGACCAGTTTCACCGCCTTCCTTCGAAGTTGCTTCGTATTGCTCTCGACAATACGGATCAGCTTGCGGTTCCCAACCGTCTCGGGTTCTACTTCGATGTCATCTAACTGATCCGGTGAAATAGCCATATCGGGGTCGTGCACGAATTTCCTTAACTGGGAAACATGAAATACGTTGTGAACTCCCGCCATCTTGTCTGGCAACTCTACTTTATATGCTAAATTCCCAGCTTGCTCAAGAACTGGGAATGGACCAGCAATCTTGGTGCTAACTTGCCTCTCCTGCCAAATCGAATCACGCTCTTTAACGGAGAAATCCTGACAACCACCAAGTTACCAATGGAGAATTTTAGATCTCTTCTCCTCTTATCAGCATAACTCTTCTGCATATCTTGAGCAGCCTTCATTCGCTGTTGGATAACCCTGATCTTGTCTGAAGTTTCTCTTATCACTTCTGGCCCAAGCACGAATTTCTCACCAGTTTCTAACTAACACGATGGTGAGTTGCATGGTCTTCCATATAAAGCTTCAAATGGAGCCATACAAATACTAGATTGATAACTATTATTATAGGCGAATTCCACTAGATGCAAATAGTCGTCCCGAGACCCTCCAATATCTAATATGCAAGCTCTCCAGAGATGTTCTAGTACTCTCAACCTCTCCGTCTGACCGTCCGTTTGAGTATGGTATGCAGTATTGAGATGTAATTCTTACCCTAAAGCCTCTTGTAAGCTCTTCCAAAATCCACTAGCGAACAACGGATCTCGGTCACCCATAATGCCTTTGGGTACTCCAAGAAATCTCACTACCCACTTCACATACAGTTCTGCTAACTTAGGTGTTGTTCTATTCGACTTGACGGGTGTAAACCTTGCACTCATGGTCAAGTGGTCCACAGTCACCCAAATGCTATCATGGCCCAATCTAGTCCTTGGTAACCCATCAATGAAATCCATTGAGACTTGTTCCCATTTCCATTCTGGAATTTGTAATTGTTGCAAGAAACCACTAGGCTTCTTTTGCTCGGCTTTAACTGGATGGCAATTCATGCACTTAGATATAAACTTCCCAACGTCTCTTTTCACTCCTTCCCAGTAGGAGATCTACTTCATGTCATGATACATTTTGTTACCACTGAGATATATAGTCAGTTTTGAGTGATGACATTCTCTAAGCACTTCATCTCTTAATCCATTGACATTAGGTACAACCAGTCTACCATTCTTTCGAAGCCATCCTTCTCGATCAAGCCCATACTTGTTCATCTCCTCACCGTCGATACATATTTCTGACTTGGAGATGATTTCTAGTAGGTTAGGATCGTCCCTCTTACTGGAACCAATCCGCTCAATCAAAGTTGGTCTAATCGTCAAACTTGCTAACATTTCTGGATCCAATTCGCACTTTGGCCTGAAATCATACCTAGCGATATACTCCAGTTGCTTCCATTCAAGAAACATAGCCCCTAAACTGGCATGTCTTCTACTCCATGCATCGGCTACTGCATTGCCCTTTCCTGGTGTATATGCGATATCAAAATCATAGGAAGTCAAGAATTCTAACCATCCCTGCTGTCGGAGATTTAGGTCCTTCTGAGAGAAAAGATACTTTAACAATTTATGATCAGTAAAAACCTCAAAACTTTCTCCCAAGAGATAATGTCTCCACATCTTCAATGCGAACACGATTGCTGCCAATTCCAAATCGTGGGTAGGATATCTTTTCTCATGCGGTTTCAGTTGTCGACAGGGGTAAGCTACTACCCTACCTCCTTGCATCAATACAGCACATAGTCCGGTACCACAAGCATCCATGTATACCGTCATCTCTTCATTCCCTTTAGGAACGACTAACACTGGCACATGCGTCAACTTTTTCTTTAGACTCTTAAATGCATTTTCACAATTTCCGTCCCAGACGAAAGCTTGATTCTTCTTGGTCAACTGAGTTAACGGTGATGCTATCTTGGAGAAGTCTGGGATAAACTTACGATAATATCTAGCTAACCCCAAGAAACTACTTACCTCTATTGCATTCTTGGGCGTAGACCAATCTTGTATCGTATCCACCTTCGTAGGGTCCACGACAATACCATTCTCTGTAACAACCTGGCCCAAGGATCTCACTTCCCTCCTCCAGAAGTGACACTTAGAAAACTTTGCTTTCAATTTGTGCTTTCTCAACACCTCCATCACTACTCTCAAATGTTCCTTGTGTTCCCCCTCTATCCTCGAATAAACAACTATATCGTCCATGAACACAAGAACAAACTTATTCAATTAATATCAAAATATTCTATTCATAAGTTCCACAAAATATGCTGGTGCATTGGTCAACCTGAATGGCATGACCAACTACTCATAGAATCCAAACGGCGTCCGAAATGCTATTTTAGGAATACACTCAGTTGCTACTCAGAGCTCATCAAATCCTGTCGCGAGGTCCAATTGGGAGATCACTCTTGCTCCCTCCAGTTGATCAAACAAATCATCTATCTGTGGAAGAGGATACTTATTCTTCCTAGTCATTATTCAACTCGCGATAGTCCACACACAAACGAAGGAAACCATCTGCCTTGGTAGCAAATACAACCAGTGCTCCCCACTCGGAGACACTTCTTCTGATAAATCCCTTCTTTAAAAGATCTCTTACTTGCACCCCGAGCACTCTCTTCTCTCTCAGTGGAATACGACGAAATGGCATCACTATAGGTCTGGCATCTTTCACTAAATCAATACGGAACTCAATCTCTCGGTGTGGTGGAAGTCCGGTCAATTCCTCGAAGATATCCGGATATTGGCCAGCAATGGGAATTCCTGCTAACTCGTCCTGCAGGACATCGAGGGAATTTAGAAAATTAGCCATCACCTCATCACTAGATAGGCCACCAAACGAGACTCTCCGCCCATCATCCGCCCTAATAATCACCGAAAATCCCTCACAGTCTACCACCACCCCGTACCTTTGGAGCCAATCGACTCCCAAAATAATGCCAAACCTAGTAAAGCTCAAAACAAAGCAATCACAAGAAAACATATATCCATGACTCGATAAGACCAAATTTTGACAAATCATGCTAAGGCTAGTCGAACCACCGATCGGGTTCGTCAGCGCTAAAGGCCTATCGACTATCTCGGGTTCCAATCCCAACCTATCTACCCGGTCACTAGATATGAAGGAACTGGAAGCCCCAGCATCGAACAATACTCGAACAGGAACATCATAAACAGAAAGCATACCCTGAATATTGACATTCTTTCCTTTCTCCGCCACAATTGGGGCATTCAACGAAGAAGGAACAACACTGATAGCATATACTTTCACAATCTGCTTCTCTTTTGAGGGTTGTGGACATTTATCCTTGTGATGTCCCACTTGGCCGCAGTTGAAGCACTTCTTGTCCGCTGGCTTTGCTCGACGTTATTTAGCATAATGGCCCTTCTTGCTATAGCTAAAGCACTCTACATGATTCCTATCTTTCTTTTTCTGACCATCCCTGATCTGAATCTGCTTCCTTTTATTCTGAATTTATTCTTGCCTCCACCGCTTGCCTGCAGCTTTGGCCCTTCTGTAGATGCAACGAGGACTCCAGTCCTGGGCTTAGGATAAAGGCTCTCTGATCTCAGTGCTTTCCCAACAATCAATTCAACAGTCTCATCAATATGGTTTATAAGCCTTTCCCCCAAGTACTGATCTAAGCCCATTATAAACTTCTCATTCTTCTTCTCGGCAGTATCGATAAGAGATAATCCATAATTCGATAAAGTATCGAACTCAACAATATACTCCGAGACTACCCTACCATTCTGCTTAAGCTCCAAGACCTTCCTAAACAATTCTAATTTCTGAGAAGTTGGGATAAACTTATCACTGAATCGGGCCTTAAACTGATCCCAAGTAGCTTGATCCTCAGGGGTAGCTGCCTTAATAGCGTTCCACCAATTCATAGCCCGTCCTTACAGCTAATGGGATGCTAACTTTCTCTTCATCGCATCATCGATCCCTAAGTCCTCGAAGATGCGCTCACAACTATCAAGCCAATCCTGACCTTCTGTAGCCGATTCCGTTCCATGGAACGACTTCCCACCAAGACTAGTGTAGTCCTTACAGAGCTTGGCGAAATCGGCCCTAGGCGCCTACACCACTGCACCACCACCATTTGCAGCATTAGGGGCTGCTCTCTGAATATACCTAAGCATCTCTCTCATGATGTCAGTGAACATCGTCCTCATATAAGGAGCATTCCTATTATTGGCTCTTGAACCAGTATTCCTTGTATATCGGCTCATCGTTCAATCTGTAAAGAGAAAATTATTAACCATCCCTTCAGTGGTGCCAATGCAGTGCGACTTCATTCCTAGATATACTAATAGTATATATATAGCTTTTGGAAACCAAAATATCACAAATACGCACTATCACATATTTATACTATCTCTCTCTGGTGTCTTTCCTTAGGTTAACTACACAACCTAGAGCTCTGATACCAAGTGTGATGACCTGTCCCGCACCAGCCGAAATTTCCAATGAAAGTGCCCTGCGCCAATGCCCGACTAGCATGGGATGGTCGCCAGAGAAAGGAAAAGAAAGGAATTTGAACTAACAAGGAACCTGTAGAATGTCTCACAGTGCATGGGATAAAATATAATAATAACATAACTTTGACATAAAACAGATGAGACAGTGTATAAGCTGAATACTAAACCATCATAGCAGCGGAAATCTAAAACACAGCTTATGTTCCATATCATCATTATTACAACTTTTGAAATTGTCTCTAAAGCATAATGAGAAAGGTACACTACTAATGCAAAAATTAGTGACCAGCAACGACACAGGGAGAATATATGTAGATAATAAATGAGAGCCTCCTGCTCATCTCCGGATCAACTACTTGGCATAACCCGCTAACTGTCTCTAGTCTGCTCATTTAGGAGCACCCAGAGTAATAAGAAGAGACAAAAAACTATGGGTCATACAAAAGTCTGGTATGAGCGATAAGCAACAAAACAGAACAATAACAGGTATACATAACCATACCCGAACCTGGACCAGCAACCAATGAGTTAGCACAACAGGATGTACAATACTCTAAGGTGACACTAACACATGGTGTAAAGATACGGGTAAGGGGGTTTGCATGTCATGGAGATAGCAGAAATCAAACATAGCAATCATCCTCACATCTCTCACTCAGTGCTTAAAGCATACGATATCCTCCACTTTGATCACACAATTCTTTGTTACGATCACTCTGCCCCGTAGAGTCACTACGACTCCACTGCACTGATCTGTAACCACTAATACTTTGATATGTCCACTCTGCCCCATGGAGTCATAACAACTCCACTGCACTGGCTCATAGCCCTACTACGATCACTTTGCCCCATGGAGTCATAATAACCCCACTATACTGATCCTAGCTACTAATCCGTCTCTCAGTGGTGAGTCAAAGCTATAGACATTGATAACCCCTTTGCACATGTCTAACAACAAAGTCCAATTCATGAAGTTAACTCGTTGGTTCCCATCTGGATCCTAATTTCTACCTCCCATTTGGACTACCTTTGCATCTCAGGTTTTGCTCTCCTCCGGTTCAGTTCGGAAACAAGCTTCCATCCTGATTGGTCCTATTCTCCTTGTTCGGGTCGGGTCGTGAGTTCCTTCTAGGCCGGGTCGGTTCGTGGTGCCTGCTCCAAAGCGTCAAATCGGTTCGGGTGTGTAAGCACGGTCCGTGGTCCACTAAGTGGTTCGGGTCGTGCTCCCTAAAGTGGTTCGGATGGGTCCGTATTTCTTCCACCAGGTCGGGTCAGAGCTGCATGGTGCTCCGTGGTTCAGGACAAGCGGTTCTGGTCGGAGAACTTCAAGCTTCGTGGCTCCACTAGCGGTTCGTGGGAAGGTGGTGCTTCACGAGCATGTCGGATCGTAATTCCTTCCATCGATCTGATCCGGTTCGTGCACTGTTTTCTACACCTTTTCCAACGACTGTTTTACGCCATACGACGACATTTTCTACCATTCTAAATTTTCTAATCAATCACAAAGCATACCATAAAGTCATAGCAACATGTACAATCAACCATAAACACCAAACGATGAATAATCATGCCAATATGAATCAAACATACCCAAAACCCATGGTTTTCCCCTAATCATGTTTAACTATAAAGTAATGACAGTAATAGAAAACTTACTCCAAATTAACCCAAATTTTTATTAGACCCCTAAAATAATATTTTAGAATTTTACAAATTTTTCCAAATTTTTCTAGACCATAATTTCGCTAATTATCACTAATCACCCCTAATTAGCGGTAATTAGTGAAAAACAATGCAAATCACTCACCTTGGCCACAACTAATTTATAGATCTAAAAGTATCTCTGATTTGGGTCGAATCTCTATGCAACACAGCAGCTCCAACTATGATTTGGTGTTGATTTTTCCTGATTTGATGTAGATCTTCTTAATTAGTGATTTGAAGGTGATTTGTGATAATTTTAGAAGGTGAAGGCCATGGCTAGGGTTAGGGAAATGTTTTGGGCAGCTGAGAAAATGAAATATAATCGTTTCCTAACTGATTTCAGCCTCCCTATGACCCCAATCCCGAAATCGGTTATAGGCCTAGTTGTTAATCACCCTAATTAGGCCCGGTTAAGCTGTTTTTTACCTTCCAAACCCTATTTCAGCCATATCTCCCATATGGTAAGTCCGTTTGATCAATGTGACCACTCTACGGAAAGGTAAACCATCATCTGAATCCAATGGTAGTGGTTTCAGGTCAAAACTCCTTACAAATCAAATGTTATAGGCAAAATAAGATTCGCCAGAGGCAAAACGGTCATTTAAAAATTGGCAAAAATAGTGAACATTTGGAATGACCCCAATAGTCATTCCCCAAAGTTACGCGAGCATACGACTTTAAATAATATTTACTTATGTTTTCAATTGTCTTAGTCATATTTATAAGTTTTTTATATTTACAGTTTTAAATATATATACTTTTATAACATTTAATATATATATATATATATAGTTTTTAATTATTTTAAACCATCTAATGTATGTTTTTATATATATATATATATATTTTTGCTTGGAATAATGTATTTTAATATAAAGGAATATAGCTTGTTTTGACTCAGGAATCACCGTAATTTACTTAGACATTATTTACTTTGATTTAGAATTTTATTTTTGAAATTTAACTAGGGGAATTCAAAATACAACTTTATGCATGTCGATATAGGAGCCATTAATTTGTTTTTTAAATTTTGAAAAGTTGTTTCTTTTGAATTCAAATCTTTTCTAAAAGGATGTGGTTGTTGGACAACTATATAAAGGCTTTAGAATTCAATTTTTTTAATCATTTTTCATATCCTTCTTCATTAATCATATATACATTATTATTCTCAAAATTTGAAATTTCTACACTTATGCTCTGCCGATTTTCAAAGAAATTATATCAATCTTCTTCTCTTTCAATTCTACATAAAAATTCTCTTTGAAATTCAAGTGCTACTCAAGAGTTATAGGCTATTTGTAATCAAAGATCGTTAGATCAAAGTATATCAAGACTACCTTCCAAAAATGGATAAGAGAAGCGTGTGGTCATGTCCCATATAAATCGACTAGGTGCGATTGTGTCCCGAAAATTGATTGGGTGTAAAGTTATGGCCCAGAAAAACAACTAAGTCTCAGTGTACTTGGAATCAGTTGGGATGTGCCCTTGTTGTAACAACCCGAATTTTAACAACATGTTAAGACAAGAATCAAGGCAGAATTAAATGTTAAAATCTGAATCAGGGAAAACGGGTTGAGCCATTGCGTTCGTCTCGGAAAAATACGCGAAATAGAGTCCGAAATTTCGTAAATCGGAGTCCGTATGATCAAGATATGGCCTCGCAAAGTTTCACGAAAAATTCAAATTCAAAAACAGATTCAAATTTTCAGAATTCAGGGTAGGCGGGAAAAATCCCGCCCAGACAGGTCGACAGGGGGGTCGACACTAGGGTCGACCTCCCCTCCAACTAGGTCGACACTAGAGTCGACCTTGGGGATCGAGCTCCCCCCAGGTCGACTGGGGAGTCGACCTGGGTGTCGACCTAGGGGTCGACCTCCCTGGTCGGCCAGGTCGGCCTGGTGCACCTGTTTTGGCTCCTGGGTCTTGTTTTGGGGGCTTGTGACGATTTTGGATGGCTCAGACCTATTCTAGGGTTAATCTAAAGGCTGAAATCAATTGCCTACAACTATAAAAAGACCCTAAGACCTAGCCTAAATCATACTATTTCATTTTAGCACTCATGCAGCCGCCATTAAACCTAGAACTCTAAATTAAAAATACAAAGAAACAAAATTAAAGAAGACGAAGGATGATTCTTGAAGGCTATAACTAGAAGCTACAATAACTACGACGCTTTAGACAACGGATTTGGGGCTATTTGATTTAAAGTTTTGATTTGGATTGCTTGCTTCATATTGTAAGTTCTATGTCACTTTTTAGGCAAAAACGCTAAAATAACATGGACATGCTATGAATTGAAACCGGATTTAGGAACTATTATTAATCCATGTTTATATAGTCTAACTTTGAATCATAAATTGGGAATATTGCTATGTCAATGTTGCAAGTTAAACTTATCATGATTTTGATGTGGTTATGAATTACTTTGGCTTAATTGTATGGCAAGTTGGACTAATACATGTCCATGGAATCACTATGTTTATTGAAATCTTTATGTTGATTAAACCATGCCTATGATGCTAATTAATCCATGTCTATGATGTTAATGAAACTAGGCCTGTGATGTTAATATACCTATCATGTTAATGACAAATTGGGAATTGCTAGGTTATGATGAAAAGTTGGAATCATTATGTTTATAATGCTAGATGAAAATCATTATGTTAAAAATGCTAAATTTGAAATCCACTATGCCTATTAGAATTACCATGCCTTTAATGTTTCATGTTTGTAATAAAATTATTATTATGCCGCAAGGATTATTATGCCTATGATGTAAAGTTGAATTCATCATGTTAAACTAAGTTGGAACCATTACTATGTCAAGTTATCATCATGCTAGTATTGAAACCATGAGATATGTTATAGCCTGTTTATTATGCAAGTGATGTTGGAATTGTCACATATGCCTATCACATGTCTGGTGTTATTCCCCTTTATCTCTTGAATTGTTTATGCTTGTGAACGAAGTACGTTTATATGCGTTGGGGATACGATTGGGTAGAATAGGCAAAACTTGAGTTAATTATAATCATAAATCGTGAAATTTGGCATAAGTAGAACATGAAATATGGCACGAAAACTTGACTTGAACATGCCATAACTTGACTTGAAACATGCCTTAGTTGGGCACGAAATTGACATATGAACATGCTATGAAAATAGCACGAATTTGATAAGAACATGGGCATGACTTTAGAAAACAAGAAAGTGGCCAACTCGAGGTTGGGTTGAGTTTGTAGTGTAAATCTGCCTGGAACCGCCCGGCAAATCCAGTTGCTACAAACAATAGGATCCAATGTGGGTAGTTGGTCACATCGCGCTTGAAACCCGAGGTTTGGTTGAGTTCGTAGCGTAAACCTGCCCGAAACCGCCTGGCAAATCCAGTGGCTACGAACAATTAGATCCAATGTGAGTGGTTCGGTGCATTAACGAATCAATTAATGCCAATTAGGGTTAAGCATTGAACATGAAAAGACAACTTAACCAACTTGAACACGATTTGTAGGGCTAAGTCATGGACTTGAAACGACAACACTTAGCCAACTTGACATGACACGTAAGCGGGTTAAGTCACGAATTTAAATGACATACTTAACCATCTTGACACGATTAGACTAGAAAAGGATTAAGTCACGAATTACATGACTTAATCGGTTAGGCGGGTTAGGTCACGAATTACATGACCTAATCTGTAGGCGAAACCCTAGACACGACCCTTTTCAGCAATAACCCTCTAGATGTATCAAGGTACCCTGGGGCTAGGCCGGGTGGGGCACGATTACTGGGCTGATTGTAAGAGGTGAATGACGGCAGTGAGTTATGCCAGTGTAGGTTCGGCGGACTACGGTCGTGCACGTATTCCGGGGTAGGCACTAGGTATCCGTAGATTTATCTGTGCATCTTGAATCGTGTCAGGGGTTGACACCCTAGGGCTGATACACCCGAAGGTGGACCCAGCTCAGGTGACTACATTCGTGATTAGCCGTATGACACGGACATATTATGAGCTAGAACTTGTAGGGAGCCGATCGACTAGATAATCGCTCCGTAGGACCCCGTACTTGGGTCAGACCCCGCTTCAGGGTCATTTCATGATATTGGGCCGTGGGATTTATTTCGTGATTAACTAGTGACATGGGCTTAGTATACTAGTACAATCAATGCAACGAATCTTGAACATGTGATGCTTTATTTGATTTGTCTTGACTTATCATGATCACCTTAGCCTATCTTGTCCACCTTGACACCATTCTCAAGTTTAGTTCCAGTTCATACATGACATGTTGTTTTAACCGTTTTTACACTGAAAGCCACTAGGACTTGCTCAGTCTCTATGACTGACCCTTTTCCTTTCACCTCTTTTTCTTTCGCTCCCCCCCCCAGGTTCTCAGGGAGGAAACACTAGCACTTAGCTTGGACATCACTTGCTTTGGTTAGCATGTACGGTTTGCTATGGCTGCTTCTTTTTACTGCACTTGGGGAATAAGCTGATTTCCTGTTTTAAGTTATTGCTTCTTTGGCTATTATTACAAGACAGTTGTAATGAAGTTGTTATTTGAAATGTTTGTAAGAGACATGGTTTACTTTGGAATAAAATGAAGTTCTGTTTTGCACATAAATTCTTCCGTTGTTTACTTAATTATTTATTTATGTACTGTCTTGTGATAATTCTGTGATGTTATCTCGATAATACCCCTCCAAAACTAGTGCATTCCCTTTGTGAGTGACCCTAGCGGAGGTGGGGTGTTACATTTGGTATCAGAGCAGAAGGTTACCAAGACTAGGCAAAAGTTTTGAAAACCTTTTGAATTTCTTTTTTCAAAACCATTTACAAAGAAGCACTTTTCAAGAAAAGTTGGTTTATTTCAAAAGGCTATTCCCGAAAAAGCCATTAGCACTATCTTTGTTTCCTCGTTTGAATCTTTTCCTTTTTTGTTTTCAGCTTATCATGGCCAACGATCTTAATCTTCCCGAGGGTGTCAATATACCCACTTGGTTCCGTCGTTTCCTCGAGTCTCGGGCTAATGTGACAGGCCCAGCCAATCCTCCTCCTTATCCTCCTCAACCTCCGCGAGAAACTGCTTTTTCAAAGATATGCAAGGACTTTAAGGCCATGGGCGGAAAGGATTTCCTAGGAACTGAGACTTTTGTTGAGGCACGGAATTGGTTGAAGGAAACCGAAGACTTGTTTGTTATCTTTGAGGTAGAGGACAATAGGAAAGTACAGTTGGCGGCGTGGCTCATGAAAGAGGAAGCTTCTTATTGGTGGGAAGTCACCAACGCTACTAGGCCCATTGAGACTTGGGCGGACTTTAGAGGGAGATTTGGGCTTAAGTTCTTGTCATCGGCAAAGGAGAGTCTCCAAATGGAACGGTTTCTGGCCCTTAAACAAGGAAATATGACAGTTAAAGAATACGTGAACCGTTTCAATCAGCTTGCTCGCTTCAGATTGGAGTTAGTCAACACTCCTCAGAAAAAGGCGCTACGTTTTGCATGAGGCTTGAACGAGCCACTACATGGTTTGGCCATGACTCATGTGCCCATGGGGGCGACCTTTGAAAGCTTGATGGATATGGCCCTACTGTATGAGGAAGATAAGAAGGGCAAGAAAGAGGTCAAGCCCAACGATTCTCAGAATAAGAAGGTCGACCCCGAGAAAGGAGGCAAGAACGACAACTCACGTGATAAAAGGAAATGCAATTTCTGTGGTACGGAAGGGCACATAGCCAAGGATTGTAGAAAGAGGAAGAGAAAGTAAGGTGAATGTTTTTATTGTGGGGAGACTGGACACATCAGCAATGACTGCCCTAAGAAGCAGACCGGACCTTCTAGGGGTACATCTTTAACTTCTTTTTCTAGATGCTTTGTTTTATCTTGTTATCTCCTCCATCCTATCTTAAGAACCATAGGTAGAATCTTTTTGGATGTAAACATGTAATTGAAACATGTTATGATTGCAAAATGGTTGCAAGTGGTCGCAAGTGGTTGCTCGTGGATGCATGAATACACATTAGGCACTAGATCGGCTCAGTCACAGTTTCATACTTGCATATGCATGAGTGTTTATTTTGGAAACTTGGTTGTGCTATAATTTGGTTGTTGCATATGATTGAATGTTTGTGCACTCATGTAGAAATTATGAATTATAATAGGAAAATTTTGCATACATATTGGATTCATTTCACTAAACATATTTTGCATTTAGAAGATCAATCAGGCCTGATCATTAGCATTAGCTAAGGAACATATACACACACTCTTTGCATGTGTTCATAAAACATTAGAAGTCTTTAAAGGACCATGGTTGCTTGTGGATGATGTTTTTAGTAGATGGATGATGGATGGTAGGATGCGTTCTTCCTAACTTGGAGATTTCGGGGACGAAATCCTTAAAGGAGGGGAGAATGTAACAACCCGAATTTTAACAACATGTTAAGACAAGAATCAAGGCAGAATTAAATGTTAAAATCTGAATCAGGGAAAACGGGTTGCGCCATTGCGTTCCTCTCGGAAAAATATGCGAAATAGAGTCCGAAATTTCGTAAATCGGAGTCCGTATGATCAAGATATGGCCTCGCAAAGTTTCACGAAAAATTCAAATTCAAAAACAGATTCAAATTTTCAGAATTCAGGGTAGGGGGGAAAAATCCCGACCAGACAGGTCGACAGGGGGGTCGACACTAGGGTCGACCTCCCCTCCAACCAGGTCGACACTAGAGTCGACCTGGGGGTCGACCTCCCCCCAGGTCGACTGGGGAGTCGACCTGGGTGTCGACCTGGGGGTCGACCTCCCGGGTCGACCTCCCTGTTCGGCCAGGTCGGCCTGGTGCACCTGTTTTGGCTCCTGGGTCTTGTTTTGGGGGCTTGTGACAATTTTGGATGGCTCAGACCTATTCTAGGGTTAATCTAAAGGCTGAAATCAATTGCCTACAACTATAAAAAGACCCTAAGACCTAGCCTAAATCATACTATTTCATTTTAGCACTCATGCAGCCGCCATTAAACCTAAAACTCTAAATTAAAAATACAAAGAAACAAAATTAAAGAAGACGAAGGATGATTCTTGAAGGCTACAACTAGAAGCTACAACAACTACGACGCTTTAGACAACGGATTTGGGGCTTTTTGATTTAAAGTTTTGATTTGGATTGCTTGCTTCATATTGTAAGTTCTATGTCACTTTTTAGGCAAAAATGCTAAAATAACATGGACATGCTATGAATTGAAACCGGATTTAGGAACTATTATTAATCCATGTTTATATAGTTTAACTTTGAATCATAAATTGGGAATATTGCTATGTCAATGTTGCAAGTTAAACTTATCATGATTTTGATGTGGTTATGAATCACTTTGGCTTAATTGTATGGCATGTTGGACTAATACATGTCCATGGAATCACTATGTTTATTGAAATCTTTATGTTGATTAAACCATGCCTATGATGCTAATTAAACCATGTCTATGATGTTAATGAAACTAGGCCTGTGATGTTAATATACCTATCATGTTAATGACAAATTAGGAATTCTAGGTTATGATGAAAAGTTGGAATCGTTATGTTTATAATGCTAGATGAGAATCATTATGTTAAAAATGCTAAATTTGTAATCCACTATTCCTATTAGAATTACCATGCCTTTAATATTTCATGTTTGTAATAAAATTATTATTATGCCGCAAGGATTATTATGCCTTTGATGTAAAGTTGAATTCATCATGTTAAACTAAGTTGGAACCATTTCTATGTCAAGTTATCATCATGCTAGTATTGAAACCATGTGATATGTTATAACCTGTTTATTATGCAAGTGATGTTGGAATTGTCACATATGCCTATCACATGTCTGGTGTTATTCCCCTTTATCTCTTGAATTGTTTATGCTTGTGAACGAAGTACGTTTATATGCGTTGGGGATACGATTGGGTAGAATAGGCAAAACTTGAGTTAATTATAATCATAAATCGTGAAATTTGGCGTAAGTAGAACATGAAATATGGCACGAAAACTTGACTTGAACATGCCATAACTTGATTTGAAACATGCCTTAGTTGGGAACGAAATTGACATATGAACATGCTATGAAAATAGCACGAATTTGATAAGAACATGGGCATGACTTTAGAAAACAAGAAAGTGGCCAACTCGAGGTTGGGTTGAGTTTGTAGTGTAAATCTGCCCGGAACCGCCCGGCAAATCAAGTTGCTACAAACAATAGGATCCAATGTGGGTAGTTGGTCACATCGCGCTTGAAACCCGAGGTTGGGTTGAGTTCGTAGCGTAAACCTGCCCGGAACCGCCCGGCAAATCCAGTGGCTACGAACAATAAGATCCAATGTGAGTGGTTCGGTGCATTAACGAATCAATTAATGCCAATTAGGGTTAAGTCATGAACATGAAAAGACAACTTAACCAACTTGAACACGATTTGTAGGGCTAAGTCATGGACTTGAAACGACAACACTTAGCCAACTTGACATGACACGTAAGTGGGTTAAGTCACGAATTTAAATGACATACTTAACCATCTTGACATGATTAGACTGGAAAAGGATTAAGTCACGAATTACATGACTTAATCGGTTAGGCGGGTTAGGTCACGAATTACATGACCTAATCTGTAGACGAAACCCTAGACACGACCCTTTTCAGCAGTAACCCTCTAGATGTATCAAGGTACCCTGGGGCTAGGCCGGGTGGGGCACGATTACTGGGCTGATTGTAAGAGGTGAACGACGGCAGTGGGGTATGCCAGTGTAGGTTCGGTGGACTACGGTCGTGCACGTATTCCGGGGCAGGCACTGGGTATCCATAGATTTATTTGTGCATCTTGAATCGTGTCAGGGTTGGCACCCTAGGGCTGGTACACCCAAAGGTAGACCCAGCACAGGTGACTACATTCGTGATTAGCCGTATAACACGGACACTTTACGAGCTAGAACTTGAAGGGAGCCGATCGACTAGATAATCGCTCCGTAGGACCCCGTACTTGGGTCAGACCCCGCTTCAGGGTCATTTCATTATATTGGGCCGTGGGATTTATTTCGTGATTAACTAGTGACATGGGCTTAGTATACTAGTACAGTCGATGCGACGAATCTTGAACATGTGATGCTTTATTTGACTTGTCTTGACTTATCATGATCACCTTAGCCTATCTTGTCCACCTTGACACCATTCTCAAGTTTAGTTCCAGTTCATACATGACATGTTGTTTTAACCATTTTTACACTGAAAGCCACTAGGACTTACTCAATCTTTATGACTGACCCTTTTCCTTTTGCCTCTTTTTCTTTCGCTTCCCCCCAGGTTCTCAGGGAGGAAACACTAGCACTTAGCTTGGACATCACTTGCTTTGGCTCAGCATGTACGGTTTGTTATGGCTGCTTCTTTTTACTGCACTTGGGGAATAAGCTGATTTTCTGTTTTAAGTTATTGCTTCTTTGGCTATTATTACAAGACAGTTGTAATGAAGTTGTTATTTGAAATGTTTGTAAAAGACATGGTTTACTTTGGAATAAAATGAAGTTCTGTTTTGCACATAAATTCTTCCGCTGTTTACTTAATTATTTATTTATGTACTGTCTTGTGATAATTCCGTGATGTTATCTCGATAATACCCCTCCAAAACTAGTGCATTCCCTTTGTGAGTGATCCTAGCGGAGGTGGGGTGTTACACTTGTAGCCCTGAAATCAAGGGTTGTAATTTGGATTTGTTGAATAAAAATCCACATCAACCTAGTGTTGTGTGGGACTAGATGTAGGGGTTCCCGAACCAGTATAAAATCTCGATATGTACTATCCTTTTATTGCTTTCTATTTTATTTTCTTTATATGTGATTGATTTTGTGATTTGTGATTTGCATAGCGTTCTGTTTACTCCAAAAGGATTTCAATTTTTTATAATATAATCAATAAACATTATTCACCCCCATAGTGTTTGGTTCGCCTTAGGATCCTTAATCAACATCCCCAATAGTTTTTAACTTAAATGAATCATTTTACTAAATGAATTCAAGATAAGTAGTATGCTAGTTTATAAATTTATTAACTAGTAAGACTTTAGTAGTTTCAATTAACTTGAGACAAGCTTTAAACTGAAGTTTTGATTTTGAAATTTTATTTAAAGCTAATAAGTTGATTATGATAAAGGAAATTACTTATATAAAATAAATCAAGTAAAATCTATTATGAAATGTAGAAGTAAAGTATTTTAAATTTAAATTGCTCTTACATAAGAAGTTATTTAAAAAGGGCTTTACAAATAAGAATCTTTTTAATAAGATATTTTATAAAAGGGTTTATCAAAAAGACTTATAAAGGGTATTGAGATTTGATTGTCATAGATTTGATGTTCTTAAAAATGGTGGTATGGACATTTGTTTTGCACTTAACCAGAGGAATCATGTTTGAGAATAATCTCATACCCATTTCTTCTTAAAATCACTTTGTTTGATTCTATAAATAGGATTTGGAAATAAAAATGATTTTAGAATATACTTATTAATGAGATAAGTTATGAATATATTTTCGAAGTGATGAAAATGTAAAGTTTATCAAATATTCTTAGGTCGGTGAGATAAGTATACGAATATTTTATATAAATATTCTAAATGAGATTTTTTAACAAAATATCCATTGTAAAGAGGCTTGGTGATTATTATGAAAACAAAATCCTTGGATGATTTGTTATATGCTTATTTAATAGTTAAATAATCGACTATCAAATCTGACCATTTTAACTTTAGAAATTTATACGACTAATAATAAGGAAACCAGATATCATATATGGTTAGGAGATGAAGTTCCCATATATATATATATATACTTATATATATTGTCGATTTATTCTAAAAAACTAGAATTGAGTTTTCCAGTTACAATCGATTGTCGTTTCGAAGAGATCAGGATCGGTCCTACTTGCCCGAAAACCACTTCTATTCGGATGAAGCATTTCGAATTTGAAATATATTAAAGATGATCAAAGATGGAGTTATTTAGTTTCGTTCAGGCCCAGAACAAACTTGTATGGATGAATGCTAGCATTACATATATCTGGAAGGCAATGTTATCATTCCAAGGTATTATTGTAACAACCCGGAAAATAAGAACCAATTTAAAATTTTAATTTTGGCTATTTTAATGAATTTTGAATATTTAAAATGAATTATTTTGAAGAATAACGACAAGAAATTTATTATGAATAGAATTAGAATGTATAAATTTATTTGAATCGAATTTTGAATATAAATATTTATTTTAATTATAAAAGGAGTTTAAAATGGCACGGCAGTTTGAAAATTCGATTTCGAATTTCAAATGAATGTACAGGATTCAGAATACACCGGATTTTAATGAAACCAAAAATATTTGAATCTATTTGAAAATATCTTTCCAACGGATATGGAAAATCTAGATTTCATAGCGGGAATAAAAAGTTATGTCCAGTTGAAAATTCAGAAGAGTTGCTGTGAAATATATATATATATATTTTAATATATATAAAGCCTTAAAAATAGCCATTTTGAAAACGACATCCGTTTTCGACGAAACCACTTTTGTTGGATCCAAGATGTCGAATTATTGCTAGATTCCAATTTTCATAATATTTGGAGTTAAAATGTGAGCGTAGCAAAAGAAAACGTGTTTTGACGGTTTCAGTCAATATGGATCGACCAGAAAATGGCCATTTTTCAAATGGTCTCCAAATTCTATGAAATTAGCTTTGTTAGGACCGTATCATCAAAACACAACCAAATTTATTTTTCGAATTAGTATGTGGCCACGACAAATTAAAATGTACGTTCAAATCCATATTTGAATATTTTATATTTTAATTTGAAGAATAACTTACTGAAACAATCGAATGGGCTTACGAAACATATTCCATTATGTTCGGGATGGTGGTTTTTAGCTAGGGACGATAGTCATTGAGATTCGTTTGGAGTTTGGATGCGAAAACTAACATTTTGGAATTAAAATAATAATAAAATAATATAAATCTCTATATATAACCCTAACCCTAGAGCAAGCCGTCGGCCACAAAAATCAAGGGCCAAAACTGCTTGTTTTTTCTCTCCTTAAAATCCTCCCAATCAAGAGCGAGTTAGAAGATGAAATCAGAATGAAAATGAAAGGGAAAACCGTGATCTACGAATCTGTACTAGTTTGATGAATTCTCGTGACCAATTCTGCTCATAATCGAGCCAGAAGTCGCCGCGTTTAACGCGGAATTCCAGGAGCTTAGGGGCTTTGTGTCTGACGCCGCTTCAGGCGTGGGGGGCTACAACGACGACGGCGGTGGGTCCTGATCGGCCCCAGGTGGCACGGACGACGGTGCGGGTGCGATTTTCCCAAATCAGTGATGGGTTTGAACGATTTTAACGATGGCCGTATATTATAAGAGAAAAGGTAATGATAATTAATGTGTTGTTAAAAGGTAATTAGTTTAATTAATTTCGTTAATTATATTTTTAATTATCCAACGTATTACTAATCGTATCTTTTCCATACGAGGTTGGAATCGCGCGAAACTGGATCCGTTGCGATTGTGGAGATGAAAGCATCACAATAAAACTGACCGCGTCCAAAACAGAGCATGTCAGAATTTTGGGCAAATTCAAATCCGAACTATTCAGAAATTCAGATAAAAACTAGCGGAGTGGATCCCAAAGTGAGAACTTCTCACTAAAATAATTTCTGTATAGTTATTTATTTTATAACCGCATATATGAACTGCTCCCCGTCGTCCACAGACCATGGACGACTTGTTTGTTTGATTGTATTGTGAAAATTGATTGTGATGTAGAAATGGACTATATAAAATATATGAATAATAAAAATATCATTTTTGTTGTATACATGAAATGAAAATAAAATATTCATGTTGAATAAAATATTTAAATAATGAAAATATCATTTTTATTGTATATGTGGGCTGAATAAAATATTCATGAGTTGAGATAAATATTCATTTACAAACCGAATCGTTTGTTTATGAACACCAATTTATCTTATATTGATTGGGACGATAAATTTCACACGTAGCCCAACTGCACAAATAATATACAGTATTTGTTGTTTGAAAACCCCACACAGGTATTGGGATAATATTTGACATTCACTGATCCCAATAATTAGTGGTATGTCAAACGATGGGTTGATGGCATGTATAAGCGTTATTTATTTATTTTAATGCTTATACAGTTGTAGAATGCACTCTGGATGTTGTATGAATTTTTAATGATTGTTTATCGTTATTATTGTATACATGTGATGTTGAAATCCATGTAACTAAAATTATATGGTAATTGATTGAGTCTGATTCCAATTCATAATTAACGAATATTTTAAAACAATATTCAGTGAATATTGAAATGTGAAGCCGTGTTAAGTAGTTAAACGCCATTTTAACACGAACGAGAATTTGGTCGATTTTATTCATTTTATAATGAATATCGAAAAGTGATTTCAAAATCTGATATTTTGAAAATATTATCATTTTAATATTCAAATGATATGGAATATTCAAATTGTATTTGAATTTGAAAATAAAATTGAAATCGATTTGAAGTGAATTTAAAACGAATATATATGGAATATTCAATTTTGATTTGAATTTGAAAATAGAATTGAAATCGATTTGAATTGAAATCGTGTTGAAATGAATATAAATAGAATTGAATTCATTTTGAATTGAATATAAAATGAATTGAAATCAATTTGAATTGAAACCGTTTTGCAATGAATTTGAAATGAATTTATAAGTGAAAATTCAATTTTGATTTGAATTTGAAATGGAAGTTGAAATCGTTTTTGAAACGAATTTAAAACGATTTATAAAATTCGTTTTAAATGGAAATCAACCAAATATAATATATATATATATATATATATACACATATATATATATATATTATAGTGGCCTGAATAGAACACGCCGTGCAGCAGTAGTTCGCGAATTTCGACCATTAACTTCAAATGGACATTACGGGAGATCCGACCGTCAGATTCTCTTAAAACTAGAACCGTTGGGTTTGAATTGAAAAGAGCTTTCCAATGAATACAAGAGATATGTAATCTAACGGTTATATTGGGAGATATGTCCAAATCAATTTCAGAAAAGGTCGCTATGCATGCAGTTCGGTGGACGTTATTGGAAACCGACTGTACGGGCGATAATAAAGTTATTAAAAATATGGAAAAATTATGTAAAATCATAATAAATGATTTGGAAAGATTTTGGATGAAAAATTCCAGTTTTGAAAAGATAAAAAATATTTTTATCGAAATGAACTAGTTATTAATTAGAATAATTAATTATTTATTTTTAAATAAATATATTGGATTTGAAAATGGTTTTAAAACAACCAGAATTTTCCAGTGAATAAACTGGGGTGGATTTGAATCAAAATTATCTTTGGAATATTTCGATATTGGATTCCGTGATTATTCGGATATTGTGGAGGAATTTGGAAGGTATATATATCGTTATTCCAATACGATATTTGTTGATTTCAGAATTTGATAATGAATATAAGCCGATATATTTTCTATTCAGAGCCTTGTATTTGATATCAAATTGGATTTAGGGTTTGTTGTGAACGGTGTCTTCATTAACACTATTCTTAAACCTAGTTGAGAAAAGATTAAATCTTTTTATTAAGGTTTATTGAAGTTTACCAATTAATTAACGTTTAATTGGAATTAAATTGAAATTGGTTTTTGGGTTTATCGTGAACGTTGTTTTAATAACACTTGTTCTTTAACCCGATTAACAATGGAAATGGGATTTTGGATTTGTCGTGAATGGTATCTTCAAAAATACTGTTCTTAAACCCAATGGAGTTAAGAAAATTAAAAACTAACTGGAGATTAGCTAAGTTGAATGGTTTGCTGGGTATTGATCTGATGTTGGTTTTGGCCTTCAGGATTAATGCTTAGGGAATTGTTCTCTTACTAATTTACGGTTAGAGACTGATGGAATGTGATTTGGGTTTATCGTGAACTATGTTTTAAAACCCAGTTAAAGATAAGATTAATTTCTTAGCTTTGAATAATCATTAATATTGATTTTTGGGAAGATTAAAACCAAATGAAGTGTTAATGAATCTTTAATTAGATTAAAAAGTGAATGTGATAATTAAAATTATCAATTCAAGAAAATGAACGAAAACAGAGTATCACCAGTTTTACTCCAGGCGATAGTTAAATCTTTAATTAAATTTGAACGTGAAATAGTAATTAATATTTACCGATAACACCATGGTGTTAGATATGGAGTATTGCCAGTCTTACTCTATGGGATGAATTGGTTGGGATTGGGAAATAAAATAAATGATTAGTTCGGTGTAGTTCGCTAATCCCGACTAGTTTGGAAAACCTTAATGTGGTTTGATGTCCAAAGGAAGATTAATTTAAAGAATATATCTTTGATAAAATTAATAGGAAACTTTCCCAAAGGAATAGAATATTGGAATAAAAGAATATTCTGGATTGGTATGAAGCGTATGATGTGTTGTTATAGCACTTGATAATAAGATACGCGGGTTCTTCGAAAAGGCCGGGTTTGTACCTATTCTGAATAACTGATTCTATGATAAGTCGAAGAGATTGAAGACGGTGCAAGACCGACAATTTTCACATCAAATGGATGGGTGCAACTAATGCTCACGATTGGAGTAGCTACCTTGAAGGGGCTAAAGTGGTAGCCGTTTGGACGTACTTGTTGATTGTACGGATATGCGAGGGCCTCTCTCCTGTATTGGACATACAGGACGAGGAATAAGGTGCCTCCGGTTTCGTTCAGACCTAGAACAAACTTGTAAATGGATGGTGTGTTGACATTGGACTTTATTCTGTGCTGATTGATCTCTATTAAATATACATTTGCCTGGTAAAGGGGAATTTATTCCCTTACTTCACCCTTCTCTGAGACATACGAGATCAGAGGTGGTATATCGATAGACATCAGTCGCATGGCGTAAATTGCCTGTGTGGCAGGCCTAAGTGGAAAATGATCAAGGCTTCTGTTGAAAAGCAGAGTTTTAATATAACATGGCTTTATGTAGCGTTAATTCGCGAGCCTCACACACCGGTATGGTGGTAAACTGATGGTTAGATGAGTATGCTTTTGAGATGAGGATAGACACCCTATGGGTTGTCATGGATTCGGTCGACCGAGGTAAGGGAAAGGGCATACCCCCTAATTCCCCGATGGATAGAGTTAGCGTTGTTTTCGCATGCCTGAGACGTAAGCCGCGGTAACTTGTTTTCCTGGATAGTACGGATGTGCATTACGGTGTTTTCGGATGCCTACGACGTAAGCCGTTGGGAATTGTAATATGCGATAGATCTTTCGAATCACACCAATATGGAAATCGAACTTCCAAATACGACATTTTGCAGTTTGGATTGTAGAGCCTAGTACGACGACATGATATATGATACTCATGCCATCTATGATTGATACATTTATATTTGATGTTGTTTTCTTCACTTATAGTAATAATAAAAGATGAAATTTCATGTATCTGGCGTATTTGACTATTATAAGGGAATACCCTTTCCTTCGGCTTGCGTTGCATTGTGTGATGGGACCTGGGTCTTATAATAGCTTCATTGTTCTTTATTTAGCATTGCGCTGTTTGTTTTACACACCGGTATTCTTGGGAGGAAACCTGTAACACACTGTAATTTTCAGTATTAATGTTCTCAAATTAAAGAATAACTAATCTCAAATTTGATAATTAAGGGAAACGGGTTGCGCCGTTGTGTTCGTCTCGGAATTCTGGTTGAGATAGAGTCCGAGTTTGCGTGAATTGGACTTCGTATGAAGAAGTTATGGCCATCGGAAGTTTCACTAAAATTCAAATCGATTTCAAAAATTCGAATTTCAGAATCAGATTGGGCTAGGCAAGAAATTTCCCGCCAGGGCCAGGTCGACCTGGGGGTCGACCTACCCGCACAGGTCGACCAGGGGTCGACTTGGGGGTCGACCTACCCCCCCCCCCCCCCCCCGGGCAGATTTGTTTGATGACCTTTTAATGACTGTATGCTGAGTCATTAGGGTTTCTGATCTGGTCTGAATGGCTGGGGTTAATTCTGGGTTGATCGGATGGCCTAAATTAATCCTAAACTCTATAAAAACACATGTAGACTCAAACCCTAAAATCAAACAAAAATTAGAATCATGGCCTCCATGCTGTCACCTTGCAACCTAGAATAGCCGCCACCAATTAGAGAGGAAGAAAAGCTAATCAAATTCAATTCTAATCTAAACCGCAACAAATTGTCTTCCTCAAAGCAAAGCTAAATCAATTTTAGAACTCAGATTTTAGAACTCAAGACCTTCTTTGAGTTGTGAGTTCGATTTCTTTAATAAGATAATTAACAATTTATTTGGATTGAGCTATGATTTGGATTATATGGTTATGTTGTGAATCATTGACCATATGTTATTATCTATGTTGTAAATTCTATGATGTTATCATCTATGTTGTAAAGTTGTGATGTTATCATCTATGTTGTAATTCTATGATTGGCTTATGTATAATTAATTCATAATGATGTTTCATATGCTAGTTTGGTTATGTTGTTGGAACTAATTCATATGATAAATCGTATGCACGTATGCAAGTTTAGATGTTAATTTAGATGTGAATCATATGCAAGTTAGTGAGAATCATATACAACCTTACATGTTTCATGACATCGATTTTATGTGTAAATTGGATCTAAAATTAGGCTATGACATGTGTGAGTTATATGCTAGTATACAAAATTCTATATGCTAGTTTACATGTTTAGATGCAAGTTTACATCATAGTTTATGTTGCATAAATCACATATGCAAGTGTATATATATATATATGTATGTATGTATGTATGTATATGTTTGGAGTATGAATCATGTAATGTAAGTTTGTGATTATTTCATATGCAGGTTTATACCTTATGATAGATCTATGACATACATGGTTTACGCAAGTTTGTAACTATTACCTAAACAAGTTTACACCTTTAGATTTAGATCTATGAAATATGTAGTTTTATGCAAGTTTGTGACTATTACCTGAACAAGTTTACACCTTTAGATTTAGATCTATGACATATGTGGTTTGATGCAAGTTTGTGACTTTGGCCTATGCAAGTTTTAGATGAAGAACCTCATTCACACATGCAAGTTCACCCCTTATGTTTAGATCTAGTTTTATTTCTATGTATGTTGTGATGTTTTCTCTTTATTCCATAAGTTAGACTATTCGAGTCTAATGTATCTTTTACGTTAGTCGAACGAACGTACAACGTGGGGCAATGGGATAATATTGAAAGATTTAATATTGAGAATTGGCATAAATGCCTTAAAAGGCATAAAATAAATTTGTGATGATAGTTGGTATAATTTTGCATACCATAAATAGATGGACATAATTGAGTCACTTATGGACATAGTTAAATTTGGAATTGATTGGTAATTTGAATAGGGAAACTAATTCAAATTGGGGAATAATTAATTTTGTGTAATTAATTGTCTAAGAAACGAGGTTAGGCTCTTTTGTGGTGTAAGACTGCCCAGACCCGCCCGGCAAATCCAGCTGCCACAAATGCCAGTCTAATGTGGGAGGTCTTAGGCATAAATTAAATGCGTAACAGTTGTAAAGACGTGAGGTTAGGCTCGTTTATGGTGTAACACTGCCCGGACCCACCCGGCAAATCCAGCTGCCACAGATGCCAGTCTAATGTGGGAGGTCTTTACAAGGTTATGGTGTTAATGAATTAAGAAACACTTAACTAGATAAACATGTGGTGGGACACGGGGGTTAAGTGGGTGCCTTGGGTGGCTTGAGAAATTCGATTAGAAACACTTAACCAAAATAGAAACATGTAAGTGAACATTAATAAGAAGAGGGTTAAGTGGGATGTACTAGAGGGGACCAAGCTTAGGTGGATAGTTTTTGTCAAGTAATGAGGGCCCGTTTCAACCAGTAACCCATAAGTATCTTTGTGGGCTCGACCCAAGTCGAGAACGGGACACGCATACTGGGCTTGACTGTAAGAGGCCAAAATGGTTTAGCGGTGGCAACGCAAGTCCAACGGGTTCATGTGCGTGTGTGGGCAAGGGTTAGTAGGTAAGACATTGTTGCATCGTGTAGGTATAAGTCGTGCATTGTTGGTGGTATCGGGTTGCCCCTTTAGGGAGTGATACACCCCACTGTGGGGCCAGCACGGGTATCTACGAGTTAGGGAGCCGATCGCATGGGGGTAGTGGGTACACCTAGTGGAGATAGGGGCAGGCGGCACCTATGAAGGCAACTAGGGGTGCACGAAACTACCATTATCATTATTAAGTTCTGTAGGTGGGGTCAACCTTTAGGGTGACTAGTGGTGGTGCAGTATAGTAATTATCTTATAGTGGTTTAGGTGCGCCTTTAACGTTATCTTTGTTCATCTTAATTCCTTGTTTACTCTGTCATACCCAATTGTTCACAGTCATTTCCTTATTTTCCAACTTATGCCTTAGCCTAGTTATTTTGGTAATTATATTGTTAAAGTTATCGCACTCGCCAGACTTTATGTCTGAACCCCTTTGTTTCCACCTCTTTTCTTCCTTTTCCCCCCAGGTGCTCAGGGTGGAACTAGCACCAGTGGAGCTTGATTTTGGACAGCTGTATCTCTTGCTTTTAGTAGTTACTTGGATCGCTGAAATAAAAGTTCAGCCTATCTTATAAATGGCTATTTTGTGTTGGGGTTATGTCTTTCAATTTATGTACTCTGATTTAGTCAAGATGGATATTATGTACTTTGACTCTGGTTTTTGATGATGTAATCAAACCTATGTGTTTACCGCTACAATGAATAAAATTTTAAATTTTTAAGTACTGTTTATATCTGTCTTGTTGTTAAGTTTCTGTTCTATACACACTTAAAATGCTCCAAAGAAGTTAATGCATTCCCTTTGTGAGTGACATTAATGGACGTGGGGTGTTACACGTGGTATCGGAGCTGAAGGTTACCATAGCAGATATGAATTTTGAAAAATTGTTTTTCAAAAACACTTTTATAAAGAAGTATCTTCAAAAGTATGTTTTAAGGAAAGTATTTTCAAGAGAAAAGCTTATTTTAGAAAACATAACCCCAAGAGCCATTTATCTTTCCTTCGGTTCTTTTTTATTGAATCTTTCCTTTTTCGTTTCAGCATGTCTCGAATTCCCGAGGTACCCGAGGGGATACCAATACCAAGATGGTTTAGGAGGTATTTGGAGACTAGGGCCACCACCGCAGGTCCAGCAAATCCTCCTCCTCCTTCTCCTCGTGTCGATACTTTTGCAAAGATATGTAAGGACTTTCGGGCAATGGGTGGAAAACCCTTTCACGGGACGGAGACATTTGTTGAAGCTCGAAATTGGGTTAAGGAGGTGGAAGAATTGTTTGGGATCTTTGAAGTGGAAGATGGAAGAAAGGTCCAGTTAGCTGCCTGGCTAATGAAGGATGAGGCCTCGTTTTGGTGAGAGGTCACTAATGGAGAGCGTCCAGTTGATACATGGCCAGATTTTAGGTTTAGGTTTGAGGCAAAGTTTCTCTCACGAGCTGAAGAGAATCTATACATGGAAAGGTTTTTGGCATTGAAGCAGGGGAATCTATCAGTGAAAGAATACGTCAACATGTTCAATCAGTCGGCGAGATTTGGCTTGGACTTGGTGAATACACCAGGAAAGAAGGCCCTGAGGTTTGTTAAGGGTTTGAACGGGTTGCTTCATGGGTTAGCTATGACCCACATCCCCATGGGGGCTATCTTTGAGAGACTAGTTGACATGGCGCTTGTGCATGAAGAGGAGAAGGGCGCCAATGCTAATAAGGCACCCGAGAAGAAAGGGGATCAAAAGAAACTGCAACAACAACAACAGAACAAGAAAGGTGGTAAAGGCAACAATGGTTAGGGAAAGAAAAGATGTTTTAACCATGGGACACTAGGCCATCTAAACAAAGATTGTAGGAAGAAAAATAATACTGGTTGTTTCCACTATGGCGAAGTGGGACATCTAATTAAGGACTGCCCAAGGAAAGGGCAGAGGGGAGGGTCTACCTCGGGAGGACAGGTGCAGGCTCTTATGGCACCTGGGCAGGCAAGGGGTCAAGTTCAGGCTCTCGTGGTCTCACCGCTGCAAGAACGAGGTAGAGCAATTTCCGTTGAAAGTTTAGTTTTTCTGTTTGATCATCCTGTCCGTACTTTATTCAATTCTGGCGCATCACATTCGTTTATCTCTACATCATTAGTTGAAACACTGCACCTAAATACTAGTCTAGTTACAGATCCCTTAGTAGTCTCAAATCCTATTGGTGCTTCGGCTCATCTTTCTATGATCTGTCGGGATTTGAGAGTGTCTATCTTGGGCGTTGGGTTTGAATGCAACGCCTTTGTTCTTGGCTTCATGGGCTACGGCTTGATTCAAGGTATGGATTGGCTAACTAGATATGGGGCCATCCTAGATTGTGAAAGAAGGGTAGTTAGATTGTTGACTCGTTGCGGAAAGACCCTTGGTATTTCTTGTGACCCTAGAGGTCCAGTAATGCTTAGCCACCTAGAATCCCTTGACGCATCCGATGATGATTTACATTCTGTTCGCATAGTCCGTGAATATGTTGATGTCTTCGATAAGGTGAGGGGTTTACCCCCAAAACGTGAGATAGACTTTCGACTATATCTAGTAGATAATGCGAAGCCAGTTGCATTGCTTGTGCGCCACATGGCTCCGAGAGCGAGAGAAGAGAACTCAGTAAGCAAGTGAAAAAATTGCTTGAGAAGGGGTTCATAAGACGTAGTATATCGAAGTGGGGTGCTCCAGTAGTATTTGCCACGAAGGCGGATGGGTCCTTTAGACTTTGTATGGACTATAGAGAACTTAATAAGCTTACTAAGAAGAATAGGCACCCACTGCCGAGGATTGACGATCTCTTCGATCAGTTAGTTGGCGCCTCAGTGTTTTCGCAGTTAGAATTAGCCACGGGTTTCCATCAGTTGAGAGTAGCTGAGGATAGCATAGAAAAAACAGCCTTTAGGACTCCGGACGGCTTCTTCGAGTGGCTTGTGATGCCTTTCGGTTTGACAAACGCCCCCGCATACTTTGTTGACTTGATGAGTAGGGTGTTTAGGGAGTGCCTTAATAAATTCATGGTGGTCTTTGTGGATGACATCTTGGTCTTTTCTAAGAGCTAGGAAAAGCATGCCCTACATCTTAGGGAAGTGTTGGAGACCCTTCGAGCGCATAACCTTAAAGCTAAATTTTCTAAATGTCACTTTTGGAGGAAGGAAGTGCGATTCTTAGGGCACATGGTTTCCAAAGAAGGGATAGCTGTTGATCCCGCAAAGGTAGTGGCCATCCAAGATTGGAAGGTCCCTAAAAATGCTACCAACGTGAGGAGTTTCTTAGGGTTGGCTGGCTACTATAGGAAGTTTATCAAAGACTTCACAAAAATATCAGCCCCATTAACAAGCTTGACGAAGAAGAACCTAGTTTTCACATGGGACGTAGATTGTGATGATGCATTCCAACGTTTAAAGAGAGCTTTGACCACAACCCCAGTCTTAGTGTTGCCAGATGGGAGTAAGCCATTTACCGTTTGTACCGATGCTTGTGGGACAGGACTAGACGCAGTCTTAATGCAAGTGGGAAGGGTAATAGCCTACGGAGGAAGGCATTTGAGAGTGCATAAGAAAAATTACCCTACACATGACCTAGAGTTGGCCGCTATTGTTTACGCGCTTAAGTCATGGCGCCATTATCATCTTGGTGAGAAATTCGAATTGTTCACTGACCACAAATCGCTAAAATACTTGTTCTCTCAGAAGGACTTGAACTTAAGGCAGCAAAGGTGGATGGAATTCTTAGCGTCATACGATTTCGAGATAGCATATACCCCTGGCAAGTGTAACGTGGTGGCAGACGCCTTAAGTAGGAAAAGGTTGTCCTTGAGTCCATTGTTTGTTGAGCAGTGAAGTTTAGAGTTCATCTCTACGTTTGACTTTAGGCCATCCATTGACTTTGTACCCGGTTTGCTAGCATTCTTAGAGGTCATACCTACGCTTTTGGGACGGATAGGTGAGTCACAGCGAGATGACCCACAGTTGGTCGAGTTAGTAGAGAGGCTCAAAAGGGGGAGACATCGAGCCATCTCAGTAAGTATACCCTAGATGATAAGGGTTGGTTACGTAGGGACGGTAGACTGTGTGTACCACGGGACGAGAATTTGAGGAAGACCATTCTTGATGATGCACATCGTTCGAAGATGACTATCCATCCCGGCGGGGACAAGATGTACATGGACATGAGACGAGTTTACTTTTGGGCCGGCATGAAGAGGGATGTGGCTAAGTTTGTCGCTAGATGCTTGGTGTGCCAACAAGTAAAAGCAGAGCAAAAGAAGCCCGGTGGGTTTCTTCACCCATTGGAGGTCCCACAATGGAAGTGGAAAAGTGTCTCGATGGACTTTATTGATGGGTAACCGAGATCGAGGAAGGGTAATACGGGGATTTGGGTCGTGGTAGACAGACTTATTAAGAGCGCCCATTTCATTCCCATGAAGAGAAAGAGGGCTGCTCCATTGTTAGCCTCCGTATACATTCGAGAGATAGTTTGTTTGCACGGTGTTCTTTTAAGCATAATAAGCGACCGTGATCCTATCTTTACTAGCGAGTTTTGGAAGAGCTTGCAAGAGGCGGTAGGGACTCAGTTATGTTTGAGCACCGCATATCATCCTTAGACGAACGGCCATACCGAGAGGGTGAATCATATTTTAGAGGACCTATTGAGGTTATGTGTCTTAGACTTCGGAGGTACATGGGAGGAACATCTTCCGTTGGTGGAGTTCGCATATAATAATAGCTTTCAGTCTAGCATTAGCATGGCACCGTTCGAGGCTCTTTATGGACGGCCATGTTGTTCGCCTACATGTTGGTGGGAATCTACAGATAAGATCTTGCTTGGCCCGATATGATTAGAGAGACTTCAGAAAAGATCGATTTGATTCGAAGGAGGATGAAGATGGTGCAGGATAGACAGAAATCTTATGCGGACAAGAGGAGGATAGATCTTGAGTTTGATATGGGGACATGGCCTTTGTCAAGGTGTCTCCATTACGAAATTTTGTTCGCTTTGGGTCCGTTGGGAAGTTAGCACCAAGATTCGTAGGGCCGTTTCCTATTTAAGAGAGGATTGGACAGATGGCGTATAGAGTGGAGTTGCTCGAGAGACATAGTGGTGTACATGATGTATTCCATGTATCACATTTGAGGAAGTGCTTGCATGAGACCGCAGAAGTGCTAGAGCCGAGCTTGCTTAGAGAGGTGGAGATAGAGCGTGATGCGACGATTCGACGTGCTCCTACGTGCATTATTGGGTCGTAGATTAAGAAGTTGAGGAATCGAGAGGTCAAGCTAGTCAAAGTGCAATGGGGATATGATGAGAGCAACGCTACTTGGGAGACGGAAGAGAAGATGCGTTCATTGTACCCTTTTCTTTTCAAAGGTATGTCTTTTAATTTCTCCTTTATTGCTTAGCTTGTACTTGTTTTATCTCTCGCTAGTATCTTTGACCTTTAGATAGGGTAGTCCTATGGTTGAAACATGTGTTTGAGACATGTTATGTATGATGGATGCATGTGGATGCAAGTGGTTGCTAGTGGTTGCTCGTGGATACATATACACACACTTTAGGCACTAGATCGGCTTAGTCACTTCATATTGCATATTGCATATAAATGTGTGTACATATTTAAGTTAATGGACGTATAATGGTTGTACTATCATATGGATGCTGCATTTTGGTGAATGGTTGTGCACACATGTAGAAATAATATGTATCGATAGGATTCTTTCTCATACATAATGGACGCATGGCACTATCATGGTTTGCATTAAGGAGGTCAACTGATTTAGTAGACCGCATGATTTTGCATTAGATAAAGAACATATACACACACTTCTTACATATGTTCATACAGCATTAGGAATTTTATAAGGACAATGGATGCCTGTGTTTGATGGTTGAGTAGATGGTTGTTTGGGTGTTAGGATATGCATTCTCTTTAACTTGGAGATTTCGGGGGCGAAATCCTTTAAGGAGGGGAGAATGTAATACCTCGTAATTTTCATTATTAATGTTCTCAAATTAAAGAATAACTAATCTCAGATGTGAGAATTAAGGGAAACGGGTTGCGCCATTATGTTCATCTTGGAATTCTGGTTGAGATAGAGTCCGAGTTTGCGTGAATTGGACTTCGTATGAAGAAGTTATGGCCATCGGAAGTTTCACTAAAATTTAAACAGATTTCAAAAATTCGAATTTCAGAGTCAGATTGGGCTAGGAGAGAAATTTCCCGCCAGGGCCAGGTCGACTAGGGGGTCGACCTACCCACACAGGTCGACCTGCCCCCCCTCCCACCCCCCACCCCCCAGGAAGATTTTTTTGATGAACTTTTAATGACTGTATGCTGAATCATTAGGGTTTCTGATCTGGTCTGAATGGCTAGGGTTAATTCTTGGTTGATCGGATGGCCTAAATTAGTCCTAAACTCTATAAAAACACATGTAGATTCAAACCCTAAAATCAAACAAAAATAAGAATCATGGTCTCCATGCTGTTACCTTGCAACCTAGAATAACCGCCATCAATTAGAGAGGAAGAAAAGCTAATCAAATTCAATTCTAATCTAAACCACAACAAATTGTCTTCTTCAAAGGAAAGCTAAATCAATTTCAGAACTCAGATTTCAGAACTCAAGACCTTCTTTGAGTTGTGAGTTCGATTTCTTTAATAAGATAATTAATAATTTAATTGGATTTAGCTATGATTTGGATTATATGGTTATGTTATGAATCATTGACCATATATTATTATCTATGTTGTAAATTCTATGATGTTATCATCTATGTTGTAAAGTTGTGATGTTATCATCTATGTTGTAATTCTATGATTGGATTATGTATAATCAATTCATAATGATGTTTCATATGCTAGTTTGGTTATGTTGTTGGAACTAATTCATATGATAAATCATATGTATGTATGCAAGTTTAGATGTTAATTTAGATATGAATCATATGCAAGCTAGTGAGAACAATATACGACCTTACATGTTTCATGACATCTATTTTATGTGTAAATTGGATCTAAAATTAGGCTATGACATGTGTGAGTTATATGCTAGTATACAAAATTCTATATGCTAGTTTACATGTTTAGATGCAAGTTTACATCATAGTTTATGTTGCATAAATCACATATGCAAGTGTGTGTGTGTGTGTGTGGTATATATATATATATATATATATATATATATATGTTTGGAGTATGAATCATGTAATGTAAGTTCGTGGTTATTTCATATGCAGGTTTATACATTATGATAGATCTATGACATACATGGTTTATGCAAGTTTGTGACTATTACCTTAACAAGTTTACACCTTTAGATTTAGATCAATGACATAAGTAGTTTTATGCAAGTTTCTGACTATTACCTAAACAAGTTTACACCTTTAGATTTAGATCTATGACATATGTAGTTTTATGCAAGTTTGTGACTTTGGCCTATGCAAGTTTTAGATGAAGAACCTCATTCACACATGCTAGTTCACCCCTTATGTTTAGATCTAGTTTTATTTCTATATATGTTGTGATGTTTTCTCTTTATTACATAAGTTAGACTATTCGAGTCTAAAGCATATTTTACGTTAATCGAATGAACGTACAACATGGGGCAATGGGATAATATTAAAAGATTTAATATTGAGAATTGGCATAAGTGCCTTAAATGGCATAAAATAAATTTGTGATGATAATTGGTATAATTTTGCATACCATAAATAGATGGACATAATTGAGTCTGTTATGGACATAGTTAAATTTGGAATTGATTGATAATTTGAATAGGGAAATTAATTCAAATTGGGGAATAATTAATTTTGTGTAATTAATCGTCTAAGACACGAGGTTAGGCTCTTTTGTGGTGTAAGACTGCCCGGACCCGCCCGACAAATCCAGCTGCCACAAATACCAGTCTAATGTGGGAGGTCTTAGGCATAAATTAAATGCGTAACAGTTGTAAAGACACAAGGTTAGGCTCGTTTGTGGTGTAAGACTGCCCGGACCCGCTCGGCAAATCCAGCTGCCACAAATGCCAGTCTAATGTGGGAGGTCTTTACAAGGTTACGGTGTTAATGAATTAAGAAACACTTAACCAGACAAACATGTGGTAGGACATGGGGGTTAAGTGGGTGCCTTGGGTGGCTTGTAAAATATGATTAGAAACACTTAACCAAAATTGAAACATGTAAGTAAGCATGAATGAGAAGAGGGTTAAGTGGGATGCACTAGAGGGGACCAAGCTTAGGTGCATAGCTTGTGTCAAGTAATGGGGGCCCATTTCAACCAATAACCGATAAGTATCATTGTGGGCTCGACCCAAGTCGAGTACTAGACACACATACTGGGCTTGACTGTAAGAGGCCAACACGGGTTAGTAGTGGCAACGCAAGTCCAACGGGTTCATGTGCATGTGTGGGCCCGGGCTGGTAGGTAAGACGTTGTTGCATCGTGTAGGCATAAGCCGTGCATTGTTGGTAGTATCAGGTTGCCACTTTGGGGACTGATACACCCCACCGTGGTGCCAGCATGTGTGTCTACGAGTTAGGGAGCCGATCACATGGGGGTAGTGGGTACACCTAGTGGAGATAAGGGCAGGCGGCACCTATGAACTCAACTAGGGGTGCACGAAACTACCATTATTAAATTCTGTAGGCGCGATCAACCTTTAGGGTGACTAATGGTGGTGCAGCATACTAATTATCTGATAGTGGTTTAGGTGCGCCTTTAACGTTATCTTTGTTCATCTTATTTCCTTGTTTACTCTGTCATACCCTATTGTTCACAGTCATTTCCTTATTTTCCAACTTATGCCTTAGCCTAGTTATTTTGGTAATTATATTGTTAAAGTTATCGCACTCGCCAGACTTTATGTTTGACCCACTTTGCTTTCAGCTCTTTTCTTCCTTTTTCCTCCAGGTGCTCAGGGTGGAACTAGCACCAGTGGAGCTTGATTTTGGACAGCTGTATCTCTTGCTTTTAGAAGTTACTTGGATCGTTGAAGTAAAAGTTCTGCCTATCTTATTTATGGCTATTTTGTGTTGGGTTTATGTCTTTCAATTTATGTACTCTGATTTAGTCAAGATGGATATTTTGTACTTTGACTATGGTTTTTGATGATGTAATCAAACCTATGTGTTTACCACTACAATGAATAAAATTTTAAATTTTTAAGTACTGTTTATATCTGTCTTGTTGTTAAGTTTCTGTTCTATACACACTTAAAACGCTCCAAAGAAGTTAATGCATTCCCTTTGTGAGTGACATTAATGGACGTGGGGTGTTAAAAGACCTGTTCCATGTTATACGACATGGTCCCTCAATTCTCCTAACTTTAAAGTAAAGATTAATAACTGTTTTAGTTCTCACACCAGTCACATGACTGACCTAGAGTTTATTGGTTTAACCTAAACTCTGGGTGCCCCTATTTTCCACACGGGAAGTTGGTACTTTTGGTTTTGCAGATTTATATTCGCTGGATCCTGGTTTACAGCTGGAATGATATTCGGAAAGCTCTGTATCCGCGTATTTCTTTTCAGTTGTGTTTTTTTATTAGTTTTCCGCTGCGATGTATTTAAATGCAATTTAAATCTCTGATATTTTTTTGATGTATAATATTCATTCATACTTTGTTATATTCTTGTATTCTGATGGAATTGTTGTAATAAGCAATGAAATGTTCTTCTGTCTGTGTTACGATTTTTCATGTTATCGAAGCAATCTGGACTTTCCTTTACGGGGAAGTTTGGGTCGCCACATTTGGTATCGGAGCTTTGGTTTACAGAGCTTGAGAACAAGACACATTAGAACCAAACGAAAGAATTCATCAGAGATTGGATTAGTAATATACAATGAGAATGACTCGTTAGAGATGGGATCAGTAGTATCCTAGAATGAGTGTAAAGAGTGCTATTTTCAAAATAAAAATTGAAAATGAATTTTGTTTTGAAAATTTATAACTTACTATTCGCATTTGAATATTTATTTTATATTGAATTTGGACTATCAGGTATAAGGAGATTTTTTATATATGTTTGATCCATGTGTGTTTGAAGTCTCAAATATACTTGGTAGATATAGAGTCACACTCTAGTCGTCCGGAGATGATTCTGATGATAGCGATCACATCATCAGCATATGTGTTCGAGTTTCGAAGGTGGGATATCTATATATCTCCAATAGAATGGTGTGAGAACCAAAACCTTATTTTGAATTTATTGTTTGGAATTTGGTACTCGAAATCTGATTTTTGAATATATATACTAAAGTTATATGTTTTGGAAATTTAATTCACAAATTGATTGCTGATTGTGTTGTGTGATTATTAGTTGAACTAATAAAATTATTGGAATAATAAATCCAATATGAAAATGAAAAGTTGAATTGAACCAAATTTAACCAGTATATGAATGAAAGTTAATGTAGCAAAATCAAGTCAAAAATGAAACTGAATTGAAAATTGATTAGAATTGCATACATGTACATGCATATACTTTAACAGGTAAAAGGATTTGTTGTTGAGTAAATAATTTATTTGCATGCCCGACAAATAGGTGAACCTTAATGAGTTGGATGCACAATTTTATTTATTATACAAACTCCTGTGAATGCCATTGGATGCGGAGTGCTGGTTGTTCTATGTGAAATCTTAAACGTCGCCATAGGATAGTAACAATTAATTTTAAACTACACTACATGGCATACCGCATGAAGATAACATACTCTATCATATACCACATAAGCATTTAGAGCTTATGTGACGAGGTTGAGGATTTACCATACAAGCGAGAGGCTTGTATGGCGATGACTATATTTCAGATTGAACCGAAGACGGATATGGACTATATAAAATGTAACGGTAAATTGCCTGATTAATAAAAACCCTACACGGGTCTGGAGTTGACAATAATCACGTCTCCCTAGTCATTAAGGCACAAAAACTATTTATAGGGTGATGGGAATTTATTCTCTGGAGTTATGATCTATACACACTCCCCTGTGGACACCGTAATATATCACTATAAATATGTGTATGCTTTTTAGGATTTATTGGGTGCCTAATATGGCCCAATAAATTTCCAAACCCCTCTCCGCACAAGGGAGGTTATGGCGAAATTTTTCAGAAATTTAGGGTGTTAACCAAATTTTTCAAGAATTAGAAATTCTTAGAAATCGAAAAGTTCAAATGAAAGCCCGAATGAAAGTTGAGTTGGTTAGTTAAACAACTTTCAGCTCCGTTCCTTTTCGAGGATGAAAAGATTTTAAGCGGGAGAGATTGTAACAACCCGGAAAATCAGAACCAATTTAAAAATTTTATTTTGGCTATTTTAATGAATTTTGAATATTTAAAATGAATTATTTTAAAGAATAATGACAAGAAATTTATTTTGAATAGAATTAGAACATATAAATTTATTTAAATCAAAGTTTGGATATAAATATTTATTTTAATTATAAAAGGAGTTTAAGTGGCGCGATAGTTTGAAAATTCGATTTCAAATTTCAAATGAATGTACAGGATTCAAAATAAACCAGATTTTAGTGAAACCAAAAATATTTGAATCTATTTGAAAATATCTTTCCAACAGATGTGGAAAATTCAGATTTCATAGCAGGAATAAAAAGTTATGTCTAGTTGAAAATTCAGAAGAGTCGCTGTGGAATTTATATATTTTATAACATATATAAAGGCCTTAAAAATAACTATTTTGCAAATGACCTCCGTTTTCGATGAAACCACTTTTGTTGGATCCAGGATGTCAAATTATTGCTAGATTCCAATTTTCATAATTTTTGGAATTAATATGTGAGCGTAGCAAAAGAAAATGTGTTTTGACAGTTTCAGTCAATTTAGACCAACCAGAAAATGGCCATTTTTCAAACGGTCCCCAAATTCGACGAAATTAGTTTTATTAGGACCGTATCGTCAAAACATAGCCAGATTTCTTTTTTCTGGAATTTTTCGAATAAGTATGTGGCCCCAGCAAATTAAAATGTACGTTCAAAATCCATATTTGACTGTTTTATATTTTAATTTGAAGAATAACTGACGGAAACAGTCGAATGGGCTTACGAACCATATTCCATTGTGTTTGGGATGGAGGTATTTAGTTAGGGACGATAGTCGTTGAGATTCGTTTGGAGTTTGGATGTGAAAACTGACATTTTGGAATTAAAATAATAATAAAATAATATAAATCTCTATATATAACCCTAACCCTAGAGCAAGCCGCCGGCCACAAAAATCAAGGGCCAAAATTGCTCGTTTTTTTCTCCTTAAAATCTTCCTAACCCAGAGCGAGTTTGAAGATGAAATCAGAATAAAAATGAAAGGGAAGATCGCGATCTACGAATTTGTACTAGTTTGATGAATTCTCGTGACCAATTCTGCTCGAAATCGAGCCACGAAGTCGCCGCGTTTAACGCGGATTTCCAGGAGCTTGGGGGCTTCGGTTCTGACGCTGCTTCAGGCGTGGGGGGCTTCGACGACGACGATGGCGTCGGTGGGTCCTGATCGGCCCCAGGTGGCGCGGACGACGGTGCGAGGGCGATTTTCCCAAATTAGTGATGGGTTTGAACAATATTAACGATGGCAAGATATTATAAGGGAAAAGGCAACAATAATTAAAGTGTTGTCAAAAGGTAATTAGTTTAATTAATTTCGTTAATTATATTTTTTAATTATCCAACGTATTAATAGTCGTATCATTTCCACATGAGGTCGGAATCGCGCGAAACTGGATCTGTTGCAATCGTGGGGACGAGAGCTTCACAACAAAACTTACCACGTCCAAAATGGGGCATGTGAGAATTTCCGGCAAATTCAAATCCAAACTGTTCAGAAATTCAGATAAAAACTGACGGAGTGGATCCCAAATTGAGAACTTCTCACTAAAATAATTTCTGTACAGTTATTTATTTTATAACTGCATATATGAACTGCTCCCCGTCGTCCACAAACCTTGGACGACTTATTTGTTTGATTGTATTGTGAAAATTGACTGTGATGTAGAAATGGACAGTATAAAATATATGAATAACAAAAATATCATTTTTGTTGTATATATGAAATGAAAATAAAATATTCATGTTGAATAAAACATTTAAATAATAAAAATATCATTTTTATTGTATATGTGGACTGAATAAAATATTCATGAGTTGAGATTAATACTCATTTACAAACCGGACGGTTTGTTTATGCACATCAATTTATCTGATATTGATTGGGACGATAAATTTCACACTTCGCCCAACTACACAAATAATAAACATTATTTGTTGTTTGAAAACCCCACACGGGTATTGGGATAATATTTGAAATACACTGATCCCCATAATTAGTGGTATGTCAAACGATGGGTTGACAGCCTGTATAAGCGTTATTTATTTATTTTAATGCTCATACAGCTGTAGAATGCACTCTGGATATTGTATGAATTTTTAATGATTGTTTATCATTATTATTGTATACATGTGATGTTGAAATCCATATAACTAAAATTATATGGTAGTGGATTGAGTCTGATTCAGAATTAACGAATATTTTAAAATAATATTCAGTGAATATTGGTATGTGAAGTCGTGTTAAGTAGTTACACGCCATTTTAACACGAACGGGAATTTGGTCGATTTTATTCATTTTATAATGAATATCGAAAAGTGATTTCAAAATATGATATTTTGAAAATATTATCATTTTAATATTGAAATGATATGGAATATTCAAATTGGATTTGATTTTGAAAATAAAATTGAAATCGATTTGAAATGAATTTAAAACGAATATATATGGAATATTCAATTTTGATTTGAATTTGAAAATATAATTGAAATAGATTTGAATTGAAATCGTTTTGAAATGAATTTAAATAGAATTGAAATCGTTTTGAATTGAATTTAAAATGAATAGAAATCGACTTGAAATGAATTTATAAGGGAAAAATTAATTTTGATTTGAATTAGAAATGGAAGTTGAAATCGTTTTTGAAACGAATTTAAAACGATTTATAAAATTCGTTTTAAATGGAAATCAACGAAATATATATATGTATATATGTTATATATTATAATGGCCTGAATAGAACGCGCCACGCAGCGGCAGTTCGCGAATTTCGACCACTAACTTCAAATGGACGTTACGGAAGATCCGACCGTTGGATTCTCCTAAAACGGAACCGTTGGGTTCGTATCGAAAAGAATTTTCCATTGAATACAAGATATTTGCAATCTAACGTTTAGATTTGGAGATATGTCCAAATCAATTTCAAAAAAGGTCGCTATGGATGTAGTTCAGTGGCCGTTATTGGAAACCGACTGTACGGGAGATAATAAAATTATTAAAAATATGGAAAAATTATGTAAAATCATAATAAATGATTTGGAAAGATTTTGGATGAAAAATTCCAGTTTTGAAAAAATTAAAATATATTTTTATCAAAATGAACTAGTTATTAACTAGAATAATTATTTATTTATTTTTAAATAAATATATTGGATTTTAAAATGGTTTTAAAATAACAGGAATTTTCCAACAAATAAATTGGATTGGATTTGAATCAAAATTGTCTTCGGAATATTTCGATATTGGATTCCGTGATTATATTGATATTGTGGAGAAATTTGGAAGATATATATCGTTATTCCAATACGATATTTGTTGGTTTCAGAATTTGGTATTGAATATAAGCAGATATATTTTCTATTCAGCTCCTTGTATATGATGTCAAATTGGATTTAGGGTTTGTTGTGAACGGTGCCTTCAGTAACACTGTTCTTAAACCCAGTTGAGAAAATATTAAATCTTTTTATTAAGGTTTAATGAAGTTTACCAATTAATTAACGTTTAAGAATTAAATTGAAATTGGTTTTTGGGTTTATCGTGAACGGTGTTTTAATAACACTTGTTCTTTAACCCGATTAATAATGCAAATGGGATTTTGGGTTTATCGTGAATGGTATCTTCAAAAATACTATTCTTAAACCCAATGGAGTTAAGAAAATTAGAAACTAACTTGAGATTAGCTAAGCTGAATGGTTTCCTGGGTATTGATCTGATGTTGGTTTCGGCCTTCGGGATTAATGCTTAGGGAATTGTTCTCTTACTAATTTACAGTTAGAGACTAATGGAATGTGATTTGGGTTTATCGTGAACTATGTTTTAAATAACATTGATTCTTTAACCCGATTAAAGATAAAATTAATTTCTTAGCTTTGAATAATTATTAATATTGATTTTTGGGAAGATAAAAACTAAATGGAGTTTTAATGAATCTTTAAGTAGATTGAAAAGTGAATGTGATAATTAAAATTATCAACTCAAGAAAATGATCGAAAATGGAGTACCACCAGTTTTACTTCAGGTGATAGTTAAATCTTTAATTAGATTTGAACGTGAAATGGTAATTAATATTTACCGATAATACAGTAGTGTTAGACATGGAGTATTACCAGTTTTACTCCATAGGATGAATAGGTTGGGATTGGGAAATAAAATAAATGATTACTTCGGTATAGTTCGCTAATCCCGACTAGTTTGAAAAACCTTAATATTGTTTGATATTCAAAGGAAGATTAAAGAATAAATTTAAAGAATTTATCTTTGATAAAATTAATGGGAACATTTCCGAAAGGAAAAGATTATTGTAATAAAAGAATATTTTGGAATGGAATGAGGCGTATGATGTGTTATTATAACACTTGATTATAAGATACGCGGGTTATTCGAAAAGGCCGGGTTTATACCCATTCTGAATAAATGATTCGATGATAAGTCGAAGAGATTGAAGACAGTGCAAGACCGACGATCTTCACATCGAATGGATGGGTGCTACTGATGCTCACGATTGGAGTAGCTACCTTGAAAGTGCTAAAGTGGTAGCCATTTGGACGTGCTTGTTGATTGTACGGATATACGAGGGCCTCTCTCCTGTATTGGACATACGGGATGAGGAATAGGGTGCCTCCGGTTTCGTTCAGACCTAGAACTGACTTGTAAATGGATGGTGTGTCTGACATTGGATTTTATTCAGTGCCGATTTATCTCTATTAAATATACATCTGCCTGGTGAAGGGGAATTCATTCCCTTATTTCACCCTTCTCTGAGACGTACGGGATCAGAGGTGGTATATCAATAGACATCAGTCGCATGGCGTAAATTGCCTGTGTGGCAGGCCTAAGTGGCAAATGATCAAGGCTTATGTTGAAAAACAGAGTCTTGTGGTTGATAATCAAAGCACAGCTTTAATATAGCATGGCTTTGTGTTGCGTTAATTCGCGAGCCTCACACACCGGTATGGTGGTAAACTGATCAGTATGCTTTTGAGATGAGGATAGACACCCTATGGGTTGTCATGGATTCGATCGACTGAGGTGGGGGATAGGGCACACCCCCCCGATCCCCTAATGGATAGAGTTAACGGTGTTTTCGCATGCCTGTGACGTAAGCTGCGGTAACTTGTTTTCCTGGATAGTGCGGATGTGCATTACGGCGTTTCGCATGCCTACGATGTAAGCCGTTGGGAATTGTACTACGCGATAGATCTTTCGAATCAGTAACCACCAGTATGGAAATCCAACTTCCAAATACAACATTTTGCGGTTTTGATTGTAGAGCTTAGTAAGGCGACATGATATATGGTACCCATGCCGTCTATGATTGATACATTTATATTTGAAATTATTTTCTTCACTTATAGTAATAATAAAAGATGAAATTTCACATATCTAGCATATTTGGCTATTATAAGGGAAAACCCTATCCTCCGGCTTGCGTTGCATTGTGTGATGGGACCTGAGTCTTATAATTGCATCATTTTTCTTTATTTAGCATTGCGCTGTTTGTTTTATGCACTGGTGTTCTTTGGAGGAAACCCGTTCCATGTTATACGGCGTGGTCCCTCGATTTACCTAACTTTAAAATAAAGATTAATAAATTTTTTAGTTCACACACCAGTCACATGACTGACCTGGAGTTTATTGTTTTAACCTAAACTCTAGGTGCCTCTATTTTCCACACGGGCAGCTGGTAGTTTTGGTTTTGCAGATTTATGTTCACAGGATCCCGGTTTACAGCTGGAATGATATTCGGAAAGCTCTGTATCCGCGTATTTCTTTTCAGTTGTGTTTTGTATTAATTTTCCGCTGTGATGTATTTAAATGCAATTTAAATCTCTGATATTTTTCTGATGTATAATATTCATTCATACTATGTTATATTCTTGTATTCTGATGGAATTGTTGTAATAAGCAATGAAATGTTCTTCAGTCTATGGTCCAATTTGTCGTGTTCTCGAAGCAATCCGGGCTTTCCTTTACGGGGAAATTTGGTTCGCCACATCTGTTATTTACAAGGTAAATGCAACCTTTAGCCTCATCAACTGGTAAATGAATAAAGCAGGGAAAAATGTAAGGCTTTGTGGGTCGCTCCCATTAGGATATGATCATTCCATATATATAGTCGATTTCCTTGTATGCTTCGGGGCCCTATGTGGTTGATTATCAATCAAGGTGATCATATTCGAAGCTTCCTACTTTAGGGGTGGGGTCGATCCTAATTTGTTGATGTGCAAATTAATGTAGCCTCCCATACATTTTATCTTGAGATGTACAAAATTTGATTGGTAGACCCTTACCCGTTCATAGTTGGAATCCATTCTCCAATACAAACTTTCGAATTTGATTGTATACCTATTATGTTGGAATGTGAAATCCAAGCATTCCAGCTATATTAATATATTTATTTGTGGATTCTAGACAATAGTATAATATCACTGGGTATTTATTATAAAAAGTGGTTTGGTTAGCGTAATGTAAAAACTCGTTTGTGTCTATCTGCGGTAAGGTCCTACGAGATAATTTTTGCTTTCAAAAGGTTTATAAGCTAATACGAAACCAAGATTCTTGTCACTTGACTTTTCTCATGCTGTTTTCCAGCATAACCTAAGTTTAATTTCATGATAATGCTCGGTTCAGATCGAGCATTTTGGCAGGTTAATTTAGATGTTTGGAGCTCAAGAGAGGAGCTAGAGACAAAACGTACTTCCGTAGATTCTTATATTCCTTGTGCTAGTGTTCTTGACATTCTCTAATTTGGTGCGGATATTGTTATAATTGTCAAGATTAGTATTAGTTGTGTACTCTGATGTGTATATGTATATTAAATAAAAGTTCTTTCAATTTGTAAAGACTTGTTATATATTATATGAAATGACCTGATCTTCCCAGCGGGTCTAAACCGAACAAGAAGACAAATTACTTTGAGAACACGACTCATCAAAACACAGAACAAGAGAACATTTCATTGCTATTACAAAAATACACATCGGAGTATAAATAAATAATATATAGTAGAAAATTATCATAGATTAAAAAAATTGCAAAACAGTGGAAATATAACACAAAAGGATAAAGCGTTGCAGAAAACATTAACTAACACAACTGAAGGAAATACACGACTACAAAGCATTCCATATTATAGTTCCATCCGTAATCCAGGATCCTGTGAAAAGAAATATCTATGAAACCAAAACTACTAGTTGCCCGTGGGGAAAATATAGGCACCCAGATTTTAGGTGGTAAACAATAAACTCTAAGTCAGTCATGGGATTGGTGTGAGAACTAAAACAGTTATCAACTTTTATTTTAAAGTTGGGTAAATCATGAGACCACGCCGTATAACACAGAACAGGTTTACTCCGATTAATACTAGTGCATAAAACAAACAACGCTATGCTCAAAAGAAAAATGTAGCTATTATAAGATTCATATCCCATCACACAATGAAACGGAAGCTGAAGGATAGAGTTTTACCTTACAATAGCCAAATATGCTTGATACACAAAATTTATCATTCATTATTATTATTATAAGTGCAGAAATCAATTTCAAATATAAATGTATCAATTCTAGACGACGTGAATGCCCCATAACACTATGTCTCAATATAGGTTTACAACTGAAACCGTAAAATCGTGTATTGTAATTTGGATTACCAACTATAATCTAAGGCAAGGGATCTTCCTTTCTGAATTTGAGACATTCTAGCCCATGCCTCAGGATTCACCCGCAAATGCACCTAGCAGCGGTAGCGCCAGTCAGCCATTGCTGATTGACAATTCCTAAATAATATGTTTCCCTGTTCCTTGGGACCTAAAATCCTGGTCAGTACATCGACCATCTTAGTCAGTATGTCGGCCATCACCAGCCGTGTGCAGCCAAATTCGAGGTACCTTGCTTTCCATCATCCAACATTCACATAAGTAAAATTTCTGGGCTCCATACCATGACATCACTCATAGTTAGAAAGAAAGACATGCCCTTCATTTCTCTGCGGTCCTTCATCTTGTTTTTGGTTCATACCAGGGAGTGAAGCCCGCGAATTAACGCTATACACAAAGATACACAATATTAAATCAATGCTTTGATCATCAATCACAAAGCCCTGCTTTATTTAAAAGCTTTGATCCAAGCATCTCAGCATGCCACATTGTCAATTCATACCATACCATTGGTTTCCACCAATATATAACCTCTAAGCTCATTCGTCTCAGAGAGGGTGTTAAGCAAGAGAATAAATTTTCCGCCACCAAGCAGATATATATTTAGTAGAGATCAACGAGTGCAGCACGAAATACAATGTCAGACATACAATCCGTTTGCAAGTCCGTTCTGGGTTTGAATGAAACCGGAGGCAGCTTATTCCTCATCCCATATGTCTAAAACAGGAGAGAGGCCCTCGCATATCAGGTCGATCTCTAAGTATTTCGGGACGACCACCACTTATTACCTTGTCTTGGGTGTACAACCCAACCGAGACATCAGTAATCATCCTAACGATGTGAAGATCTCCAGATTTCTACCACCGTCTTCAAATCTTTGACTTTTAATCGTTGTATCAGTTATTCAGAACGGGTTAACCCAGTCTTTCCAAATAACTCACTTATCATATAATCAAGCGATATAAAAACACATCATACACCTCATTCCAATCCAAAATATTCTTTTATATATTCAAATATTCTTCGTATTGCTAAAGTTTCCAAGTAATCTTATCAAATATTGTTTTGTTTAAACTTATTGCTTAAATCTTCACTTTAAAAACTATTACAAAAGATTTTATAATATCTTTTCACGATCTTAAACCAAATTAAGGTTTATAAAACTAGTCGGGATTAATGAGCCCTATCGAAGTAATCATTCATTTTATTATCCCATTACCAATCTATGCATCCCATGGAACAAAACTAGTAGCACTCCATATCTAACACCCATTGTATTATCGATAAATTTAATTACCATTCTACGTTTCAAATATAATTAAAGATTTAACTATCGCATGGGAGTAAAACTGGCGGTACTCCACTCTCGAACACTTCTCCAATTTGATAGATTTAATTATCCCATTCACATTTCTATCTAATTAAAGATTAATTAAAACTCCACTTAGTTTCAATTCTCAATAATAATTATTTAATGATTATTCAACTTTAGGGAAATTAATCATGTCTTTACTGGGTTAAAGAACAAATGTCATTTAAAACACTGTTCACAATAAACCCAAATCAACTTCCATTAAAATGGAAACTTCATGGAAATCTGATCAATCATAATCGATATTAATTTTCGTATCAGACTAATACTATAAGTGGAATAGTGACAAAGCCTCTTAAATTCCGTAAATAGTGACGGTCTTCCTTCATAGAAGATCATCTTGATTATTACTAAATCGAATTCCATTCAATTCGAATTTATATTACTAAATTGGAAAACTTCTCTTTGGAATAACTTCCATTTAATATTAATTAAAAGATTTATAAATTCCAAGTTTTAACTTCACTATTAATCGGGTTTAAGAACTACTGTTATTTAAAACATCATTCACAATGAACCCAAAATCAACTTCCATTTAATTCCAGTTATAGTTATTAATTGGAAAACTTCATTAATACGAATTAAAAGATTTATTCTATTCTCAACTGGCTTTAAGAACAGTATCAGTGAAGATACCATTCACGACAAACCGAAAATCCAATTTGATATTAAATACAAGGCTTCGAATAGAAATCATATCGACTTATATTCAATATCAAATTCTGAAACCAACAAATACCGTTTTGGGAATAATGATATATGTATCTTCTAAATTCATCAACAATATCTGTATAATTACATAATCCAATATCGAAATATCTATAGATTATTTCCATTCAAATCCTTTCCAATTCATACGTTGGAAAAATTATGGTTATAGTAAAACCATTCACAGTCCAATATGTTATTTAAAAAATTGGAGTCTTACACTAGTTGTTAATTAGCCTATTCAGATAAAAGTATTTTTTATCTTTTCAAAACTTGGAATATTTCAACCAAAAATCTTTTAAAATAATTTATTATGATTTTACATAATTTATTTGTATTTTTAATAATTTTATTAAGGCCCTTATAATCGGTTTCCAATATTGGCCACCGAACTGCATCTATAGCGACCTTTTCCAAAACTATTTTGGAAATATTTAAAAATATAACCGTTGTATTTTAAATCTCCTAGATTCATTTGGAATATCTTTTTGATACAAACACAATGGTTCTGGTTTCAGGAGAATCTAACGGCCGGATCTCTCATTACGCCAATTCGAAGTTACGGGTTGATGTTCACGAACTGTCTTTGCAAGATGCATTCTATTCAAGCCCAAATTCGATTTATAATTAAAAAAATTGAAAAAAATTCAAAGTAATTTATAAATATTATAAATTATTCACAACTGTCATTTGAAATTCTATTTCAATCGTTTATCTTTCAAAATCAAATATCTTTACATTAAACCATTATATTATATATTATAGATTTCTTCAATTTCCATTCAAAATGTATTTTGTAAAAATTTATTATCTTGTTTAAAATTGATTTCAACTTCCACTTCAATTTTAAATTAAAATTGAGCGTTCATATTATAATATATTAAAATAATAATATTTTCAAAATATCATATTTTGAAATCTAGTTTTCCCGATATCATTATAAAATAAATAAGATCGATAAAATAATTCGTTTGAGTTAAAATAGCGTTTATTTACTTTACTCAGCTTCACTTTCAGTTTTTTGTGTCCATCCAAAATCGGACATCAAAATCAAACTTTAACTTTTCACTGAATATTATATTAAAATATCCGTTTTCAGTTTTTTAACACTCTTGTAACAACCTGGGATTTCTGAACCAATTTAAAAAATTTATTTTAGCTATTTTAATGGATTTTGAGCATTTAAAATGATTTATTTTAAATAATAATGACTAAAAATTTATTTAAATCGAAGTTAGAACGTATAAATTTATTTTAATTATAAAACAAGCCAGAAATGGCATGGTAATTTGAAAATTCGATTTTAAATTTCAATTGAATGTATAGGATACAAAATAAACTGGATTTCAGAAAAACTATAAACATTTGAATCTGTTTAATAATATCTTCCTAACGGAAGTGAAAAATAAAAATTTCATTATAAGTTGAAAGTTATGTCCAAAATAGTCGCTATGGAATTTATATATATTTTATATAATATATAGCCCTTAAAAATAGCCATTCGGCAAATGACCTCCGTTTTCGATGAAACAACTTTTGTTGGATCCGAAATGTCAAATTATTGTTAGCTTTCAAATTTCATAATTTTTGGAGTTAATATGTGAGCGTGGTAAATTTAAACGTGTATGGTCAATTCAGTTTAAATTTAATCGACCAAAAAAAGGTCGTTTTCCAAACGATCTCCAAATTCGACAAAATTAGTTTTGTTAGGACCGTTTCTTCAAAATATAGCTAGATTTATTTTTTTGTAATTTTTAGAGTTAGTATGTGGTTTCGGTAAATTAAAATGTACGCTTGAATCCGATATATATTGATTTATATTTTAATTTTGATAATAACTGACTGAAACGATCGAATTGGCTTAGGAAACATATTACATTGTGTTCAGAATGGGGGTGTTTAGCTAGGGGCGACATCCATTGGGTTTGATTTGGAGTTTAGGAATTAAGCAAGCAATATTGGAAATTAAATATTAATAAAATATTATATATATACCCCTAAGAATTCACTAACCCTAGCACATACAATTTCCGCTGCTAGTTTCATCCAAACGGCCAGAAATGCTCCTCGCTTCGCCTGTTATTTTCTCCAAATCAAAACACATAAATCCGAAACTTTCTGAAGAGGAATTCAAGAGCTTGTCGAGCTGTAACACCCCACGTCCATTAATGTCACTCACAAAGGGAATACATTAACTTCTATGGAGGTTTTAGGTGAATATAGAACAGTAAAATTTCAACAAGACAGATATAAAATAGTACTTGGAAATTTAAAAACTTTATTTCAATCGCAGCAGAAGTCAAAACATGTTTGATTACATCATAACACCATAATCAAAGTCAAGTACAATATCTATCTTGATAAAACAAGTACATAATCCCATTACATAAATAGCCATTAAAAAGAAAGATAAAAAGCTGGACTTTACTTCAGCAGTCCAAGCTTTCCAAGAGATAAGCAATCCAATCAGACTCCACTGGAACTTGGCCCAACCTGAGGACCTGAAGGGAGAAAAGGATGAAAAAGAGGGGGGGTCAGACATAAAGTCTGGCGAGTATGATAATTCTACAATACTATTATCAAAATAACTGGACTAAGGCATAAGCTGGAAAGCAAGGAAATGTCTATGAAAGAGCAGATTAAGTACATAGACAATCGCTAAAGGAAACGTTATAGGCGCTCCTAAATACTAAGGATAAACACTATACTGCACCACACCAGTCACCCTAAAGATTGATCCCACTTAGCTTCACTTAGAAACATTCTTAATGGCTTTACGTACTCCTAGCTGACTACATAGGTGCCGCCTGCCCCTATCTCCACTAGGTGTACCCCACTTTCTATTTTTCGATCGGCTCCCTACTCGTAGATACCCATGCTGGCCCCACAGTGGGGTGTATCATTCCCCTAAAGTGGCAACCCGATATAACGGAGATGCACGGCTTATACCTACACGATGCAACAACGTCTTACCTACCAGCCCGGGTCCACACACGCATATGAAACCCGTTGGACTTGCGTTGCCACCGCTCCCTGTTTTGGCCTCTTATAGTCAAACCCAGTATAAGTGTCCCGTCCTCGACTTGGGTCGAACCCACAAAGATACGTTTTGGGATACTGGTTGAAATGGGCCCCTGTTATCTCCCACAAGCATTCCACCTAAGCTTGTCCCCTTAGTCAATCCCACTTAACCCACTATTCATGTTCGTTACATGTGTGTTTGGTTAAGTCTAATCGTATTTCAAATGCCTCAAAAGGCAACCACTAGATTCCTCATGTCACCCAAGGCACCTACTTAACCCCCACGTCCCACCTTACATGATTATCTGGTTAAGTATTTCTTAATTTATTAAGGCCATAACCTCATAAAGACCTCTCACATTAGACTGGCATTTATGGCAGCTGGATTTGCCGGGCGGGTCCGGGCAGTCTTACACCATAAAAGAGTCTAACCTCGTGTCTTTACAACTGTTATGCTTTAGTTTGGGCCTAGGACCTCTCACATTGGGCCGACATTTGTGACTACTGGATTTGCCGGGCGGGTCCGGGCAGGTTTACGTCATAAACGGGTCTAACCTCGTGTCCTAAGCATTGATTATTATTAATAATCCACTTTCCCCAATTTTAATAATTCCCTATTTGAATTATTAATTAATTCCAAATTTAGCAATGTCCATAATTGACTCAATTATGGACATCCATTTAAGGCATGCAAAATCATATCTATTGCACCCCAATTTATTAATTTCCTAATATTACCCCTACCCCACGTTTGAACGTTTATTCGCAAAATGTATGCTAGACCCGATTAGTCTAACTCATAGCGTAAAAGAAAATATTCACAACAACAACATATATATGTGACTAAATGAATACTAACAAGGGGTGAAGCCTGCATATATCAAAATTACAACTTGCATAAGGTTATACATGTCATGGGTCTAAGGGTGTCAACTTATTCATAATTCACATAATATGATTTTGATCAAGTTCCATAAACTTGTATTGGACATGTGTGAATCAACATCATTAACAATATGGTTTTATATGGGTACACCTAACTCAATAGGCAAATTCCCAAAAATCAAAATTCATTTAATCATAGATTCATGTATATGGGTACACCTAACTTAATAGGCAAATTCCCATATTCAAGATCTATTTTAAAAAAAACATAAACTTTAAACATGATCCAATTCGCATAAATAATAACATCATGATTTTACAACTTGCATGATTCAACACAACTTAACATGACATCATTATCATATAACATAAGTATTTCAACATATATGATAATATGAGATCTACAACATATGTAAGATTTACAACATAGCATATCATAATTTGCAACATAGCTTGATATGATTTACAACATAGCATAGCATGATTTACAACATGGCATAACATGGTTTAGAACATAGCATAGCATGATTAATCACATATGACATAGCATAGGGTTATTTACAACATAATCACTACAACATAACAATATATATATAATAACATAATAGCATAAGAGATCCACAACAAAATTTACAAATACATAACAATTCATATCACTTTCTTGTGATCCAATTCATAACTTAATCGAATTATTTTATAATAACATTGTGAGAATCAGCATACTCACAATTTTAAAGAAGAGAAATATAGAGAGAGAGAGCTTTTGATTTGATTTGAGTAGATTTAGTTTGTAGATTAGGCCTTCTTCTTCTTTAGTTTGTGACGGCTATGCTGAACTCCATGGCAACGGCATGTCGGTAGCTCTCCAATTTTTCAAGTGATTTAGGGTTAGAGTCTACCCACTTATTTATAGATGTTAGGATTCATTTAGGCCATTAGATTTAACCTAGAAATAACCGCAGCCATTCAGACCAGATGGGGTTTATCTTATTGACTCAGCAATGAGTCAGAAGTGACTCAGCAAACACTCAGCAAATTAATAAACTTCTATTCATGTTTACATTAACTGCCCATATATATATAAATATATATATATATATACACACGCACCTATTCATGAATTCAAATTAATCCATAATTAACTTATGACCATTTCTACACATTAATTTTCCAATTAATGTCTTAATTCCATTTTTCGCCTTTTAAGGCAATTCACATATCTCAAATTTGTTATATGCCTTTTAAGGCTATTTCGTGCAAATTCTCAATATTAATTCTTTTAATTTGTGAATATTAGTATTAACTGATTTACGGGGTGTTACATTCTCCCCTCCTTAAAGGATTTCGACCCCGAAATCTTCAAATCAAGGAGAATGTTTAACCTAACATCCAATCAACCATCTACTCAATCATCAAACACTGGCATCCACTGTCCTTATAGACTTCTAATGCTTTTATGTTTAAATGCATAGTGTGTGTATATATCCGTATCTAATGCAAAATTAGGCGGTCCACTGATTCAGTTGACCTCCTTGATGCAATTCATGATAGTGCCATGCATCCATTATGTTTACAAAAGATCCTAATTGCTTACAAACTACTTCTATATGCGTGCACATCCATTCAACCGAATGCAGCATCTATATGATGGTACAACCATTATACTAAATACATTCATTTATGCAATATGCAATATGTAGTGATTGAGCCGATCTAGTGCCTAAAGTGTGTGTATATATGCATCCACGAGCAACCACTAGCAACCACTTGCATCCATTTTGCATCCATCATACATAACATGTCTCAAACACATGTTTCAACCATAGGATTATCCTAACTAAAGGTCAAAGATACCAATGAGAGGACATACTAAAGATAAGATAAGCTAAGCGATAAAGGAGAAATTAAAAGACATACCCTCAAAAAGAAAAGGGTATAGCGAACGCATCTTCCCTTCTGTCTCCTAAGTAGCGTTGCTCTCATCATCTCCCCATTGCACTTTAACTAGTCTGACCTCTCGATTTCTCAACTTTTTGATCTCCGACCCAAGAATGCATGTAGGAGCTCGTCTAATTGTTGCATCACGCTCTATTTCCACTTATTTAAGCAAGCTCGGCTCTACCACCTCCGCGGTCTTGTGCAAACACTTCCTCAAATGTGATACATGGAATACGTCGTGTACTCCACTAAGTTTCTCAGGCAACTCCACCCTATACGCCATCTTCCCAATCCTGTCTTTTATAGGAAACGACCCTACAAACCTTGGCGCTAATTTCCCAATGGACCCAAAGCGAACAACATTCCGTAACGGAGATACTTTGATAAAAACCATGTCCTCGATGTCAAACTCAAGATCTGTCCTCCTCTTATCAGCATACGATTTCTGCCTATCTTGTGCTGCTTTCATCCTCCTTCGAATCAAATCAATCTTCTCCGAGGTTTCCCTAACCATATCGGGCCCAAGTAGGATTTTATCGGTAGATTCCCACCAACATGTAGGCGAACGGCAAGGCCTTCCATAAAGAGCTTCGAAAGGTGCCATGCCAATACTAGACTGAAAGCTATTATTATATGCGAATTCTACCAACGGAAGGTGCTCTTCCCATGTACCCCCAAAGTCTAGGATACAAAGCCTTAAAAGATCCTCTAGAATACGATTCACCCTCTCGGTTTGGCCGTCCGTCTGAGGATGATATGCGGTGCTCAAACATAGCTGAGTCCCTACCGCCTCTTGTAAACTCTTCCAAAATTCGCTAGTGAAGATGGGATCACGGTCGCTTACTATACTAGAAGGAATACCGTGCAAACGAACTATCTGTATACAGAAGCCAACCACGGAGCAGTCCTCTTACTTTTCACGGGAATAAAATGGGCGCTCTTAGTAAGTCTATCTACTATAACCCAAATCCCCGTATTACCCTTCCTTGATCTTGGTAATCCATCCACAAAATCCATTGAGACGCTTTCCCATTTCCATAGTGGAACTTCGAATGGGTGAAGCAACCCACCGGGTTTCTTTTGTTCCGCTTTTACTCGTTGGCAAACCAAGCATCTAGCGACGTACTCGGCCACATCCTTTTTCATACCGGCCCAAAAGAAAACCCGCTTCATATCTTTGTACATCTTGTCTCCGCCGGGATGAATGGTCATCTTTGAGCGATGAGCATCATCAAGAATGGCCTTCCTTAAGTCTTCGTCTTATGGTACACAAAGTCTATTATCCCTTCGTAACCAACCCTTATCGTTTAGGGTATACCTACGAAGATGGCTAGACGACTCCCCTCCTTTGAGCTTTTCTACTATCTCAACCAACTGGGGGTCGTCTTGCTGTGCCTCACCAACTCGTCCTAGAAGTGTAGATCTAACCTCCAAGGATGCTAACAAACCATGTACTAGGTCAACGGAGGGTCTAAAGTCAAACATGGAGATGAATTCTAAGCTTCGTCGTTCAACAAACAACGGACTCAAGGACAACCTTTTCCTACTTAAGGTGTCTGCTACCACGTTACCCTTGCCCGGGGTATATGCTATTTCAAAATCGTAGGAGGCTAAGAATTCCATTCACTGTTGCTGCCTTCAATTCAAATCCTTCTGAGAGAATAAGTATTTTAATGATTTGTGGTCGGTGAGCATTTCGAATTTCTCACCAAGAAGATAGTGACGCCAAGACTTAAGCGCGAAAACAATTGCGGCTAACTCAAGGTCATGCGTAGGGTAATTCTTTTCATGAACCCTCAACTGCCTTCCACCATAGGCTATTACTCTTCCCTCCTGCATGAGGACCGCGCCAAGTCCCGTCCCACAAGCATCGGTATAGACGGTAAACGGTTTATTCCCGTCTGGCAGCACTAAGACTGGGGCTGAAGTTAAGGCTCTCTTTAAACGTTGGAACGCATCATCACAATCTTCGTCCCACGTAAAAACCAGGTTCTTCTTCGTTAACCGTGTTAATGGAGCTGATATTTTTGCGAAGTCTTTGATAAACTTCCTATAATAGCCAGCCAACCCCAAGAAACTTCTTACTTCGGTTACATTTTTAGGGACCTTCCAATCTTGGATGGCCACCACCTTTGCGGGATCCACTGCTATCCCTTCCTTGGAAACTACGTGCCCTAAGAACCGTACTTCTTTCCTCCAGAAGTGACACTTAGAAAATTTTGCTTTAAGGTTATGCGCTCGAAGGGTTTCCAACACTTCCCTAAGATGTAGGGCATGCTCTTCTTCATTCTTAGAAAATACTAAGATGTCATCCACAAAGACTACCACGAATTTGTTAAGGTACTCCCTAAACACCCTACTCATCAAATCAACAAAATATGCGGGGGCGTTTGTCAAACTAAAGGGCATCACTAGCCATTCATAGAATCCGTCAGGAGTCCTAAAAGCAGTCTTATCTATACTATCCTCAGCCACTCTCAGTTGATGAAAGCCAGTGGCTAAGTCCAACTGCGAAAACACTGAGGCGCTAACTAACTGATCAAAGAGATCGTCAATCCTCGGCAGTGGGTGTCGGTTCTTTTTAGTGAGCTTGTTTAGTTCTCTATAGTCCACACAAAGTCTAAGGGGCCCATCCGCCTTTGTAGCAAATACTACTGGAGCACCCCACTCTGATATACTACGTCTTATGAACCCCTTCTCAAGCAACTCCTTCACTTGCTTATTGAGTTCCCTCCTTTCACGAGGAGCCATGTGGCGCACTGGCAAAGATACGGGTTTAGCATTATCCACAAGATAAATTCGAAAGTCTATCTCCCGCTTTGGAGGTAAGCCCTTCACCTCCTCAAACACATCTGGATATTCCCGGACCACCTCTACCGTTCGCAGATTCTCTACAGATGCGTCAAGCGATTAAAGAAAACTTAGCATAACGGAATTTATGGGACTACAAAAAATATCGAGAGCATTACCAAGGCAAGTCACAAGCCTAACTACTCTTCTTTCACAATCAAGAATGGCCCCATTTCTAGATAACCAATCCTTCCTAAAATTAGCCCATAGCCCGTGAAGCCCAATACATAAGCATCACATCTAAATTCAACGCTAAGTATAGAGATTTTCAAATCCAAACATATCATGGTCAAATGAGCCGAACCCCCAATTGGATTTGAAACAACCAAGGGATCCTCTACTAAACTGGTGTTCAAGTGCAGTAATTTAACTAATGATGCAGAGATAAACGAATGAGATGTGCCAGAATCGAATAAGGTACGGACAGGATGATCAAACAGAAAAACTAAGCTTTCAACAGAAATTGTTCTACCTCTTTCTTGCAGCGGTGGGGCCGCAATAGCCTGAACTTGCCCCCTTGCCTGCCCTGGTGCCATAAGAGCCTGCACCTGTCCTCCTGAGGTAGACTCTGCCCTCTGCCCCTTCTTTGGGCAGTCCTTCACCAAATGTCCCGCATCTCCACAATGAAAACAACCAGTCTTCTTTTTCTTTCTACAATCTTTGCTGAGATGGCTAGGCGTCCCACAATTGAAGCATCTCTTCTTCCCTTTGCCATTATTGTTTTTACCACCCTTCTTATTTTGCTGTTGGAGTTTCTTCTGGTCCCCTTTCTTTTCAACTGCCTTATCCTCATGCATAAGTGCCATTTCTACTAGCCTTTCAAAGGTGGCTCCCATAGGGATGTGGGTCATAGCCAACCCTTGCAACGGTTCATTCAAGCCTCTAACGAACCTCAAAGCTTTCTTCTCTGGCGTGTTCACCAACTCCAAGCCAAACCTTGCTAACTGATTAAATTTATTGACATACTCCTTCACTGATAAGCTCCCTTGCTTTAATGTCAGGAATTTTTCCATATTTAAATTCTCCTCTGCCCTTGAAAGAAACTTTGCCTCAAACCTTCGTCTGAAATTCGCCCATGAATCAACTGGGTGTTCCCCGTTAGTGACCTCCCACCAAAACGAGGCCTCTCGCTTCATTAACCAAGCAGCTAAACGGACTTTCCTCCCATCTTCCACTTCAAAGATATCCAACAATTCCTCAGTCTCCTTAAGCCAGTCTCTGGCCTCCACAAATGTCTCAGTCCCTTGAAAAGTTTTTCCTCCCATAGCCTTAAATTCCTTGCACGTCTTTGCAAAAGTGTCAACACGAGGAGGAGGAGGAAAGGGTGCAACTGGGGGTGGAGGAACATCTTCTGGGCCTGCAGTGGTGGCCCTAGCCTCCAAATATCTCCTAAACCACCTTGGAATCGTCACACCTTCTGGGAGACTAAGATCTTCAGCCATGCTGAAACGAAAAAGGAAAGATTCAAAATGGAGAATTCGAAAGATAAAGATAAGGATATGGCTATTTGGCATTATGTTTTTTTCTCTAAATAACATGTTTTTGAAAGCACTTCTTCCAAAAATACTTTAGAAGAATATTTTTCTAAAAATTTTATCTGTTCTGGTAACCTTATGCTCTGATACCACGTGTAACACCCCACGTCCATTAATGTCACTCACAAGGGAATGCATTAACTTCTATGGAGGTTTTAGGTGAATATAGAACAGTAAAATTTCAACAAGACAGATATAAAATAGTAGTTGGAAATTTAAAAACTTTATTTCAATCGCAGTAGAAGTCAAAACATGTTTGATTACATCATAACACCATGATCAAAGTCAAGTACAATATCTATCTTGATAAAACAAGTACATAATCCCATTACATAAATAGCCATTAAAAAGAAAGATAACAAGCTGGACTTTACTTCAGCAGTCCAAGCTTTCCAAGAGATAAGCAATCCAATCAGACTCCACTGGAACTTGGCCCAACCTGAGGACCTGAAGGGAGAAAAGGATGAAAAAGAGGGGAGGTCAGACATAAAGTCTAGCGAGTATGATAATTCTACAATACTATTATCAAAATAACTGGACTAAGGCATAAGCTGGAAAGCAAGGAAATGTCTATGAAAGAGCAGATTAAGGACATAGACAATCGCTAAAGGAAACGTTATAGGCGCTCCTAAATACTAAGGATAAACACTATACTGCACCACACCAGTCACCCTAAAGATTGATCCCACTTAGCTTCACTTAGAAACATTCTTAATGGCTTTACGTACTCCTAGCTGACTACATAGGTGCCGCCTGCCCCTATCTCCACTAGGTGTACCCCACTTTCTATTTTTCGATCGGCTCCCTACTCATAAATACCCATGCTGGCCCCACAGTGGGGTGTATCATTCCCCTAAAGTGGCAACCCGATATAACGGAGATGCACGGCTTATACCTACACGATGCAACAACGTCTTACCTACCAGCCCGGGTCCACACACGCATATGAAACCCGTTGGACTTGCGTTGCCACCGCTCCCTGTTTTGGCCTCTTATAGTCAAACCCAGTATGCGTGTCCCGTCCTCGACTTGGGTCGAGCCCACAAAGATACGTTTTGGGATACTGGTTGAAATGGGCCCCCGTTATCTCCCACAAGCATTCCACCTAAGCTTGTCCCCTTAGTCAATCCCACTTAACCCACTATTCATGTTCGTTACATGTGTGTTTGGTTAAGTCTAAGCGTATTTCAAATGCCTCTAAAGGCAACCACTAGATTCCTCATGTCACCCAAGGCACCTACTTAACCCCCATGTCCCACCTTACATGATTATCTGATTAAGTATTTCTTAATTTATTAAGGCCATAACCTCATAAAGACCTCTCACATTAGACTGGCATTTATGGCAGCTGGATTTGCCGGGCGGGTCCGGGCAGTCTTACACCATAAAAGAGTCTAACCTCGTGTCTTTACAACTGTTATGCTTTAGTTTGGGCCTAGGACCTCTCACATTGGGCCGACATTTGTGACTACTGGATTTGCCGGGCGGGTCCGGGCAGGTTTACGTCACAAACGGGTCCAACCTCGTGTCCTAAGCATTGATTATTATTAATAATCCACTTTCCCCAATTTTAACAATTCCCTATTTGAATTATTAATTAATTCCAAATTTAGCAATGTCCATAATTGACTCAATTATGGACATCCATTTAAGGCATGCAAAATCATATCAATTACACCCCAATTTATTAATTTCCTAATATTACCCCTACCCCACGTTTGAACGTTTATTCGCAAAATGTATGCTAGACCCGATTAGTCTAACTCATAGCATAAAAGAAAATATTCACAACAACAACATATATATGTGACTAAATGAATACTAACAAGGGGTGAAGCTTGCATATATCAAAATTACAACTTGCATAAGGTTATACATGTCATGGGTCTAAGGGTGTCAACTTATTCATAATTCACATAATATGATTTTGATCAAGTTCCATAAACTTGTATTGGACATGTGTGAATCAACATCATTAACAATATGGTTTTATATGGGTACACCTAACTCAATAGGCAAATTCCCAAAAATCAAAATTCATTTAATCATAGATTCATGTATATGGGTACACCTAACTTAATAGGCAAATTCCCATATTCAAGATCTATTTTAAAAAAAACATAAACTTTAAACATGATCCAATTCGCATAAATAATAACATCATGATTTTACAACTTGCATGATTCAACACAACTTAACATGACATCATTATCATATAACATAAGTATTTCAACATATATGATAATATGAGATCTACAACATATGTAAGATTTACAACATAGCATATCATAATTTGCAACATAGCTTGATATGATTTACAACATAGCATAGCATGATTTACAACATGGCATAACATGGTTTAGAACATAGCATAGCATGATTAATCACATATGACATAGCATAGGGTTATTTACAACATAATCACTACAACATAACAATATATATATAATAACATAATAGCATAAGAGATCCACAACAAAATTTACAAATACATAACAATTCATATCACTTTCTTGTGATCCAATTCATAACTTAATCGAATTATTTTATAATAACATTGTGAGAATCAGCATACTCACAATTTTAAAGAAGAGAAATAGAGAGAGAGCTTTTGATTTGATTTGAGTAGATTTAGTTTGTAGATTAGGCCTTCTTCTTCTTTAGTTTGTGACGGCTATGCTGAACTCCATGGCAACGGCATGTCGGTAGCTCTCCAATTTTTCAAGTGATTTAGGGTTAGAGTCTACCCACTTATTTATAGATGTTAGGATTCATTTAGGCCATTAGATTTAACCTAGAAATAACCGCAGCCATTCAGACCAGATGGGGTTTATCTTATTGACTCAGCAATGAGTCAGAAGTGACTCAGCAAACACTCAGCAAATTAATAAACTTCTATTCATGTTTACATTAACTGCCCATATATATATAAATATATATATATATATATATATACACACACGCACCTATTCATGAATTCAAATTAGTCCATAATTAACTTACGACCATTTCTACACATTAATTTTCCAATTAATGTCTTAATTCCTTTTTTCGCCTTTTATGGCAATTCACATATCTCAAATTTGTTATATGCCTTTTTAAGGCTATTTCGTGCAAATTCTCAATATTAATTCTTTTAATTTGTGAATATTAGTATTAATTGATTTACGGGGTGTTACACGAGCTCTTCAAATCAAGGCTAGTATGATCGTTTTTCATTGAACGATGCGGAAGAATTTCAAGCGCAAAGGTGCGTCATTAGCAGCCAAATCATGCATAGGGGGGCGTCGATCAAGGCAGCGTTCATGGAGGATGAAGGCGTCACGAAGGGCTTTCGTGTGGTGGTTTCTGATTGGGGTACGGTGGCGCTTGGCGTGTGCAGCAACGATTTGTTGGCGATGAGGTTTAGGGTTACGGCTGCACAGATGAAACGATGAAGATGGCAACGTTTTTTTTAAAACGTTGTAAAAGGTTAATTAGTAAATTTAATTATATTATAACTGTAATTAATGTTTAAAAGTTTGTAACTTCCTCATATGATGTTAGAATTCAGAAAACAGAAGTCCGTTGGAACCAAAATTGCGAACACTACCACATGACACTGACTGGGACAGAAATGGAGCAAATTAGAATTGAAGGAAAATTTAAATCCGAACAAGAATAAAATCAGAGATGAAGGATGGAGGAGTGGTAAAAAAATGTGAGAATTCTCTCACCAAAATTTTGTACAGTTATTTAATTTATCTTAAAACTGTAAATATATAGAAATTGCCAGTATAGATTTTTATCTGTTGTATGGAGTTCAACACTCGAATTCGCCCAAATCACATAAATTGGAAGCGATATATGGATATTACCGACACTCAGATTTCATACTCCGCAAATGGCCACTTATGGCGCCATAAATGTATTGGGTAGTTGAGTATTTATATGGATGATTTGGTGATTTATGTTGTGATTGTAATGTTTAACATATTAAAAATAATGCTAATATTAATGTGGTAGTGAAATTAAATTATAAATATCCATTTATAGTTTAAACAGTAAAATTGGCTAATTAGAAAAATTATTCTAATCGCATTGGAATTTGTAAAATTTATTAACCAATGATTTATTTAAATAGAATGTTGTTGTTTGTAAACCCCACACAGGTATTGGGATGATATCTGACATGCACTGATCCCAATAATTAGTTGTATGTCAATCGATGGGTTGACAGGCTGTGATGAGCGTTATTTATTTATTTTAATGCTTAAACAGTTGCAAAATGCACTCTGAATGATGTTTGAATGGTTAATGGTTATTTATCATTATTGTTGAATACATGCGATGTATGAAATCCATATAACAAAAATTATATGGTAATTGATTGAGTAGCATTCCGATTCAGAAATAACGAATATTTTAAAATAATGAATATTTTAAAATAATAACAGAAATTATATGGTAATTGATTGAGTAGCATTCAGAAATAACGAATATTTTAAAATAATGAATATTTTAAAATAATATTCAGAAAAGAATAAAAATAAGATTTTGATGTCCGATTTTGGATGGACACAAAAATATTGGAAAATATGAAGTCGGGTTAAGTATAGAAATGCCATTTTAACTCGAACGGATTTATCAATCGATTTTATTCATTTTAAAATAATATCAAAGAGAACTGATTTCAAAATCTGATATTTTGAAAATATTATGATTTTAATACTATAATGATATGGAATATTCAATTTTGTTTAAAAATTGAAAATGAAGTTGAAATCGTTTTAAAATGAATTTATAAATGGTTTATAAAATATGTTATAAATGGGAATCGAAGATAGGTATATTGTAATACCCCACCTCCGCTAGGGTCACTCACAAAGGGAATGCACTAGTTTTGGTGGAGTATTATCCAAGTAAACATACACAGAGATATCACAAGGCATAACATAAATAAAGCAGCGGTAGAAATTAAAAACCGGATTTCATTACTTTCAAGAAAAGTGTCAAAACCTCATATTTCCAAAGTACAAATTATTCCATTACATCAAATTCTAAATAAAGAAGAACAAACTTAAGATAACAAAGGTAAATTATTCCCCAAAAACAACAGAAGTGCGGCCATAGCATAGCTCAAGACCAAACCGTACATGAGCTGGAAAAATGCAAGCTAAATCCAAGCTAAGAGCTAGCGTTTCCTCCCTGAGAACCGGGGGGGGGGGGACGAAAGAAAAAGAGGCAAAAGAAAAGGGTCAGTCATAAAGACTGGTAAGTCCTAGTGACTTTCAGTATAAAAACTAGTAAAGTTAACAAGACATAAGTAAACGGAAAGTAAACAAAGGGATGATAATAAGTCTGGCAAGATAACAAGATAAATCAAGTCTAGCATCGCATATTCAAGATTCGCTGCACCAACTGTACTAGTATTCTAACTCATGTCAAGTATTAACCATGAAATGATCCCTCGGCCCAATATCATGAAATGACCCATTACGGGGTCCTACAGTACGACCTACTAATCGATCGGCTCCCTACAAGTTCTAGCTCGTCATGTGTCTGTGTCATACGGCCCAATCATGAAATGTAGTAACCTATGCTAGGTCCACCATAGGGTGTATCATGCCCTAGGGTGCCAACCACCGACACGAATCAAGCACGCACAGTGTAAACCTACTAGTTCCCAATGCCTGCTTTTTCAACTCCGGACTACATGCACGACCATAGTCCGCCTGAACCTACAATGGCGCACCTACTCAGTCGTCGTTCTGGTCGCTTACAATCAGCCCAGTAATCGTGCCCCACCCTGCCTAGTCCCAGGGTATCGTGATACATCTAAGTGGGTTACTGCTGAAAAGGACCGCATAACTAGGGTTTCTAATGGGTAAAGTGTTGTCATTCAAATTTGTGACTTAACCCTATCCAAATCATGTATCAAGTTGGTTAAGTGTGTTCAAGCGGTTCATGACTTAACCCTATCAAATCATTGTGTCAAATTGGTTAAGTATATTTAAGTGGTTCATGACTTAACCCTACCCTGTAGCATAAATTCATTAATGCACCCCAACCTCTTACATTAGACTAGTTGTTGTGGTCACTGGATTTGTCGGGCGGTTCTGGGAAGACTTACACCACAACATAGTCTAACCTCGGGTTTTAGGTGCGATATGACCAACTACCCACATTGGATCCTATTGTTTGCAGTCACTGGATTCGCCGGGCGGTTCCGGGCAGATTTACACTGCAAACTCAACCCAACCTCGAGTTGACCATTTTCAACTTTATTCTAAGTGTCATGTCCAGGTTCAAGTTTCGAGTCTAAATTCATGTCAAATTTTCATGTCATGTTTCATGACAAATCGTGTCAAGTTCATGTCCCTATCCAGGTTCAAGTTATAACAATGTTCACGTTTCAAGTTTATAGTAAATTCAGGTTTGCCTAGACTACCCAAATCGTATTCCCATCGCACGTGAATTCAAATCGACACAAACAAATCTAATTAGGGAATAACGTAGAAAGAACGGGCATAAGGTGAAAAAAGTGATTATAAGTCAAGCATGGTATAACTTGAGATAAATGACTACAACAATACTGGCATACGGAATAGTGGTCTTAAATATCTAACCTAGCAAAATAGGGTGATAGTCATGGTAACAGTTGACATAAGATAACAACCCCAAACTTGTGGATAACAACTAATTCAACATCACGGGCATGTTAACATCATGGACATGAGGGGTTTAGGTTTACAACATGTTTAGGCCCCAAATCAATTTCATATAAATATTCCCACAAGTCAAGATTCAAGATGAATAGATCCCAGGTGAATAATAGTAGATCCAAAATAATAGATCCAAAAGGAACAATAATAGACCCAAGATATACAATGACAGATCCAAGATAATTATCATACTTAGGTTCAATTTCAATTTACAACATGTCCATATTAAGTTTAAAGTTTAGATCTAAAAGTAACCGGGGCTTACTGATCGTGGTTTGAGAATTAGAAAACAAAGAGGCGATGTTGAATCTCGAGTCTAACAGAAATCCCCCAAACAGCAATACTCTACACGTAGCTTTGTTGGAGAAGAAGCAGTTACTTTTTCTCTAACTTTTCAACCAGAGTTTTAGCAGCATAAGACCAGAGAGAATTTATGTAGAGAGACTAGAGCTAGGGGCTGTTTATATAGGGTCAGGCCAACGAATTTAGACAGAAATCAGACTAGAAACATCAAAGTGAACTCTAACTCAAAAATGGGCTCGGCAACCAGGTCGACACCCAGGTCGACTCTATGGTTGACCTGGTCCTGGGCAGGTCGACACTATGGTTGACCCCCAGGTCGACCTGGTCCTAGGCGAGAAATTTCCCGCCCAGTCCGTTCTGGGGTTTGAATTCAAATTTTGAATTAGAATTCTGAGATGTTTTTGAACTTGAAATTTCTGTAATTTTGAAGGATCATAACTTGGTCATACGGACTCCGATTTTCGAAAACTCGGACTTGTTTCCAAGTAGAATTTCGAGACGAACATAATGGCGTAACCCGTTGCCCTTGATTCTTATTTTAAAAATTAATTTTGCTTTGATTTATGCTTATAACACGTTATTAAAATGCGGGTTGTTACATTCTCCCCTCCTTAAAGGATTTCGTCCCTGAAATCTCTAAGTTAGAAAGAATATATCCTACCATCCAATCATCCATCTACTCAAAACATCATCCACAGGAAACCATTGTCCTTAAAATATTTCTAGTGCTGTATGAACATATGCAGTAAGTGTGTGTATATGTACTTATCTAATGCAAAAGATCAAGCGGTTACTGATTCAGTAAACCTCCTTAATGCAAAATATGTTAGTGTAATGAGTCCAACATGTATGCAAATTCCTAACATAATTTATAATCTATACACGAAGGCACATAACATTCATTCATATGCAACATCCAAGTGATAGCATAACAAGTTCCATCCATGTACAAGTATAAGCACTCATGCATATGCAACATGAAAATGTGACTAAGCCGATCTAGTGCCTAATGTGTGTCATGCATCCACTAGCAATCACTTGCAAACACTTGCAACCATTTGCAAACATCAACCATAACATGTTTCCATCACATGTTTACATCCATATGGTTCTACCTAAGGTTCTCAAGATAAGATCGAGAAGATAACAAGGCAAACATAGGTAGTAAAAGCATGTTAAGAAAGGTTTTCAAGTTTATAGGAAAAAAAATCGAGAATGTACCCTCAAAAAGAAATGGGTAAAGTGCGCGTATCTTCTCTTCGGTTTCCCAAGTTGCGTCTTCTTGGGCTTCACTCCACTGTACTTAAACTAGCTTGACTTGTCGATTCCTTAGCTTCTTGATCTCCGTTTCTAAGATACGAATCGGAACTCGCCTCAATGTTGCTTATTTTTCCATTTCTTTGCCTTCATGGATGCTTGGCTCAACCACTTCGGCTGATTCATGTGAGCACTTTCGGAGATACGAGACATGAAAGACATTGTGTACTCCGGCCAGCCTCTCGGGTAATTCTACCTTATAGGCCATCTGGCCAATCCTCTCAGTGATAGGGAACGGTGCTACGAACCTTGGTGCTAGCTTTCCAACCGCTCCAAAACGAACCACATTGCGTAAAGGAGAAACTTTTATAAAGACCATATCTCCGACTTCGAACTCTAGGTCTGTCCTTCTCTTGTCCGCATAAGATTTCTGTCTATCTTGGGCCGTTTTAAACCCTCTTCGTATCAACTCAACCTTCTCAGAAGTGTCCCTTATCATGTCGGGCCAAAGTATAAGCCTTTCTGTCATCTCCCACCAACAAGTTGGCGACTTGTACGATCTTCCATACAGGGCTTCGAACGGTGCCATTCCGATGCTAGCTTGGTAACTATTATTATATGCAAACTCCACGAGAGGAAGATGGTCTTCCCAAGTACCACCAAAGTCAAGAATGCATAGTCTCAAAAGATCCTCTAGTACCTTATTTACCCTTTCGGTTTGTCCATCTGTCTATGGGTGATAGGTCGTGCTTAAACTCAGTCGTGTACCCATTGCTTCTTGTAGACTATTCCAAAACTGGCTAGTAAAAATCGGGTCATGATCACTAACTATACTAGAAGGAACCCCGTGCAACCGTACTACTTCTCGAAGGTAAATAGATGCTAGCCATGATGCGGTCCTCTTGCTTTTCACCGGAATGAAGTGAGCACTTTTCGTGAGTCTATCAACTATGACCCATATGCTAGTATTTCCCTTCCTTGACCTAGGCAGTCCATCCACGAAATCCATCGAGATATTCTCCCATTTCCATTGCGGAACCTCCAAAGGATGTAATAGCCCACCGGGCTTCTTCGACTCGGCCTTTACTTGTTGGCACACCATGCACTTTGAAACGAACTCTGCCACGTCCTTTTTCATTCCAGCCCAAAAGCATATGCATTTCATATCTCTGTACATCTTATCCCCTCCGGGATGTATAGTCATCTTCGAGTGGCGTGCCTCTTCGAGAACTTTCCTTAATAAGTCTCCCACTTGTGGGACACATATCCTTCCATTACGCCTTAGCCATCCCTTGTCATCTATGGCACCCCTACCGAGGTAACTTGACGTCTCACCACTAATCAGCTTGTTCATAATCTCGACTATCTGTGGGTCTTCCTTCTGTGAAGTCCCTACTTGATCTAGAAGTGTAGGTCTTAACTCAAGAGATGCTATTGTAACAGTCGTTGACTCAACAGCAAGTGTAAAATCAAAGGTTGCTATAAACTCTAGACTTTTCCTTCCAACAAACAAGGGGCTCAAGGTCAACCTTTTCCTACTTAGCGCATCTGCCACCACGTTATCCTTGCCGGGGGTATAAACTATATCGAAGTCATATGATGTCAAGAATTCCATCCACCACTGTTGTCTCAGATTCAAATCTTTCTGTGAGAAGAGGTACTTAAGTGATTTATGGTGATATATAGCTCGAACCTCTCCCCTAGAAGATAATAGCGCCAAGATTTAAGTGCAAAAACGATCGCCGCCAAATCCAAGTCATGTGTGGGATAGTTCTTCTCATGATCTTTAAGTTGTCTACCCCCGTAGCAAATCACTTTCCCTTCTTGCATTAGGACTGCGCCTAATCCCGTGCCACACGCATCTGTGTACACCGTAAACATCTTACTTCCGTCGGGTAATGCCAAAACTGGGGTTGTGGTGAGGGCTCTCTTGAGTCTCTGAAAAGCAATCTCACATTCTATGTCCCATGCAAACGTTAGGCTTTTCTTTGTTAACCTAGTAAGGGGAGCTGAAATCTTAGCGAAGTCCTTAATGAACTTCCTATAGTAGCCTGCCAAACCGAGAAAGCTTCATACTTCAGTTGCGTTCTTAGGAACTTTCCAGTCTTGCACCGCAACTACCTTTGCGGGGTCCATGGCTATGCCTTGCTTAGAAACTACATGTCCAAGAAGACGAACTTCCTTCCTCCAAAAATGGCATTTGGAGAACTTAGACTTTAACCGGTGTGCTCTAAGCGTATCCATGACTTCCTTGAGATGTCTAACATGCTCTTCTTCATCCTTTGAGAAGATCAAAATATCGTCTACGAAAACCACTACAAACTTATTAAGGAACTCCCGAAACACCCTACACATCAAATCTACAAAGTACGCGGGTGCATTCGTTAACCCAAACGGCATGACGAGCCATTCGAAGAACCCATCTGGAGTCCTAAACGCAGTTTTGTTAATGCTATTCTCAGCCACTCTAAGCTGATGGAATCCTGTGGCTAGATCGAGTTGAGAGAAAACAGATGCTCCCACAAGCTGGTCAAACAAATCGACGATTCTTGGTAGTGGGTGTCTATTTTTCTTAGTTAGCTTGTTTAACTCACGATAATCTACGCATAGGCAAAGCGAACCATCTGCCTTAGTAGCGAATACCACCGGAGCGCCCCATTCAGAAATGCTTCGTCTTATGAAATTTTTCTCCAGCAACTCCTTAACTTGTTTACTGAGCTCTCTTCTTTCTCGCGGGGCCATGTGCCTAACGGGCAATGAAACTGGCTTGGCATTATCAACAAGATAAATACTGAAATCTATCTCGCATTTAGGGGGTAACCCCTTCACCTCATCAAAGACATCTGGATATTCTCAGACCACTCTTACAGATTGCAAATTGTCGATGGACGAGTCAAGAGATTCAAGATAACACAACATGACCAGACCCTTAGGGTTACAAGAAATTTCAAGGGTATTACCAAGGCGAATCATGATCCTCACTACCCTTCGTTCACAATCAAGAATGGCTCCATAATTGGACAGTCAATCCATACCTAGGATCAAACCGTATCCCATAAATCTGAGAACATAAGCATTACACGTGAATTCTACGCTTAAGATAGAAATCCTCAAATCCACACACATCATAGATAAATGAGCGGAGCATCCAATTGGATTTTAAACACTAACGGGATCCTCAACTAGACTAGTACTTAGGTGCAGATTTTCAACAATATCAGAAAAAATAAAAGTATGCGATGCGCCAGAGTCAAATAAGGTTCAAACAGGAAAGTCATAAATGTAAACAAGGCTTTCTACAGAAATATTACTACCTCCGTCAAGAGCTGGGGTGGTGTTGAGAGCATGCAACTGCCCTCCAGAAGGTCCTGCTCGCTGGGTCTGCCCTTGCCCCTGTCCTTGCTTCTTAGGGCAATCCTTGCTGATGTGTCCAGTATCTCCACAATGAAAGCATTCACCCAACTTTCTCTTCTTCTTTCTATAGTCCTTGGCTATATAGCCCGTAATCCCACAAAAGTTACACTTCCTTGTCTCATGTGCCTTGTTATTATTGTTGTTGTTGCCCTTGTTATTCTTGTTATTCTTATTGCCTCCCTTCTTGAAGTCAACTTTCTTATTTTGAGTCTCATTAGGCTTAACCTCCTTCTTGCTATTCTTGTCTTCCTCATGAAGTAGATCCATATCCACCAAGCTTTTAAAGGTCGCCCTCATGGGTATATGAGTTATGGCCAAACTGTGTAGTGGCTCATTCAATCCTCGAGCAAAGCGTACAACCTTTTTCTAGGTCGTGTTGACCAAGTCACACCGAACCGAGCAAGCTGATTAAACCTATTCACGTACTCCCTAACAGACATGTCCCCTTGCTTAAGTGCTAGGAATCTCTCCATCTGAAGGTTCTTTTCTGTTGACGATAAGAATTTAAGCCCAAACCTCTCTCTAAAGTCTGCCCAAGTCTCAACTGGCCTGGTAGCGTTGGTGACTTCCCACCAAAATGCAGCTTCCTCTTTCAACAACCATGCTGCCAACTGAACTTTCCTATGATCCTCCACATCAAAGATAATAAACAAGTCTTCAGTCTCCTTTAGCCAGTTTCGTGCCTCAACGAAGGTTTCAGTTCCAACGAAGTTCTTGCCGCCCATTGCTTTAAAGTCCTTGCATATTTTGGCAAAGGCGGTACCAGGAGGAGGAGGAACCGCGGCCACTTGGGGAGGAGGAGGAGGAGGGATGTCTGCCGGGCCCGCGCCGTTGGCCCTAGCTTCTAAGTACCTTCGGAACCATCCAAGTACGAGTAATCCCTCAGGAAGGTTAAGATCAGACATGATGAAAAACGAAAAGAAAAAGATTCAAACGAGGAAACAAAGGAAAGTGCTAATGGCTTTTGGGGAATAGCCTTTTTAAACATAAAACTTTTATTGAAAAATGCTTCTTTATAAACGGTTTTGGAAAATAGGTTTAGAAGGTTTTTAAAACTTTTTCCCCGTCTGGTAACCTTCTGCTCTGATACCAAATGTAACACCCCACCTCTGCTAGGGTCACTCACAAAGGGAATGCACTAGTTTTGGTGGAGTATTATCGAGGTAAACATACACAGAGACATCACAAGGCAGAACATAAATAAAGTAGCGGTAGAAATTAAAAACCGAATTTCATTACTTTCAAGAAAAGAGTCAAAACCTCATATTTCCAAAGTACAAATTATTCCATTACATCAAGTTATAAATAAAGAAGCATAAACTTAAGATAACAAAGGTAAATTATTCCCCGAAAATAGCAGAAGTGCAGCCATAGCATAGCTCAAGACCAAACCGTACATGGGCTGACAGAAAGCAAGCTAAATCCAAGCTAAGAGCTAGCGTTTCCTCCCTGAGAACCTGGGGGAAAACGAAAGAAAAAGAGGCGAAAGAAAAAAGGTCAGTCATAAAGACTGGTAAGTCCTGGTGACTTTCAGTATAAAAACTAGTAAAGTTAACAAGACATGAGTAAACGGAAAGTAAACATAGGGATGATAATAAGTCTGGCAAGATAACAAGATAAATCAAGTCTAGCATCGCATATTCAAGATTCTCTACACCAAATGTACTAGTATTCTAACCCATGTCAAGTATTAACCATGAAATGATCCCTTGGCCCAATATCATGAAATGACCCATTACGGGGTCCTACAGTACGACCTACTAATCGATCGGCTCCCTACAAGTTCTAGCTCGTCATGTGTCTGTGTCATACGGCCCAATCACGAAATGTAATCACCTGTGCTAGGTCCACCATAGGGTGTATCAAGCCCTAGGGTGTCAACCACCGACACGAATCAAGCACGCACAATGTAAACCTACTGGTGCCCAATGCCTGCTTTTTCAACTCTGGACTACGTGCACGACCATAGTCCTCCTGAACCTACAATGGAGCACCAACTCAGCCGTCGTTCTGGTCGCTTACAATCAGCCCGGTAATCGTGCCCGACCCTGCCTAGTCCCAAGGTATCGTGATACATCTAAGTGGGTTACTACCGAAAAGGACTGCGTAACTAGGGTTTCTAATGGGTTAAGTGTTGTCATTCAAATTCGTGACTTAACCCTATCCAAATCATGTATCAAGTTGGTTAAGTGTGTTCAAGCGGTTCATGACTTAACCCTATCAAATCATCGTGTCAAATTGGTTAAGTATATTCAAGTGGTTCATGACTTAACCCTACCCTATAGCATAATTTCATTAATGCAACCCAACCTCTCACATTAGACTAGTTGTTGTGGTCACTGGATTTGCCGGGCGGTTCTGGGCAGACTTACACCACAAAATAGTCTAACCTCGGGTTTTAGTCGCGATATGACCAACTACCCACATTGGATCCTATTGTTTGTAGTCACTGGATTCGCCGGGCGGTTCTGGGCAGATTTACACTGCAAACTCAACCCAACCTCGAGTTGGCCATTTTCAAGTTTATTCTAAGTGTCATGTCCAGGTTCAAGTTTCGAGTCTAAATTCATGTCAAGTTTTCATGTCATGTTTCATGACAAATCGTGTCAAGTTCATGTCCCTATCCAGGTTCAAGTTATAACAATGTTCACGTTTCAAGTTTATAGTAAATTCAGGTTTGCCTAAACTACCCAAATCGTATTCCCATCGCACGTGAATTCGAATCGACACAAAAAAAATCTAATTAGGGAATAACGTAGAAAGAACGGGCATAAGGTGGAAAAAGTGATTATAAGTCAAGCATGGTATAACTTGAAATAAATTACTACAACAATACTGGCATATGGAATAGTGGTCTTAAATATCTAACCTAGCAAAATAGGGTGATAGTCATGGTAACAGTTGACATAAGATAATAACCCCAAACTTGTGGATAACAACTAACTCAACATCATGGGCATGTTAACATCATGGACATGAGGGGTTTAGGTTTACAACATGTTTAGGCCCCAAATCAATTTCATATAAATATTCCCACAAGTCAAGATTCAAGATGAATAGATCCCAGGTGAATAATAGTAGATCCAAAAGGAACAATAATAGACCCAAGATATACAATGACAGATCCAAGATAATTATCATACTTAGGTTCAATTTCAATTTACAACATGTCCATATTAAGTTTAAAGTTTAGATCTAAAAGTAACTGGGTCTAACTGATCGTGGTTTGAGAATTAGAAAACAAAGAGGCGATGTTGAATCTCGAGTCTAACAGAAATCCCCCAAACAGCAATACTCTACACGTAGCCTTGTTGGAGAAGGAGCAATTCCTTTTTCTCTGACTTTTCAACTAGAGTTTTAGCAGCATAAGACCAGAGTGAATTTTTGTAGAGAGACCAGAGTTAGGGGCTATTTATATAGGGTCAGGCCAACAAATTTAGACAGAAATCGGACTAGAAACATCAGAATGAACTCTGACTCAAAAATGGGCTCGGCAACCAGGTCAACACCCAGGTCGACTCTATGGTCGACCTGGTCCTGGGTAGGTCGACACAATGGTCGACCCCCAGGTCGACCTGGTCCTGGGCGGGAAATTTCCCGCCCAGTCCATTCTGGGGTTTGAATTCGAAATTTGAATTAGAATTCCGAGATGTTTTTGAACTTGAAATTTCTGAAACTTTGAAGGGTCATAACTTGGTCATACGGACTCCGATTTTCGATAAATCGGACTCGTTTCCAAGCAGAATTTCGAGAAGAACGTAATGGCGTAACCCATTTCCCTTGATTCATATTTTAAAAATATATTCTGCTTTGATTTATGCTTATAACACGTTATTAAAATACGGGTTGTTACATATATTATATATATTTTAATTGCCTGAATAGAACGCGCCGCGCAACGACCGTTCTCGAGTTTCAACCATTAACTTCAAATTAACGTAACAGAAGATCTGACCGTCGGATTCTCCTAAAACCAGAATCGTTGGGTCCGTATCGAAAGAGATTTCCAATGAATATAAGAGATTTGAAATATAGTAGTAAGATTTTTAAATATGTCCAAATTAATTTTGGAAAAGGTCGCTAAGGATGCGGTTCGGTGGCCGTTATTGGAAACCGACTGTAAGGGCCCAAATAAAATTATTAAAAATATGAAAAAATTGTGTAAAATCACAATAAATGATTTGAAAGGTTTTTGAATGATAAATTCCAAGTTTGGAAAGAAAAAAAATATTTTTATTGAAATGAACTAGTTATTAACTGGAATAACAATCCAATGTTTTTAAATAAATAAATTGGATTTGAAATGGTTTTGATATAACCAGAATTTTCCAACGTATGAATTGGAATGGAAATAATCTTCGGAATATTTCGATATTAGATTCCGTGTTTATACAGATATTGTTGAGGAATTTGGTAGATATATATATTGTTATTCCCAATACGATATTTGTTGGTTTCAAAATTTGATGTTGAATATAAGCTGATATAATTTCTATTTAGAGCCTTGTATTTAACATCAAATTGGATTTTGGGTTTGTCGTGATTGGTGTCTTCAATAACATTATTCGTAAACCTAGTTGAGAAAAGAATAAACCTTTTAACTAAGATTTAGATAAGTTTACCAATTAATTAATATTTAATTGGAATTGAATTGAAATTGGATTTTTGGGTTTATCGTGAACGATGTTTTAAATAGCATTTGTTCTTTAACCCAATTTACAGTAACGTTATGATTTGGAATTAATAAATCATTTTATTAAGGTTTAATGGAAATTTTCCAAAGTAAAGTTTTCCACTTTATTATATTAAATTGGAATTGAATGTAATTCGATTTGGTAATAATCGAGATGAGCTTCTGCGAATGAAGACCGTTATTATATATGGAATTTAAAAGGCTTGCCACTACTCCGTTTATATTATTAGTCTGATATGAGAATTATTATCGATTATACACTGCTATGATTTCCAAGATTCCATTTTGATGGAAGATGATTTTGGGTTTATTGTGAACGATGTTTTAAAGGACATTCGTTCTTTAACCCAGTTAAAGAAGGGATTTATTTCCTAAATTTGAATAACCGTTAAATAACGATTTTTGGAGATTAAAACAAAGCGGAGTTTTAATGAATCTTTAGTTAGATTGAAAAGTTAATGTGGTAATTAAAATTTTCAAATTCGAGAAGTGATCGAGATTGGAGTACCATCAGTTTTACTCCAGGAGATAGTTAAACCTTTAATTAGATTTGAACGTGAAATGGTAATTAAATTTACCGATAACACCGTGGGTGTTAGATATGGAGTACTACCAGTTTTGCTCCATGGGATGAATAGATTGGGATTGGGATTGGGATTAATAAATAAATGATTATTTCGATAAAGCTCGCTAGTCCCGACTAGTTGATAAACCTTAGTTTGGTTTAGAATAGGGAAAAGATAAAAATAAAATATTTTGAAATGGATATCCAAAGGAAGATTAAAGAAATAGTTTAAACGAACTTATCTTTGATAAAATTAATGGGAAACTTTCCCTAAAATGTGAATATTCGAATAAAAGAAAATTCTGGATCGGAATGAGGCGTATGATGTGTTTTTATAACACTTGATTATAAGATACCCGAATTATTCGGAAAGACCGGGTTTAACCCATTCTGAATAACAAATACGATGACAAAAAGTCGAGACGAAGATGGTGGTTTAAGATCGGAGATCTTCACATCATATGGATGATTACTGATGTCTTGATTGAGCTGTACACCCAAGACAAGGTAACAAGTGGTGATCATCCAAACGTACTTGGAGATTGACAGGATATGCGAGGACCTCTCTCATGTATTCGACATATAGGACGAGGAATAAGGTGCCTCCGGTTTTGTTTAGAACCAGAACGAACTTGTAAATGGTTGTGTGTATGACATTGGATTTTATTCTGTGTTGATTGATCTTTATTAAATATGTATTTTTTTGGTGGCGGAGAATTTATTGTCTTGCTTAACACCCTTCTCTGAGATGTACGAGCCTAGAGGTTATATATGATATACATAAATTGCTTGGCGTGAATTGTCAGTGTGGCATGCTAGGATGCAAATGATTAAGGCTTTTATTGAAAAGCAGAGTCTTGAGGTGGATGACCAAAGAATGGATTTAAATAGCATAGCTTTGTGTATAGCATTAATTCGTGAGCTTCACACCTGGTATGAATCAAAAACGGGATAAGGGAACGCAGGAAGTGCACGACGTTTCTTTCTAGCTAGGAGTGGTGTCATGGTACAAAGCCCAGACATTTTTACTTATATGGATGATGGATTGCTTGGCAACTCGGATATTGGTCGCTGCTGGCCAATTGATAGGTCTGATAGGACCGGGAAACGTGTGTTCAGGAATAACTAATCCACTAAAGTAAGTGTGGATCGGCCCTGCAGGATCCAGGGCTCGCCAATGTCTGAGCCCTGAGGCATTTGCTAGAGTGTCTAGAATCAGTAAGGAGATCATCCCTTACCTTGACTCATGATGGAGTCCAATTTCCAATACGTGACTTTTCGGTTTTAGTTGCAAACCTATATGGCGGCATAGTGGGATAGGGCGCTCATGCCGTCTATGACTGATACATTTATATTTGAAGCTATCTGATACACTTTTCACTTATAGTATTATCAAAACGATTTGTTTTAAATGTACCAAGCATGTTTGGCTATTATAAGGGAAGACTCTATTCTTCGGCTTGCATTGCATTGTGTGATGGGACTTGAGTCTTATAATAGCTTCATTTTCCAAATAAAAAAAGCATTGCGTTGTTTAATTTTAAACTGAGACTCATGTGGAGTAAAACCCGTTCCGTGTTATACGGCGTGGTCCGATGATTTTTCAACTTTTAAAGTAAAGATTTAATAACTGTTTTAGTTCTCACACCAGTCCCATGACTGACTCGGAGTTTATTGTTTCAATGTAAACTCTGGGTGCCCATATTTTCCACATGGACAGCTAGTAGTTTTGGTTTTTACAGATACTTCTTTTTAATGGGATCCTGGATTTACAACTGGAGCTATATTCGGAAAGCTTTGTATCCGTGTATTTCTTTCAGTTGTGCTAGTCGATGTATTTCCGCTGTATATTGTATTTATACATTTAATTTCCGCTACTATGTATTTTAATCTCTGATATTATTTTATTTCCATTGTGTAATATTTATTTGACTTCTAATATATTCTTATACTCTGATGGAAATTGTTGTAATAGCAATGACATGTTCTACTATTTGTGTTCTGATGCGTCGTGTTCTCAAAGCAATCCGGATTTTCCTATAAAGGGGATTTCGGGTCGTCTCAGTTTGGTATTAGAGCTTTGGTTTACAAAGCTCGAGAACAAGATACATTAGAACCAAACGAGAGAATTCATTAGAGATAGGATTAGTACATTCCTATAGGAATCACTCGTTGGAGATAGGGTTAGTAATGCCCTAGAATGAGTTAGAAGAGTATTATTTTTAAAAATTAAATTATTTTGAAAATTAAATCTTATTATACGTACTTGAGTATTTTATTTTATATTGAATTTGGACTATCAGGTGTAAGAAGATTTTGAATATACGTGTAATTAACAAGTATTCGAAGTCTCAATATACTGGGTAAATATAGAATCACACTCTAGTCGACCGGGGATAACTCTGGTGATTGATCGATCATCATCAGTATTTATGTTCGAGTTTCGAAAGTGAGATATCTATATATTTCCATTAGACTGGTATAAGAACCAAATCTTAGCTATAATTTTTAATTTGTGATTTAGCATTAAAAAATGGTTTTTGACTATATATAAAAGTTATATATATACGGAAAGTTAATCAACTAATTGATTGCTGATTGTGATGTTTGATCATTAGTTTAACTAATAAAAATATTGGAATGATAATTAATTTAACCAATATGTAAATGATTGAGAAATTAATCCAAATCAAGTAAAATATTAAACTGAAATGAAAATTGATTGGAATTGCATACACGTACATACATATGTTGTACAGGTTATTGCGCGAAAGCTAAGAAGAGGAATAAAAATGTATGCCCGACAAATAGGTACATGTCTACTATATTTATTGGGTTTGATGATTTTATGAGCTGATTGGCTAGTCGCTTGGCTTTTTCTTTTTCTTTTTCTTTTTTATTGATGAGGGTTCTGTGGGGTAAGTTGCGGTTTTACCGATCAACCCGTACAAAGGAGGTTATGGCGAATTTTTTTGAAAATTTAGGTGTTAGCCAAATTTTTGAGAAATTAGAAAGTTCTTGGAAACTGAAAAGTTGATGAATGAAAGTTGAGTTGGTTAGATAAACAACTTTTAGCCCCGTTCCTTTTCGAGGATGAAAAGATTTTAAATGAGAGAGATTGTAACAACCCGAAATTTCTGAAGCAATTTAAAAAAATTATTTTAGCTATTTTAACGGATTTTGAATATTTAAAATGATTTATTTTAAATAATAACGACTAAAAATTTATTTAAATCAAAGTTAGAACGTATAAATTTATTTTAATTATAAAACGAACCTGAAATGGTGCTGTAGTTTGAAAATTCGATTTTAAATTTCAATTGAATGTAAAGGATTCAAAATAAATCGATTTCAGTAAAACCAAAAACATTTGAATATGTTTAATAATATCTTTCTAACGAATGTGGAAAATATAAATTTCATAATATAAATTGAAAGTTATGTCCAGTTTGAAATTTAAAATAGTCACTATGGAATTTATATATATTTTATATAATATATAGCCCTTAAAAATAGCCATTTTGCAAATGACCTTTGTTTTTAACAAAATCACTTTTGTTGGATCCGGAATGCCAAATTGTTGTTAGGTTTCAAATTTCCTGATTTTTGGAGTTAATATGCGAGTGTGGTAGATTTAAACGTGTTTGGTCTGTTTAGTTTAAATTTAATTGACCAGAAAAAGGTCATTTTTCAAATGATCTCCAAATTCGACGAAATTAGTTTTATTAGGACCATATCGTCAAAACATAGCTAGATTTATTTTTCTGTAATTTTTGGAGTTAGTATGTGGCCTCTGTAAGTCAAAATGTACGTTTGAATGCAACATATATTGATTTATATTTTTATTTTGATAAAAACAACTGAAACGATCGAATTGGCTTAGGAAACATATTACATTGTGTTCGAAATGGGGGTATTTAACTAGGGGCGACAGTCTTCGGGTTCGATTTGGAGTTCGGGAATTAAATAAGTAATATTGGAAATTAAATATTATATATATACCCCTAAGAATTCTCTAACCCTAACACATAAAATTTTCGCCGCCAGTATCATCTAAGCGGCCAGAAAAGCTCCTCGCTTCGCCTGCTATTTTCTTCAAATCCAAACACATAAATTCGAAAATTTTTGAAGGAGAATTCAAGAGCTTGTCGAGCTCTTCAAATCAAGGCCAGTATGATCATTTTTCGTTGAACGGTGTGGAAGAATTTCAAGCGCAAAGGTGCGCCGTTTGCACCCAAATTAGGCACGGGGGTGTCATCAAGGTGGCGTTCATGGAGGACGAAGACATCACGAATGGCTTTCGAGTGATGGCCTCTGATTGGGATACGGTGGCGCCTAGCGTGTGCGGCGACAATTGGTTAGTGACGAGGTTTAGGGTTACGGCCGTACAGATGAAATGATGAAGATGGCAACGTTTTTTTAAAAAGTTATAAAAGGTTAATTAGTTAATTTAATTATATTATAAATGTAATTAATGTTTAAAAGTGTGTAACTTCCTTATATGTTGTCAGAATTCAGAAAACCGAAGTCCGTTGGAACTGAAATTTTGAACACTACCACATGACACTGACTGGGACAAAAATGGAGCTAATTAGAATTGGAGGTGAATTTAAATCCAAACAGAAATAAAATCAGAAATGAAGAATGGCGGAGTTGAAATAAATGGAGAATTCTCTCACTAAGATTTTGTGTAGTTATTTAATTTATTTTATAACAATAAATGTATTGAAACTGCCAGTGTTGATTTTTATCTGTTGTATGGAGTTCAACACTCGAATTCGCACAAATCACGTAAATAGGAAGCGATGTATGGATATTAACGACACTCAGACTTCATACTTCGCGAATGACCACTTATGGCGTTGTAAATGGCATTGGGTAGTTGAGTATTTATTTATATGGATGATTTGGTGATTTGTGTTGTGATTGTAATGTTTAACATATTAAAAATAATGTTAACATTAATGTGGTAGTGAAATTAAATTATAAATATCCATTTATATTTTAAATAGGAAAATTGGCTAATTGAAAATAATTCTAACCAAATTGGAATTGGTTAAATTTATTAACCAATGATTTATTTAAATAGACTGTTGTTGTTTGAAAAACCCACACGGGTATTGGGATGATATTTGACATACACTGATCCCAATAATTAGTTGTATATCAATCGATTGGTTGACAGGCTGTGATGAGCATTATTTATTTATTTTAATGCTTATATATTGTAGAATGCACTCTGAATGATGTTTGAATGGTTAATGATTATTTATCATTATTGTTGAATACATGCGATATATGAAATCCATATAACTGAAATTATATGGTAATTCATTGAGTCACATTCTGATTCAGAAATAACGAATATTTTAAAGTAATGAAAATTGTAAAATAATATTCAAAAAATAATCAAAATAAGATTTTGATGTCCGATTTTGGATGGACACGAAAATATTGGAAAATATGAAGCCGGGTTAAGTATAGAAACGCCACTTTAACCCGAACGGGTTTACCTATTGATTTTATTCATTTTAAAATAGTACCGAAGAGAATTGATTTCAAAATCTGATATTTTGAAAATATTATCATTTTAATATTATAATGATATGGAATATTCAATTTTGATTAAAAATTTAAAATGAAGTTGAAATCGTTTTTAAATGAATTTATAAATGGATTATAAAATACATTTTAAATGCGAATCAATGATAAATACATTATATATATTTTAATGGCCTGAATAGAACGCGCCACGTAGCGACCGTTCGCGAATTTCGACCATTAACTTCAAATTGACGTAACGGGAGATCCGACCGTCAGATTCTCCTAAAGCTGGAAATGTTGGGTTCATATCGAAAAGAGATTTCCAATGAATATAAGAGATTTAAAATCTAATGGTTAGGTTTTAAAATATGTCCAAATCAATTTTCGAAAAGGTCGCTATAGATGCAGTTTAGTGGCCGTTATTGGAACCCGACTGTAAGGGCCTAAATAAAATTATTAAAAATGTGGAAAAATTGTGTAAAAACATAATAAATGATTTGGAAGGTTATTGGTTGAAAATTCCAAGTTTGGAAAGATAAAAATATATTTTTATCGAAATAAACTAGTTATTAACTAGAATAATAGTCCAATGTTTTTAAATAAATAAATTGGATTTGAGATGGTTTTAATATAGCTAGAATTTTCCAACAGATTAATTGGAATGGAAATAATCTTCAGAATATTTCGATATTGGATTCCGTGATTATATGGATATTGTTGAGGATTTTGGAAGATATATTTCGTTATTCCCACTATAATATTTGTTGGTTTCAGAATTCGATATTGAATGTAAGCCGATATAATTTCTACTTAGAGCCTTGTATTTAACATCAAATTGGATTTTGGGTTTGTCGTGAATGGTGTCTTTAATAACACTGTTCTTAAACCTAGTAGAGAAAAGAATATATCTTTTAATTAATATTTAGAGAAGTTTACCAATTAATTAATATTTAACTGGAACTGAATCGAAATTGGATTTTTGGGTTTAACATGAACGATGTTTTAAATAATATTTGTTCTTTAACCCAATTAACAATGAAGTTATGATTTGGAATTTATAAATCTTTTTATTAAGATTTAATGGAATTTTTCCAAAGTAAATTTTCCAATTTAATAGATTAAATTGGAATTGAATTGAATTCAATTTAGAAATAATCGAGATGAGCTTATGTGAATGAAGACCGTTACTATATATGGAAGTTAAAAGGCTTTGCCTCTATTACATTTATATTATTAGTCTGATACGAGAACTTATATCGATTATACACGATTATGATTTTCATATAGATTCCATTTTGATGGAAGATAATTTTGGGTTTATCGTGAATGATGTTTTAAAGGACATTCGTTCTTTAACCCAGTTAAAGACGGGATTTATTTCCTAAATTTGAATAATCATTAAATAATGATTTTTGGATATTAAAACTAAGCAAAGTTTTAATGAATCTTTAACTAGATTGAAAAGTTAATATGGTAATTAAATTTTCCAAATTCAAGAGGTGATCGAGAATGGAGTACCACCAGTTTTACTCCAGGCGATAGCTAAATCTTTAATTAAATTTGAACAAGAAATGGTAATTAAATTTACCGATAACACCGTGGGTGTTAGATATAGAGTACTATCAGTTTTTCTTCATGGGATGAATAGTTTGGGATTGGGATTGGGATCAATAAATAAATATTTACTTCGGTAAAGCTCGCTAGTCCCGACTAGTTGATAAACCGTAATTTGGTTTAGAACAGGCAAAAGATAAAATAAAATCTTTTGAAATGGATATCCAAAGGAAGATTAAAGAAATAGTTTAAATGAACTTATCTTTGATAAAATTAATGGGAACCTTTCCCTAAAAATGTGAATATTTTAATAAAAGAATATTCTGGATTGGAGTGAGGCGTATGATGTGTTTTTATAGCACTTGGTTATAAGATATACAAATTATTCGGAAAGACTGGGTTTAACCCATTCTGAATAATTAATACGACGACTAAAAGTCGATGATGAAGGCGGTGGTTGAAGACGAAGATCTTCACATCGTATGGATGATTACTGATGTCTTGATTGGGCTGTACACCCAAGACAAGGTAATAAGTGGTGGTCATCCAGACGTACTTGGAGATCGACCGGATATGCGAGGACCTCTCTCCTGTATTGGACATATGGGACGACGAATAAGGTGCCTCCGGTTTCGTTCAGACCCGGAACGGACTTGTAAATGGATGTGTGTCTAACATTGGATTTCATTCCGTATTGATTGATCTTTATTAAATACATATCTGTTTGATGGTGGAGAATTCATTCTCTTGCCTAACACCCTTCTCTGAGACGTACGAGAATAGAGATTATATATTGATAGACATCAGTTGCATGGCCTAAATTGCCAATGTGGCATGCTAAGATGCAAATGATCAAGGCTTTTGTTGAAAAGCAGAGTCTTGTGGTTAATGATCAAAGCATGGCTTTAAATAGCATAGATTTGTGTACAGTGTTAATTCGCGAGCCTCACACCCGGTATGAGTCAAAAACGGGATAAGGGAACGCGGTGAGTGTACGATGTTTCTTTCTAGCTAGGAATGGTGTCATGATATGAAGCCGGACATTTTTACTTACGTGGATGATGGATTGTGAGGCGCCTCGGATATTGGTCACTAATGGCCAAGTTATACGTCCGATAGGACTGGGAAACGTGTGTTCAGGAATAACTAATCCACTAAAGTAAGTGAGGACGGCCCCTGCAGGATCCAAGGCTCGCCAGCATCCAAGCCCTGAGGCATTGCCTAGAGTGTCTCCAATCAGTTAGGAGATCATCCCTTGCCTTGATTCACGATGGAATCCGATTTCCAATATGCAACTTTTTGGTTTTAGTTGTAAACCTTATGGCGGCATAGTGGATGGGGTGCTCTTGTCATCTATGGTTGATACATTTATATTTGAATCTATTTGATTCACTATGCACTTATAGTATTATCAAATTGATTTGTTTTAAACGTACTAAGTATTTTTGGCTATTATAAGGGAGAACTCTATCCTCCAGCTTGCATTGCATTGTGTGATGGGACCTGAGTCTTATAATAGCTTAAATTCCCAAATAAAAAAAACACCGCGTTGTTTTATTTTAAACTGAGACTCGTGTGGAGTAAACCCGTTCCATGTTATACGGCGTGGTCCCATGATTTCCCAACATTTAAAGTAAAGATTTAATAACTGTTTTTGTTCTCACGCCAGTCCTATGACTGACTCAGAGTTTATTGTTTCTACCTAAACTCTGGGTGCCCATATTTTCCACACGGGCAGCAAGTATTTTGGTTTTTACGGATACTTCTTTTTAATAGGATCCTGGATTTACGGCTGGATATATATATATATATTCGGAAAGCTTTGTATCCGTGTATTTCTTTCAGTTGTGCTAGTCGATGTATTTCCGCTGTGCATTGTATTTATATATTTAATTACCATTGCTATGTATTTTAATCTCTGATATTATTTTATTTCCGTTGTGTAATATTTATTTGACCTTTGATATATTATTGTACTCTGATGGAAATTGTTGTATAGAAATGAAATGTTCTACTATTTGCGTTCTGATGTGTCGTGTTCTCAAAGCAATCCGAGCTTTCCCATAAGGGGGATTTCCGGTCGTCTCAACTCTCAACGGTCGTTTTAACGGCAGCGAACATAATTCTTCTTCTCTTCCTTCTTCGAGCTTCCAAACTGACCTTCCTAACAACCTACCACCTCAAATCAATACTCCCCCAACCCCTCATAAACCTCCGCCTCCTCCCTCCTTTAATTCGTTGCTAATGACCGTTCAACCAAGTATGAACCAAATAAACCCACAATTGAACCATCAACATGTTTGGACTTCCCTTTTTCATAGTTTTCCTTGCAACGTAGGGATGTACAAACCCGTTGATATGATTCCTACTTTCACTATTGGTGCTACTATTGAGATTATCGGTGCTGGATCTATAATTTGGAGTGACTCTCTTATTGGGTTCTTCCCTGACAATCCTCTCTCAAACACAGCTATTGTGCAGAAATGTAAATCCACCTGGAAACCTAAAGGCGATTTGAGAATCAAAACAGATGGTGTTATTTCAGTTTGCTCGTGAGGAAGTTTGGGAAAATGCTCTTATGGGGGAGCCGATAATCTTGAAAAACAAGCTCTTCATTGTTAACCCATATGACTCGAATGTAAGTAATGTTTGTAGCATGGTTAAATCTGTACCAGTATGGGTTCAATTCTATAACATATCTTTGCATGGTCACACCCTGGTATTAATTAGCTAGCATGTAGACTTGGAAAAATGTTGTCCTTAGATGAAATGATAGATAAGTTATGGAGGCTGCAGTATTCCAAATGCTTAATTGAAATCAAACCTAATAAAGATCTTGTTGATGACTTTTTGGTGAAGTTACTAGATGGGGGAACCCAATGAGTTGAAGTGACATACTTATGGAGGCCACAACTCTGCACCAAGTGTTGTGTCTTTTGACACAAAAGTGATGAATGTGAAGAAACCAAAGACAAGGAAGCAACACAGAGTAGAAACCAAAATGGAAAGCATGTGAATGACATAGAACAAGTCAACAGATCTTCTGTGAATAAGGTAAATGGTCTCTACAACACATTTGACACACATACAGAAAGCAAAAGGGAGAGAACTCGATATAATAAGGAAATTTCCCACAAGGAATCGGCATGGCATAAAGTTGAAAGGAACAAACATAAGTTATCTTTTAAAACTCAGAGGGTAGCTTACAGGATTAAGGCAAACTCTCAACATGTGACAAATACAAAGAGAAAATATTTCTGTTTGGCTGATTACATGGTTGAAGAAGGAGAGATAATTGAGAAAGGGGATGAAGTGCAAAAAACTAGCAAAGCAACAAATAAGCAAGGATCGAATGTCATTATTACTGGCCCTCTGCTAACCAAGAACATCTTTAACACACTAACTATCAATGAAGAGATTACAACAGAGGACATAGTAGTACAAACAAGTGAGAAAACAAACAATAACAAGTGCATAACTAGTCCTCTCTTCCCCTCTAGTATGGGAGTGGTAGTGGAACAAGTTAAGTACAAAGGAGCATCTCCTAAAAGTAGTGGGGTTACAACTAAAGAAGATCTTGTAGAGAAACAATCAGTAATGAGTACCAATGACCACAAAAACTCTTATGATGCTTATGTTTTCAGTGAAACTGAATTTGAGCCAGGTATTTTAAAACACATACATGGGTTACAGAACATCACAGTATGCACATTGAAAGATAGTTGTGAAGTAGAGAAAGAAATTCAAAAAGAACAAGATAAAGCCCAGTACACTTGCATTGTTGAAGGTGTTTCAACAGATTATAATGTTTGCAACCAGAATATAAATATATACAGCAACATACCACCCCACTTGGGCATAAAGAGGCATATGAATCCTGCCTTTTTATTGATGACTTGAATAACTCTAAGATTCAGAATCCCAAAAGTAACAAATGTAACAAGCAAAACAAGTTTGACTCTACATTGGCAATAGGTGCTCCTAGTGGCACATATACTAATATGGTCAAGACCAGATCAATGACAAGAAGTGCAGATAAACAATTTGAGTTTAATAATGTTGAAAATCCCATGCATATGGAATATTAGAGGGGAAATATCAAGCTGGATAGATGCAAGTTATTAATCAGGAAATACACCTATATGGTTTGACTATTTTGGAGACAAAACTCAATGAAGATTTATCTGCTAAAGCTACCAGGTACATCAGTCCTAATTGGCCAATGTTACATAATTTAGATGACGTAAGCTATGGTAGAATATTACTCATTTTTGACCCATCTATTCACTGTTTTGCCAAAGTCAGCTAAACTACAATACATTCAGTGCCAAGGTTTGCATATACCAACTTCTAAATTATATTTTCTTTCATTAGTATATGCATTCAACTCATATACAGCAAGAGAAACACTTTTTCAAATGTTGCCCACTATGAAACAACCTTTACATCCTTGGATAGTTTCTGGGGATTTCAACACTCCTCTTAATCTATCTGATAGGGGTTTCTGCTATTTATCTTTCTGAGATTAGATCAATTAATATGCTATCATGAATTTTGATTTAGTTGAAATAAATTCCTATGGCAATGTATTTACTTCGAATAATAGTAAAAAGGATGGCAAACGTACCTTTCTAAAATTGACTACTCCTTTTGCAATAAAACTTCTCTTAACACTTGGCCATGCCTAACAAATGAATTTATTATGTCCATTCTCTCTGATCACATCCCAAAAGTCTTACACTTGAATGAGGAATTGTTGAGAGAATGCCAAGTTTTAATTTTTTTGATATCTGGACTAAAGAACCAGAATTTCTTGATATTGTTAAGAAACATGGGATTCTCCCACATATGGTAACCCTATGCTTATACTTTTTAAAATTCTTAAGGCTCAGAAGAATTACTTGAAAGATTGATCATCAAGAAGGTTTGGGACTTGGGAGTGGTAGTTTAAAATCTAACCTTCTCTAAAGTTAGAACAAATGCAAACTCATATGCAACACGATCCCCTGAACCCTGCACTATCTAGTCTTGAGCAAGACATCTCATGCAAACATGAAGAAGCACTTATCATAGAATCCTTGATGAGAAAGCAAAAAATTAAATCAAATGATTTGGGGATGGTGATAGGATCACTTCATATTTCCATGCAACACTCAAAGCTAAACAAGTTAGAGAAACAATCTTTTCCATTTCTACTCAATCTAGTATTTAATATGCCTTTGTTAATTACTTTTCTGATCTTTTTGGGAAAAAATGACAACTTTATTCCTGACATAGAAAACATTAACCCCGTGCTTTTCCCCAAACTTAACTCTGATCATTATGCATTTCTTTGTAATGAAATAACTAATGGTGAGATTAAGGAGGCTATGTTCTCTCTTAATCAAATTTCATGTGGTGGCCCTGACGGATACAATGTTGTGTTTTACACCTTTTATCAGAAAAATTGTGCTTGCCGAGGTTTGTAATGCGATCAAATACTTTTTCAAAAAAGGGAGAATGTTTGATTCTTTTAACAACACCGTTATAGCCCTTACCTTAAGTTAAGAATGCTAATATTGTGAGTGCTTTTAGACCCATCTCCTGTTGTAATACTATTTATAAATGCATCACCAAGATTATAGCTAATAGACTCAAGCATGTGCTTACATCCATAATATTTGCCAATCAGTCTGCATTCTTGCCCAATACGAATATTCTAGACAACGTGCTACTTGCTCTTGAATTAATTAAGGGGTACAAAACTAAAAACATCTCCCCAAGAGCAATGATCAAACTTAACATTAGAAAAGATTTTAACACTATACAATGGACCTACATTATTAGAATTTTTAGCTATATGAATTTTTCATCTTTTTTTAATGCTTGGATTGATGCCTATGTAAGCTCTGCACACTTTTCCACCAATGTTAATAGCAACCCGATTGGCTTCTTCAATAGCAAGCAAGGCATAAGGCAAGGTGATCCTATTTCATCTTGCTTATTCATTACTATTATGGAAATGTTAACTAGCATTCTTGATCAACTAGTTATGAGCAACCAATTTGAACTGCACCCTAAATGTAAAGACCCTCGCATTATTTCCCTGATGTTTGCCGACGACTTAGTCATTTTCTGTAAGCCTGACAATAAAACACTAACTAGCATTATGAATACACTTGAAAATTTCTACAAACTAACTGGTTTGAAAATTAACTATGATAAATATGACATCACGTTAGCTAGTGTTAGTCAAGCACGATATGAAGCTATACAAAACTTCACTGGTCTTAAGTGTAGTGAGTCTATATCTTATCTAGGGCTTCCTATGGCAACTTCTAGAATCACCATTATACTATGTCTTCCATTATTTGATAGAATAACTAAAAAACCGGACTATTGGTCTACCATCTTTCTCAGTCAAGCTGGTAGATTAACTTTGTTCAAGTCTGTAATTATTGCGATGCAAGTATATTGGTCTCACACTTATTTACTTCCTAACAAGTTACATAATATGATTAAGTCTGCCTTCATGAAATTTCTATGGAAGGGTATCATTCATGCTAAATAGATAGCTCCAATCTCTTTTGCTATACTTGAAAAACCCAAATACAAAGGTAGGCTTGGAATAGTCAATACTAAAATATGGAACACAGCTGCTATTGGCAAGCACATCGAGGATATCCTTTATAACAAGCAGAATATTTGGGTGAATTGTTCCAGGAAGCATGTACTCAAAGATCAGAGTTTCTGGTCTTTGAATACCCTTCAGGGACTTAGCTGGACATGGAAGAGTATCAATAACCTTAAATTCAAACTCCTCCCTTAGTTTAAGTTTGGTCACTTAATTTTCGATCAAGCTAAATTTTGGGAGGACCCATGGTTAGACTATGGTTTCAATATTAATGATAATGCTACTTTCTTGTAGAAGCATAAATCTGTTGTTCATCAAGATTGCAAAGTGGCTGATCTTATTGTGCACAACCAACTTTCCATGCCTGTTACAACCATTCGATACTTTCAAATGATTTGGAACAGCATTAAGAACTCTAACAACTATGTTAAATCTGTTGTGCCTACAAACTGGAAGTGGCCAGGTAAGAGGTTCAACATAAAATCATTGTACAATGCTTTACTTGGTACATCAAGTTTTAATCATTGCAGATGTCACAAACTTGTTTGGAAGAGGGATAATTGCGCTAAAGTAAACTTAGGGCTGTGGAAAGTGCTCAATCACGCTATTCTAACCAAAGACAAGCTCGAAAGCTATGGAATGGCCATTGAAGTTAACTGTGTTTTGTGTGGAGACCAATTTGATACTGTGCACCACTTATTCTTCGAATCAAACATGTGCAACAGCTATGGAATGACGCTCTTGTGCATATTGGATATAATTGCTTTCCTAACAACATCAACGAGAAATGGAATTATTTCAGAAGGAAGATAGGTACAAAAATAGCAAAGCCATGCCTTCTCAACTTTATACTAAAGAAAGTCATCAACAATATATGGATAAAATGCAATGCCTATGTTTTTGATAGTGAACATTCTATGAACTACATGCAAATGAAGCAGCAACTATGGCGTGATGTTAGGAATGGCCTGAAATTCCTAAAATTTACTTAGACCTAGGCATTTTTGTGACATAGTGCTGGCTTTAACTGTATATATTTGTTTTTTGTCTTCTATAGTTTAGTCGTTGTTGTGCTTGTTTTCCTTGTATTCTCTTTTGTTTTGTTTCTTGCCTTGTTAGTATGTAATCGTCTTAGCACGTCAATAAAAGTGGTAGGGGTCCACTAACCCCGTCGGCTCTGCCAAAAAGAAAAAGTTCATTTATTCCAAATTGAAATGAGATTCAACCAATTATCATGTAAATTTAGTTATATTGATTTCATACCTCACATGTATTCAACAATAGTTATAAACAAGTATTAAACATCCAATTCACATCTAGAGTGTATCTACAACCGTATAAGCATTAAATAATTTAATAACGCTTATAACAGTCTATCAATCAATTGATTGACATACAACCACACACAAGGGAGATGTGTGAATTAATTATAATCCCAAGACCCGTGTGGGGTTTTCAACCAATAAATCAATTAATAAATTATTTATTTATTTATTCCAATTGATGCTACTTGAATGGGTGAACATAAACAAGTCACTAAACTTGTTTATGGATGTTCTAATCCAATTTCAACTATTCAAATAATTTAACATCGTTTTAACATGCTAAATATTTCAAAATCAGATTCAAAACATAACACAAATAATAATCCATTCATCCATCATATTTGCAAATAATTGTGATGTGAGATTCTATGTACCGTATAATATTTTGTGATAATTAAATCAAATAAAAATCACCATAGGCAACCAATATATATTCAGCTATAAAATAGAATAAATATAAAAATAATTTGAGTGAGATAGTTTTCACATCGATCAACTTTTGAAATCATTAAATAATGATTGTTTTCGTTGAATTAAACGGTGCATTTAATTTATTCAAAAACCATAGATAACTCCAACTCTATTCCAATCATTTCCACTCCATAGTGCCCAATGATGTGATTCCAAGGCATCTGAGTTTGCCGGATTCTGATTCAATTTGAACAAGATACGATGGTTCAAAATTTAGTTACATTAACAAAGAACATTAAATTAATTAATTTATTAATTAAAACCCTAACTAAAATTTACTGTTAATTACCGTTCATTAATTACTTCTCCTCCCATGCGATTTTCTCTCCAGGTCACAAAAAACCTCATCGTCTCTCTCCTTGGGCAGGACAATCGAGGTCGTTGGACCGCCGCCGGACCACCACCGGTGGTAACCCACGCATGCGCCTCCGCGGCGCCGACCACCAACATCAACCACGTTGAACTCGATCAGGCCCTCCTCCCTAAAACGTGCTACGAACACAGCGCCTTCGTGTCTGAAATTTGCACCAACAGGGTCACTCAAATTGATCATACCCATTCATCATATACCTCTCAACTTCCTTTTTGATTTTCATGTTATACATTTTTGAAATTGTTCGATGAATTAGAAGAATTTGAGCAATCAAAATCGGATGATATCGGCCATTGAAGAAGAAAACGGCGAAACTGAGAGCTGGAATTAGGGTTTGTGTTATATATATATATATATATATATGTGTGTGTGTGTGTGTGTGTGTGTGTGTGTGTGTGTGTGTATGTTATATTTAATGATATTTAATTCATACATTTTTCGTAAAACGCTTCGAACTCCAAACAAACCCTAATAACTGTCCCTTTCCTAACCAAATACCTGCATTCCGGACATAATGGAATATGTTTCATAAGCCGATTTGACGGTTTTGATCAATTTGTATCAAAAATAAAATATAACTTTAAATATTGAATTTGAACATATGGTTATTAACTTGCCACGACCACATACTAACTCCAAAAATTACGAAATTTGGAATCTAGCAATAATTTGATAATCTGGATCCAATAAAATTGGTTTCATTGAAAATGGAGTTCTTTCGCAGAATGGCTATTTTTAAGGGCTTAAATAATATTATATTATAATTAAATTCCATAGCGACTATTTGGAATTTAGTTTGGACATAACTTACAATTAATAACATAAAATCTCAATTTCTCATATTCGTTAGAAATATATAGTTTAAAATATTCTAACGTTTCTTATTTTACAGAAATCCGACTTATATCGAATTCTTTACATTCAATTGAAATTCAAAACTAAATTTTCAAACTACCTCGACGTTATGAGTTCATTTTATATATAATATTTTAAATTTTCCGTTCAACTTCGTTTTAAGTAAATTCTAAGTCGTTTATTCTCAAAATAAATCGTTTAAAATATTTAATTTCCATTAAAATCAATTAAAAATAAATTTTAAATTTTTTTGTCACATTATATGTTATCCGCTGCGATTATGAGATTCAGTTATATTTTATTTTTCTTGAACCCCTGATGATTTAGTTTTCTGATGCTTTGATGTTCGCCACATGAATATCATGGATATATTAGTGTCGACTTTAAGGGTCGAAAAATTGGGTTGTTACAAACTTGGTATCAAAGCTGAAGGTTGACTAAGAACCTTGGCTCTATGGGGTAAAATCAGCAAGAGATAAGGTAGTAAGATGACTTATTATGAGTTTAAGTGTATATATACGAGAAAGCGTACTTGTTAGTGTTATAAAATGTTTTGTATTGCGTTTGTTTATCTTTAAGTGGTATATAAATTTTGGTTGATGGGTCCAATTAATGTGGTCGATTTGGAGTTTCTAAACATTTGAATAGGTATTGCTTGTTGTTAGGAACCATAATATTCCATTATTATCAGTACTTGGTTGATTTCCTTTACTTGGCTAGTATACGAGCAAAATTCTTTTTTCTGTTGGGTTAGGTGGATAATTTATTTTAGTAAACTTGAAGCAAATACCTTGTGAATTCAGTTTCACAATTTGACTAGAAGGCATCAGATATCAGTATTGGGTTATAATTTAAATTTTGTTGAAAACAAACTATAAATAAGGGATTTTATTAAAATGAGTTTAAAATTTGAGAATTTGAGGGCTTAAATCCTGATGGTCTTTATTTTCAAAAGGTCTTGAGTAAATAAGATTATTATTATTTGATGATTTAAATACTAAAAAGGAATTTTGTGAAATTAAAGACACTGAACTACTTTGGTCATTGGAAAATAATTTTGATGATGATTGTAGCACCAACAACATTCATTTTCGAGTTTCTAAGTGCGAGATTTCTACCATGTAGTTTTGTTTGGAATTTTTGGGATTAATCCAAAATTTTGTTTTTGAAAATTCCAAAATTATGATTTGATATAAAGGGATATATTTATATTATTTTCAAAAATTGTTTCAGAGAAAAATCTGGGAGTTTAATTTTGAAGTTTTTAATTAAATTACTATTTGGATGCATGCAGCATACATATATTAGGATAATCCAATTTTGCATCATATGTTGAATAAAGTGGTTGTTGAGTTCATTTTATTTAAATAAAATGGAATTCATGACGGTTTTGATCAGTTGGAATTCTCAAATAAAATTGAAAATCAAGATTAGTGTTCTGAAACTTAAGAAATTAAGTTAGGACTTTTTAGTAGTAGATATAGCAAAGTTTAATTTGTTGAACCAATTAAGGTAAGTTGCTCTCAAGAAGGAGAAGAGTATAGTTGCAAGATGAACTTAAGTTATAGAATTCATAAAAGTTCTAACTAAAATATTTGTGAACTTGAGTAATGGATTATGGAAATAAGCTTATAACTTACAAATTAAAGGGACTAGTAACTATAATGAGTTTTAAAATTGTTGAACAATTTATTTAAGTAAAAGCAAACCAGAAATTTGTATATGTATTCTCAAAATATAACGAAGTGTTATACATATATGTGCTTAAGTTCAAACTGGATAATAACATAAGTGTGGTCTATGAAAAGTTATAGTAAAACTTAAGGAAGAATTGTAAGACTTTTGAAATTCTAATTATTAGTTGTGTTTAAACCAGGGATAATTGTACTCTAAAGAAATATTTTATGGATTAATCTAAACCTAAATTTTAAATTATTTAACTTCGACATAGAATGTCATTATATAAAAATTGTGTTAGAAACTGAGAATGAATTGAAATGTTGTTAACCAAAAGTTAAATTGAGCTTAAGTTTGTAAATAGGTAACCATCTATGTATGATAGTCTAGTTAAGTATAAAACTTGAATTTTGTAAAACTTTGGTAATGAATTATATGATTTCATTTTCACACCACGATCATTAAACTTAAAAAGTTCAAATAATTAAGTTTGATTTGAATTTAGGTAAATTGAGTTGGGACGCTTCGAAATAACTTTTAATAGGAATCCAAGCCCTTAATTGTGATTGAATTTATATAACACATGAATTAAACAACTATTTATTAAATTTTTGTATATAAATTTTGATATAAAAGAAATTTTACTGAATAACAGAAATAATGGAATTTAGTATTTGAAATATAAGTCTTAGACAATTATAAATTGGAAAATAAATTTGAATTGGTATGGTAATAACCAATGAGATCAAGTACGTAAGTTAGACTTAGATAATTCATTCATAATTCAAATGTCTCCGTTGGAAATGTGTGTGAGTTATAACAAACCGCCTAGAAGGGGGCTAAGTTTGGACCATGAAAAGACCCATTGAAACTTAGAGCCACTCTAAACGGGTCATTAGTTCTTGTAAGGACTACATTTGTGCAGATAATATATACACAGATACTTCCAATGGAAATCACACACAGTGGAAAGAAAAAAAATATAATACTGAAATAAGATGTACCACTTATTTGAAAATCACAAATGTACAATAGTTAAAGTTACATCTGTTCGATGGGTACATCAAATAATTCATTCTCATAAGTTTCCAAAATAAGTAAAGCAATATCTACTAATAATAGCATAACAATTTCGTCTTCTTCTTCTTCAACCATAATCATAACGTCGTCCTTGGCTTTTACCCCATCTACTGACCTATTGGATATGTTAAGGAGAGGGGTCAGAACATAAAGTTTTGTGTGACTTAAATATGTTGTTACTTAATGTCCATACACAATATTTTTAGCAAGTTACATATGTTAAGGTATTTCTATGGAACATAAAAGATTCACACAACATCAAGTATTTAACCAATGAGGTGGATATCCAAGTTAATCGCTCATTAGTGTTTTTGGGGGTAAAGATCTAACAAGGTGGGCATTCTCGGTCACTTATGGCCCTATAAAGGTGGACTCTCACTATCTCTTATAACCCTAAGGCGGACCCTAGCCTCTTATGACCCGGTCCTAATACGTCAATGTACTTAAAGTCTATACTCTCAATTGTAATTTGAGAAGTAGTATTGCAAACGTTACTACTTAACTGATATCACCTATGTCGCTTAAGACTTCCCTTAGACAGTTAGTTAACATACACTGGCCACATACCTTTTACATACTAAGTCTGTCACTAGTTGATCCCTTACAAACTTCTAGAGGAAGTGGACATCCCTCGTAAACTACCCTACTCCGATACCACTTATGTCTACTTTAGAGAAGGAGGACCCAAAGACTTACTTCAAATCTAATAAGGGCGGGTACCATGACTTTGGCTCCTCTCCAAGGAGTAAACCTTCAGAGGGATCCTATTCCTAACCACTTAAGACCGAAATTAGATAAAAAGAGAGTCGATCTCTTAAGTCCTTCTCAAGGTGTAGTAAACCTACCTATTTTCATACGCAATATACTTATATATACACACACAGACACTAGACCTCTCACACTAAACCGTATACCTGTAGATGTCGGATATGTTAGTCGGTTCCGGGAAGGCTTCAACTACAAATTGGTTTAACCTCGTGTCTAGTGTACTAAATTTGAATGGTTCATGGCACCTAGACCTCTCACATTAGTTAGGCCTTCTTGTGGTTGCTAGATTTGTCGGTCGGTTCCGGGAAGACTTATGCCACATATGCCAACTAACCTCGTATCTGAATGTTATTATTTATATATGTAAAACCATTCTATATGCACACACATAAACAATCAATATATATATTTATATATGGGGACAATTCAATTCGAATTCTATCCTAATCACATTTATTACGCTAATATAACCTTAATTACGTTGATTACATTTATATAAGTATAATAATTATAACGCCTAAATAAAGTAAATATTCGTATGAACGATAGAACGTTCTAACAAGATGGCAATTGTCAATTTGTCTAAATCAAGGTATACAAATTGGTTTTTCCATACTTTTACCGCAACAATTTAGGCATGATGGCATAATAACAAGATAACAAATAGCAGTGAATGTAAAATATACATACGTACAAATTTCAACTTGCATCCTAGGCTTGTTGGAGTGATTTCAATATTGGATCAAAAATAGAGTATTATGTACACATATAATATATACATATATGCTTATAATTTCCACTTTATCTAATTCAACCCTTTTTGGTGTTATGCACATAAAAATGTTTACATTTGACATATTTCAAGTATGAACACATTTGGATTCAAAATAGAATCCAAACCAAATCAAATCATGAAATACCCAAATTTAAACCCTTTTTAGGTTACAATCAAGTGTTCACAAGGGTGGATTACACAAAGTAGAAGCAACAACCCTTTCATTCTTAATCCAATATTAAAATCAAAAAGTCCACAAAACCCAAATAACATGACAATTCATACGCAAATATAAAATAGAGGATTTGGGTGTTTTGGTATTGATGTTATCGATTTCCAAATTCTCTTAGGCATATCTATCAACATGATAATCTAATAAAATACCTTAGTACACGACATTCCACTCACAGACCTACGGAAGAATAGATAGGATTTCTATAGCAGATCTTGATCTATGCTTATTCTTTGCGGCAAACGTGCTCCAATAATCCTCCTAATATATACATATATATATATATATATATATGAGAAACATGTTTTAGTATCTTATATGTATGTTTGTATGTATGTATACCAAATTCCAAAGTTCATTCTAAAACCCTATATGAAATAGAATAAAGAGGAGTTAAGAACAAAGGCTGGAGGAATAAAAGGCATTCCTAACCTTTTCTGAAATTTAGCAATGGTAGAGATGCGACATGGAGGCAGGGATAAGAGAATGTCTAAGGGTCTATGGTTTGATATGAGGGCCTATATATAGTTGACCGTGTGAGTGTAGGCCGTTGGATTACTCAGATTTAATCCAGGCCTTTTATTTATATATATATATCCCTTAAGAAAACCCTAACCAAACATAGATTCATTAGGTTGTTCAACCGCCAAGCCATCGGCCGACGGTCAACACCCCTCCTGGGGGGCGTCCGACCTCTTGGTCACTGAAATGCCCAATGAACGATGTGGCATTGAGGTGTTTATTTAATTAATTCATTGCTTTATTTCCTTAATCTTATTCCTTATATAAAATAACCTTTGTCCCCATAATCTTATCCTCATTTCAAATTTCAAATTCTCCGTCTTATATTTAAATATATCTTGGCCATATATATATATATTACACAAATAATTATATATGTGTATTTTATATATGTGTATTTTATATATGTGTATTTTCTGCGTTTTATTTTCCAAATTCATTTGTTTATAACTTCTTCACACATCAACCCTTTTCAGCATATTATATATGAAGATGATTCAGAATTTCGCCACGAATCCAAATAAAAAGATTTCGTAGCCAAATTCTTAAAGCTGCAAAAATCTCTTTTTCCAGCCTTGTCATTGAATTGTTTATTTTTATTTATTAATGTTTTTGTATCTTACGGGATGTTACATTCTTCCTCCTTAAAATTGATTTCGTCCTGAAATCGGTTTTAAGGGGTGAAAAGTACAACTAGCTCGAAACATCCATGTTGTACATCCATGTTATTTTTATTCATCTACAAGCATCCATGACTCGCAGTTATTATGAACTATAGACCCATAAAGTGAGCTCCATCCTAGCATGTAGGTGTAATAAGTGATGCAATATGTATGCAAACAACCTAATTATGCATATATTCTATATGAGTGCTCTTGTGCAATGGTGTTGCATCCATTTCCTAACATCCAATCTAGCAATCAAGATGCATCCATACACGTTATTTTAAGGAAAAATTATCCAAGAAAAGATCTAGGTGAGTCTGTCTAATCTTGTCCTCGGTCTCTAAAGTTCTCTTCGCAGGATCATTTCCTTATTGTACTCGGACAAGGCAAACGGTTTTGTTGCAGAGTCTCTTGATTCCGTGCTCTATAATCCTTGTAGTGGCATAAGGCACCCTGGACTTCAAGTTAAGTTTTCCTACATCCTTAATTTCGTCAAACTCGAGTCTGATAGAAGAATCATGAAGGCATTTCTTTAGATGAGATATATGAAAAACATTATGGATCCCTGATAGATGCTTTGGGAGATCCAATCGATAAGCCAAAGATCCTATTTTTGCGATGACACGAAAAGGCCCAATAAATCAAGGAGCCAACTTCCAGTCTTCCAAATTCGAACAACCTTTTTGAGAGGGGATACCTTTACAAATGCCAAGTGTAACAGCCCGCATTTTACGTATCAGAAGATCGTAAAATATATATGTTTTATTCTCTAAGGGTTGGATCATTCTCATCTTTTAATATGTTGTTTTTGGGGATGTGAGACATGTCCATAATTTTTACCGATTTTGTTTGTGATCATTTTGCCCATGTCAGCCTTGTACAGGGCATAACTTTTGACTCAGGTCGAATCAGATGGTGTGCCCTATGCCGTTGGAAAGGAATTGATGATTGCCTTTTCATAGAGTGGTTATATTAAGGATTTGGCTCAGCGGTTTGGGAGAAATTGCTGTTTTAAGGTTTTTCGGTTGGCTATTCAGGTTTTGGAGCTTTAGTGGAATCCTATAAATAGGGGGTGAGAGTGGAGGGAAAAGGTTTACTTTTTCCCGTTCTCTCATTTGAAGGCATTTGATCTCCTTCTTCCTCCTACACCTTTCCACCATTAAAAATCCAAATCTATGGGAGGAAATCGAAGATCTACACCATTCAAGGCTAGATCTATATCATTTCAAAGGCGAATTCATCAGATCGAGGGGTTTGATTCGGAATGCTCGCTGTCTGGGTTCTTATTTCTATTGTTTTAGATTGTTTCGGCAAATCGGTGAGTGATTTACATCTCTCACATGAATGCAATGAAGTATATGAGTGTTTGTGCATGTTTCTCATCAAATTGGGATGTTTTGCCATAGATTTACACCATTACAAGTTCATTTTCATATGCATCACCCTATGATCTAATCTAACAAGTTTTATTTGTTAATTTCATGTTATTTTACATGTTTATGTTAGTTAGATCTCCCATTTTGATTATATGTTCATTTTAATAGTTTTTGGTGAGATTTACATCATTTTTGTGGTAATCATCATATTCATGTAGATAGTAATGTTATGATATGTTTATGATTGTGTTTGATGATTTTACTTGAGTTGGTTTCGTTGGATTCGTCATTTGCCGAAGTTTTGGTCGAAATCGGAGTTGAATTGCAATATGCAGAAATTGGCTGGTCAGGGGTTGGCTCAGCCATTGATTGACTCGGCCAGAGATTGGCTTGTCTAGGAGTTGGCTCGGCCATAGGTTGAATTGTCTAGTAGTTGATCGGATCAAGTCATATTTGGATCGGGTCCTATTGGGATTTGGTCATACTTGGAACGGGTTGGTAGGTTGCAACTGGATCGATCGGATCGAAGCTCAAATTCGTGATAGCACAAGTAGGTCGGGTCGGGCTAGACTGGATCGGGTCAATTGGTTGTTATATGGATTAGATCGGTCATCTTGGATCAGATCAACCTAGTTTGGATCGAGTCGGCCCAAAAGAGGGCGGATCAGTTATGTTTTTAATAGCGCTTTTAAACGCTGTGGTTGATAGCGATGATGCTAGGGTTTGTTTCCAATAGGTTCATTTTCTGAAAAAGTACGTTTTTCGGGTACGACTCAGATTTGGAGAAAAAGGTTTGAAAAAATATTTTTGGGGGCAACCCCCCGCGCCCTAACCGCGGCGCAGTGATGTAATTAGCTCGACGATGGTGTGACTTCGAAGTAAGTTCAAGTAGGAAGGTTCGAAGTGTTAAGAGGTGTTCGTTGATCAGAGTAGAACATCGAATGAAGTAACAACTCAAAGGTCGTGGGTTGGTGGATAATGGTTTCTCGAGAAGGTTGCTTAAGCATTAAATAACCATCAAGGTTGAACGACTAGAGATATAGAAGGCCAAGGGATTATTATTGTCATAAGTTCTAGTACCCTAAGTCCTGGGGAAAGGCCTAGTTGTCAAGGTTGGACATTGTCAAGGTTGGACATATGGGGTTTATGATAGAACTGGGGTTACCATTAGCCCTTGACATATGGTAAGGTTGGCTATCATACGATTAACGATGGTTTCGAAGCAGGATTGGCGGTGATAGCCATAGTCAGCCATGGATGATTGGTTGTTCTGTTTGTACTATCTCACATAGATTATCCAAAGTCCAGGGAGATGTTCTTTGAGTGCTTAACAGATATTGGTCTAGGCCTCTGGGGAGAGTACTTGGGGGATGTTAAACTCAATTAGGGTTGTCTATGTGAGACTTATATAATCTGGATGTCATGTGTGTTTTCCATGATTGAATGGGTGTTCTGGTTTCCATGGATGAATGGTTGAATTGTTATTGAAAATGCTATCACTGTTCGATGTGGGGAAGATAAGGTTGAGTTCTTCTCTGGTGTCATGGGTAGATTAGTATGTTTATCTATCCTTTCTTGTACACTTTATTACTGAAGTTTGTTAGATGTTTTATCGCTCACTAAGATTGTTGTCTGACTTAAGGTTTTATGTTTTCTCTTATTACCTTGAGCTGTTCATCCGGTTGTGAATGGGCAGACTAAATAGCGGGTGACAGGTAATGCTTTAGTGAGGACGATGGTGCTGATGGTGGCGAGCGGGAGGCTCACGTACCAGTTTTACTACTATCTAATAATCGGGTTTCTGCTGTTTGCTTTTCTGAATAATGTAGTGAGGCAACTTTGTATAAACACTATTTCCAAGTTTGTGGATATTACTTTCTGGTTGTATGAAAGTCTTGTGTTTCTACTTCACTAATACTACCTGTTGTATATGTTCTATTATATTTTATCCTTGCGCTGTGAGTTTACGACAGGATCCGCTTGTGTTTACCTACTCGGATGATCGTCCATGACTGCCTTGCACACCTTTCATCACATTATTTCTTTTGTATAGTGCAGGGGTTATGGGCGGTCGCACATTTGGTATCAGAGCTCTGGTCAACAATTTTTTGCCAAAGTTCAAGGATGTAATCGCGTATGAGAGACGTACTTGTAGATTTCAGTTGGATGCTTTCTATATATATTAGCATATATGGTAGTAACGGTTATTTTCCTTTAGCAGATTTCTTGAAGGTGACTAATTATTCTAAATTGCATATTTAGAATGAGTAGACGAGAAACAAGATGCGCTGCTAGGGGAGCCAATACTGGAGGGGAAATGGTGGTGGGCCTAATTATCCAGCCATGTTTGAAGCCATGGCAGAAGCTATTATGCAAAGGGTACCCGCTCCAGTGGCGGCAATGGTAGATGTTGGTGTGCGAGTTCCTAGAGTAATAGATTTTGCAAAGTTGTGCAAAGACTTTACATCTCTAGAGGGAAACCATTCAAGGGAACTGAACCAGCTGAAGAGGTTCAGAGGTGGATGGACTCATGTGTCCGAATCTTTGGAGACTTGGGTTTTGAGGATGCAATAAAAAGAAAGCTTGCATCAAGGAAACTGCAGAACAGGGCTATGGAATGGTGAAATTTTGTTACACTCGAGACTCCAGAGGAAGAAATTTCATGGGAGCTATTCCAAGCTAAGTTTGAAGCAAAGTTTATCTCCATAGCTCAGAAATCTGCTCTATTCAAGAAGTTCGTAGAGTTGAAACAGAATGGTCTTTCTGTGCTTGACTATATTTCTGATTTCGAAGCCTTGTCTAGATATGCTCGTACATACATTGATTCACCATATCAGAAGAACGAGAAGTTTGTCTTGAGTTTGGATGCTCATATTAGAAAGCCACTAGTGGACCATCTTGATGATTCATTTGAGAAGATTGTTGAAAAAGCTATTCGTCATGAGAGCTTGTTTCCTAAGGAAGCAAATGTTGTCGCTATGACCATAGAGGCTCAGAAACCACAGCAGGGTAGTAATAACAAGAAGAGGAAGCAGCAACAGCAAAAAAGAAAAGATGGTCAAAAGAAGCCCAAGAGTGAGGTAGTTTGCTTTAACTGCCAACAGAAAGGCCATTATGCTAGTGAGTGCAAGAATCCCAAAGCTGAGAAGAAGTTCTTCAAATGTGGAAAGCCCGGGCATGACAAGAAAGATTGTCCGGAATCAGCTAAGGGCAAGCAGATTGTGAAGGCATATGCTTTGGAAGCTATGTCATCTTCTTCGAGAGCTCTTACTGCAAAGGAGAAGGGAAAGGTTGTCTTGGTGCAAGGTACTCTTTCTATTAATGATGTTTCAGTTCGTGTGCTTTTCGATATTGGAGCATCACATTCCTTCGTTTGCAATGAGCATGCGTGTCTCTTGGGTTTGGAACTTGAGATTTGTGATAGACCCTTCATAGTGACTAATCCAATTGGGGGTTCGTCAAATCTTTGCATGATATGTCGTGGTTTAGTGTTGTCGAGTCATGGTTGCTCTTTTGTGTGTGATTGCTTTGTTCTTAAATTCGTTGGGTTTGGGATCATCTTGGGCATGGATTGGCTCAAGAGGCATGCGGCAAGAGTGAATTTCGAGAAGCTAGAGGTGAGGGTCGGGGATGTGGAAGGGCGAAAGGTGTTGATTAGATGTAAGCGCGAAGACGGGCTCTTCGTGAGTTATCTATATTCGCTTGGGATTCCACAAGAAGACCTATCATCAGTGCTGATCGCAAATGAGTATGTAGATGTCTTTGACGAGGTCAAAGGGTTGCCACCGCATCGTGAGATCGAGTTTAGGATCGATTTGGTCGAGGGTGCTAGACCAATCATTATGCCACTTAGGCGGATGTCACCTAAGGAACAGCGAGAGTTAGAGGTTCAAGTTAGAGACCTTTTGGGAAAAGGATTCATTTGGAGGAGTGTATCCGAATGGGGTGCAACGGTCGTGTTTGCAACTAAGGAAGATGGCTCATTAAGATTGTGTGTGGACTATCGTGAGCCGAACAAGGTGACTAAGAAGAACAAGTATCCATTGCCAAGGATTGATGACTTGTTCGATCAGCTTCACGAAGCCAAAGTGTTTTCTCAGATGGATTTGGCAACGGGATTTCATCAGTTGAGAGTGGCTAAGGATAGTGTGCCAAAGACTGCTTTTAAGACACCGTCTGGTTTCTTCGAATGGTTGGTGATGCCATTCGGGTTGACTAACGCACCAGCGTATTTTGTGGATCTTATGAATAGAGTATTCAAAGACCAGTTGAACTAGTTTGTGCTTGTGTTCATGGATGATATTCTGGTTTACTCCAGATATGAGGAAGAACATAAGACGCACTTGAGAGTTGTGTTAGAGATCTTGCGGAAGCATCAACTTAAGGCTAAGTTCTCAAAGCGTCACTTTTGGAAGTATGAAGTGAGGTTCGTAGGTCATGTAGTTTCTGGAAAAGGGATAGCGGTTTGACACCGCTAAAGTTTCAGGACCCACTTTTTAGTCAAAGCAGTCACACATGGAATCTCTGATCAACAATACGCTCAAGTATTGGAAGCATCGTTAGAAGACAGGCAACGATTTGGTCGAAATCGCATCACGAACAAAGAAAGGCCCGAAACTCCTATCAGACGATCTCTTTTGGGCCCGAAAACAGCAATTACAGAGCAAAGCTCTGTAATTCTTGTAGCTCTCTGAATCAGCTTCAAGTCGAGCTTTCGTTTGGCTAAAATGGATGTACGGTTTGAAAGTTATTCCCATCTCCGTGAACGCATGCAGAACCGGAAACTTGGATTTGGAAATTTGGCATCACCCTCAACCGGTTCGGATCAGATGAACTGGATCGGTTCCGTAAGGAAGAGCCGACCCGCCTGAAGTATTCTGCACTGAAGTGCATCCACTCCTCGGATCGAAGACATCAACTCTGTTCGGATCGGACCCGAACCGACCCCCTAGACCTGCTTCTGCACACGAAGTTTTGACCTATTCTCTTGCCATAATCGCCTCCTACAGATGTGGATCGGATGACACCTGTCTCCACACGACTTGGTAACCGATGCTCCACTACTTCCGAGATCGCCTCTGTGCTCGCCACATGGCACACCTATAACACCCCACATCCGTTAAGGTCACTCACAAAGGGAATGCCTTAACTTCAATGGATCATTATGGGTACTGGAACAGAAATATTACAAGACAGACATATATAAAATAGCGGAAAATAAAGTAGAAGTACTTCAAATCATTTATTAAATAGAATTGTTTACAATAAAAGCCCATCAACTTCCAATACCCAAATACATAGCTAAAATATTTGTCTTGCTCAAAAACAAAGAAGCATGAAAATAAATTGTAGTATTCTCCAATAAAGCAAAGCAAGCCATAGCCAAGAGAAATCCAAGCAGTACATGAAAGAGCCTTGGAGCTTGGTAAGATCCGAACTAAGCTGTATTCCCACCCTGCGAAGTAAACATAAGCATGACGACAAGATAAGCTACATGCAGGATTTCTGTCATGTATAACATTGCAAGGTTCCCATTCAAGATGAACTAAGTATAGTTTCGCAAGATTTCTATCAAGCATCGCAAGATTTCTCTACTTCACCATTAAAATGATATCTATTTGCTCTGCACCACCTAACTAGTGTCCCAACTAGTAATCTATATGAAATGATAAAATCATAACGCGATCCCTATCCCCGAAATTAAGGTTGCTTTCACGTGAACATCTATTTATTTATTACCTAGACCTAATCTAGGGTTTTCTATCGAGCGCTTCCAAGATTCAACCAGGATTTATGCCACCTAGGTCCAACCTAGGGATTATGCTACCTATTGAACACTTCTCGGATTTAGGGTTTATGCCACCTAGCTCCAACCCAGGGATTGTGCTACCTACGTGTGTCATATGGCCCCCAATGATTTGTAGGTACCTATGTTGGTCCCACCATGGGGTGTATCAAGACCCATGGTGGCGGCCTGACGCAATTCTAGAAGGCATAGGTTATACTACTGGTGCCCCCAGTGCCCTGTTTGTCTGCTCCGAAGTGTGTGCACGCACGCACTCCGTTAGAACCTACACTGTTGTACCCACCGTCGTCGCTTTGACCGCTTACAATCAGCCCAGTAATCGTGCCCCACCCTGCCTAGTTCCAGGGTACCATGATACATCTAGTGGGTTACTGCTGAAATGGGTCCCCGTTACTAGGGTTTCCTACTGGTTAAGTTTGTGGGCCTATATATACAGATATTACCCACCTTCCCGTGATGCACTTATCCCACCGATTCAAGTATGCTTATTAATGGTTAAGTTTGTGGGCCTATATTTACTAATATTACCCACCAACCCGATATGTACTTAACCCTCTCCGTCCATCTGGTTAAGTTGGTTAAGTGTTTTCTCTTGTTTTACTTAACCCTACCACACATCATGTTTTATCAGTTAAGTGTTGTTCCTTGTGTTACTTAACCCTACCGCAAGCCTTGTTATACTGGCTAAGTGTTCACCCTTGTGTTAACTTAACCCCACCGCATGTCATGTCATATTGGTTAAGTGTACATTGACTTAGCCCACCTACTTATCATGTTGTGACGGTTAAGTGTTACCCTCTATTGTTTACTTAACCTTACCACGCATCACGTTATATTGGTTAAGTGCATGTTAACTTAACCCCATCCACCAGTCATATTATAATGGTTAAGTGTTACCCTCGTGTGTTTACTTAACCCTACCACGCATCAGGTTATATCGATTGGGTGTTATCAACCTATTCAAGTTAGCCCAACCCACCTGCTAGTTATGTTATAATGGTTAAGTGTCATTAGCCTAGCCACGTTACTTAACCCACCCTTTCATATCATATTAGTTAAGTGTCATTAGTCTAGTCATATTACTTAACCCACCCATTGGTCTGATTAACAATTATGTTGGTTGAGCCTACATTTATAAGTTTTACATGTTCTTAACTCATACCGGTTAGGTCCATATTTACATGTCAAATTTCCATGTCATCCCACCTAACCCTCTAACCATACCCACGTATTATTATGGTTAGTATTCCTTAATTCATTAATTATGACGAACGAATCATGACCTCTCACATTAGACCGTGCATTTTGTGGCCACTGGTTTTGCCGGGCGGTTCCGGGCAGATTTACACCACAAACTGGGTCTAACCTCATGTCATAAACTGTTCGCCTACAATTTGGCCTTCGACCTCTCACATTAGACTGACACTTTGTGGCTACTGGATTTGCCGGGCGGTTCCGGGCAGATTTACACCACAAACTGAGTCTAACCTCGTGTCAAAGGTTCATTAATGGTCGTGTTCCACCCAAAACCCCAATATCAATTCATGTGTTTAACATATAGAAATGTTTATGGTTCACGTTTTTGCCCCAAAACTTATTCCCAAATTATTACCATAATTCACTATAAGGTCATGCCAAGTTATAGCCTTTTATTTACAATACATGCCAATTACCCAAATACCCAACTTAGGCTCGTTCATATTAAACCTCTACTAAGCCATAAATTATCATATATGTTTCAACTCCAAATTTTACATAATTAACATATGCCCAAGTTCTAGATTACATGTAAATTTTACATACGCCCAATTCCTACCAAATTTACATATGTTCAATTCATGTCGTTTTACATGTATGCCAACTTTATGCCAATTTACACATATACCAAGTTTCATGCCGCTTTACATATGTCAAGATTCATGATTTACATGTTTACAAAGCTATGCCCAATTTACCTAGATCGAGTTTTATCCCCAAAATTACATGTATACTACGTTTACACCAATTTACTCATAACAAGTTCTAGCCAAATTACATATATCAAGATCCATGCCAAATTATATATATATATATATATATCAAGATCCATATCAAATTATATATGCCAATCCCCATTCTTGCAATTACCATTATAATGACAATACCCAAATATCAAGTTTCATGTTAATGGTAGTAATACCCAAATATCCAATTTTTATGTTATGCCATCAATTCCACCAAACACATATATTCCACTAGGCAATATTCCAATATTTCCCCCATATATCATCGCACGTATATCGTAGTTTAGGCCTAGGTCTGAAATTGACCTAGGTTCATCAAAAGAAAATAAATAGGGGAAGATAGAATTTTGCATGAAAATAAGATCTGAGAGAAAAACATCATCATAGGCATGAAGATTACAACTTGATAATAATATGAATATGAATATGAATTGGGAAAACTGATTTACAACAGGCTGAATTGATCATGAACTTGACATGAGAATAAAGATAGACAAGTCTCAAAAACTCAAGATTCAAGAAACAACAGAAATAGATCTGAATAGATAAACATACTTAGATCCAATTCCACTTTATTTCAAGTCCATTTTATAATTAAATGTTTAAATCTAAAAGTAACCAGCACTTACAGAGCATGGCTAGTGAATTAGGAACTGAATTTGTCATGGGACGTTGTTGATTTATCGTAGAAGCTTAAATCTTCGAATTGGATTGTGTATGAAAGCTTAAGGAAATGATTAGAGACGGCGGCCATGATCAAGAGGTATTTTTGCAGCATTATGGTGTAAGAATGATTTGATGTGAATTAGGTTAGGTCTAAGGGTGTTTTTATAGGTGTAGCAACTAGTTTAGGCCCTTAGATTAACACTAGAATCAATCCGGACCATCAAAACACGTCTCAGGCTTCAAAAATGAGTTCTGGGTCAAAACTGGCCGACCAGGTTGACCTGTAAGAGGGGAAGGTCGACATTATGGTCAACCTGGGGGGTAGGTCGACCCTATGGTCGACCTGGAGGGGGTGGGGGGGAGGTCGACCCTATGGTCGACACCTTGGTCCAGTGCTGCCTGAAAACTGCTGAAACTTGTACAGGTCATAACTTCTTCATCCGGACTCCGATTTTCGAAAACTCGGACTCTATTTCATGTAAAATTTCGAGACGAGTGCAATGGCGTAACCTGTTTCCCCCGATTCTGACTTTAAAATTTAATTCTGCCTTGATTTCTTGTTTTAACATATTATAAAAATACGGGTTTTACATTCTCCCCTCCTTAAAGGATTTCGTCCCCGAAATCTTCAAGTTAAGAAGAATGTGTCCTACCATCTAATCATCCATCTACTCAATCATCAATCACATGCATCTATTGTCCTTAAGAGATTTCTAATGTTGTATGAACATATGCAGAAAGTGTGTGTATATGTTCCTGATCTAATGCAAATGATCAGGCCTGATTGATCTTCTCAATGTAAAATATGTTTAGTGCCATGAATCCAACATGTACGAAAATAGTCCTAGTCACATAAACGCTATATGTGTGCACAAACATCCATCCATATGCATCATCCATATGATAACACATCAAATTTCATCCATAAACAAGTATAAACACTCATGCATATGCAATATGGAAATGTGTCTGAGCCGATCTAGTGCCTAATGTGTGTTATGCAATCACGAGCAACCACTAGCAGCCACTTGCAACCACTTGCAACCATCAATCATAACATGTCTCAAACACATGATTGCACCCAATTGTTCCTACCTAAAGGTATAGTCGAACGATAGAAGCATGTAAAAACCTTGTGCCCATTAGGCAATGTCAAAACTGGAAATCTACGTCACATATAAACTGAATAGGAGAAGAACTCCCTAAGCACCAGCCCATATCCTATAAAACCCAAAAAGTTTAGTCAACCCAACGGACACCCTCAAGCCCCAACATGTATTACTAACAGATAAGTCATACTCCCTATGGGGTTTGCAACAGAAATAGGATTGTGAATAGGACCGAGAGGTTATACTTAAAAGATAGCATACAAGTAAGCTCTACAGGAAAAGAAGGATCAAGGACATACTCTTAAAAAGAGATATGATGCGCGTGTCTAGTCTTCAATCTTCTAAGTCGCATTTCCTTGAGCTTAACTCCATTGTGTTTTGTCCGTCTTTAACTTCATAATTTCGTAGCTTCTTAATTCTTGTTTCCAAAATATGAGTTGGAACTCATTTCACTGTTGTCTCTCGTTCCACTTTCATTTATTCTTTTTCTATTATACTCGGCTCAAACATAACTGCGTACTCATGGTTTCATGCAAGCTCTCCAAAATTCACTAGTGAATCTCGGATCTCGTTCACTTACTAGAAGGTATTCCACATAAATGAATTATCTCTCGAAAATAAACAAATGCCAACCATGTTGCCAAATATACTTACTAAGGTGATTTTCTATGACTCATGCATAAGCGAAATGAACCATTCACCTTAGTGGCGAACACTACTCGAGCGGATCAATAAATGTATCAAGAGATTCTAGGTAACTAAGCATGGCAGAACCCTAAGGGTTACACTAGACTTCGAGGGCATTACCGGGGCAAGTCAAGAGTCTAACTATCCTCTTTTCATATTTGAGAATGGTATCATTTTTTTATTTAAAATCACTCCATCCCTGGAATCAACCCATTGCCCAAAAACATAAGCTTTACTTCTAAAATCAACACTTAACATATACATTCTCAAATCCAAACAAATCATGAATAAATGAGCCGATTCCCCAACAGGATTTGAGACAAAAATGGGATCCTCTACTACGCTAGTACTAAGGTGCAGAGACTCAACTATCGAAGCAGAATTAAAAGGATGCGATGTACCAAAAACAAAGTTCTAATGGAATGATAGAAAAGAAAAGCTAAACCTTTAACAGAAACGTTACCACCTCTCTTAGGTACGCTAGTAGTGAGAGCATACAATTGCCCTCTCGACGATCTTGTTCTTTGCCTTTGTCCTTGTACTTAATTGCATGTCCCTTTTTACCATACTAAAGATATTCTCTCTTGTCATGGGTTTTTATATTTATTTCACTTGGCCTCTTTCCTTTCACCTTTTTCCTCTTCGTGGATTAAGCTATATCAATAAGTTTCTCATCCTTTGACTTGTGTTCTTTATCCTCGTTCCTACTATCCTTGTATAGTGTGTTGAAAAGTTTCTCGAAAGCTACTTCCATCGCACGACAACCCTACAAGGCTTGAGATAAGATTAGTCGCAAGTAAAACTACTGCGGCTACAGATGGAGGTTGGACACTACTTTGCCTTCCTACATGCGTCGCATTCCTACAAACTATGGTGAAAAAGAAAGAGAGAAGAGACTCAAGGAGAGAATCAAAAGATAGTGCATATGGCTTTGGGGAATATGCCTTTCGTAAAACAAAACTTTTCTTAGAAAAATGCTTCTTTGTAAACGTTTTGAAAATAATTTCAAAAGTTTTTCAAGAGCTTTTGCCCAGTCTGGTAACCTTCTGCTCTAATACCAAATGTAACACCCCACATCCGTTAAGGTCACTCACAAAGGGAATGCCTTAACTTCAATGGATCATTATGGGTACTGGAACAGAAATATTACAAGACAGACATATATAAAACAGTGGAAAATAAAGTAGAAGTACTTCAAATCATTTATCAAATAGAATTGTTTACAATAAAAGCCCATCAACTTCCAATACCCAAATACATAGCTAAAATATCTGTCTTGCTCAAAAAAAAAGAAGCATGAAAATAAATTGTAGTATTCCCCAATAAAGGAAAGCAAGCCATAGCCAAGAGAAATCCAAGCAGTACATGAAAGAGCCATGGAGCTTAGTAAGATCTGAACTAAGTTGTATTCCCACCCTGCGAACCGGGGGGGGGGAACGAAAGAAAAAGAGGTGAAACAAACTAGGTCAGTCATAAAGACTGAGTAAGTCCTAGTGGCTTTCAGCATAAAAACAGATAAAGATAACATGGCATGAATAAACTGAAAATAAACATAAGCATGACGACAAGATAAGCTACAGGCACGATAACTAAGAATAACATCATAGGATTTCTGTCATGTATAACATTGCAAGGTTCCCATTCAAGATGGACTAAGTATAGTTTCGCAAGATTTCTATCAAGCATCGCAAGATTTCTCTACTTCACCATTAAAATGATATATATTTGCTCTGCACCACCTAACTAGTGTCCCAACTAGTAATCTATATAAAATGATAAAACCATGACGCGATCCCAATCCCCGAAATTAAGGTTGCTTTCACGTGAACATCTATTTATTTATTACCTAGACCTCATCTAGGGTTTTCTATCGAGCGCTTCCTAGATTCAACCAGGATTTATGCCACTTAGGTCCAACCTAGGGATTATGCTACCTATTGAACACTTCTCGGATTTAGGGGTTTTGCCACCTAGCTCCAACCTAGGGATTATGCTACCTACGTGTGTCATACGACCCCCAATGATTTGTAGATACCTATGCTGGTCCCACCATGGGGTGTATCAAGACCCATGGTGGCGGCCTGACGCAATTCTAGAAGGCATAGGTTATACTACTGGTGCCCCCAATGCCCTGTTTGTCTGCTCCGAAGTGGGTGCACGCCCGCACTCCGTTAGAACCTACACTGTTGCACACACCGCCGTTGCTTTGACCGCTTACAATCAGCCCAGTAATCGTGCCCCACCCTGCCTAGTTCCAGGGTATCGTGATACATCTAGTGGGTTACTGCTGAAATGGGTCCCCATTACTACGGTTTCCTACTGGTTAAGTTTGTGGGCCTATATATACAGATATTACCCATCTTCCCGTGATGTAATTATCCCGCCGATTCAAGTATGCTTATTAATGGTTAAGTTTGTGGGCCTATATTTACTAATATTACCCACCAACCCGATATGTACTTAACCCTCTCCGTCCATCACGTTAAGTTGGTTAAGTGTTTTCTCTTGTTTTACTTAACCCTACCACACATCATGTTATATCGGTTAAGTGTTGTTCCTTGTTTTACTTAACCCTACCGCAAGCCTTGTTATACTGTCTAAGTGTTCTCCCTTGTGTTAACTTAACCCCACCGCATGTCATGTCATATTGGTTAAGTGTACATTGACTTAGCCCACCTACTTATCATGTTGTAACGGTTAAGTGTTACCCTCTGTTGTTTACTTAACCTTACCACACATCACGTTATATTGGTTAAGTGCATGTTAACTTAACCCCATCCATCAGTCATATTATAATGGTTAAGTGTTACCCTCGTGTGTTTACTTAACCCTACCATGCATCAGGTTATATCGATTGGGTGTTATCAACCTATTCAAGTTAGCCCAACCCACCCGCTAGTCATGTTATAACGGTTAAGTGTCATTAGCCTAGCCACGTTACTTAATCCACCCATTCATATCATATTGGTTAAGTGTCATTAGTCTAGTCATATTACTTAACCCACCCATTGGTCTGATTAACAATTATGTTGGTTGAGCCTACATTTATAAGTTTTACATGTTCTTAACTCATACCGGTTAGGTCCATATTTACATGTCAAATTTCCATGTCATCCCACCTAACCCTCTAACCATACCCACGTCTTATTTTGGTTAGTATTCCTTAATTCATTCATTATGACTAACGAATCATGACCTCTCACATTAGACCGTGCATTTTGTGGCCACTGGATTTGTCTGGCGGTTCCGGGCAGATTTACACCACAAACTGGGTCTAACCTCGTGTCATAAACCGTTCGCCTACAATTTGGCCTTCGACCTCTCACATTAGACTGACACTTTGTGGCTACTAGATTTGTCGGGCTGTTACGGACAGATTTACACCACAAACAGAGTCTAACCTCGTGTCAAAGGTTCATTAATTGTCGTGTTCCACCCAAAACCCCAATATTAGTTCATTTGTTTAACATATAGAAATGTTCGTGGTTCACGTTTTTGCCCCAAAACGTATTCCCAAATTATTACCATAATTCACTATAAGGTCATGCCAAGTTATAGCCTTTTATTTACAATACATGCCAATTACCCAAAAACCCAACTTAGGCGCGTTCATATTAAACCTCTACTGAGTCCTAAATTATCATATATGTTTCAACTCCAAATTTTACATAATTAACATATGCCCAAGTTCTAGATTACATGTAAATTTTACATACGCCTAATTCCTACCAAATTTACATATGTTTAATTCATGTCGTTTTACATGAATGCCAACTTTATGCCAATTTACACATATACCAAGTTTCATGCCGCTTTACATATGTCAAGATTCATGATTTACATGTTTACAAAGCTATGCCCAATTTACCTAGATCGAGTTTTATCCCCAAAATTACATGTATACTACGTTTACACCAATTTACTCATAACAAGTTCTAGCCAAATTACATATATCAAGATCCATGCCAAATTTTATATATATATATATCAAGACCCATGTCAAATTATGTATGCCAAGCCTCATTCTTGCAATTACCATTATAATGACAATACCCAAATATCAAGTTTCATGTTAATGGTAGTAATATCCAAATATCCAATTTTTATATTATGCCATCAATTCCACCAAACACATATATTCCACTCGGAAATATTCCAATATTTCCCCCTTATACCATCGCACGTATATCGTAGTTTAGGCCTAGATCCGAAATTGACCTAGGTTCACCAAAAGAAAATAAATAGGGGAAAACAGAATTTTGCATAAAAATAAGATCAGACAGAAAAACATCATCATAGGCATGAAGATTACAACTTGATAATAATATCAACATGAGTTGAGAAAACTGATTTACAACAGGCTGAAATGATCATGAACTTGACATGAGAATAAAGATAGACAAGTCTCAAAAACTCAAGATTCAAGAAGCAACAGAAATAGGTCTGAATAGATAAACATACTTAGATCCAATTCCACTTTATTTCATGTTCATGTTATAATTAAATGTTTAAATCTAAAAGTAGCTAGCACTTACAGAGCATGGCTAGTGAATTAGGAACTGAATTTGTCATAGGACATTGTTGATTTATTGTCTTGAATCATTGTAGAAGCTTAAATCTTCGAATTGGATTGTGTATGAAAGCTTAAGAAATTGATTAGAGACGGCGGCCATGATCAAGAGGTATTTTAGCAGCATAATGGTGTAAGAATGATTTGATACAAATTAGGTTAGGTCTAAGGGTGTTTTTATAGGTGTATCAACTAGTTTAGGCCCTTAGATTAACCCTAGAATCAATCCGGACCGTCAAAACACGTCTCAGGCTTCAAAAATGAGTTCTGGGTCAAAACAGGCCGACCAGGTCAACCTGTAAGGGGGGAGGTAGACACTATGGTCGACCTGGGGGGTAGGTCGACCCTATGGTCGACCTGGGGAGGGGGGGGGGGGTAGGTCGACCCCCTGGTCCAGTGCTGCCTGAAAACTGCTGAAACTTGTAGAGGCCATAACTTCTTCATCCGGACTCCGATTTTCGAAAACTCGTACTCTATTTCATGAAAACTCGGACTCCGATTTTCGAAAACCCTGATTCTGATTTAAAATTTAATTCTGCCTTGATTTCTTGTTTTAACATGTTATAAAAATACGGGTTGTTTCAACACCCGATCCGATCCTCCCAAGAGCCTTTCTGCGCCTATAAATACACCATCGCATGGCTATTTTAGGGGGATCTTTTTGCTCTCACTCACCATGGCTTCCACCATTACTTCACGCAAGGCCATCGCTCAATAAGGAAGCCAAGTTCCACATTACAACACGAGGCTATCGTGTATAATCTTCCCTTTAATCTCCTCTTCTTCATTGTAAACATGGGGATTTCGTGTATAAATCGCAAACAAACTGTATTGTAATAGCTTCTTAGGATTTAAGAAACTATAAAGTGGATATAGGCTTGGTTTGAGCCGAACCACTATAAAAATCTCGTGTGTCTCCTCTTATTTTTACTGCTTTTTCTGCATTGATCTGTGATTGTGAGGTTTTCACATAATATTTGGGTGTTAGTGCCATTTTTTGGTCTAACATTTTTGGCGCACCAGTAAGGGGGGCACACGCAACCACTTTGATTTCTAGCTTGGAAACATATTGCTTGGCTATTGGATAAATGGAAATCAAAAGGAAGAAGACTGGAACCTCCGCTCATGCTGAGGATGCTGACGCTGAAGGCGCAAGAAACGAGGCAAGCCAGGAGGCTTCCTCTCATGAAAATCCATCAACATACTTGACCAGAGAAGAGATGGACAGAATTCTCGCTGAATTGAGAACTCAAATGGCAAGGCAAGATGATCTCCTCCGCAAACAATAGGAGATGATCAACCAATTCTTCGCTCGGATGGAAGGCAGGCCGAGCAGCAACGCACAACTTGTTGGAAATAACATGGAAACGGCTCAAACAGCTGAAGAGAACCAGATCGGATCGGTCCTTATCAAACCCGAGCACATCACAGCAAATCAGAACCCAGTTCATACGGAAACAAGGGGTAATCCACATCGGGTCGGATCGGATCCAATCCGAACCGCAGCATTACCTGAGCTCGGGGGCAGCAGCTTCCCCTCTGGAAATCATGGCACGGGTCGAGCATGGCCCACATCCGCTCCGATTCGGATAGAACCCACGCGAGTGCAGCAACACGAAGCAGCTCAGAATGGCAACCAAGCATCGGTTCGGATTGGGCCCGACGAACAGAACCGGTTCGGCCTCCACGACCCACAGCATGGGGGCACCTCCGATCCGATCTGAATGGCCTTCCAAGCTCTCGATACACTTCCACACTCTTCTGAACTCAACAATGGGGGCACCAGCTCTGATCTTGGCAGTTTGCAACAGCTCTTTGAAGGTGACCAGCTCGCCAATCTGATTGAACGCCTCTCGAGAGGATGCACTTATCAAAATGACATGGATGATGTCAATCACAACCCATTCACTCAGGAAATCAGGAATTCCCGCAATCCCCCGGATTTCAAACTACCACAACTGGAGTCCTACAATGGCAGGACGGATCCTACCGTGCATCTGATGCGATAAAATGGGCATGTGGAAGTTCAATCGGCGTTGGAAAACGTCATGGCAAAATGCTTCCCTCTCTTCTTAACCGACATAGCTGCTATGTGGATTCGGCAGCTGGAATTTGAATCGATCAATAGTTGGAACATGTTGGTCGCTCGCTTTATTGAACAGTTTTGGGTCCACATCGCTCGACCCAAGAACGTCATGTCGTTAACTACAATCAAGCAGAGGCCCGGAGAAACTCTGCGCTCATTTTTGGAATGGTTCAACATTGCAGCAACATCAGTTGATCGACCTGAGCAATGGTATTGATGGTGGCAGTTTCCAGCGTTCTGGACAACTCGGAGTTCAAAAAATCCTTGTACCGAGACCCACCACGGAATCTCAGCGAATTCTACCTTGAATCAGATAGATTTATACATGAAGAAGACGCAATGTCCAAAAAGAAAATTCCCGATGTCAACGTGCTCAGAGACGGAGAACCGTCTGATTCTAGAAAAGGCAAAGGCAAAGTTGCTGTCAAGAATGACCGCAACGCTCAGCCCTGGAGAGGGCCTAGATGTGAAAAGTACACAGAGCTCAATTCGTCACTAACCGACATCTACGTGAACACAAATGGTGATATCTCCTATCCAAAACATCCCAGGAAGGAGCCATCGCAGAGAGAACGCGATTTTGGAAAATACTGCATATTTCATGATGTGGACGGTCATGACACAAATGACTGCAGGCATCTTAGAGATCTAATTGAGGAACGGGTTAGACGTGGATAGCTACCCGAGTATGTGAAAAAAATATTTTTGGGGTAAACCCCCCGAACTGTAGCCACAGCGCAGTGATGTAATTAGCTCGGTGATGGTGTGACTTCGAAGTAAGTTCAAGTACGAAGGTTCGAAGTGTTGAGAGGTGTTCGTTGATCGGAGTAGAACATCGAATGAAGTAACAACTCAAAGGTCATGGGTCGGTGGATAATGGTTGATCGAGAAGGTTGCTTTAGCAGTAAGTAGCCGTCAAGGTTGAACGACTAGAGATATTGAAGGCCGTGGGATTATCGTTGTCTTAAGTTCTAGTACCCTACGTCTTGGAGAATGGCCTAGTTATCAAGGATGGACATTGTCAAGGTTGGACATATGGGGTTTATGATAGAACTGGGGTTACCATTAGCCCTTGACATACGGCAAGGTTTGTCGTCATACGATTAACGATGTTTTCAAAGAAGGATTGGCGGTGATAGCCAGAGTCAGTCATGGATGATTAGTTGTTCTTTTTGTATTATCTCACATAGATTATCCAAAGTCGAGGGAGATGTTCTTTGAGTGCTTAACTGATATTGTTCTAGGCCTCTGGGGAGAGTACTTGAGGGATGTTAAACTCGATTAGGGTTGTCTGTGTGAGACTAATATAATCTGGATGTCATGTGTGTTTTCCATGATTGAATGGGTGTTCTGATTTCCACGGATGAATGGTTGAATTGTTATTGTAAAGGCTATCACTGTCCAATGTGGGGAAGATAAGGTTGATATCTTCTTTGGTGTCGTGGGTAGATTAGTAATGTTTATTTATCTTTTCTCATACACTTTATTGTTGAAGTTTTTAGCTTATTTATCGCTCACTAAGACTGTTGTCTGACTCAAGTTTTTATGTTTCCTCTTATTACCTTGGGTTGTTCATCTGGTTGTGGATGGGCAGACTAAGTAGCGGGTGACAAGTGATTCTTTAGTGAGAACGATGGCGCTGATGGTGGCAAGCAGGAGGCTCACGTACCAGTTTTACTACTATCTAATAATTGGGTTTTCACTGTTTGCTTTTTTGAATAATGTAGTGAGGAAACTTTGTATAAACACTATTTCCAAGTTTGTGGATATTACTTTCTGGTTGTATGGAAGTCTTGTGTTTCAGCTTCACTAATACTACCTGTTGTATATGTTCTATTATATATCCTTGCGCTGTGAGTTTACGACAGGTTCCTCTTGTGTTTACCTACTCTGATGATCGTCCATGACTGCCTTGCACACCTTTCAGCGCATTATTTCTTTTGTATAGTGTGGGGGTTATGGGAGGTCGTCACACAAAGTCTCCAATATTAAACTCAAGTTCCCTCCTTCGCTTATCGGCTTACGATTTCTGATGGCCTTGGATTGCCTTCATCCTCTGCCTAATCAAGGATGTCTTCTTCGTGGAATCATAGAGGAAGTCTGGTCCTAGTATAACCTTGTTGGTAGTTTCCCACCAACAAGTTGGCGATTTGCATGGCCTCCCATTCAGCGCTTAAAACGGGGCCATACCAATCGTCATTTGAAAACTATTGTTATAGGTGAATTCTACGTGCGGTAGGTGCTGCTCCCAAACTCCTCCAAAGTTGATGATGCAAGCTCTGAGCAAGTCTTCCAAGATTCGATTCACTCTTTCCGTTTGGCCACGATCTGTGGATGACAGGCTGTTCTTTGATTGAAGGTCGTTCCCAATGCTATTTGTAGGCTTCTTCAAATTCACTTGTGAACAAGGGGTCTCTATCGCTCATGATATTCGATGGGATACCATGTAGTCTGGCTATTTCTTTGACATATAATTAGGCTAACGTGGTTGCATTCTTTTTCTTCCTGACTGGAATAAAATGGATGCATTTGGTTAAATGATTTACCACCACCCAAATGGCCTCATTCCCCTTTCGACTTCTAGGAAGGCTGTCTACAAAATCCATGGAAATATGTTCCCACTTCCACGTGGGGATCTCTAAAGGTAATAACAATCCTCCTGGCTTCCCTCACTCTACTTTGAGTTTTTGACACATCAAGCATTTGGCCACAAACTCGGCTACATCTTTCTTCATTCCTTCCCAACGGAGATTCCTCTTCAAATCTTTGTACCTTTTATCCCCACCAGGGTGTATAGTCATTTTTAACCTATGACACTCCTCTAGAATTTCTTTCTTCAACATTCATCCTTAGGGATGTAAAGTCGTCCATCCTAAATTAAACTTCCATCATCATCGATTGAATATCTAACCGAATGGGGAAAGGTTTCTTTCCTTCCCACTTTCTTCTATATGCTTCTTAACTCTTCGTCAAGGTCTTGTGTATTTCAAATCCTTTCCCTTAGAGTAGGTTTGACTATCATGGCTGCAAGAAAACCATTAGTAGTGGTTGGTGAGGGTTGTAAATTTAATTAGAGAGAAACTCTAATTGCTTCCATCTTGAGATCGCATTTAAGGTCGCATGTTTTCTACTTAAAGCGTCCGCCACAACATTCCCCATGCCCTAGGTAAACTAAATCGTGAAGTCAAATGAGGGAATATATTACATCCATCATTGTTGTCTCAAGTTTAGGTCACGTTGAGAAAATAAACACTTTAGTGATTTATGGTCAGTAAAGAGTTCAAATTTCTTCCCTAAAAGATAATGCCTCCACATTTTAAGTGCGAACACTATTGCGGCTAACTCAAGGTTGTGAACTGGGTATCTCTTCTATGGATCCTTGAGTTGTCTACTAGCGTAAGCAACTACTCTTCCTTCTTGCATAAGAACCGCTCCTAAACCGGTCCCACACTCATCGGTGTAAACTGTAAATATTTTTGAACCTTTAGGTATAATTAGGACTGGTCTACTAGATAATACTTCCTTTAATTTTTTAAAGGCTATGTCACATTTATTACTCCATGAAAACACCAAATTCTTCTTTGTTAATTGGATTAAAGGAGTAGAAATCTTTGCAAAGTTCTTAATAAATTTCCGATAATATTCAGTCAATCCAAGGAAGCTTCTTGCTTCTGTAGCATTTCGAGGTATCCTCCATTCCTTGATTGCCTCAATTTTTGTGGGGTCTATGGCCAAGCCTTTGCTTGACATAGTATGTCCTAAAAATCTCACTTCTTCCCTCCAGAAATGACACTTCGAGAATTTTGTTCAATTGCTTATTTTGAATATCCCTAACACTTGTCTCAAGTGATTTTCATGCTCTTTACGGTCTTTTGAAAATATAAGGACATCATCTACGAAGACTACAACAATTTTATTTAGAATGAACCTAAACACTCTACTCATAAGGTCAACAAAGAAAGCGGGTGCATTCGTTAGTCTGAAGGGCATAACTTCCCATTGGAACAATCCAAATGGCGTTCTAAACATAGTTTTGTCCTTACTGTCCTCCGCAATTCTTAACTGGTGAAATCCAGTAGTAAGGTCTAATTGGAAAAATACTCGGGCTCCTCTCAAGTGGTCAAAAAGGTCATCGATTCCAGGTAAAGTGTACCTAATTTATTGAGTTCCCTATAGTCCACACAAAGTCCCAAAGATATGTCTGCTTTGGTGGCAAATACAACAGGTGCACCCCATTCTTAGGTACTTCGTCGAATGAAACCTTTTTGTAATAATTCTGAAATCTTCTTATCTAACTCCCGTCTTTCCTTATGCGCCATATGCCTCAAGGGTAGTGCTACAGGCCTAGCTTCCTTCTCTAGGTTAATACGAAAAGAGATTTCTTGTGGGGTGGAAGTCCCGTGACTTCCTCAAAAACATCCAAGAATTCACAAACTATAGGGACCAAAGATGGTCCTTTAGAATTAGGAGATAAGGAATATAATACGGCTTTATCCTCTAACACTATAAGGACTATTTAGGTTACATCTTCCTCGGCTCCTAAGACGAACAATTCTCTTGTCGCAATCTAGGATGTCCCCCTAAAATGATAGTCAGTCCATAACTAGAATAAGGTCATACTCCATAAAATCCAACGCATACGCTTCGCAAAGAAACTCGACGTTGTCGACCTCTAATACTATATCTTTGCAAAATAGTTCAAGATACTTAGATCCTCCGATAAGGTTGGCCACCTCTATCGGACTATTAGAGATAGACATGGGAAGGTTCAACAAATTAACTAGTCTCTTAGAGATAAAAGAATGATTCACTCTAGAGTCGAATAAGGTGTATGCAGAATTTCCTAAAACAAAAGTTATACCTTCAAGTGCGGGTTGCCATTGGTCTTTTGGGGATCAGCTTTGTATTGGTGTTGCCTCTATTGAATAGTTCTAGCCACTTTTGATAACTTTGGGCTTTGGGAAGTCCTTAGACATTGTCCTTCTTCATGGAAGTTGTAACACTTTCCTTTGGATTCCTTCTTTTCCAACGAGGTTCTACAATCCTTGGCTTTGTGGCCCTTACGGTAGCACCTCATACAAGTCTTTGCTTCGGAACAGGTTTTGAATTCGGCCCATGTAAATATATGGCCCTCGTTCTCTACATATACTAATTCCATGATTCAAGGGCCTCATCTTTCATGTTCCAGGCTGTTATTCTCCTTTTCACTTCATTAGGCCAGCCAGTAGCTACAAAAATTCTTTCACGGTCCATTATCCAACACTGGGCATTAGTGAAACTTTCCTTCCCAGTGAATGATTTTCCTCCAATATTCGTAAAGGTCTTACAAGAGCGAGAAAAGTCAAAGGCTACCTCAGCGACAAGAGCTGCAGGTGCTACCGGGGCAGGATCAACAGAGATCTGTTCCATAGTATGAAGGTACTGTTGGAGCCATTCAAGCAAGTATCGGGGCCTTGCCTGGTTACTGTAACACCCCATGTCCATTAATGTCACCCTCAAAGGGAATGCATTAACTTTCATGGAGTATTATTGGTGAATAGAACAGAATATAACAAGACAGATACATATATTGGTACTTGAAAATTTTCAAAACAACTTTTATTGCAGCGGAGAAATAGTTTGATTACAACAACATCATAAAACAACAGAAAAACCAAGTACACTTAGTAACCATCTTGACAGATTGTTTTCTGAGTACATAAAATAAAAAGCATAACCCCAACATAAGTAGCCATAAAAGAAATGAGCCGAACTTTATTTTCAGCAATCCAAGCACTTCCAAAAGAGAGAGAGAAAGATCCAGATCAAGCTCCACTAGTACTAGTCCCACCTTGAGAACCTTGGGGGGAGGAAGAAAAGAGGAAAAAACAAAGGGGGTCAGACATAAAGTCTGGCGAGTACCATAACTTTAACAATATAATTATTAAAGTAATTAGGATAAGGCATAAACTAGTAAATCAAGGAATGACTGTGAAACAAGTGGGCAAGACAAAACAAGCAAGAGGAATATTCTAGCGTTAATCTCGCTTCTAATCACTATAGGATAATTACTATACTGCACCACTACTAGTCACCCTAAAAGTTGATCCCGCCTACTGAACATAATAATCATAATGATAGTTTCGTGTACCCTAGCTATCTCCATAGGTGCCGCCTGCCCCTATCTCCACTAGTTGTACCCACTACCCCCATGCGATCGACTCCCTAACTCGTAGATACCTGTGCTGGTCCCATAGTGGGGAGTATCACTCCCCAAAGTGGTAACCCGATACCACTAAAGATGCATGGCTTATATCTACACAATGCAACAACGTCTTACCTACCAGCCCGGGACCACGCACGCACATGACCCCGTTGGACTTGCGTTGCCACCGTTAACCCGTTTTGACCTCTTACAATCAAACCCAGTAAGCGTGTCCCGTCCTCGATCTAACTCGAGCTCACAAAGATACTTAATGGTTACTGGTTTGAAATGGGTCCCCATCCTTGACACAAGCTTTCCACCTATGCTTGGTCCCCACTAGAATTTTCCACTTAACCCTTCTTATTCATGTCTTCTTACATGTTTCAATTTGGTTAAATGTTTCTAATCGTATTTCACATGTCACCCATGTCACCCACTTAACCCCCATGTCCCACCAAATGTTTAACTTAGTTAAGTGTTACTTAATTCATTATAACCGTAACCTTGTAAGACCTCCCACATTAGACTCCCGTTTGCGGTTGTTGGATTTCCCGGGCAAGTCCGGCAGTCTTGTATCGCAAACGTGTCTAACCTCGTGTCTTTACAATTGTTACGCATTTAATTTATGCCTTCAACCTCCCACATTAGACTACCGTTTGTGCTTGCTGGATTTGCCGGGCGGGTCCGGGCAGTCTTACACCACAAATGAGTCTAACCTCGTGTCTTAGGCATTTATTATTACAAATTATTTCACTCCAATTTGAATTAATTATCCCTATTCAAATTGTCAATAATTTCCAAATTAATTATGTCCATAATTGTCACCTAAATTATGTCCATACTTTTTAGGTATAAAATTTATACCAGTTAATGTCTCAATTTAATTATATGCTTTTAAAACCATTTTATGCCAATTCACAATTTACATAATTAATATTTTCCCATTGTCCCCACATTATTCGTACGTTCAAATATGAAATATGTTAGACTCACAAATAGTCTAACTTATAAAAAAAGAAACATCACAACTTACATAACACATAAAAATAGATCTAACTTGCAAATAGGAATTATAACATAAATTTGCATAACCAATAATTTGCATAGACAATGGTCATATATAATCATATATTTGCATAAACTACCATGGATCTAAATATAGATCTAATGTGACGATCCCAAAACCCCATGACACGGTGTTAAGGATAATCATTGGAATATAACACATTAATCAACACTAGCAGATCACAGATAATAGCATAAACGAGAAATAGAATAATTTACACACATATGACAGTAGAATCATATAGATATCACCACATCAGAGAGGACAGTGCAGGATACAACTTAGTGCATAATAATACATAATCAGTTATCATCGCCAGAGGCGGAATCATACATAAAGAGTACACAAACTAAACATCAGTCTACATCGCCAGTGGCAGAATCATAATACATATACAATAATGGCGGTAAAAGTCATAGTCAGCACGGTGTAGTCAAGCCTCACCATGAGCCAAAAGTGCACCAGATACCTGTAACTAGGCTACCCGTGTGAAAATGAGGGCACCAGAGTTTGCAAGGTGCAACAAACTACGAGTCAGTCATGGGACTGGTATGAGAAATCTACTTAACTTATTAAACAACAATAATAAGGCAAATCAAAGGACCACTCCACTTTCGCGGAATGGGTTTACTCCAATGAGTGCTAGTGCATGAAATAAAGTAAATGATTAAATCATCGTAATGCTTTTTATAAAATGAAGCCATTATAAGACTCAGGTCCCATCACACAATGCAACGCAAGACGGAGGATAGAGTTTTACCTTATAATGGCCAAAAATGCTTCATACGTATAAAAAATAAGTGGTTGATATTATTACTAGTGCATATATATTTTCAAAAGCAAATTCAATCATAAATATCAATCCTAAGCGGCATAGCTACCATCTACTAAGTCGCCATACTAGTAATACAATCACATCCGCAATTTCGTATCGGAAATTGGATTCCATCATGAGTCGAGGCAAGGGGCAAGCTCCTCTCCGTTCGAGACACTCAAGCAAATGTCCCAGGATCGCACACAGTGGTCCCTGGAATCGGCTGGGTCGGTCGTCTCTTACTTTTGAGGATTAGTTATTCCTGAACACACGTTTCCCGGTCCTTACAGACCTATAATCGAGGCGCCTCGCATTCCAACAACCACATAGGTGAAATGTAGATATAAATGTCAGGGCTGGTAGGTCACTAACACCACCATAGTTAGAAAGAAACGTCGTGCTCTCCCAGCGGTCCGTCTCCTGTTTTTGACTCATACCGGGGTGTGAGGCTCGCGAATTCATGTTATACACAAAGCTACGTCACACAGACCATGCTTTGATCATCAACCAAAAGACTTTGCTTTGCAATAGAAGCCTTGATCATATACCACTTAGGCGTGCCACACAGGCAATCCACTCCATGTGACTGATTTTTATCAATACATAACCTCTGAGCTCGTACGTCTCAGAGAAAGGCGTTAAGCAAGAGAATAAATTCTCTACCGCCAAACAAATATATATTTAACAGAGTTCAATTAGCACAGAACAAAATCCAATGTCAGACACACAGTCCATTTACAAGTTCGTTCTGGGTTTGAACGAAACCGGAGGCACCAATTCCTCGCATATCCGCACGATCAACAATACGTCCGGACGACTACTACTTCAGCTCCTTCAAGGTAGCTACTCCAATCACGAGCATCAGTAGCACCCATCCATCCAATGTGAAGATCGTCGGTCTTCAACCGTCTTCGACTCTTCGACTTCTCAACGTCGATCGATTATTTAAAATGAGAATGAACTCGGCCTTTTCAAATAACCCACGTATATTTAGATTTTCAACTCGATTTTTCACATGGTTAAACTATTCAACATTGACATTTCAGTTCCTTAGTATAATTTTCATGTTAAACACATTCAGCCATCACATATCAAGCAAACACAACAAAATTGGTTTATTTCCACTCTATATCGTCTATAGTATTTTATAACGATATATCGCCATTTTTAATTATTTAAAACGACCATATTTAATTAAACGACGTTTCAGGTCGTGCCGAGGCACTGGCGCTGTTTTTCACTAAATTTGTTTTACACATATCTGAAAATCTAACCGTTGGATCTTCACAAATTTTATATCATTAGAAAGATCATTTCAAAACGAATCCAACGGTTTCAGTTTTGGGAAAATCCGACGGTCGGATCTTCCACACTAGTCGTTTGAAGTTACAATTTCAAATTACGAACTGCAGCGTCGTTATTCGATTTAATTTAATTATATTTATATACATATATATATATATATATAAATATAATCGTTTCTAGCGCTGTTTTTCTTCAGATTTGAATTAAACATTCCAGACAATCCAACCGTCGGATCTTTACAAAGTTGGTACCATTGGAAAGATATTTCCAAGGCAAACCCAACAGTTGAAGTTTCGGGAAAATCCAATGGTCGGATTCCCCGCACTAGTCGTTTGAAATCACGGTTTCAAAACACGAACTGCACGGCCACGATTCGTTTTAATTTTATTTATATTTATATATTTATATAAATACAGTTCATTCAAAAATTCCTATATCGTTTTCAATTCAAATATTTCACTAACGCCTTTAAATTTTGGAAAATTTCGCCATAACCTCCTTTGTACAGGAGGGGCTGGGAAAATTCCCAAATAGCCACACAGGCGTCTCATCTCAAAAAGAAAAAGAAAAAGCCAAGCGGCTAGCCAACAGGCTCATAAAATCATCACCCAAACAAAACAGTAAATGTGTACCTATTTGTCGGGCACAAAATTTTATTCCTCTTCTCTAGCCTCTTTGCTATAACCTGTTCAATAAATATGCATGTACATATATGCAATTCTTATCACTTATCATTTTCCATTCAACTTCATATTTGATTCAATTTGGTTTATAAACACCATTCATTCTAATGTTGCATGCATAGGCAAAAATCATATCATTAGCTAATTAATGAATATTTCAACTCATGCATATTTATTTGAACAAGTGGTTATTTTCAACACTTCACATTTAAAAAATGATAATTTTGGCGAACTAATATATATTTCAACACATGACTATTTTATTTAGTTCTTATGCATGTTAAAAATAATATTTCTTTCACAAATATTTATTTCAACGCTCGCATATTTTTAGCAAATCACATATATGATGAAAATGGCATTTTTATCATCTAAAATATTTATTCAACACATGAATGTTTTTAACACTTCATAATTTCAATTAAAATATAATTTTTATTTTTCGATCTTTTTATTCAACACATGAACCTTTCCAATACACACACTTCTCAACACATGAGCATTTCCACATATGGATATTTTATATAGTTTGTTCATATAAGAAAGATGAAATTTTTATTGTTGAAACTATTTATATATAAGGCGAATATTTTACATACTTCATATATATTATAAAAATGTGATTTTCATTGTTTAAACACTTTATTCATTCACACATGAATTTAATTTTCATACATCACTTCTCCACACATGAGCATTTCCACACATGGATATAGTTTCAAAACATGACTTTAATTTCAACGCATGAAGATAATTTCAACATATGAAAATAATTCTAACACATGAATATTATTAAAAATTTCGGCAGCATAACGGCAGGATAGTTAAAACCGGCACCGTCCCGAGTACGGCTCCTCGATCTACCTTAAAACCTCGCGGTTTTTGACAATGGGGCTCGTGGCATCGACGAAGAGGGGAGCGAGGCGGTCCTGTCGGAGGTCGGACGAGCAGGTGTGATCGCCTCTGGCGATCGTGGCATCGACGTGAAGTCGGCGACTTCCTGGGCGTCGTTCTTGATGCTGGCGAAGGGAGAAAGGGCGGGGGTTGGTCGGATTTGAAGAGGGAGGTCGGCGGCATCGAGTCAGAGTGTTGGAGGCGCTTGAAGGTGGCTGCGGCGTTCGTAATCTGGTCGGGAAGAAAGGAGCTCCAGTCGCCGTCAATACGAGAGAGAAATCGGGTTTTTTTAATATTTTAATTTATGAATGGAATTTTCTGATTCGCTGATATATATATTATTCAAAAAATTAGGGTTTCCCATATGAACCCCAATCCAAACCCAACGACTGCCGCCCCTAGCTAAATACCCCCATTCCGGACACAATGGAATATGTTTCGTTGGCCAATTCGACTATTACAGTCAGTTATTTTTCAAATTAAAGTATAAAACATTTTATATTCAATTTGAACGTACATTTCAATTTGCCAGGGCAACAAACTGATTCGAAAAATTCCAGAAAAATAAACATGGCTATGTCTTGACGATACGGTCCAACAAAACTAGTTTCGTCGAATTCTGAGATCGTTTGAAAAATGACCCTTTTCTGGTCGATCCAATTTAACAGAAATTGACCAAACACATTTTCTTTTGCCACGCTCACATACTAGCTTCAAAAATTATGAAATTTGAAACCTAGCAATAGTTTGACATCCTGGACCCAACAAAAGTGGTTTCGTCGAATTCCGAGGTCATTTGCAAAATATCTATTTTCAAGGGCTATATATTCTATAAAGCGACCTTTTTGAAAATTCATTTGGCCATAACTTTTGATTCCCGCTATGAAACTTCGATTTTTCAGATTCGTTAGAAAGATATTCACTAACAGATTTAAATATTTTTGGTTTCACTAAAATCCGTTATATTTTCCACCCAGCACAGTCAGTCAAAGTTTGTAGTGAAATTTTCAAACTGCCTCACTATTTCTAATTCACTACTTTATTGAAATATTCTATTTCGATTGTTCAAATTCCTTTGAAATAACCAATTTAAAAATTTTAAATTGGCTCGTATTTTCCGGGTTGTTACATCTAAACATGAAATTGTGAACTTGCATATATGAATATAATTTTCTCCTTAAAATGTGAATATAGTTTTCACCTAAACTTGCATACGGATTTCTACAACTTGCATATGAATTTATCACATGTTTTTGCATATAAACTAGCATATGTATATACTTGATTCACATATAAACTTGTGTACAATTCACATATAGACTTGCATAAGATTCATATTCAAACTAACATACAATTTAACATCCCAAACTTGCATAAAATTCACATACGAATTAGCATATGATTTAACATCCCAAACTTGCATAAGATTCACATACAAACTAGCATATGATTTAACATCCCAAACTTGCACAAGGTTTCACATACGAACTAGCATACGATTTACATCCCAAACTTGCATAAAATGAATCAAGTTAAACATGTATAATTGGACATATGAAATAGATCTACCAACATAAGATAACAAAGTTAAACAACATCACGTGATTTAACAGACTTGTTCTCATAATCTAATTATAACTCATCATAATTAATTTATTAATTATATTGTGAAAGAAATAGTACTCACAAAGATACTGAAATTACCCGAAAATCCGAGCCAATTTAAAATTTTTATTTTGGCAATTTTAGTGAATTTTGAGTATTTAAAATGAATTATTTTAAATAATGGCGACAAGAAATTATTTTGAATAGAATTTGAACGTATATATTTATATAGATCGACGTTAGAATATAATAATTTATTTATGTATATAAAAGGAATTGAAAATGGCGCGGTAGTTCGAAAATTCGATTTCAAATTTCAAATGAATGTACAGGATTCAAAATAAATCGGATATCAGCGAAACAAGAAATATTTAAATCTGTTTGACGATATCTTTCTAACGGATGTAAGAAACTAAGATTTCACTTTAGAAGTTGAAAGATATGTCCAGTTTAAAATTCAGAAAAGTCGCTGTGGAATTTATATATATTTTAATATATATATATATAAAGGCCTTTGAAAATGGAAATTTTGCAAACGACCTCGGTTTTCGATGAAATCACTTTTGTTGGATCCATGAAGTCAAGTTATGGAGTGATTCCAAAATTCGTAATTTTATGAGTCAATATGTGAGCGTGGCAAAGGAAAACGCATTTGACCAGTTTCAGTTCATTTTAATCGACTGGAAAATGGCCATTTTTCAAACGGTCTCAGAATTCGACGAAATTAGTTTTGTTAGGACCGTATCATCAATATGAAACTAGAAAATAATTTTTTGGAATTTTTAGAATCAGTATGTGATCTCGGTAATTTAAAATGTACGTTCAAATTGAATATATACTGATTTAAATTTTAATTTTGATGGAAACTGATCGAAACAGTCGAATTGGGTTATGAAACATATCCCATTGTGTTCGGAATGGGGGTATTTAGCTAGGGGTGACAGTCGTTGGGTTCGATTTGGAGTTGTTATGAACGAGCAAATAATTTTCAAATTAAAATAATTAAAATAATATATAAAACCCTAGTCTTCTAATCCTATTAGTCAAAACTCCTCTTCGGGGTCAACCCGTTACCCCCACCGCTCTCAAAGAAACCCACGACGGAAATAACTCCATCCTTCTTCCCGATTTACCTTCCTCTCCACCTCGAATTAATTCCAATCTTCAAAGCGAAATTAAAGCCTTAGCTAGATATGTAAATCCATCTCGAGTTGATCAAATTCCATCCCATCTGCTGCTAGAACCACGGCTCTAAAGTTGCGTCGTTCAGTGGCCAATTCCTGCGTGTAGGCGTCGTCGAGTTCAACCAGGGGGGAGGCGCAAGAAGCTCTCACGGCGGCAGAACCCATCTCAGTGGCTGATCGGTTTCAATCATCTCGTACGGCGTGAAAAATCCCAACCTAGTCTTGAGCAGGGTGCGATGGTGGTCTGTCGTGTAAACCGTGAAGAAGGTGAATGATTTTAACTTAGTAAATTTATTCATTACTTTTAGAAAAATGCCATTGTGTTAAAAATGAGATTTTGAATCAAGTAATCAGTTTAAATAACTTTATTTTAAAGCTGTAATTATTTTCTAATAAAAGATCATTGTTTTAAATTACAAAATTACTTTGAATTTGAAAATATAAATTACTTTGAATTTGAAAATATAAATTACTCTGAATTTGAAAATATAAATATAGTTTGAATTTGAAAATATAAATATGCTTTGAATTTGAAAATATAAATATACTTTGAATTTGAAAATATAAAGACTTCGCCTTTAAAAATATAAAGACCTCGCCTTTAAAATTATAAAGACTTCGCCTTTGAAAATATAAAGACTTCGCCTTTAAAAATATAAAGACATGATGATGAATGAAATAAAGATATGGTTTTTATTATATATAGCAAAATAAAGATGTAACTTTTAAAATATAAGAAAAGTTATAAAAATATGATTTTTTATATGATTAGTAGAAATATAAAAAATATGATTTTCATATATATAGCGAATATAAAAATATAAATTTTACAATATATAGAACAGTATAAAAATGTGATTTTATAAAGATCGTCAGTTAAAAATGTGATTTTTAATAGGAACAGCGTAGAGAAGACTGTGTTGGAATGTCGGCAAATCCAGACTGTTCTGAATTACATAAATAGAATGGAGGAGTGGAACCCCAAGGTGAGAACTCCTCACTTTTTTTTTTATCTCTAGTTTGAGATATATACTAGGATGCAGACGGTGCTTAGTAGCACCCGACAACCGTCGTCCACAGACCATGGATGGCTTGTTTGTTTGATTGCTGTGTTGTGAAATTTGATTGTGTGATGTGGAATGAAATAAAATATTTTATAGTGGAAAATATTTTATAGTTAAAAAAATAATTTTTAACGTGTATATAAAATAAATATTTATAAACAAATCGGACGATTTGTTTATATACACCGTTCTGACTGATATTGATTGGGACGATAAATTTTACACATCGCCCAACTGCACAAATAAAATCTGTGTTTGATTGTTTGAAACCCCACACGGGTATTAGGATGATATATGACATACACTAATCCCAATAATTAGCTGTATGTCGATCGATTGATTGACAGACAGTTATAAGCGTTAATTATTTATATTTGATGCTTATACAGTGTAGAACGCACTTTGGATGATGGTTGATTGTTTGTTGTCATTGCTGTATACATGAATTGGATGAAATCCAAATAACTGAAATTATATGGTAATTGACTGTGTCTGATTCCAGTTTAGAATTATCAAATATTTTAAAATAATATTCAATGAATATTGAAATGTGAAGCCGTGTTAAGTAGTTAAACGCCATTTTAACACGAACGGGAACTTTGTTGATTTTATTTGTTTTTAATGAATATTGAAAAGTGATTTCAATAATCGAATATTTTAGAAAATGAATTCGAATCGAATATTTTAGAAATTAATTTCGAATTGAATTGAATAGAAAATAAATTCGAATTAAATAGAATAGAAATAGAATTCAAATCAAATTGAAATTGAATTGAATAGGAATTCAATTCGAATTGAAATTGAATTGAATAGGAATTCAAATCGAATTAAATTGAATAGAAATAGAATTCAAATCGAATTGAAATTAAGTTGAAATCAAATTGAAATGAATTGAAATTCGAACTAAATTGAAATTCGAATTGAATTGAAATCGATTTGAAATGAAATTAAAATGAATTTATATTGAAAAATTCGATTTTGATTTGAATTTGAAAAGGAAGTTGAAATTGTTTCGAAAAAGAATTTAAAACGATATATAAAATACGTTTTAAAAAGGAAATCGACGATATATATATATATATATATATATATATATATATATATATAATGGCCTGAATAGAACGCGCCGCGCTGCGGTAGTTCACGAATTTCGACCATTGACTTCGAATGGATATTGCGGGAGATCCGACCGTCCGATTCTCCTAAAATCGGAACCGTTGGGTTCGTATCGAAAAGAGCTTTCTAACGAATATTAGAGATTTGAAATCTAACGGTTGGATTTGGAATTATGTCCAAATCAAATTTGGAAAAGATCACTGTAAGTGCAGTTCGATGGGCGTTGATGGAAATCGACTGTACGGGCCTTGATAAAATTGTTAAAAATAGTAATAATTTGTGTAAAATCATAAGAAATGATTTGTTAAGAATTGGGTGAAAAACTCCATATTTCAAAGGAAAAAAATAGATTTTTATCGAAATGAACTAATTTTGAATTAGAATAATAATTATTTTATTTTTAAATAAATAAATTGGATTTGAAATGGTTTTAAAAGAAACCAGAATTTCCAAAAATTGAATTGAAATGGATATGAATCGAAATTGTCTTTGGAATATTTCGATGTTGGATTTCGTGATTATACAGATATTGTTATGGAAATTTGAAAGATATATTTATATCGTTATTTCCAATACGATATTTGTTGGTCGTAGAATTTGATATTGAATATAAGCCGATTTATTTTCTATTCAGAGCCTTGTATTTAATATCAAATATGATTTGGGTTTGTCGTGAATGGTGTCTTCATTAACACTGTTCTTAAACCCAGTTGAGAAAAAGATTAAATCTTTTTATTTAGATTTAATGAAGTGTATCAATTAAATGGTATTTAATTGGAATTGAATTTGAATTGATTTTTGGGTTTATCATGAATGGTGTTTTAAATAACACTTGTTCTTTAACCCGATAATTAATGGAATATGATTTTGGGTTGTCGTGAACGGTATCTTCAATAATACTGTTCTTAGACCCAATGGAGTTAAGAAAATCAGAAACTAACTGGAGATTAGTTAAGTTGAATGGTTTCTGGGGTATTGATCTGATGTTGGTTTCGGCCTTCGGGGTTAATACTTAGGGAATCGTTCTCTTACTAATTTACGGTTGGAGTCTGATTAAGAATCAAAAGATGAAATTTAGCGTATCAAGCATTCTTTGGCTATTATAAGGTAAAAACCCTATCCTCCGGCTTGCGTTGCATTGTGTGATGGGTCCTGGGTCTTATAATAGCTTCATTTTTCTTTATTTAGCATTGCGCTGTTTGTTTCATGCACTGGTATTCTTGGGAGAAAACCCGTTCCGTGTTATACGGCGTGGTCCCTTGATTTATCTAACTTTAAAATAAAGATTAATAACTATTTTTTTTCTCACACCAGTCACATGACTGACCTGGAGTTTATTATTTTAACTTAAACTCTGGGTGCCCTTATTTTGACACGGGCAGCTAGTAGTTTTGGTTTTGCAGATTTATATTCACAGGATCCTGATTTACAGCTGGAACGATACTCGGAAAGATCTGTTTCCGTGTATTACTTCTAGTTGTGTATTGTATTATTTTCCGCTGCTATGTAATGTATTGTAATCTCTGATATTTTTTGTGTAATATTTATTTATACTCTGTATATTCTTGTATTCTGATGGAATTTTTGTAATAAACAATGAATTGTTCTTCTGTCTGCGTTCTTTTGTGTGTTGTTCTCATAGTATCCGCTCTTTCCTTACTGGGAAAGTTATGGGTCCTTACAGTGGTATCAGAGCTTAGGTTTACAAAGCTTAGAGAACAGACACGTTAGAACCAAATGAAAGAATTCATCAGAGATTGGATTAGTAATATCCAACGAGAATGACTCGTTAGAGATAGGATCAGTAGTACCCTAGAACGAATGTGAAGAGTATATTTTTAAAATGAAACAAATTTCGTTTTGAAAATTTAAATCAATTATTCGTATTTGATTATTTATTTTATATTGATTTGGACAATCCAGTATATAAAGATTTTGTGTATACGTCTGATCCGCGTGTATTTGAAGTTTTAATATACTGGATAGATATAGAATCATACTCTAGTCGCCCGAAGATGACTCTGATGATGCTGGTGATTGACATGTCAGCATCAGTAGTTTATGTTCGAGTTTCGAAGGTGGGATTTCTATATATTTCCAATTGACTGGTGTGAGAACCAAAATTAGATAGGGCCTATTGTTGTGAATGGGCACCAAAAATGTGATTTTTGACTATATATCAAAATTATGAGTTTGGAATGATAACCAACTAATTGATTGATGATTGTGTTGTTTGATTATTGTCTGATTAATTAAATGTTGAACCTTTAGCCAAATTGATCAAATAGTGAATTGTATTGAAAATTAGTCGCATTTGCATGCATATACATGTACTTAAATTGAACAGGTCATAGCAAGGAGGCTAGAGTAGAAAAATAAAATTGTTTGCCCGACAAACAGGTACATGTTTACCATAATTTACTATTTTGTTTGGGTGATGATGATTTTATGAGCCGATTGGCTAGCCACTTGGCTTTTTCTTTTTCTTTTGTGTTGAAGAAGGCCATGGGAGGCTATATGAAATATCCCGAAGTCCCCATTGCAGGGGAGGTTATGGCGAATTTTTTCGAAGAACTTAAGCCGTAAGGAAAATACTGGAAGTTGAGTTGATTTGTAAAACAACTTTCGGCTTCGTTCCTTTTAGGGGACGAAAAGTTTTAAGTGGGGGAGATTGTAATAACCCTGAAATCTGAGCCAATTTAAATTTTTATTTTGGCAATTTTAGTGAATTTTGAGTATTTAAAATGAATTATTTTAAATAATGGCGAAGAGAAATTAATTTGAATATAATTTGAACGTATATATTTATATAGCTCGACGTTAGAATATAAAATTTTACTTATATATATAAAAGGAATTGAAAATGGCGCGGTAGTTCGAAAATTCGATTTCAAATTTCAAATGAATGTACAGGATTCAAAATAAATCGGATTTCAGCGAAACAAGAAATATTTAAATCTGTTTGACGATATCTTTCTAACGGACGTAAGGAACTGAGATTTCACTTTAGAAGTTGAAAGATATGTCCAGTTAAAAATTCAGAAAAGTCGTTGTGGAATTTATATATATATATATTAATATATATAAAGGCCTTTGAAAATGGAAATTTTGCAAACGACCTCGATTTTCAACGAAACCACTTTTGTTGGATCCGTGATGTCAAGTTATGGCTAGATTCCAAAATTCGTAATTTTCTGAATCAATATGTGAGCGTGGCAAAGGAAAACGCGTTTGACCAGTTTTAGTTGATTTTAATCGACTGGAAAATGGCCATTTTTCAAACGGTCTCAGAATTTGACGAAATTAGTTTTGTAAGGACCATATCGTCAATACGAAGCTAGAAAATATTTTTCTGGAATTTTTAGAATTAGTATGTGATCCCGGTAATTTAAAATGTACGTTCAAATTGAATATATACTGATTTATATTTTAATTTTGAAGGAAACTGATCGAAACAGTCGAATCGGGGTTACGAAACATATCCTATTTTGTTCGGAATGGCGGTATTTAGCTAGGGGTGACAGTCGTTGGGTTTGATTTGGAGTTGTTATGAACGAGCAAATAATTTTCAAATTAAAATAATTAAAATAATATATAAAACCCGAGTCTTCTAATCCTATTGGTCAAAACTCCTCTTCGTGGTCAACCCGTTACCGCCGCCGCTCTCAAAGAAACCCACGACGGACCCACGACGGAAATAACTCCATCCTTCTTCCTGATTTATCTTCCTCTCCACCTCGAATTAATTCCAATCTTCAAAGAAAAATTAAAGACCTTAGTTAGATCTGTACATCCATCTCGAGTTGATCAAATTCCGTCCCGCCTGCTGCTAGAACCACGACTCCAAAGTTGCGCCGTTCAGTTGAAAATTCCGGCGTGTAGGCGTCATCGAGTTCAACCAGGGGGGAGGCGCAAGTAGCTCTCACGGCGGCGGAACCCATGGCAGTGGTTGATCGGCTTCAATCATCTCGTACGGCGTCAAAAATCCCAATCTAGTTTTGAGTTGGGTGCGATGGTGGTCTGTCGTGTAAACCGTGAAGAAGGTGAATGATTTTAACTTAGTTAATTTATTCATTACTTTTAGAAAAATGGCATTGTGTTAAAAATGAGATTTTGAATCAAGTAATTAGTTTAAATAACTTTATTTTAAAGATGTAATTATTTTCTAATAAAAGACCATTGTTTTAAATTACAAAATTACTTTGAATTTGAAAATATAAATTACTTTGAATTTGAAAATATAAATTACTTTGAATTTGAAAATATAAATAAACTTTGAATTTGAAAATATAAATATACTTTGAATTTGAAAATATAAATATACTTTGAATTTGAAATTATAAATATACTTCGAATTTGAAAATATAAAGACTTCGCCTTTAAAAATATAAAGACTTCGCCTTTAAAAATATAAAGACTTCGCCTTTGAAAATATAAAGACTTCGCCTTTAAAAATATAAAGACATGATGATGAATGAAATAAAGATATGATTTTTTTTATATAGCAAAAGAAAGATGTAACTTTTAAAATATAAGCAAAGTTATAAAAATATGATTTTTATATGATTAATAGAATATAAAAAATATGATTTTCATATATATAATGAATATAAAAATATAATTTTTACTATATATAGGACAGTATAAAAATGTGATTTTGATTTATAAAGATCGTCTGTTAAAAATGTGATTTTTAATGGGAACAGCGTAGAGAAGACTGTGTTGGAATGTCGGCAAATCCAGACTGTTCTGAATTACAGAAATAGAATGGAGGAGTGGAACCCCAAGGTGAGAACTCCTCACTTTTATTTTTATCTCTACTTTGAAATATATAATAGGATCCAGACGGTGCTTAGAAGCACCTGACACCCGTCGTCCACAGACCATGGATGGCTTGTTTGCTTGATTGCTGTGTTTTGAAATTTGATTGTGTGATGTGGAATGAAATAAAATATTTTATAGTGGAAAATATTTTATAGTTAAAAATATAATTTTTAACGTGTATATAAAATAAATATTTATAAACAAATCGGACGATTTGTTTATATATACTTTTTTGACAGATATTTATTGGAACGATAAATTTTACACATCGCCCAACTGCACAAATAAAATATGTGTTTGATTGTTTGAAACCCCACACGGGTATTGGGATGATATATGACATACACTAACCCCAATAATTAGCTGTATATCGATCGATTGATTGACAGACAGTTATAAGCGTTAAATATTTATATTTGATGCTTATACAGTGTAGAACACACTTTGGATGATGGTTGATTGTTTGTTGTCATTGATGTATACATGAATTGGATGAAATCCATATAACTGAACCTATATGGTAATTGACTGTGTCTGATTCCAGTTCAGAATTATAAATTTTTTAAAATAATATTCAGTGAATATTGAAATGTGAAGCCGTGTTAAGTAGTTAAAAGCCATTTTAACACGAACGAGAACTTTGTCAATTTTATTTGTTTTTAATGAATATTGAAAAGTGATTTCAATAATCGAATATTTTAGAAAATGAATTCGAATTGAATATTTTAGAAAATAAATTCGAATTGAATTGAATAGAAAATAAATTCGAATTAAATTGAATAGAAATAGAATTCAAATCAAATTGAAATTGAATTGAATAGGAATTCAAATCGAATTGAAAATGAATTGAATAGGAATTCAAATCGAATTAAATTGAATAGAAATAGAATTCAAATCGAATTGAAATTGAGTTGAAATCAAATTGAAATGAATTGAAATTCGAACTAAATTGAAATGAACTGAAATTCGAATTAAATTGAAATCGATTTGAAATGAAATTAAAATGAATTTATATTGACAAATTCGATTTTGATTTGAATTTGAAAAGGAAGTTGAAATCGTTTTGAAAACGAATTTAAAACGATTTATAAAATACATTTTAAAAAGGAAATCAATGCAATATAATATATATATGTTATATATAATGGCCTGAATAGAACGTGTCGCGCTGCGGCAGTTCACGAATTTCGACCATTGACTTCGAATGGATATTGCGGGAGATCCGACCGTCCGATTCTCCTAAAACCGGAACCGTTGGGTTCGTATCGAAAAGAGGTTTCTAACGAATATTAGAGATTTGAAATCTAACGGTTGGATTTGGAGTTATGTCCAAATCAAATTTGGAAAAGGTCGATGTAAGTGCAGTTCAATGGCCGTTGATGGAAATCGATGTACGGGCCGTGATAAAATTATTAAAATTAGTAATAATTTGAGTAAGATCATAGGAAATGATTTGTGAAGAATTGGGGTGAAAATTTACATATTTGAAAGGATAAAAATAGATTTTTATCGAAATGAACTAATTTTGAATTAGAATAATTATTTATTTATTTTTAAATAAATAAATTGGATTTGAAATGGTTTTAAAAGAAACCAGAATTTCCAATAATTGAATTGGAATGGATTTGAATCGAAACTGTCTTTGGAATATTTCAATGTTGGATTTCGTGATTATACAGATATTGTTATGGAAATTTGAAAGATATATTTATATCGTTATTTCCAATACGATATTTGTTGGTCGTATAATTTGATATTGAATATAAGCCGATAGATTTTCTATTCAGTGCCTTGTACTTAATATCAAATGTGATTTGGGTTTGTCGTGAATGGTGTCTTCATTAACACTGTTCTTAAACCCAGTTGAGAAAAAAATTAAATCTTTTTATTTAGATTTAATGAAGTGTACCAATTAAATGGTATTTAATTGGAATTGAATTTGAATTGATTTTTGGGTTTATCGTGAACGGTGTTTTAAATAACACTTGTTCTTTAACCCGATAATTAATGGAATGTGATTTTGGGTTGTCGTGAACAGTATCTTCAATAATATTATTCTTAGACCCAATGGAGTTAAGAAAGTCAGAAATTAACTAGAGATTAGTTTAGTTGAATGGTTTATGGGGTATTGATCTGATGTTGGTTTCGGCCTTCAGGGTTAATACTTAGGGAATTGCTCACTTGCTAATTTGCGGTTAGGGACTGATTGAAATGTGATGTGATTTTGGGGTTTATCGTGAACCTTGTTTTAAATGACACTGATTCTTTAACCTAATCAATGATTAAAACTAAGTGGAGTTTTAATGAATCGTTAATTGGATTGAAAAGATCGAGAATGGAGTATCACCTGTTTTACTCCAGACGGTAGTTAAATCTTTAATTAGATTTGAACGTGAAATGGTAATTGAATTTACCGATAACACCATGGTGTTAGATATGAAGTATGACATGTTTTACTTAATGGGATAAATAGGTTGGGATTGGGAAATAAAATAAATAATTACTTCGGTGTGGTTCGCTAATCCCGACTAGTTTGAAGTGATATTCAAAGGAAGATTAAAGAATAAATTTAAAAGAATTTATCTTTGATAAAATTAATGGGAACCTTTCCCCAAGAATGTGAAATTTAGAAACTAACTGTAGGTTGGCTAAGATGAATGGTTTCCTGGGTATTGATCTGATGTTGGTTTCGGCCTTCGGGGTTAATATTTGGGGAATTGTTCTCTTACTAATTTACGGTTAGTGACTGTTGAATTGGAATGAGGCATATGTTGTGTTTGTGTAACACTTGTTTATTATATACGCGAGTTATTCAGAAAGGTCGGGTTTAACCCATTCTAAATAAATGATTCGACGATTAGTCGAAGATGAAGACGGTGGTTGAAGACCGGAGGTCTTCACGTCGTTTGGATAATTGCTGATGATCTTGATTGGGCCGTACACCCAAGAGGAGAGAATCAGTTGGTGATCGTCTAGACATACTTGGAGATCGATCGATATGCGAGGTACAAGGTGCCTCCGGTTTCATTCAGACCCAGAACGGACTTGTAAATGGACTGTGTGTTTGACATTGGATATCATTATGTGTGATTGATGTATATCAGTTGCATGGAATGGTTTGCCTGTGTGGCATGCTAAGATGCAAATGATCAAGGCTTCTGTTGAAAAGAAAAGTCTTGTGGTTGATGATCAAAGCATGGCCTATGTGGCATAGCTTTGTGTAGCGTTGATTCGCGAGCCTCACACCCCGGTGTGAACCAAAAACGGGAGAGGACCTCAGGGGGGACATGCGTTTCTTTCTAGTTAGGAGTGGCATCAGTGCTTGAACTGGCTGACGAGTTCGACTCATGTGGTTGTTGGAATTGGAGGCGCCTCAGATTTATCGGTCATTCTCGAACCGATGGAGTCATTCGTTGGCTCATTTACGCCCCCAAAGGGCGGGGAAACGCAGTGCAGGCATTATAATCCACTCCGTGTGGACCGACCCTGACGATCCATGGTGTAGTTGCGGCTGTTCCTGAGGCTCGGGCTAGAGAGTCTCGAATTAGCACAGGACGATCCCTTTGCCTTGGTTCACAGATGGAAATCCAACTTTCAATACGTGACAATTGCGGTTTTGATTGTATACCTATATATGGCGACATAGTGGTATGGGACATTCATGCCGCCTATGATTGATATTTATGATTGTATATAAAATCAGAAACTAACTGGAAACGAGCTAAGATGGGTGGTTTTCTGGGTATTGGTCTGATGTTGGTTTCGGCCTTCGGGGTTAATACTTAGGGAATCGTTCTCTTACTAATTTACGGTTGGAGTCTGATTAAGAATCAAAAGACGAAATTTAGCGTATTAAGCATTCTTTGGCTATTATAAGGTAAAAACCTTATCCTTCGGCTTGCGTTGCATTGTGTGATGGGACCTGGGTCTTATAATAGCTTCATTTTTCTTTATTTAACATTGCGCTGTTTGTTTCATGCACTGGTATTCTTGGGAGAAAACCCTTCCGTGTTATACGGCGTGGTCCCTTGATTTATCTAACTTTAAAATAAAGATTAATAACTGTTTTAGTTCTCACACCAGTCACATGACTGACCTGGAGTTTATTGTTTTAACCTAAACTCTGGGTGCCCTTATTTTGACACGGGCAGCTAGTAGTTTTGGTTTTGCAGATTTATATTCACAAGATCCTGATTTACAGCTGGAACGATACTCGGAAAGCTCTGTATCCGTGTATTACTTCTAGTTATGTATTGTAATCTCTGATATTTTTCTGTGTAATATTTATTTATACTCTGTATATTCTTGTATTCTGATGGAATTGTTGTAATAAACAATGAATTGTTCTTCTGTCTGCGTTCTTTTGTGTGTTGTTCTTATAGTATCCGCTCTCTCCTTACCGGGGAAGTTACGGGTCCTTATAGATAGGTTAGGTAAGAGAATGATTTGTTCGTCTTTTGAATTAGAATTATGACTCGCTAATCCCTAAGCTTTAGGAAGGAGAACTATCCTAGCAGCAGCATGGTGGCCAAGAGACAAATTTTGTTTAGGTTTAGGGTTTGAGTGTAGGCACTCTTTTATAAAAGTTTGAACCAACCTAAGTCGTTGGATTATCATAGAAGCAATCCCAACCATCCAGACTAGATTGAGTTATCTAGAATAGCCACATCAGCCCTAATGACTGAGCAAGGAGTCAGAAATCATCACATTTCAGATTTGCCTGAGGGGGGTAGGTCGACCCCCAGGTCGACCCCCTAGTCGACCTGTATAGGGTAGGTTGACCCCCAGGTCGACCCTCTGGTCGACCTGGCCCTTGGGCGGGAAAATTCCCACCCAGCCTCTTCCCTATTTGAATTTGGATTTCAAATTTATTATTCTGAACTGTTTTAATTTATATAAAATTGCTGAAACTTCCGAGGGCCATAACTTCCTCATACGAAGTCCGATTTACAAAAACCTGGACTTTATTCCAAGCAGAATTTCGAGACGAATGCAATGGCATAACCCGTTACCCTTAATTCTCACTTTAATAATTAAGTATTCTTAGGATTGTTAATTTTAATATTCACAGAAAATTCAGGGTGTTACATACTCCCCTCCTTAAAGGATTTCGCCCCCGAAATCTCCAAGTTAAGGAGAATGTATATCCTAACATCCAATCATCCATCTACTCAACCATCAAACACAGGCATCCATTGTCCTTACAAGATTTCTAATGCCATATGAACATAGGCAAAAAGTGTGTGTATATGTTCCTTATTTAATGCAAAATCAGGCGGTCCACTGATTCATTTGACTTCCTTAATGCAAATCATGATAGTGCCATGCATCCATTATGCATGCAAAAGAATCCTAACGATACATAATACTTCTACATTTGTGCACAACCATTCATCAAAATGCAGCATCCATATGATAACACAACCATTATACATCCATTAATTTAAATATGCACACACATTTATATGAAATATGAAAGTGATTGAGCCGATCTAGTGCCTAAAGTGTGTGTACATGCATCCACGAGAAACCACTAGCAACCACTTGCAACCACTCGCAACCATCAGTCATAACATGTTTCAAATACATGTTTATATCTATCGGTTTCTACCTAAGGATAAAGAATAGGACTGAGGAGATATACTTAAAAGATAGATATAAGCATAAATAAACTTGTGGAAAAAGAGATCAAGGAGGTACCCTCAAAGAGAAAAGGGTAGGCTGCGCGTATTTTCCTCTCAGTTTCCCAAGTCGTGTCTTCCTCAACGTCACTCCATTGGACTTTAACAAGCTTGACTTCACGGTTGCGTATCTTTTTGACTTCCTTACCCAAGATACGAGTTGGAACTCTTCTCACCGTCGCTTCTCGTTCCACTTCTACTTCCTCTAGTATACTTGGCTCCACCACTTCTGCAGATTCATGTAAGCACTTTCATAGTTGAGAAACATGAAAAACATTATGAACTCCAACCAGTCTCTCGGATAGCTCTACTCTGTAAGCCATCGTCCCAATCCTTTCAATGATAGGAAATGGTCCTACAAATCTTGGTGCTAGCATTCCTATGGACCCAAAGTGAATGACATTGCTCAAAGGAGATACTTTAAGGAACACCCTGTCTCCAACCTCAAACTCAAGGTCGGTCCTTCTGTTGTCTGGGTAGGACTTCTGCCTATCTTGTGCAGCCTTCATCCGTCTTCTTATCAAGTCCACCTTTTCTGAATCTCTCTAATAATGTCTGGCCCAAGTACGAGCTTGTCTGTAGACACCCACCAACAAGTTAGTGACCGTCATGGTCTTCCATATAAAGCTTCGAAGGGTGCCATGCCTATGGTGGCTTGGTAGCTATTGTTGTAGGCGAATTCCACCAAAGGAAGATGATCCTCCCATGTCCCTCCAAAGTAAAGAATGCACAATCTCAAGAGATCTTCCAATACTCTGTTCACCCTTTCTGTATGACTATCGGTTTGGGGGTGATAGGCCGTGCTTAAGCATAATTGTGTGCCTACTGCCTCTTGCAAACTCTTCCAAAACTCGCTCGTAAAGATAGGATCTCGATCACTCACTATGTTGGAGGTTATCCCATGGAGTCGAACTATTTCTTTAAGATAAATGGATGCTAGGGATGAGGCAGTCCTTCTACTTTTAACAGGTATAAAGTGAGCGCTTTTAGTGAGCCTGTCCACTATTACCCAAATACTGGTATTGCCCCTTCTTGACCTAGGCAACCCATCAACAAAGTCCATCGAAATGCTATCCCACTTCCACTATGGGACCTCTAGGGGATGAAGCAGACCACCAGGCTTCTTCTGCTCCGCTTTGACTTGCTGGCATATCAAACACTTAGCGATGAACTCAACAACATCACTCTTCAGGCCATTCCAAAATAAAACCCTTTTTATATCCTTATACATCTTGTCTCCGCCTGGGTGTATGGTCAGCTTAGAATGGTGTGCTTCTTCGAGAACCGTCTTCACTAAATCCCTTACTTGTGGGACGCATAGCCTTCCATCCCGTCTCAACCAATCCTTATCATTGATGGAGTATCTATTGAGGTGACTAGAAGTCTTACCCCTAACTAGTTTATTCATCACATCAATGAGCTGAGGGTCTTCTCGTTGCGCGGTTCCTATTGAGTCCAAAAGAGTAGGCCGCACCTCTAGCGATGCTAACAAACCAGGCAGAATTTCGGAGGAGGGTCTAAAGTTAAAGTTTGCTATGCACTACAGGCTTTTCCTTTCTACAAAGAGAGGACTCAAGGTCAGCTTCTTCCTTATTAAGGCGTCTTCTACCATATTACCCTTGCCAGGGGTATAGGAAATCTTGAAATCGTAGGATGCCAGTCTGCTACCATATTACCCTTGCCAGGGGTATAGGAAATCTTGAAGTCGTAGGATGCCAAGAACTCCATCCACCTTTGTTGCCTCAAGTTAAGATCTTTCTGCGAGAAAAGGTACTTCAACAATTTATGGTCAGTATACAATTCAAATTTCTCACCTAGGAGATAATGGAGCCAAGACTTAAGCGCAAAGACGATGGCAGCCAACTCTAGATCGTGGGTTGGGTAGTTTTTCTCTTGTACTTTCAACTGTCTGCCTCCATAAGCTACTACCTTCACTTCTTGCATCAAGAAAGCACCTAGTCCCGTACCACATGCATCCGTGTATACGGTAAACATCTTGCTCCCATCCGGCAATGTCAGAACTGGGGCTGTTGTTAAAGCCTTTTTCAAACGTTGGAAAGCAATATCGCAATCCAAATCCCAAGCGAAAGTTAGGTTCTTCTTCGTTAATCTTGTGAGTGGGGCTGAGATTTTTGCAAAGTCTTAAATGAATTTTCGGTAAAAGCCCACTAGCCCGAGGAAGCTTCGGACTTCGGTTGCATTCCATGGAACCTTCCAATCTTGCACTGCAACTACTTTTGCGGGGTCCACAGCTAACCCCTCTTTGGACACCACATGTCCAAGAAACTTTACTTCTTCTCTCCAGAAATGGCATTTGGAAAATTTGGCTTTCAGCTGATATGCACGAAGAGTATCCATGACTTCCCTTAAATGCAAAGCATGCTCATCTTCATTCTTCGAGAAAATCAAAATATCGTCTACAAAGACCACCACAAACTTATTAAGGAATTCTCTAAACACCCTGCTCATCAAGTCAACGAAGTAAGCGGGTGCGTTTGTCAAGCCGAAAGGCATGACAAGCCATTCGAAGAAACCATCCGGGGTTCTGAACGCGGTTTTATCAATGCTATCTTCAGCCACTCTTAGTTGATGGAACTCGGTAGCCAAATCTAGTTGGGAGAAAACCGACGCACCTACAAGATGATCAAACAAGTCGTCTATCCTTGGAAGTGGGTGCCTATTTTTCTTGGTCAGCTTGTTTAGCTCCCTATAATCAATGCATAGGCGAAGTGAACCACGCGCTTTGGTTACGAATACTACTGGAGCACCCGATTCAGAAATACTCCGCCTTATAAAACCCTTTTCGAGCAGCTCTTTGACTTGCTTACTGAGCTCTTTTCTGTCCCTTGGAGCCATGTGTCTAACGGGTAGAGCTACGGGTTTCGCATTATCAATAAGGTATATGCGGAAGTCTATCTCCCGCTTCAGAGGTAAGCCCTTCACCTCTTCAAATACATCTGAGTATTCACGGACTACCCTAACCGACTGCAAGTTTTCAATAGACGCATCAAGAGATTCTAGGTAGCTAAGCATAACAGAATGTATGGGATTACAAGAGATTTCAAAAGTGTTGCCAAGGCGAGTCATAAGTCTAACCACTCTCTTTTCACAGTCGAGGATGGCACTATTACTGGATAACCAATCCATGCCAAGAATCAATCTATAGCCCGTGAAGACAAGAACGAAGGCGTTGCATTCAAACTCAGCGCTCAAGATAGACACTCTCAAATCCCGACAAAACATTGAATGATGACCCGAACCACCAATAGGATTTAAGACTACTATGGAATTCGTAACTAGACTAGTATCTAGGTGCAGTGTTTCAACTAACGAAGCAGACACAAACGAGTGTGAAGCGCCAGAATCAAACAAAGTACGAACAGGATGATCAAACAGAAAAACCAAACTTTCAACCGAAATGTTTCTACCTCTCTCCTATCCTGGTGCCATGAGAGCGTGAACTTGCCCTCTTTCCTGCCCTGGTGCCATGAGAGCCTGAAACTGCCCTCCAGAAGTAGACCATGCCCTCTGCCCTTGCCCTTGTCTTCTTGGGCGGTCTTTGATCAGATGTCCTGCCTCACTACAGTTGAAGCAGCCGGTCTTCTTCTTCCTATAGTCCTTGCTCAGATGGCCTAGTGTTCCATAATTAAAGCATCTTTTCTTTCCTTTTCTATTGTTGTCCTTACCACCTTTCTTAGGTTGCTGCTGTGACTTCTTTTGATCCCCTTTCTTTTCTGGTGCCTTATTAGCATTAGCGTCTTTCTCCTCTTCATGCATAAGCTCCATGTCAACCAGTTTCTCAAAGGTAGCCCCCATAGGAATGTGGGTCATAGCTAACACATGTAGCGGCTCATTCAAAGCTTTAACGAATCTCAGGGCCTTCTTTTCAGGTGTGTTCACTAAGTCTAAGCCAAACCTCGCCAACTGATTGAACTTGCTGACATACTCATTTACTGATAAATTCCCCTGCTTCAATGCCAAGAACCTTTCCATATATAAATTCTATTCTGCTCGTGAGAGAAATTTCATCTCGAACCTATGTCTGAAATCCATCCACGTCTCTACTGGATTCTCTCCATTCGTGACCTTCCACCAAAAAGAGGCTTTGTCCTTCATTAACCAAGCAACCAATTGGACCTTCCTTCCATCCTCTATCTCGAACATACCAAACAAATCTTCTACCTCCTTAAGCCAATTTCGAGCTTCAACAAACGTCTCTAATCCGTGAAAAGGTTTTCCGCCAATAGCTCGAAAGTCTTTGCATATCTTTGAAGAAGTAACAACATGAGGAGGGGGAGGAGGAGGAGCTGCTGCAACTGGGGGAGTAGGGATGTCTACTGGGCCTGTGGCGGTAGCCCTAGCCTCCAGATACCTTCTGAACCAGGTTGGTATCGATATTCCCTCGGGTATCTCGGGTAACCCAGGCATACTAAAAAGAAAATGAAGAGATTCAAAACGGATAATTCGAAAGAAAGATATATGTCTCTTGGGGGTTATGTTTTTAAAAAAACTTTTCTCTTGAAAATACTCTCCTTAAAAAATACTTTTGAAAGTATTTCTTTATAAAGTGCTTTTGAAAAATAGTTTTTCAAAATCTCTTATTTGTTCTTGTAACCTTCAGCTCTAATACCACGTGTAACACCCCACGTCCATTAATGTCACTCTCAATGGGAATGCATTAACTTTCATGGAGTATTATAGGTGAATAGATTAGAATGTAACAAGACAGATACATATATTGGTACCTGAAAAATTTCAAAACAACTTTTATTGCAGCGGAGAAATAGTTTGATTACAACATCATCATAAACCAACTGAAAAACCAAGTACACTTAGTAACCATCTTGACAAATTGTTTTCTGATTACATAAAATAAAAAGCATAACCCCAACATAAGTAGCCATAAAAGAAATGAGCTGAACTTTACTTTCAGCAATCCAAGCACTTCCAAAAGAGAGAGAAAGATCCAGATCAAGCTCCACTAGTAGTAGTCCCACCCTGAGAACCGGCCGGGGAAGGAAGAAAAGAGGCGAAAACAAAGGGGGTCAGATATAAAGTATGGCGAGTACCATAACTTTAACAATATAATTATTAAAGTAATTAGGATAAGGCATAAACTGGTAAAACAAGGAATGACTACGAAACAAGTGGGCAAGACAAAACAAACAAGAGAAATATTCTGGTGTTAATCTCGCTTCTAATCACTATAGGATAACTACTATACAGCACCACTACTAGTCACCCTAAAAGTTGATCCTGCCTACTGAACATAATAATCATAATGTTAGTTTCGTATACCCCTAGCTGTCTCCATAGGTGCCGCCTGCCCTTATCTCCACTAGTTGTACCCACTACCCCCATGCGATCGGCTCTCTAACTCGTAGATACCCGTGCTGGTCCCATAGTGGGGTGTATCACTTCCCAAAGTGGCAACCGGATACCACTAAAGATACATGGCTTATATCTACATGATGCAACAACGTCTTACCTACCAGCCCGGGCCCACGCACACACATGACCCCGTTGGACTTGCATTGCCACCGTTAACCCATTTTGACCTCTTACAATCAAACCCAGTAAGCGTGTCCCATCCTCAATCTAACTTGAGCTCACAAAGATAATTAATGGTTACTGGTTTTAAATGGGTCCCTTATGCTTGACACAAGCTTTCCACCCATGCTTGGTCCCAACTAGAATTTTCTACTTAACCCCTTCTTATTCATATCTTCTTACATGTTTCAATTTGGTTAAGTATTTCCAATCGTATTTCACATGTCACCCATGTCATCCACTTAACCCCAATGTCCCACCACATATTTATCTTAGTTAAGTGTTACTTAATTCATTATAACTGTAACCTTGTAAGACCTCCCACATTAGACTCCCTTTTGCGATTGCTGGATTTGCCGGGCGGGTCCGGGCAGTCTTATACCGCAAACGTGTCTAACCTCGTGTCTTTACAATTGTTACACATTTAATTTATGCCTTCGACCTCCCACGTTAGACTACCATTTGTGGTTGTTGGATTTGCCGGGCGGGTGCGGGCAGTTTTACACTACAAACGAGTCTAACCTCGTGTCTTAGGCGTTTATTATTACAAATTATTTCACCCCAATTTGAATTAATTATCCCTATTCAAATTGTCAATAATTTCCAAATTAATTATGTCCATAATTGTCACCTAAATTATGTCCGTACTTTTTAGGTATAAAAATTATACCAATTAATGTCTCAATTTAATTATATGATTTTAAAGCCATTTTATGCCAATTCACAATTCACATAATTAATATTTTCCCATTGTCCCCACGCTATTCGTAACAAATACGAAATATGTTAGACTCGCAAATAGTCTAACTTATAAAAAAAAGAAACATCACAACTTTCATAACACATAAAAATAGATCTAACTTGCAAATAGGAATTATAACATAAATTTGCATAGCCAATAATTTGCATAAAAAATGGTCATATAGAATCATATATTTGCATAAACTACCATGGATCTAAATATAGATCTAAACATGAAATTGTGAACTTGCATATATGAATATAATTTTCACCTAAAAATGTGAATATATTTTTCATCTAAACTTGCATATGGATTTCTACAACTTTTATATGAATTTATCACATGTTTTTGCATATAAACTAGCATATGTATATACTTGATTCACATATAAAATTGTGTACAATTCACATAGACTTGCATAAGATTCATATTCAAACTAACATACAATTTAACATCCCAAACTTGCATAAAATTCATATACGAATTAGCATATGGTTTAACATCCCAAACTTGCATAAGATTCACATACGAATTAACATATGTAAAAACGGACTTGCATAAGATTCACATACAAACTAGCATATGATTTAACATCCCAAACTTGCATAAGGTTTCACATACGAACTAGCATATGATTTACATCCAAACTTGCATAAAATGAATCAAGTTAAACATGTATAATTGGACATATGAAATAGATCTACTAACATAAGATAACAAAGTTAAACAACATCACGTGATTCAACAAACATGTTCTCATAATCCAATTATAACTCATCATAATTTATTTATTTATTATACTGTGAAAGAAATAGTACTCATAAAGATAGGCTAGAGAAGAGAATGATTTGTTCGTCTTTTGAATTAGAATTCTGACTCGCTAATCCCTAAGCTTTAGGAAAGAGAACTATCCTAGCAGCAGAAAGGTGGCCAAGAGACAAATTTTGTTTGGGTTTATGGTCTGAGTCTAGGAACTCTTTTATAGAAGTTTGAATCAACCTAAGCTGTTGGATTATATATGAGCAATCCCAACCATCAAGACTAGTTAGAGTTATCTAGAACAGCCACATCAGCCCTAATGACTTGGTAAAGAGTCAGAAATCGTCACATTTCAGGTCTGCCCGAGGGGGGTAGGTCGACTCCCTGGTCGACCTGTATAGGGTAGGTTGACCCCCTGGTCGACCTGTATAGGGTAGGTCGACCCCCTGGTCGACCTGGCCCTTAGGCGGGAAAATTCCTGCCCAGACTCTTCCTTATTTGAATTTGAATTTCGAATTTATTATTCTGAACTGTTTTAATTTATATAAAATTGCTGAAACTTCCGAGGGCCATAACTTCCCCATACGAAGTCCGATTTACGAAAACTTGGACTCTATTCCAAGTAGAATTTCGAGACAAACGCAACGGCGTAACCCTTTTCCCTTAATTCTCACTTTAATAATTAAGTATTCTTAGGATTGTTAATTTTAATATTCACAGAAAATTCAGGGTGTTACAGTTACCCTGCTCAGTAGGATTATCATTTATTCTACTATCTGAAAAGGAAAGGAAGAATCCTTTAGTGGGTACTCCTGAGATAGTATTTAAGCTGAAAAGGGGGGAAAACGATAAAGATGCCTAGTAAAAATGTGTGTGCTTATTGGAGTATGTATATATATTATATATATAGTTTGAAAAACCTTTTTAAAATTACAAATACGCCTCTCCTATGTATAATTCCCTTATAATCGGGTAACCTATGCTCTGATACCAAATGTAACAAACCGCCCGGAATGGGAATAAATTTCGACCTAGAAAAGACCCATCGAAACTTAGAGCCATTCTTAACGGGTCATTGGTTCTTACAAGGATTACATTTGCATAGATAATATATACACGAATACTTCGAATGGAAATCTCACACAGCAGATAGAGAAAATATAATATTGAAATAAGATGTACCACTAATTTAAAAATTGCAGAAGTACAACGGTCAAAGTTACATATGTTCAATGGGTACATCAAATAATTCATTCTCACAAGTTTCCAAAAGAAGTAAAGCATTAACTACTAATAATAGAATAATAACTTCGTTTTCTTCTTCATCTCCAATCATGACTTCGTCCATGGCTTTTACCCCATCTACTAACCTGTTGGATATGTTAAGTAGAGGGGTCAGAACAAAATGTTCTGTGTGATTGAAATATGGTGTTACTTAATGTCCATACCCTATGTTTTTAGAAGGTTACATATGTCAAGGTATGTCTACGTAGCACACAAGATTCACACAACATCAAGTATTTAACCAATGAGGCGGATATCTAAGTCAATCGCCCATTAGTGTTTTTAGGATAAAGATCTAACAAGGTGGGCATTCTTGATCACTTATGGCCCTATTAAAGGTTGATTCTTATGATCTCTTATAACGTTGAGGCAGACCCTCGCCTCTTAAGATCCCATCCTAATACGTCAATGTTCTTAAAGTCTATACTCTTAATTGTAATATGAGAAGTAGTATTGCGAACGTTACTGCTTAGCTGATATTCTGGTAGGACACCTATGTCACTTAAGACTTCCCTTAGACAGTTGGTTAACATGCAATGGCCACATATCTTTTATATACCAAGTCTGTCCATAGTTGAGCCTTTACAAGCTTTTACAGGAAGTGGACATCCATCGCGAACTACCCTACTCCATTACCGCTTATGCCTAACCACTTTTAGAGAAGGAGGACCCAAAGCCTTACTTAATATCTAATAAGGGTGGGTCCCATGACTTTGGTTCCTCTCCAAGGAGTAAACCTTCGGAGGGGTCCTAGTCCTAACCACTTAACACCCAAATTATACAAAAAGAGAGTCAGCCACTTAAGACCTTCTCAATGTGTAGTAAACCTACATATTTTTACACACAATAGACTTATATATATAGTACATACACAGTATACCTCTGACATTAAACTGTATACCAGTAGATGCTGGACATGCCAATCGGTTCCGGGCAGGCTTTTACGACAAGTTGGTTTAACCTCGTGTCTAGTGTACTAAGTTTGAATGGTTCATGGCACCCAGACCTCTCACATTAGTTGGGCCTACTTGTGGTTGCTGGATTTGCCAATCGGTTCCAGGTGGACGTATACCACAAATGGCAACTAACCTCGTGTCTCTGTTTCATTATTTATATATGTAAACGTAAGCAATCAATATATATTTATATATGGGATAATTCAAATTTTATCCCAATCGCATTTATTACCCAAATATAACGTTAATTATGTTGATTATGTTTATATAAGTATAATAATTATAACGCCTAAATAACGTAAATATTTGTATGAATCAGAGAACGTTCTAACGAGAAGGCAATGGTCAATTTGTCTAAATCAAGGTATACAAGTTAGTTTTTCTATACTTTTACCACTACAACTTAGGCGTGATGGCATGATAACAAGATAATAAATAGCAGTGAATGGAAAATATACATACACTCAAATTTCAACTTGCATCCTAGGCTTGTTGGAAAGATTTCAATATTGTATCAAAAATAGTGGATTGCATACACATATAATATATACATATATGCTTATAATTTCCACTTTATCTAATTCACCCCTTTTTGGCACATAAAAACGTTTACATTTGACAGATTTCAAGTATGAATATGTTTGGATTCTCACCCCTTTTTGGCACATAAAAACGTTTACATTTGACAGATTTCAAGTATGAATATGTTTGGATTCAAAATAGAATCCAAACCTAATCAAATCATAAATACCCAAATTTAAACCCTTTTAGGTCACAATAAAATGGTCATAAGGGTGGATTACACAAAGTAGAAACAACAACACCCCTTTCATTCTTAATCCAATATTAAAATCAAAAAGTCCACAAAACACAAATAACATGACAATTCATACACAAATATAAAATAGAGGACTTAGGCGTTTGGAATTGATGTTATCGATTTTCAAATCCTCTTAAGCATATCTGTTAACTTGATAATGTAATAAAAATATGAATATGCCTAAGTACACGAAATTTTACTCACAGATCTAAGGAAGAATAAATAGGATTTTTGTAGTTCATCTAGATTTGTGCTTAATCTTCGCGGCAAACGTGCTCCAATAATCCTCCTAATATATATATGCAAGAAACATATTCTAGAATCTTATATATGTACACCAAATTATAGAGTTCATTCGAAAAGCCAATATGAAATAAAATAGAGAGGAGATAAGAATAAAGGTTGGAGGAATAAAAGGCATTCCAAACCATTTTCTGGAATTTAACAATGGCAGAGAGGCAGCATGAAGGTAGGGATAAGAGAATGGCTGGGTTCTATGGTGTGATATGAGGGCCAATATATAGTTGCCCGTGTGAGCATTGGTCGTTGGATTACTCAGATTTAATCCAGGACTTTTATTTACAGATACCCCTTAAGAAAACCCTGACCAAACATAGATTCATTGGGCTGTTCAGCCACCAGGCAGTCGACCAGCGGTCGACACCCCTCCTAGGGGGCGGTCGACCTCCTGGTCGCTGAAACGCCCAATGAAAGTTATGGCGCTGAGGTGTTTATTTAATTAATTCGTTGCTTAATTTCCTTAATCTTATTCCTTATATAAAATATCCTTTGTCCCCATAATCTATCATCATTTCAAATTCCAAATTCTCCCTTTCATATTTAAATATATTTTGGGCATATATATATATTGCACAAATAATTATATATATGTATTTTCTGCGTTTTATTGACCAAATTCATTTGTTTGTAACTTCTTCATACATTAACCGTTTTCAGCATATTATATATGAACGATTCAGATTTTGCCACGAATCCGAATAGAAGAATTTCGTAGCTAAATTCTTAAAACTGCAAAAATCTCATTTTCCATCCTTGTCATTAAATTATTTATTTTTATTCTAATTTATTTATTATTAATGTTTATGTATTTTACGGGGTGTTACATGTGTTAATGGCTTTTATTATAATTAATGACACATAGGAGCAAGGTTAACCATTGCTTGTAGTTGAAGTCTTCCCGGAACCGACCGGTATATTCAACATTTGCAAGTTAGACTGTTTAATTTGAGAGGTCTAGGTTTCATGGGCCATTATAATTATTACTCTAAGATGCAAGGTTAAGCCCAACTTGTACAAGATGCCTGCCCGGAACCGCTCGACAAATCCAACATCTACAAGTGGTTCGTTTAATGTGAGATGTCTTATGTGTGTGTGTGTGTGTGTTTGTGCGTGACATAGGCCTGTCTGTAGGATGGTATTTAGTGGTCGATCCGCCTGGTTTGGGTATTAAGTGGTTAGGACTAGGTCCATTCCTAAGGTTTATCCCTCGGTTTAGGACCCAAGTCATGGGACCCGCCCTTATCTTATGAGGTTTTAAGTGCTCACAAGGTCTATCTTTCTCTAATATTTATGAGATATTAATGGGACTTAGCGATTATGATGATTTAGGTTGTTCTTCGGAAGTTTGCTTCCTCTATGGGCTATGTGAGGGATGACTTGGGGACGGTTAATATGAAAGGCCTAAGAAACCACCATCTAAGGGAAGTATTAAAAGTGGCTAGAAGTTCACTTGTAGCGAAAGCTAGATAGTACCATAAGGTTCTGCTAGGATGGCCTTAAATGGTGTCGCGCTGCTACTTAAACTTGTATTGACTACTTACTATCTCTCGATCTACAATAAGAGTAAACATTTTATAACGCTGACGTTTAAAGACAAGGTCTTAAGCAGCTAGGGGACAACCATAGCATAATAAGTGATAATAGGAATCCACCCTTAAATAAATCTAGGTAATGGCCTTAAGTGACCAAGCAATGCCCATCTCGTGGGGTATTACGTGACCATAAGGATGTTTGCCCTTATATTAGCGTATGGGGTATTAAGTCACTCTACAGATGTCTAGCCTATTATTAACGTGTAGGCCTTAAGCGACTGTGAGAATGCCCATCCCATATGTTTTATTGTGCGTATTTGCTTGCGTGGTCATAATTCGACAAAATCATACTATTAATTATATGAAATAGTTATTCCTTGACATATGTGATTTTCATTCACCAGAATTGTTGTTTTGACCTCCCTACTCCTAACATATAATCAGGTTAGTAGGTGGGAACGCTTGGATTAATGATCCCTTGGAGTTGGAGCTTGACGATGGAGGATCCATAACTATTAGTTATCATTTATTGCACTATTATTATATTATTGGGATAATTTCTATTGATGAACCTCTTATAATCGACCGAACTCGTTGTGACCAACATTTATTATGGTTTTAATTAAAGGTACATCTATTTTATGTTATTATATTTTATCCCTTCCATTATGTGGGATTCTTATTTTGTTTTAGTTTTCTCTGTTATACCTGTTTATATTGTCTTAAAGGAACCAACGATCCGTTTAAAATGGCTCTAAGTCTCGATGGGCCTTTTCTGTAATGGAATTTAGGCCCATTTCGGATGGGTTATTAAAATAGACATACAAAAGAACTTATCACTCACCAAAACATTCATTGCAAAGCAATCTGATGAAGATCTAAATTAGACATATAGGAGAATGCAGATTTCAATGGTCAGATGATGAGATATAGTCTTCCGATGTATATCTAGCCTCTAGATGATGAATAGAGATGACTTGATGCAAAAATTAAGATTGATTTGTGAGAATTAGGACAAACAAATATATATCATAGTCTAACCTAATTTTGAGAATGAGGAAGAAAGCTTCTAATATCCCCTTAGTCCCTACTTATAATTGAGGGTTATTAGATTAATGGGCCTGCTAATGTCATCACATTAGCATAACTCTAAACTTATAACATCATTTTCTCGCAAACCGCTGGATAATTTTCTTAATATGACCACTCTACGGAGTGGCCAACCACCATTGCAAAGCTGTGAGACTAATTAGAGCACCTAATTTAGTTCCTATCGAAAGTTATGGTTGAAATAAGGTTCTATAAGTTTAAACGATCACCAAAAGATTTGGCAAAAATCTTGGACATGTAACATATTCCCATGACCACATACCAAAATATTAGAATGAATCGACCACTTATGACTTAAATAGAATTATTTTATGATTTTCCAATATGCAAAATATGGATTATTACATCAAGTCATGCCTACGATTCAGAACCAGAATGTCTCTCTTGATCCCACTCGGCAAGGAATTCATATACATGATCTACAAACCATTTTTGGAGCGCCCTCGAAAGTTCATAATCAAAGTTGAATCGTTGTCACTAGCTACAATGGTCTGAATTAAGAAACTCACATAAATGACAAAAAAATCGTATATAACGTTTTAGAAATATGTCTATATGATAAACTAGATCACCGAGCAAACGACTCAAAGATGGGTTTTTACATAGCACCTCTTGTTTCCAATAAGGATGTACTTTAGGGGGAAAATGTTAACCTACATTTGGACCAAAGAGACTTTAACAAAACTTTGAGGACTCATAAGAACTCAAACTGACATGAAATTTGGAATCAACACCTTGAAGACATGAAAGCGAGATTACAAGAAAAATGTGATCATTTGGCCTGACCAATAAAAATATGCCGATCCGTAGTATTTGACGCATTTTCATTGGGTTCCATGGCATGAGATCCATATGGTAGGTCCTTTATACCCTTTAGAGCGCACCTACAAAATTTTATGGCATCGTATGAGTATTAAGTGAGATATGAATAGTTCTTCTCCATAATTGGGACAGTTTAATGGATATGATCCAACCTCAAAGGAGTGGGCCTCATGGTATAAGACCTATGGGGAGTCCTGGGCTCAATTACATTGCATGTGTAACGTCTCATGCCACTGCATTGAGTATTGTGTGAGTTATTGATGAATCTTCCTTATAAGAACTTGAAGGACCTAGACCTGGTTTGAGAAGATGGGTAGAAGCCTACCAATCCCATATGGATAGGTACTGATCCATAAATATTAGGAAAGATTCACTAAGATTCATTCCATCATGGCTTCTATCATTCCATTTGCCGCACCTTTAAGTTTAGTTGCAATTCGATGTCCCAAGCTTGAGATATTTAATTGACTGAATAGATTGGAATGCGGCTCAACATGGCTCGATAGCAAAGTATACAAAAAAGAATTCCAAATTCTAAAAAACTTCAGATGAAGCGTTACAAGAGCATGCGAAGAAAAGAAAAGTAGATCAGATCCAAAAACATGTTAAGTCTATGGGTCGTTACCAATCAATAGGTATGGGTTAGATGGGTCAATATTTTTGGCAAGACATTCTACTTTTAAGTTAACCCCATTAGTACACTATCTTAACCCAATTCACCTCTGAACATCAGCAAATACCCCCTTCCTAACTTCCTACATGAAGGGGGCAAAAACTCCCCCTGCCTCCATGTCGCCAAATTGATTCTCCAACATAGTTATCCATCAAGACCAGCAAAGATCATTCACCAAGGAGGTATTTTGTGATATATTATAATAGTCTCTTATACTTGTGATATGAAGTCTATTAAATTCATCGATTATAGGAGATCTGTTTAAGCATTTGCATCGTAAAGCACTTATAATAGGCAGTGTAGAATGTAATATAAACTTAAAAAGTGGTTGTAGGCTTAATTCTGAGCCATAATAGATTATATGTGTTCCCTTTTATTTTGTATTCTCACTACCATTTTTCTTTATTTTGATAATTAATGTTGAAGTTATGCAAGATAAATAAAATTTCTTATAAAAGGCTAATGCTTTCACATAATTCTAGGGTTAATACCTATTTGGCATTAACACTTATATTGTTGGGATAGTATATGGAATCAATTTCTAAGAATTGATCAAGTGATTCTAATTAATTGCTAAAATTTGAAAGGGGGTTCATCGGCTGCTTATGTGCTTAACCAAGTAAATTACCTAATTAGGATCTTATTTGATTGATTTGTATGGTTGATTGTTAAATAACCAACTGTCAAATGTTTGGGAGTTTTTAAAATATCGTGTTGGTTTGGAGAAACACTTCTACTTAGCTTAAGCATTTGATTATAACAATGTTGTTGAATGCTATGAGTTTAAAGGAAGACACCTTCAAAACGAAGATGGTTGCTTATTTAGTGCATCTATTTAGCTACCAGAATGTATATTATAGCAGTAATTGAAGGAGTGCCTTCAGTTTATCCTATTCTTGACAAATTGTATGAACGAGTGTCCGACCTTGCATTTCTAGCCCAATTATGTTAGTTTTTACAAATGTATATCAGTTGATGGTATTAGAGGTAATTCCTCTTACATTTAACACCCTTCCTTGAGGCTTATAAATTTAAGGTTTGTATTTTTATGAAAATCAATTAGTGTGTTGTTGGAAATGACAGTTTTCTATTTAGATGTTATTTGTTACTTTGAAAAATGTAATATGGCACCTTCTAACTTGCACATCTAGATGACTAAAACATGGATAGATGCATTAGGGCAATGTGGATCACACCCACTAAGGTGTGGTCATCACCTTTCTATATCACGACACGTCTTCGATAGGTCGGGAACGACCGGGGTGATGAAGTGTTCAGAACTATCAAAAAAGAAAAGATATAGGTTGGTTATATGTTGGCAGAAGGTGGTGCGACCGTGCCTCGGTACATTCATCAAGAGATGTACTTCCGAGAGGTAGTCCTTTAACCTATTATTATTGGAATCCAATCTTCAATACGTGCATTTATGGACTTAGGTTTAAACTATCACCTTCGAAATAATTTGGATATTATAATATATTATTTGAAAGTGGTTTCTAAACCATATTTCATCAAAAATAATATTATATAGTTGAGTAAATGTATTTGGCTATCGTAAGGTAAAAAAATGCCCCTGCTTTAAGTGCGTTATGGTTTAACTAGATATCTTTCTTTCAAAATATTTTTTAAAATCAATTCAATTCCTTGTGAAGTTAATTTTCTCTTGTTGGTATTTCAAGCCGATCAAGACATTATTTTCCTTAATACTCGGGTCAGACTAGGCATATTTTTTCAAATCAGATTTGGACTACTTTTTAGCTTCAAGAGATGAGCTGGAGCCCAAGATATTTTCTCGTATACTTTACATATTCTAATGTATTTGTTGTTGTATGTGTCGGCATGTGTTATAACTAATCATCTTAATTTATAAATTGATTGTACACTCATTGATATATGTAAACTGCAATTTTGTCTTTTACTAAAGAGCATTTTTATATTATAGTTTATTCTTCGGATGTAAGATTTTATTTTTTTCTTTTATTCTACTTTTTTCTATTCTTTATCACCTTTTTCTTTCTCATAACGATTTGTCTTTCCAACACTTGAATTTACCATAGGTGAATACTGAGTATGTATAAGTGGTGATTTCCGAGGGTCGAATGTCTTGCTTATCTCACGTGGTACTAGAAATGAAGGTTAAGCGAGAATCCTGACTCTCTTATGATAATTCATTTAAAGATAGTGTTAGCAATACTTAGATCGAGTTCTGATTGTGTGTATATATGAGTTTGTTGTGTTGTATATAACAGTGTTGTATACACAATTATATGATTTTTGTTTGATGATAACAACCAAATATATTTTATTATTGAATGTGTTTGTAACTGTACTGTTATACTACACATCAGACAGGAATATAATATTTCTATTTAAATAAAATACAACTATACAGAAATTTAAATATTCACACAGTATTTTAAATATTCACACAGTATTTTATTTGAATAAGAATATTTTATTTCGGTATTTAAACAGTACAGATTTACAACTCCACTATTTGTACACACTTCACTGATATACATTTCATTATATTCAATTTCGTACTTAGCTCCTCTTTACAACACTTACACTTTCATATACATTACATTTCTATACAGTTCACTCATATATAGTGACACATATGAACATCATCATCTTCAGTCTTCTTGTCTTCACAGCATTCCATAGTCAATCTAGTTCATCATCTGCTCACCTGTCACATAAAACAAGAACACACACAGTAGACTGCAACAAAAATAAGATTATAAACAAACAAATAAAAAATTATTTTTAAATTTTGTTTGCCTCAGAATTACGGTGTGTTTCTCATCACTTTTCTAGACTTGGTCTGATATGCAGGGACTGAAAAACCCGTTTGGATGGCTATATATACACACGTGTATGCACGTGTGCACTGCCACGCCAATCCAGTGTCGCGACTGAGGAGTAGCCACAAGGACCGTCTCGACTCAGTGGACATTAAAAGAAAAAAAAATATTAACCAAGGAGCAAAACAGAAGTATGGTGATACATGCAAGAAGTCAATGCAACATCAATTTTCAAGTCAACCAGCATAGAGCAATGTTACATGATCAAGTTGTTCAAGGCAACTGTCAAATGCAATCACATAGTAAAGACCTGATGGGATCAAGTTTTATATGGCATAAAATCGGTGCAATGTACAACAGATTTATGATAAGAGTGTTCTCAAATAAGGGTCGAAATCATCAATTAACAGTGCAAGACTTGGCAAGTTTTTAAATCAGTTTTTTTTTAGAGCGGAACAGTATAAACATTGCCAAGGGCCTACATCAATGAAGAAAATGCACAAAGGAGGACAACAAGTGCAGGCTATTCAGTTCTAAGCAATTCAACAACATAATGTTCATGAATGGTAAGGTAAACAAACAAGGCACTGTTAAATTCAAGTGCACATCTGATTTTATCAGTTCAAATCAGATTCGGCAAGGTACAAGTCAACATAAAAGTCAATGACTCAAGGCAAGTATCAATGAAACATTGAAATGGTTCAGCGTCATGGTAATACACAGGGTATAAATGATGAACACAACAAAACCACAAGATTGAATACAGCATCCATTCATATCAGTTTTTTTTTTAAAATGTCAAACCAGTTTATACAGCATAGAGCATGGTGATCGAGCCTGTTTAAGTTATCATGGTGCTAAAATACATAGCAGGTGTGACAATGCAACTGCAAGTGTAAAATAGTCCAACTGATAATGCAACTGCAAGTGTAAAATAGTCCAACTGACAATGCAACAGCCAAGTAGACATGAATTCAAGTGAACAGATGGAGTCAAGTACATAGGAGGTAGCATGTCAAAACAATGGTGCAACCAACTCAACTCAGTTTTGTATAAATGAATTAATTATGTCCAAAAGTCCATTCAAGTCAAGCAAGGAGCAAGTACTACATGAAGCAGCTAAGGAGTACTCAAAACAGCGCAAGTGTATGGCAAGATCAATCAAGGGTCAAGTAAAGCTCCTGTTCTTATCAGTTCAAATAAACAGAAGAGTTCAAAGCGAAGTATTAAGTGTAGTAGTGAAATCACTTGGATGGTGCAAGAATGACAAGAGTATCAAGAATAATATCTTGTTCAAATATATGGCAGAACAAGTTGAAGTGTCTGTTCATCAAGTCATGGCTAATAAGAATAACATCAGTTCAAAATCAAGTGATACAAGTACACACAGTAAAACAGTAGCGCAGCAACTAATGCAGTGTTGAAAAAATGCAAGTAAAACTAAGCAAATTAGTACACAGCAACAAAGACAACTCAACCTCAAAGTTCGAGTCTGAAGTGCAATATCAAGCAAATCAGCAATGGAACATGGAGCTAAGCATAGTTATACTATCAGTTTTGAATCACTAGAAATCAAGGCAGCAATTCAAGGAAAAATGGTTTTGCTTTGAAAAGAATTATTTTCAAGACCAATTCAAAGTTCCAGAAGTATACGAGGCAAGGAAGAATTCATCACGCAAAATATATATTAATCACAAGTTCAAATCAAGGAATTTGAAGTCAAGGAAGACTCAATCAAAAATTCCAGATCAGCCGCAAGAAATTTTCAAAAATTCAAGTATATATCATGACGAAAACAAAGTAAAATAACACCAAAGACTTCAAGCCCAAGATTTATGCAATATACTCAAGTGTTAAATCGAAGAAATCTCCAAAATTTCAGATGTAAACAAGTCCAAATATTTCGTATATATCACTACCAAGTCTACCACGAAATCAGAGATTTTTAGGATTCTAACTCCTATAAATACACCAGTCATCACAGGCATTAAGGGCATCCAAGATCGAAGAAATTAAAAGCAAACAATTGAATTAAAAATCATACCAGGAAAAAGACTTGGATTCAAATCAGAGCTTCATCAACTCAATCAAAGGATAGCTTGCAATAGGAATTCGAGATCGTCACATGACATAGCGGCGCCCTTCAGATCGAAACAAAATCGAAACCCTAGATTGCAAGAAGTAAACCCTAGATCGCAAACCCTAGGCCGCCATTTTTACAGAGACAAGGAGATCGAGCCAAACAAAATTAAGTGGTGAAGCAATAACAAAAGTGGTCGGCCAAGTTTATTTCAAAGAGCTAAGAGATATTAAAAGGGGACAACCTATTTATTTTAACTCCTAAGGGTTTTTCTATTTTTTATTTTATTTTACATTTTTTTTTGTTTAATTCATAAAAACAAAGAAACAGTTTCTAGATCTGTAAAATCTAGGGAAGACAAATTACGGGAATTGTAATTCGGGGAAATCTGGTTTCGGGGATAGAAACCAGTGCAGGGTTTTGAGCGTAGGGTTAAGAACAGTTGGGAGCGAGTGTCGCGAGTTTACAAGGGATTGTAAGCGTAGAGATTGTTTTAACTCCTAGTAGAAACCTTGGGGAATGCAGCAGTAGGCAGGGTTTTGCCGAAGCTGGGTATATCTGTGTGTTATTTACTTTCCGCATTTATTCTAATTATTTTCTGTGCTGTGATTATTTAATTACTCTGTGAAGATCTGCGATAAACCCTATTCACCTCCCCCCCCCCTCTAGGGTTAATTTAGATCCTACAAGTGGTATCAGAGCAGGGTTTTTTTATTTTATTTTAACTCTAGAGTCATGAATCTGTCTAATAACGCGTTTTCTGAGGGTCAGTCCATAGCTAGGCCACCAATGTTTAATGGAACTGATTACGCATATTGGAAAGCTAGGATGAAAATTTATTTAAGTTCTGTCGACTATGATGTGTGGGATATTATTGAAACGGGTTATAGATCTCCCACTGTTATTGTTAGTGGTGTTGAAATTCCTAAATCAAAAGATAGGTGGGATGCTAATGATAAAAAATTATTTTCAACTAATGCCAAAGCAATGAATGCTTTAATTTGTGCTCTTGATAAAACTGAATTTAATCGAATTTCTCATTGTGAGACAGCACAAGAAATATGGCATACGTTGGAGGTCACACACGAAGGGACATCTCAAGTAAAGGAATCTCGTCTCGCTCTACTCAGCAACGAATATGAAAATTTCTCTATGCAAAAAGACGAAGATATAAAAGAGATGTATGGACGCTTCTCGTCACTTGTCTACAATACAAAAGCTCTTGGCAAAACCTATACTGAAGTTGAATTGATCAGAAAAATATTGAGAGTGCTACCAATGAATTTTGAAGCTAAGGTGACAGCGATACAAGAATCAAAAGATCTGAACAAAGTAAGCATGGAAGAGTTGATCGGAAATCTCATCACTTACGAGATGGAGTTAAAAGCAAGAGAAGAACGAAAGGATTCTGAATCAAAGAAAAAGACGATCGCTTTAAATAATTCTGTTGAAAGTATGATGATGATCCCGCTGAAGAGCTAGCCATGGTTTTGAAAAAGTGGGCCAAAGGAAAATACAAACCACGAAAGAAGAATTCAAAAACCGACAAGTCCGAAAGTTCAGATAGTTCAGACAATGAAGTGTTTTGCTACAATTGCAAGAAACCCGGTCATATCAAACCAAATTGCCCACAGCTTAAAAATGAAAAGAGGAAGAAGTTCAGAAGAAAGAAGAAAGCTTTTGCTGCTACATGGGATGATGAAGAAGGAAAAGAAGTTTCTGAAAGTGAAGAAGAGGAAGCTAATTTGTGTCTTATGGCTCAATCTGATTCAGAAAGTAGTGAAGAGGATTCAAGTGAGGTATCGAATTTTACTTATAAAGATTTAATTCTAATGTGTCACGATCTCACAAAAACTGTTGATTCTCTTGAACTAAAAGTTAGGAAATTAAAATCTGATAGGTCAAAACTAGTTCAAGAAAATAACAGTTTAGAAACAAAACTTGAAAAACTTAAGAATTCATCGTTTTCAGAATGCGAAAAATGTCGATTTTTGAGTAACGATTTTTTGAAATTAAATACTGATCTTGAGTTACTTAAAAGAGAAAACATGAATTTGAAAAATGAAAATCTTGATTTTGAAAAGGTAATTGAAAAGTTTAGAGAATATGAAAAACTTGATTTTGGAAAGCGAAAACAATTTGAAATTGAAATTTCCAAGTCCGATGCTAGAATCAAAGCACTTGAAAACGAAAATTTGATTTTAAAACAAACTGACGCTGAAAAGAGGAAAATTGCTATTAATCGTTGTTCAAATTTAATGAAAGAAAATAGCAATCTTAAATTTAAAATTCAACGACTTGAGTCAGCTTTGACTAAATTTTCTAAAGGAGAGAAATCGTTGAATATGTTGTTAAAAAATCAATTTTTTGTTCAGAATAAAAAGGGACTTGGATTTGAATCTGATCAAGTTAAAAGACCAAATTTTAATGATTTTAAAAATCCTTTAATTGGATTTGAAAACAATCAAACTGAATTTTTGAAATTTAATAATTTCAAAGGATTTTTAAATCATAAACAAATTGATAACTCGTTTAAAAACAATTCATTTAAATCTGTTTGGATTCCAAAAATTAACAAAATAAATTTAAGCAAATCTAAACAAATTTGGGTTCCAAAGGGTACGCTAGTGAATAGTAATGGATTGTTATATAAACGGGTTTGGGTACCAAAACGTGTAAACGAAGATAAGAGTGGTAAAACAACTTTTGTTAGACCACTCGATCATATAAACATTTAGGTACTGTGGGAGGCTGAGGAACAACTGTGCTTAAGTAAGAAAAAAAATTCAAGTTGATTCATATATCAAATTATTTGAAGTTCCTTAGCCATAGATTCAGAGTTGGAGATTCATTGCATCACGTTGATTATGGTAAGTCAGGTATGATCTCTAAACTCGTACTTTTATTCCTTTTAGTTTATTTTTACTTGGCTGTTTTTGAAATCATTCGCTTTGGATTGTTGAAATTCTTGGATTATAAAAAAAAAAAAAAAATTTAGGTGATTTCAAACAATTATCTTCAAATTTGATAAGTTGACTGTTTCTTGAGTTTGTCCAAAAATTCTCTGAAAATAATCTTGTGCTGCTCTGATAAGGAAATTGATTTGATTCATTGGCAATTAAATGATAAGTTGGAAAATCAGTGACTGAATTTATTTAAAATTTATAGGCAATTTGAATCAAATTTGATATATAAATGGTTTTAAAAATTGTCTAGGAGCAATCAGTGTTGAAAATATTAGAAAATTTCATTTTAACTGATTGATTTTTTTTAAGCTGATTTTCAACTTGCATTTTTTTTTCAAAAACTCCTCTTGAGATTAATATTTTCAATTTTTAAATTATTTTTGATTATTTATTCAAAAATTGAAATTATTGATTAATTTGAACCATTTTTGAGACTCATCAAAATCGATTAATAGATTTATGAAATTGTGATGAGTTGTGATTATGGTATAATTCTTAACTAGAGGAGATATTATTTTAAATCACATGATGATTGGACAAATTTTATAATATCTTTGAATTAGAGCTTATTTCACGACCATCTTCTATATCTACCATGGTTCTGTCATTCATCATGGTTTTATTTAATTTGGGGAGTTCTAATTATTCTTAAAATTAAAATAAAATTAAAATAAAATTAAAATAAATAAATAATTTATCCTTGGTATTCACCCCCATTTAAAAATCCTCGCGGTTATGCGTGGGTGAATTACCTTAATTTCTATGTGCTTCCATTCTCACTTAAAAGACCTTCGGGCTGTGCATGGATGGAACTCATTAGAGAGGATAAAGTTAAGTTACTACTAACCCCATTTAAAAGACCTTTGGGCTATGCGTGGTTAGAAAGTGCTTAACATTTTTTTTTAGCATATTTAAAATCTTTAAAATTCATATTCAAATATTCAATTTTTATTGAACTCTCCTCATTCAATAAAATCCATCGTAAATCCATTCATTCTGAAAGTGAAATTTGCTTCTGATTTAAAGATTATTATGATTTTTGTTTGATTAAATGGGATTTGCGATATATATTCTCTCTCTTAATTTGAATTTATATTTATAGTCAATATTCATCACTGTTTCAATTTCTATTATCCTTTTGATGATAACAAAAGGGGGAGAATTGTCAAGATTTTGACTGATGAGTATTTAATTCAAAAATATTTTAAGATTGGAAATTAAATATCTAGAGGGAGAATGGTCAATTGTTGGATTTCATTATTCATATTTAATTCAAAAATATTTTAAGATTGGAAATTAAATATCTAGAGGGAGAATGGTCAATTGTTGGATTTCATTATTCATATTTTTCCACATATATAGGGGGAGTTCAGTTGTAGGGGGAGCATACAAATAGGGGGAGTAATATATTTCACGTTCAAAACACATTCAAAATCTTTTATTTGTTTGTCATCATCAAAAGGGGGAGATTGTTGTATATAACAGTGTTGTATACACAATTATATGATTTTTGTTTGATGATAACAACCAAATATATTTTATTATTGAATGTGTTTGTAACTGTACTGTTATACTACACATTAGACAGGAATATAATATTTCTATTTAAATAAAATACAACTATACAGAAATTTAAATATTCACACAGTATTTTAAATATTCACACAGTATTTTATTTGAATAAGAATATTTTATTTCGGTATTTAAACAGTACAGATTTACAACTCCACTATTTGTACACACTTCACTGATATACATTTCATTATATTCAATTTCGTACTTAGCTCCTCTTTACAACACTTACACTTTCATATACATTACATTTCTATACAGTTCACTCATATATAGTGACACATATGAACATCATCATCTTCAGTCTTCTTGTCTTCACAGCATTCCATAGTCAATCTAGTTCATCATCTGCTCACCTGTCACATAAAACAAGAACACACACAGTAGACTGCAACAAAAATAAGATTATAAACAAACAAATAAAAAATTATTTTTAAATTTTGTTTGCCTCAGAATTACGGTGTGTTTCTCATCACTTTTCTAGACTTGGTCTGATATGCAGGGACTGAAAAACCCGTTTGGATGGCTATATATACACACGTGTATGCACGTGTGCACTGCCACGCCAATCCAGTGTCGCGACTGAGGAGTAGCCACAAGGACCGTCTCGACTCAGTGGACATTAAAAGAAAAGAAAAAAATATTAACCAAGGAGCAAAACAGAAGTATGGTGATACATGCAAGAAGTCAATGCAACATCAATTTTCAAGTCAACCAGCATAGAGCAATGTTACATGATCAAGTTGTTCAAGGCAATTGTCAAATGCAATCACATAGTAAAGACCTGATGGGATCAAGTTTTATATGGCATAAAATCGGTGCAATGTACAACAGATTTATGATAAGAGTGTTCTCAAATAAGGGTCGAAATCATCAATTAACAGTGCAAGACTTGGCAAGTTTTTAAATCAGTTTTTTTTAGAGCAGAACAGTATAAACATTGCCAAGGGCCTACATCAATGAAGAAAATGCACAAAGGAGGACAACAAGTGCAGGCTATTCAGTTCTAAGCAATTCAACAACATAATGTTCATGAATGGTAAGGTAAACAAACAAGGCACTGTTAAATTCAAGTGCACATCTGATTTTATCAGTTCAAATCAGATTCGGCAAGGTACAAGTCAGCATAAAAGTCAATGACTCAAGGCAAGTATCAATGAAACATTGAAATGGTTCAGCGTCATGGTAATACACAGGGTATAAATGATGAACACAACAAAACCACAAGATTGAATACAGCATCCATTCATATCAGTTTTTTTTTAAAAAAAAATGTCAAACCAGTTTATACAGCATAGAGCATGGTGATCGAGCCTGTTTAAGTTATCATGGTGCTAAAATACATAGCAGGTGTGACAATGCAACTGCAAGTGTAAAATAGTCCAACTGATAATGCAACTGCAAGTGTAAAATAGTCCAACTGACAATGCAACAGCCAAGTAGACATGAATTCAAGTGAACAGATGGAGTCAAGTACATAGGAGGTAGCATGTCAAAACAATGGTGCAACCAACTCAACTCAGTTTTGTATAAATGAATTAATTATGTCCAAAAGGCCATTCAAGTCAAGCAAGGAGCAAGTACTACATGAAGCAGCTAAGGAGTACTCAAAACAGCGCAAGTGTATGGCAAGATCAATCAAGGGTCAAGTAAAGCTCCTGTTCTTATCAGTTCAAATAAACAGAAGAGTTCAAAGCGAAGTATTAAGTGTAGTAGTGAAATCACTTGGATGGTGCAAGAATGACAAGAGTATCAAGAATAATATCTTGTTCAAATATATGGCAGAACAAGTTGAAGTGTCTGTTCATCAAGTCATGGCTAATAAGAATAACATCAGTTCAAAATCAAGTGATACAAGTACACACAGTAAAACAGTAGCGCAGCAACTAATGCAGTGTTGAAAAAATGCAAGTAAAACTAAGCAAATTAGTACACAGCAACAAAGACAACTCAACCTCAAAGTTCGAGTCTGAAGTGCAATATCAAGCAAATCAGCAATGGAACATGGAGCTAAGCATAGTTATACTATCAGTTTTGAATCACTAGAAATCAAGGCAGCAATTCAAGGAAAAATGGTTTTGCTTTGAAAAGAATTATTTTCAAGACCAATTCAAAGTTCCAGAAGTATACGAGGCAAGGAAGAATTCATCACGCAAAATATATATTAATCACAAGTTCAAATCAAGGAATTTGAAGTCAAGGAAGACTCAATCAAAAATTCCAGATCAGCCGCAAGAAATTTTCAAAAATTCAAGTATATATCATGACGAAAACAAAGTAAAATAACACCAAAGACTTCAAGCCCAAGATTTATGCAATATACTCAAGTGTTAAATCGAAGAAATCTCCAAAATTTCAGATGTAAACAAGTCCAAATATTTCGTATATATCACTACCAAGTCTACCACGAAATCAGAGATTTTTAGGATTCTAACTCCTATAAATACACCAGTCATCACAGGCATTAAGGGCATCCAAGATCGAAGAAATTAAAAGCAAACAATTGAATTAAAAATCATACCAGGAAAAAGACTTGGATTCAAATCAGAGCTTCATCAACTCAATCAAAGGATAGCTTGCAATAGGAATTCGAGATCGTCACATGACATAGCGGCGCCCTTCAGATCGAAACAAAATCGAAACCCTAGATTGCAAGAAGGAAACCCTAGATCGCAAACCCTAGGCCGCCATTTTTACAGAGACAAGGAGATCGAGCCAAACAAAATAAAGTGGTGAAGCAATAACAAAAGTGGTCGGCCAAGTTTATTTCAAAGAGCTAAGAGATATTAAAAGGGGACAACCTATTTATTTTAACTCCTAAGGGTTTTTCTATTTTTTATTTTATTTTACATTTGTTTTTGTTTAATTCATAAAAACAAAGAAACAGTTTCTAGATCTGTAAAATCTAGGGAAGACAAATTATGGGAATTGTAATTCGGGGAAATCTGGTTTCGGGGATAGAAACCAGTGCAGGGTTTTGAGCGTAGGGTTAAGAACAGTTGGGAGCGAGTGTCGCGAGTTTACAAGGGATTGTAAGCGTAGAGATTGTTTTAACTCCTAGTAGAAACCTTGGGGAATGCAGCAGTAGGCAGGGTTTTGCCGAAGCTGGGTATATCTGTGTGTTATTTACTTTCCGCATTTATTCTAATTATTTTCTGTGCTGTGATTATTTAATTACTCTGTGAAGATCTGCGATAAACCCTATTCACCCCCCCCCCCCCCCCTTCTAGGGTTAATTTAGATCTTACATGTTGTAATTGTATATAAAAATATTTTATATTGGGTTGTTTGATTTGTTGAGTCAAAATTTTGAATTCAGATCAAAACGAGTTGCAGTTATTAGTAATAAGGATTTCAAAACACTTCAGCATTAATTAATCTCTCACTAATATGTGTTTTTTCTTTTAATTGTATTCCATCATCAAGTGGGTAAGTGAGCTCCTCCATAATTTGTTAATTCGTCTTTTTTCCTTTTTTTGGCTTTCAAAATGTGTGCATTCTTATATACATGAATGCTCTTCCAATGTGAACTCAACCTTTTATAAAATAAAATTAGAATGTGCAAATAGATTTTTTCAAAGTTAGCACATACAAAAAATTACCATTTTGTCCAAATGTGGATAAATGGATAATAATTTGTGTCCGTAATCCACATACTACTTCCCACCGACTCATCAGCAAGAAGCCTTGCACAGTCTCTGAAAGAGTATTAATTTATTCTAATTGTTCAAAAACCGTGCATTTCACTCGTGAATAAAACTATCCTTTTATTGTTGTTTTCATGTTCTAGACGTGCAGAACAACTGTCATGTATTCAGTTTTTAAATTTAAAAGCTTACGATGTCACTGCTTACAACTTGTACGTTCGATAAGTGCATTCAGTTGACGTCCATCTAAGCAGTATTCCCGGCACTACTTAAGGCCACAAATAGAGATGATGTTAACAAACTTACGACGTATTCGATCGCATGTGTCGCAAGTCGCAACGAAATGTGACATACGGAAACATTAAACCAATTCATGTTAAAAGATAGAACTGTTATGATAACGTTAAATTTACCATTATTATACGGTTACCAATCAATCGGTAATTGTTATTTATTATACTCAGTATACCAGTTAAAATGGTATGATAACGACAAGTGTGGACAGTTATATAAATTTAGCATTTTTGCATTTTCACGGTAAATTGCAGATAACGTTATATTTAAATCCAAGCGCCTACAAAAACCAAATTACCACCATGAAACTTGCAGTTTAATTAGCGTTGCCTTCGTTATTTTTTTTTTTTTTTTTTTCTTATAATAAATAAATGAAGGAGATCTGGGCTTTAGCCATAAGACTTGCAGGCTACAGCAACAATGCTCTCGTTTGTGCAAATGTTTTGAAGGAGGCTGTACTGATTATTATTATTTTTTTAAGAAAATAACCACATATAGGCTACACGGGTTTCTAAAACCCATGTATCTCTATAATCGGTTTTAAAAAAACCGTTTTTAGGATACATAACTATACATAGAAAAAAAGTTCAAATTCCCGTTCACTACGGAAGCTGTGGAGATTGGTGGCTTTTTCGGTGCTTTCTCCTTGCGAACTTTTACCAGTTGCTAGAGATGCTATACTGCATGAGTTTGACTTATTAGGTAATTGTCGTTAGTTATTTCTGTTTGCTTTTAGATTGTATTTGAATTTAAAAATGTATTAGTTTATTTAAAAAAAAACGATTTATTTTTTGTTATTCAAAATTATTAAATCCGTATTAAATAATATTAATGATAATAAGTAATTAATTAACAATAAATTAAAAGTCGTATTTCCGATTCTCCGTTTAAGTACTTCATTCCCATTGGTGAATATATTCTCCGTTCATTCGATTTTCATTTTTAAACATCTGTTTAAATTATTTGGTCAAAACGTTGGGTTGTCGTTCAATAAGAAAGAATCTTTAGTGTACAGTTTAAGCTTGCAAGTGAAGTTAATGACTCAGGGCATGTTCTCTTCCCATTTTTAGTTTTCAATTTTCACATATACAAAAACGATCATTTTATAAAACGAAGTTAAAGCACAAAACAAAAAATAACTTTTTATCATTTTCCGTATTTTAAAAAACAACGGAAAGACGACGTTGAATTCATCCATCCTCCGTACTTTCCGTATTTGATTTGTCACCTCCATTACACTTTAAATCTGTGCATCAATCGAAATTATCGTTGAAAACTCAAAATAAACTAAACACTAACTTAATTTTCAGTTTTCAATCCATAAGGCTGAGTTAAACTGGACGTATTTTTAGGATTCAACCGATAACAGATGTTTAACCACTGATTTAATAAGCTAAGCAATGCATATTTTACCTACTAGGCTTTACAACAGCGTTACTGGATGATCACTGGTCAAGCTATTGGAAATGACCTAGCGAACGCATTCAATTATTCTGGATATATAACGAATGATGTTCAAACAACCATGCCCGTACTCAATCAACAGTGTCAAATCTACTCCAATAAAGTATCCAATCACAAACTAAAAGAAATCGGAAGAATCGACAGAGGAGGAGGAGGAAGAAGAAGCAGCAGCAGCAGTAGTTCTCAAAAGCTCATCCAGATAGTCAGCGCCCAAATCTTCCAACTCCACAACGTTAGTACATGCAACTTTTCTTAGTTTAGTAGAACGAGCTCCTTTGTTAATCGCCGAAGAGGACTTCCTCGTCATGGAATGCTTCTTCTTCAAGGCAATGGCAGGGGAGCCATCTTCACACTTCAAAACTCCACGCAAACTGTCTTTGACTTCATCGGCAGGAAAGTTCAAAACAGCCAAATCGCCTCTCATTGCGAAAGCAGCTTGGTCGTAAGCCAAAGCAGCAGCTTCGGCATCGTCGAAGGTTCCTAACCAAACTCTGACTCCGTTTCTGGTCGAGTCACGGATCTCGGCAGCGTACTTGCCCCATGGACGCCTGCGTACGCCTCTGTAGCTTTTGGGTATGGTCTTGGATTCGACTTCGGAACCTTCCTTGGGTTTGATGAAGGCGGTGGTGTTGGTGTTGGTGTTGGAGTTGGAGTTGAGGTCAGTGAGTTGGGTAAGCATGGAGAAGAGGAGCATGTCTTCGGGGTCGTTTGTTTTGAATTCAAGGCCTTCCCATGAACTGGTCGTTGAGGATGAGTCGGAAGAAAGCTGGTCATGGTAGCAGTTTCCGGAGGTGGTTAGTGCAGACATTGTTTAGTTTTTCTGAATGGTGGAGACAAGTTGAATTCTGGTATATTTGCTGTTTGAGGTATGTAACGAGGGCCTTTGTCTGGTTTTTATACTAAATTTATACTCTTCAGCGGAAGAGTTCGAGATTTAGGTTCCACTGCAAAAAGGATGTTTTTGCGTCATTGGACATTAGTTCATCATTTGTTTATTTCCGACAACAAACGTATCATGGTTCTTGCTTGGTTGAATGGACATATGCTTTTGATTCTAGAATGCTAATTTCATATTCAACAAATTAATTACAATAATTTTATGCATTCTTATTTAATTTTTAGTAGCATTGAATTTGAAGCTCTATTTTTCTTTTGTTCTTTTAATTCTTACTTAGACCAGAAATCACCGGTCAAAATGTGCGGTTAGTATAAAACTGTGGAATTCAAGGGTTAAAATCGTCAATTGCAGTCACTACAAGGATTGTACAGTATAGCGACGGGGTGTTCCAACGGTCTCCAACGGAAGCCAAAATTTGGTATTTTCTTACAGAGTACAAATATATGCCGTTGGAAATCATTGGCGGCCGTCGGTTATAAAACCGATGGAGGCCGTTGGTACCCGTTACACGGACCTGCAGCAAAATTACCCGAGGCTTCCTCCTTCTTTTCCATTTTGTTTCACCACGAGTTCCTTTGCAAAAACCCCAAATCCCACCCTTTTAATTCTGAAATCACCTTATTCCGCGCCCCCATCCACCAAGGATATCTCCAAGTTGGTCAAGGCACTTTCTTCTCCTCTCTAATCTCGGATTCTCTCCAATTTGAAGGTATGTGTATTAACACTAATTTTGTTAATTAGTATATGTTTGTGTATGTTTGTATGTATGATGCTGTTAATTAGTCACTAATGTAGCATTTAATCATTTAAGTTGCTAATTTAGGGTTTTTATTTATAAATTACTTAGTTGTTAATTAATCTAGGGTTTTAGTTAGTTTAATTGGTTGTTGTTATTACATTTGTATTTGTAGATTTATTTGATTATGTTGCTAATCTAGGGTTTAATTAGTTCAAGTTGAATGTGTATATATGTATACATATATAGTGATGTATGCATTGAAAAATATATTTAATTTGTTGAAAACATGTGGTGGAGATAGAAATATTTATGTGTATGTTTTATAAAAATTTAGCGAAAACAACATTTAATTCTGTATATAACGTACGACTATACAGTTCGATTCAATGTTGAAAATATACGTATATATGATAAAATTCATATACGTACAATTCAGAGTAGTTAATTAATGCGCTAAGGCGCACAAACACGCACGGCTTGAGTTTTGGCTGTTTTTTTAGTCCTGCAACTGATCGTAAACCTGCAACTATGATTTTAAAAAAAAATTAAGTTGAAATTTCGAAATCAAAGTTGAAAAAATACACTTCAATCACGAAAAAAACCAAATCATAATATGTTACATTCATAAAGCCTTAGAGAGTTTTTTTTGGCCCCGTCTGATAAGTATTGTATATAATCGTTATGTGAATGTTTATTTTATTAACAAAACGGACATTTATATTCATCATATACAATATTTGTTGGATTTGTCCTTTGTATTGGACAAGTTACGAACACAATAACGAAATTAAATCTCGTAAAATATTTCATTTTAAGCGGTTCTCAAAATTTCGAAAGTACTTCCTTTATGTTCCCTGTGTACACGCAATTGTGTACTGTTCAGGGAACCAAAGGGAAGTGCTGCCGAAATTTCGTTGAATCGTTTAAATTGAAAAGATTTACGTGATTTAATTACGTTATTGTATTTGTAATGGAAGGTAGGATGACAAACCAGTAAATGATCAATTAATATAACATGCATTCGGTAATAAAATTGTGAATATATTTCAACATAACATGCATATATCAATTATAAGGGAATTTTGAGAATTTAGTGACGGACACAAAAATTGTTGTAAAAGTAATAAAAATTGTAAATTTTAACATTCTTTCTAATTTTATATGTACTTAGGAAAAATGGATCACGATTATTTTAATGATCAAAGCTGGATGTACCAACGAAGAGAAACTGATGGCACAATAAAGAAACAATTTATTAACGGTATCAGTGTGTTTTTTGATTTCGCGTTAAGTAATAACGGAAATGACGTCGAAATCCGTTGTCCATGTAGTAGATGCAAGTTATTGAAGCATTTGATACCACAAATGGTTAGAGTTCATTTACATCAGTATGGTTTTGTGCCGAACTATTCAGCTTGGGATCGTCATGGAGAATCATTAGCATCTACTTCTACAAAAGTTGAGGAGGTAGTGAATAATGAAATTGCTATGACGAATCTCGTAGAACAAATGGTTGAAGATGCTGCACGTTCAATGTTTCTGGTTCAGCTATTTAATGATAACAATGGTAATGATGACGATGGTAATGATGAAGAAGAACCAAATATTCAAACCAAAAAAATATATGATTTATTAGATGCAGCGAAAAAACCCACTTGGGAAGGTTGTGAAAGCGGAACTCAATTATCAGTAACTGCTGAATACATTGCGATGAAATCGAAATAGAACCTCACAGAAGCTGGATTTACAGCTGTTGTACAAGTTGCGAAGCGGCATATGCCTCCTAATAATTTGATGTGTGAAAATCATTATGAAGTTAAAAAAATGATGTCGGTCTTTGGTTTACCGTATCAAAAAATAGATACATGTGTAAAGGGTTGCATGCTATTTCGGAAGGAAGATATCAACCTTAAGAATTGTAGAATATGTAATCAGGAAAGATTCAAACCTAGAAAGAAAAAGGGAAAGGAAGTCCCGTATAAACGTATGCATTATTTACCTATTATTCCTATACTTCAAAAGTTATATGCATCTTCTGTAACCGCGCAATATATTAGATGGCACAGTGTGAGAGCTCGTGAAGAAAGTACGTTAACACACCCGTCCGATGGAGAAGCATGGAAGCATTTTGACCAAAAATATCCCAATTTTGCATCTGAGAGTCGTAATGTTAGACTTGGTTTATGTACGGATGGGTTTTCACCATTTTCTCAATTTGGTTTTAAATATTCTTCCTGGCCTATAATTGTAACACCTTAAAATTTACCTCCGTGGATGTGTATGAAAACGCCTTATATGTTTCTCATAATTGTCGTCCCTGGTCCTGATGATCCAACACAAGGAATCGATGTGTATTTACAACCGTTGATTGAAGAATTAAAAAAATTGTGGTATGAAGGGGTAGAAACATATGATATTTCACAAAAAAAAAAAAAAAAAAAAAAAAAAAAAATTATGCGTGCTTCTCTGTTGTGGACAATTAGCGATTTTTCGGGTTATGCAATTCTTTCAAGTTGGAGTACGGCTGGTCGTCTAGCTTGTCCGTACTGCATGCAAGAAATAAGAGAATTTTCTTTGTCTATCGGAAAGAAAATTTCATGATTTGACTGTCACAGGTGTTTCCTTAAAATTAATCATCCTTTTAGAAGAGATAAGAAAATTTTACAGTCAGTAGGCATGAAACTTTACGACCACCTAAAGTATGGACAAGTGAACAAATTTTTGAACTTGTAAAAGATCTTCCCAAGATTCATGAAATCGGAGTACATGAATAAATTCAAGGTAAATCAATGACTCATAATTGGTGGAAACAAAGCATATTTTGGGAGTTGTCTTATTGGAAAGATCTTCTGATTCGTCAAAATATTGATGTGATGCATAATGAGAAAAACGTTTTTGATAATGTAATCAATACAATTTTGAATATCAAAGGGAAGACGAAAGAAGATTTGAAATCAAGACGCGATATTGAAGTAATATGTAATCGTCCGGAGCTTCATATAAAGCCAAATGACACCAAAAAACAGAAAGCGTTCTATGAATTTGACAATAATCAATTTTTTTTTTTTTTTTAAAATGGATGGAAGGATTAAGATTCTCAGATGGTATATCTTCCAATCTTCGTAGATGCTTCGACTATAAAAGCAGCAAACTTAGCGGGATGAAAAGTCACGTCTGTCATGTTATGTGGAAAATTTATTGCCCGCCGCTTTCAAAGAACTATTGCCCGTAAAAGTTTGGACTATTGTAACGGAGCTTATTTTGTTCTATAAAGAGCTTTGTTCTACTACATTAAACCTTGATCGTCTACGTAAACTAGAGGAAGAAATCCCTATATTACTCTGCAAATTGAAAAAAATATTTCCTCCAGGTTTTTTCAATGTTATGGAGCATTTACCGATTCATCTTCCGTTAGAACCACGCCTTCGAGGGCCTGTGCAATATGGATGGATGTATCCATTTGAAAGGTATATTAATTTTTAGTTAATTTAAATTTTGGTTAATGAAACGTGTAATAAAAATAAATTGCATTAATTATAAATAGGTATTTAAATCATCTAAAGAAGAAACTGAGGCAGAAAGCTCGAGTTGAAGGTTCTATTTGCAAATCATATATTGAAGAAGAAGCTTCATTTTTTCTCTCTCTTTATTTTAGTGATCATGTGAACATATCATTTGCAAGTACTGTGTGTAATGACTAAGGCATTGATCAAGATGATTATCCAGCGACTTTATCAATTTTTAAAAAACATGGACGGCTTTCTTGTAGATGTGTGGAAGAATGACTGAATGATAAAAATTATAATGCAGCACACACATATATTCTTCTCAATTGCACTGAAGTTGCACCGTTCGTTAGGTAATGAACTTATACATCTATGTATCCATGTACTAAATGTTTAATCATAAATGTAACATTTGTCCTATAATTGCAGCATTTATGAATCACAGTATCCAAACGGCGATATCAACAAATAATTCACTAGTTGGTTTACTAATTATGTTTTTTATCCAACAAATTATGTTGTGGACGAAGGATTGAAACATTTGGAAATAGGACCAAAAAGAAATGTCAGGACATATCCAATATTCTTTGTTAATGGATATAAATTTAATACTAAAGAATATGGTACTGAAAAATTAACATATAATAGCGGTGTATTTGTGAAAGGTAGTGATGATCCAAACGACCATATACATGATTTTTATGGCGTGCTAAACCAGATTCTGCAATTGACATATTTCACACGACCCGCGGAAGAAGTATTTTTGTTTAAGTGCAACTGGTTCAGCAACGTTTCTGGTTCTGAAATAAACGTGCACCAAAAATATAATCTTATTGAAATGAGACATACTTCCCGTTATTATAAGTACGATCCTTTTGTACTTTCCAAACAAGCTCTTCAAATTTATTATGCTCCTTATCCATCTACGAGAAGAGATAAAATAGATTGGTGGGCTGTTTTCAAAACAAAGGCAAGGTTTACTTTTGACGGACGCAATATTATCGACGACAAAGCTTATCAAGCAGATGTCGACGAAAATCCAGAAGTAGTAATAACCGATGATCAAACAGATTTTAGACCTCCAAACTATGAATTAAACACATTAATTGACGTATTTGAGACTACAAATGAACCAAATATGGAGTAGGAAATGGAGTCAGAATCTGAAAGTGATGAGGACGACTAACCAATATTCCTCATTTTAAAAAGGTAATTTTATGTTTGTTTTTAGTAAAAATTAGTGTCATATCCCTATTATGTTTCAAAATTAGCTCACATCGGATCATAAACTTATTGTAAATTTGGGCTTTGTTTTCATTTTTACGTGTTATTCATAATATTTGCATACATGTACGCAAATATTCTGAATGAATATTTGCATACATGTATGCAAATATTTTGAATTTTTGCATACATGTAGGCAACTATTCTGATGAATTTTTGCATACATGTATGCAAATTTCTGAACGAATATTTGCATACATATATGCAAATATTCAAAATATTTGCATACATGTATGCAACTATTCTGAAAAATATTTGCATGTATGTACGCAAATATTCTAAATTTTTGCATACATGTGTGCAAATATTCTGAACGAATATTTGCATACATGTATGCAAATATTCAAAATATTTGCATACATATAAAATCATAATATTTCCTACTCATGTTATCTCATACCTTGTTTTTGCATTGCTCTTTCATGTTTATGCTATATATGTTATGTTGTTATCTGTAACAGGTGATGTCACAAGGTGGTGATGAGGGTGGTCCGTCGGATTTTTCTCGTCCTGTGGTCTGGCTTTAGCCAAAAGCCAGTAGAGGGTAAATAATAAGTTTTTAGTATAAATTTAATTCAAGTACAATAAATTATATAAATTTTTGTTCGAGTAGACATAATTTTTTTTCCCGTTTATCACAGGGGGTTTGAGTTGGAGCCGTCCAACACAGTCTTGAAGATATCTAGACGTGCATATCAGGCTCACACAACTGCATGTTGGCCCACATGGACGTTGGTACCCGACATTGTGAAGGAGACTATATGGCAGGATTTTCTGGTATGTGTGATATAACATTTATTATGTTAAGTACTCATGCTCTTATTTGATAAGTTCATATATGTGTGCTATTTTTTTAAAAAAATGTAGGGTTCAGTGGATCTGCAGGAGACAGATTTGGATGTCGTCAAGCGCCATTGGAATTCTAAAGTGGCAAAAAATTACAGAGAGACAATGAACAATTTGAAATTAGTTGGAAAAAACCGAATTGGATAGGCGAATCAGTGTGGGATGAGTTGCTTGCTTATTGGAACAATAATGAGGATATCTGGTAAATTTACTGCATATTTAATTTAAATTATTGTATTCATTTAATATGTGATTTGGAATAATACATTTTTAAAAACAAATTAAATGTATAGGCCTCGTCTAAGAGAAATGCAGCCAACAGGAGCAAGAATCCTGTTATGCATCGAGGTGGGTCGAAGTCGTTTCAGCACCATCAAGAGGATCTGGTATATTTAGTAATTGCATCGTTTAAATTTAATAGTTGATTTAACTTTAAGTTTTAATTTACAAACACACACATATATGTATATGCATGCTTATTTCAGGAGAAAGCGCGTAAGACTCATGTGTCGTACTGGGATGTTTTCGAGCATACTCATGCACTGAGTCAGACTGATGACACAGGCTCAGTTTCGTACAGTTGGGACCATGATGATAAGGCGCGTGAGCGATATGTAAGTATAGAATAATTAAGTTATAGGTATAATTTAATTAAGATAGTGTTATCTAATTTCATTTGTTTTATGTTTAACAGGAGAAATTTCAAGCACATAAGGCGCAATTACTGGAATCTACTGGGAGGACTGAGTTGACCAACGATGATGAGGACATGATATTTGATGCTGTTATGGATAAGCTCACCCGGAACAGACGATACGGTTATGGAAATCTAGAGGTAGTACTCAAATTATTTTACATCACACATGTAGAACAATTATCTATCAACTCATTTTACATCACTAATACAAAAAATATTGGTGAGGTTAAGAGTATACCTTGAGGGTAATCATGTAATTTAATTATATAATTTATTTATGTTCGAAATGTTCATAGTTTTGCTTCTTTCAATTTCGAAGTTATCCAATACTAATTGTCTTTGTAAAATATCAACTGCTTCAAACAAATTTATATACAAATATCATTATATGATGGGACTAAAGTGCAAAACTATGAACATTGTGCGCTTTAATTTTTGGAATAACTAAAAAACAATCCCCATTACTTAATATATTCATACAAAAATAATATGGTTATTAGTAAAATTCAAATTAAAATAATCAGTTACTTTTATACAAAGTACTTTCGAATACATTTAAAAATACATTGGAATGACATCTTATTAATGATAAAATAAGATCATTTAGTATAAGTAAAACAAAGAAAACAATGTTGTTAATAAAAAAATTATGATATGACTAATTATACATGTACTTGTAAATGATACAGGTTAGATCATCTCAGGAGGCGTATCAGAGGGCTCAGGACAAGGAAGTAATCAAACAGCTAAAAGCATTGCGGAGCTTCGTGAGCGTGAGGATCGGCGTGACCAGCAGATGGAGTTGCTTATTCAAAAGATAGCGGAGTTCATTGCCCAGTACGGTACGCCACCTTCATCTTCCGATGGAGAGACTTGATCACGTTAGCGTTTGGCCATGGTTGTGTTTGTGTTTTGAGAGTTTGTGAGGCTTGCTTACATGTTTGTTATATATATTGATGGTTTGGACCTGTTATGATGTTTTGGTGATGGTATGGTGTGTTGGTTATGATGTTTGGACATGCTTGTGTTGTTTTGGCTACGTTTGGACATGGGTTATGATGTTTTGGTGACGTATATGTAAATATTGGTTAGTTAATGTGTTTTGTGTTTGATTTTTATTTTTTATTTGATTGGGTGTATATATGGCTCAAATTTTGAGTTATATGCTCGGATTGGAGCAGTTACGATGGTTGTGTGTGTAGTGTGTGGCTTGAAGAGGCAAGTCTGAAATCTGAAAAAAAAAACAAAAAAAACACCCAGATTTCCAACGGCGAACAACGAATTACTGGTCATTGTATATCAACGGTTTTCAACGGCGATAAACGTCTATTTTGCAACGGTTTCCATCCTTCTCCAACATCCTTTTGATCAGAAATATGGGACACGTGGCCATATCTACCAGTTGGAAGCCGTTGGAAAATGGACGTTGTTTGCATTGCTAGTCGTTGGAAACCGTTGATCTATATACCAACAGGTTGACCAACGGCCTCCAACAGCATTTCCAACGCCCCCTGGCCGTTGGAAACTACTATTTCTCTTGTAGTGAGTGGGTCCATCCAAAATTTGTGTTTGTGGTGCACTTTCTGACCGACCTTCCTTCGGTTTGTTTAGCATTTCTGATTTGTTTTAGCTTTCGGTAATGATTACTACAATCTACTCCAACATAAAATACATTATGTCCTTAATCTTAAACTTTAAGTATCAAAACTGTTTAACGGTTCATTGCAATGTTTGACGGAGTTTATGACTATTTTAAATTCAGGAAATGTTATAGATTTTGAACATTAATATTTAATAAACGGTCAGTCATGTTACAAATGTTATTGGATATAAGTTAAAGCACTTGAAAGAAAACATTAGATATAATAGCAATATAACAATTATGAAAAGAAAACGTACATAAAATGTTGTTACTTGTTATGTAGCTTAACAACAACTAGAAATTGCATTTCACCTAATCGTGAACTTGTGCCATATATGTATTCTAGCGAAATCCGTCGAGGCAAACGTAATTAAAATTTTCATGTATTGCTATGTATCCTATTCACGTGAAGAAGTCAACACAAACACTAATAATTTTCCAAATCAAACTTATTGAATAAATTATAAGTGTTATAAATTAAAACTAAAATTTAATCCCTAAATTTATATAATGGCATCAAATTTAAGGAAATTTTGATTCACGTCCCTCTTAGATAAAACTAGGCCAAAATCACCCCCATTTAAACATTATAATTTACATCCTTATTAATAAATAACTGAACAAAATAAATCACAAACTCTACCCGTTTTATCTCTCATTCGATCAAACAAAAATATTGCATTTGCGGACAACCAATCGAAGTACATATCCAATTTGGAAATTAGGTTCTCTAATTTCGATAGATATAATCAAATGAAGATAAACTCGATGATTACACTTAAATCGACTGTTAGCCTTTTCCTTTGGAAAAACAAATAATACATACAAATCAATGAGTTCTGTCATATTCTAAAATAGCGACGAACGACAAATATTATGAACAACAGGCATCGACTCTGTGCAGTTTATGCCCTCTACTACTCCGCAATAACCCTATTATATCCCGTAGCGTATTACCAACGCTAGGCTTTTACCAAATAGCCTTTGATATAGCCTCTCCGCTTTAAGCCCCGTTATATTCCGCTATTCTCGATATATCTATATTATGCTATTTCCGCTATATCTTTGATGAAAGAAATAAATTGAAAAATGACATCTATGCATTACAAAGATTATGAAGTTAGGTTTGTCATTGAATTTTTTAATATATATTTTTAGAAACAAAAATAATATATATTATATAAAATTTAATTAAGTTTAATAGCAATTTACGTTTATTCACAGATATTTGCACATGTTTTTGTTTAAAATTAAGAATGTACTAATTATAGTTAAACTGAGTGCTAGTTTTTCATTTAGTTATCGTTTTTACATTCGTAAAAATAGTATAAACGAGTTACATGTGATATTTTAGACTCATCCGCTATATCATGTTATTTCCTCATTTTTTTTCCCCAATATGACTTTTTGGACCTCCGCTGCATTGGATTCGCTAAGCGGTTTAACTGCACAACATCAGCTCAAGGTAAAAAACCATAAAATCTTGCATAACAGGTAATTTGAGTATTCATTTTACTGTATTTACACTGTAAGGGAATTTAGGACAAATGTTTGACATGAATTATTTCAATGCTATATAGAATGGAATTGTAGATTCAAGAACAATGAAATAAATAGTGACAAATGCAAATATATTCTAATGATTAATATTTATTATAAGTTATTGTCGATGATATATAACTAACAAATGTTTGTCATGATATTTACTTGTAGATATTTACCAAAGCATTCCATAAAAAAATAGTTATTTTCGTTATAACTTTTTATTAGTATACTGAAGTTATCAAAAGTATCATATAAAAGAAAATTGATGCAAACCTAAAAAGGAAAATTTCTACTATAAATGACATTGTACTTGATGTGAACAAAAGAAAACAAGAAAAGAAAAAAACACATGTATTAGTAAGAAAACACTTTATTGTAACCACATTTGGCTTATTTTCTAACTTAACATGAAACATCAATCTGAATACTAGTCATTGAAAAAATTAGAAAAACGAAGATGCAAAAAGATAGGCGCAATCAATGATTGCGAATAACAAATAATGTTATAAATACAAGTATATACATAAATCCAGACAGGCATGCATTTAATCACAACGTATATGCGCTTACACTACAAAGGAAGCAGTGAATTCTGATGGCAAAATGCCGTCGGTAGCCGTCATAAAACCAATCTCCTTTAGCAATGATTTCCAATAGAGGCAACAACTTTTTTTCCGATAGTTTTCTACCTTTAAAAGCGACTGTCTCCAACGACTTAGCTTCGAGAAGGGGCATTGGAAAATTTTGATCGACAGGTTATCGCTAGCCATCAATAACCATAAGAAATACTGGTAATTTTCTTATATGTTGCATCATCCTACATCTTCTATAGCAATCTAGAATTTTTGACAATAATTGAATTAGTTATTTAATTAAATTCTAAAAATTGAATTTTCACAAATGATGGGATTTGACCATAAAACTTACACCTTGTGTTCATGACGGAATATCGGCTAACTTTCATATTGTAACTTCGCGAACAGGATCCGTATGAATAAGCTATGGACGAAATATGAAAATGGACAGAAAATAAATAACATAGAATAAAATATATAAAGTGTAATAAATACCATGTCCCCTGCAACTGTCAGTTCGACCCAGGCGGTCTAATGCTGGATCAACCCTTAGTCAATTCTGATAGTGGCGGTTAGGGTTTTATGTTTTATAAATTATATATCGACGGAAGGATTTTTCTGAAATTCAATCTAACGTTTTAGGATCATTCCTGCGCCTATAAATATGTGACTAAACCTCCATTCTTTTCTCATAATTTCTGAAGGCAGCAGTGAAACTCTGTCATTCCTAATCTCCCAGCCTCTTCTAAAATTCAAAATATAAACCTATACAAAACTAATTAATAAGAATTGGAGAGTTTGAATTTAGATTTATGCGAAATATGAACCTCATCCATTAGTATGAATTCGTCGACGTAGAAGTGGAACTCTTGCAGGCTTTCGGCTTCATTTATCGTGGGATCTTTCAAGAAAAGGTTGTTTTCCTAAAGCCTTTCGTGAGCAGCTTGTTAGCCTGCTTTGTAACCAGGCCACATAGAATATAGGTACCGCTGATTGAGTCAGAGAAATGGTGCACATGATCACATTTTCATCGCCAGATATCCCGGTTCGTGAACCCGGTTCGTGAACCCAGCTCGTGACCCCCGGCTCGTGACCCCGATTCATGACACTGGCTCGTGACCTCCAGTTCGTGATAACGGCTCGCTCCTTATCGGATCGTGACCCCTTCATGATAACGGCTCGCTCCTTATCGGATCGAGACCCCTTCATGAGGGCGGTTCGTGACGCCCTCCTAAGGGTGGTTCGTGACACTTTTCTGAGGGCGATTCGTGACCCCTGGGACCATGACCCGACCTGACCATCACCACAAGATCCTCACCTCAGCTCACCATCCCGGCTCACGAACCGCGACCAAGACCTACTGCTGCACATGTAGATCTTGACCTATTATCGAGGCTATGACTGCTCCTAATTTTCCGGATCGGGCTCCACGTGCCCTACCACGACCTGGTCTCCACATCATCTCTCCTACAGCTATAAATACCCCACTACATAGCAAATTAAAGGGACTTTTGGCATCCCAACATCCATGGCTGCCATGACTAACACTTCTCCATAGATAATTACCATCTTATTCAATGAAATTCAATGGATTCGGAGAGAATTATTCATTGAATTCAAGTGATTGAGAGACAATATTCCTTGTAATTGTAATCTATGAATGAAATGAGAAAAATATGAAGCGGGCGTAGGCTCGTTAACGCCAAACTACTATAAATTTGGTGTATTTGTTGCATTTTATTTCATTTCTACTTATAATTCTCTGCAATTCAAGACAATGTGGGTGTTAGGACCATTTTTTGGTCTAACACAACTATTAATTAAGCTTTGTCATTCATCCCCTTTCGCCTTATAGCTTCATTATCAATTATTTTCAAGTACTGCCCTAAGGTCTCCCTTGGCTATTTCTTAATGTTGGCAACCATTGGGTAGTAAACGGTAGGATCCTTTCAAGCACAAAATTGGGTAGGAAATTCGTTTAAATATTGTCTCAAGAACAGATGGTCTTTTAACGATATTGTTAATACAATTTGGAGGCGGTGCCTTGAAGAGTCAGGGGGAACAATCTACAGCGGACTGCCTCGAAAGAATTACACAAGTCCATCTGGTTGTAGAAGGCCATCAGGTGATCGTAGGGATTTGTAATTCTTTGATACTTGATTGTCGGAATCTTCACTTGCGATGGGAGAATAGAAAACATGATCTCTTCAGTGAATGGAGTATTCATTATCATTTACATGAGCATCGACGATTCTCTTCCCTTTTGAAATGGAATGAGTCTTTTATAACTTTCGCTATCAATTCTTTAATGTAAGCATCTTCGTCAGGATAATTCACCCTATAGGGTCTGTACCCTTCGGTGGTGGAGCTTCTCGATTGCTTCCATAACGGATGCACCGGTTGTTACCAATAACCGATGTAACAAAGTAACTAGTATTAAGCCGAAAGCCTTTCGTTTTCATCGGTTATTGCTAACAACCGATGCAAAATTACAGTTGTTGCATCGGTTTTGAAACCGATGCAATTTTTTTTACCTTATTACATCGACTGCATATGTATCGGTTGATGAACTGATGCAACAACGGGGTAAACAACCGATGCAACTGACTTGTTTTGCAGTAGTGCGTTCCTATTCTTCGGCTTTTTAAGCTTGAGTTCGAAAGGCTCATTTTTGCTTTCGCTTTCCGATTGAGTAGTCTTGGACCCTTTTCTGTTAGATTCCACCACATAGTTTACTGTTGTTTTCGCATTTTGGAGACTTCTATTTCTAGCGGACTTCTGAGAAAGCACTTCATTCAGCAATGTCTTTAATTCAGCAACTTCATTTCTCATATTTTAATTTCTTCAGCATTTGATTCTATAACGGAAGACTCTCGTTGTAAAGTATCAGCTTGGTTGAAGGATGACATTATATCCTCCTCTCGCCGAGAAATCTCGGCCACGTCTTCATTGATTGTGTCTAATCCTTTTAATTTGGTTTTCTCTTTATCGTTCCTAGATTCACTCAAATTCGAAAAAATATTTTGTATTAGTTGAAGGATCAGAGGTTTCTCCCTTCTTCCAGCGTAAAAATATTAGTTATAAAAATGATTAACACCTTGAAGTAGTTTACGATAGGTAAATTCCAAAAGCAAAGGCTTCCCTATTAGTTTAGCCGACTGAAAGGGTAATAAATTCTAGCTTTTAATGCCTTTATTTAATGTAGACAAACATATATGACTTTTGGACCATAAACTACTGAAGGAATATTAAGCTAAGGTTTCGTATGTCCAATTTAACTGAAACAACAAAATATTCCGATTGTTGGTTCCTTTCGTGAGATTATCGACCCTACTGGGTTGGCTTTGTTTTAGAACTCAGTAAAATAAGAATCTGGTATCGTGAAACCTAGTAGAGAGGAAACATGCTCCTTCAGCGGTAATCGTTCTTTTTTTTTCTTTTGGATAAGCATTATTGCTTTTATGCCATCCCTTCTCGTATGCTTTGCAACATGGTTTCGATTAACAATAAGAAGTTGGAAGTTAGATTCATATGTGATTGATTGTTCAATAGGTTAATAGCAAAAAATGATCATACCTCGTTCTCTTAATATGGAACTCCATTAGTTAAGCTCCTCAATTCTCCTTTGTTCATTATGAGTTGCCAAATAAGATTACAAAACTAAGAGAAAACCCAAATTTCGATTTAGAAATTAGGGTTACACTCTGTTAACTCTATGATTATAATTTTTGGGATGAATTGATTGTTCTGATTCTAGGCCCCTAGGGTCTATTTATAAATGCGCACAGGTTGGCCCCCTTTCGTTTGCAAGGCTTCGTACATGTGCTTTTCTAAAGGCTACTTTAAGAGATTTGCAAAAGGAGACTGTTACTTGTTGTTTCTCCGGAGTATATCTTCTAGGATGCGAGTTTTGATTTGTTGCGGAAGGCACATGTCCATGCCAGCTCTCGGCTTGTCCTAACAACCTATATTTGTGCGGATGGTCTTTTAGCACGATGATCATCCCATCTGGTCTATGATTTTTTTTTTCTTTGTGAACTTCTTCCGAAACAACCTTTCCGGTTTTTTTTGAAATCATCACTTTGCTGTTTGGATTCAAAATATGCTTCCGTGAAGGACGTGCCCTCTAGCATTACCTAAGGGGATTTTATTTACCGCGCAGAAAGCCTATTGCCTTGCTTGATGATAGTAGTGCTTTTGGTGGTCTGTACGCGACTTTTGCTGTCGCTTTGAACCTTTACTTTGGATAACCTTACAGGGCGCTTGACATTTCCCTTCTTCTCCCGGATACCTCTCCTTCTTTCTTAGCTTTCTTTCACCATGTTCTCCTAAAGGGAGTGAATTCTGGTTTACAGGTTCAAGTTCCATTAATCTAAAATATGCACTATGTATTATACAATTTTTGTTGAACTATAGCCCACAGGTCTGCAACATGGTAAGGACTTAGTTTTCTTCTACAGTATAATATAACTAACCGTGTATATGTAACGTGGTCCGACGGTTAAATAATTTTGCTTCTCATCTTATTATAATTAATTCTATCTTAAGTACACATTCATACGGCAAAAACTATACTTCAAAAGATTTGAATCATAACATATCACTTGAAGTTATGATATATAAAGCTTACGGCTGCTTCATGATGGAGCACCATATTAGCGTCAAATCACTTGAGGTTGATTCTTTTTTTTTTTTTTAAAGCAAGGAGCGATGCTCTTGAACAATAGCCAAACGAGTTAAGTTAATGAGCAAACTTGTCTTTATGGCCGTTTTAGGTGAGATGCATGTGAAGAAAAGCCTACAAGATTTTACCTTCTAATAATCCTTGCTTGGTACTTCACAAAAATACGCTAACTAAATTAATGAACCATTGCCCCAAGCAATTGGATGTTTAACCACTCATTTAGTGAGTCGACAATGCATGTTTGACCTTTCAAACTTTGCTGCAGCATTACTGGATGCTAACTGGGTCAAGCTATTGGAAATGCATTCAATTATTCTAAGTATACAACGAATAAAATTCAAACACACCCGCCCGTACTAAAAGAATCCGGAAGAATCAGCAGTGATTTTCAGAAGCTCATCCAGATACTCAACGCCCAAATCTTCCAACTCCACAACGTTAGCACTTTCAACTTTTCTTACTTTTACTGTACTGGCTCCTTTTTTAACCTCCGAAGAGGACTTCCTCCTCATGGAATGCTGCTTCTTCAAGGCCATGGCAGGGGAGCCATCTTCACACTTCAAAACTCCACGCAAACTGTCCTTCACTTCATCCACAGGAAAGTTCAAAACAGCCAGATCGCCTCTCATTGCGAAAGCAGCTTGGTCGTAAGCCAAAGCAGCAGCTTCGGCATCGTCGAAGGTTCCTAACCAAACTCTGGCTCCTTTTCTGGTGGAGTCGCGAATCTCGGCTGCGTACTTTCCCCATGGACGCCTGCGTACACCTCTGTAGGTTTTGTGATCTTGTCCGGGTTTGGGTTTGGTGTTGGATTCGACTTCGGATCTTTTGCTGGGTTTGATGATGGCGGTGGTTGTATCAGCTGCAGTGGTGCTGGTGCTGGTGAGTTGGGTAAGCATGGAGAAGAGGAGCATGTCTTCGGGGTCGTCTGTGTTGAATATAAGGCCTTCCCATGAACATGTCGTTGAGGATGAGTCGGAAGTGAGTTGGTCTTGGTTGTAGTTTCCGGGGGTGGTTAGTTCAGACATTAATTACTTATTTTTTTCTGAGGTAGGACAAGTTAGTTTCTAGTATATTTTCTATTTGAGGTATGTGACGAGGGGAGCGGTTGGGTTTTTATGCTAAATTAAGTCTCTTCAAAGAAAGAGCTCGAGATTTAATAGGCTAAATCTATTTGCCCCACTTATTGCCTTTCTAACCTCCCTCGTTGTAAATAAAAATTATTACATTCCATTTTCAGCTTTTCCCACCCCAAAAGATACCGAAATTACCATTTATTCATTTATTTTCACGAACAAATACATTTACAATAACAATGCAAATTTGTAATCCATATTTATTTATTTACTTTCATACTTTATGCACTCTACAAAAAAGTTATACTTCTGCTCAATTTTAAAAATAATTGAACGACATATTATACTAAAACTCCTAAAATCAAACAACGTTAAGTGAAAAAATGATGTAAAAAATAAAAAGTACAAATTTGAAATAAACACCGTTTTCTTAAAAAAAAAAAAAAAAACACATTATCTTTCTTCGAAACCATTTGTGTTTTCAAAATATATTAATATCGTTGTAATTTTTAATAAGATAACTTGAAAATTATACAAGGGTAAATTTGTCATTTTATTTTGTTAGCTTTCAATGGGGTGGGAAAGGCAACAATTGGGGTGACAATAGAATTAGCCGATTTAATATCCGTTGTGAACGGGATACCTTGCCTTTTGACATTAGTTTCAGCTGGCTGTTACAGTTGAACCGCTCAACCGTCAAACTGTACTAGTCGATTACACGGTTACCATCTACTACGGTAACTGTGGCGGTAACGATTGTGAATTTTGATAACCACAATAAAACATACCAACCGCACATGATAACTTTGTAGTATTCATTAAAAAATATATGTTTTTTTAATAACTTAACTAAAGAAATAACATATGTATAAATTATTTGCGTTTTTATTTATAGGCAACATGCACATGGATGATTTGTTTCATAGATAAACAAGCTATTTCTTAAGAAAAATGTTAGAACTTAAACTATTTATGGACAACAAAGTAAATTTACGGTAATAGCTGCAATAACAGTTAGACGGTTACGATAACGGTTGTACAATTTGCTAATCATCAATAATTGTTGCGGTTGCGGTTGACGGTAAAATTGACAGTTGCTATAACCGTAACACCTCTACGTTTACCATTTGTTTTTTCAGACAGTAAACTTATAGTCGTCCTTGCTCGATTGAAAGGACATACGTATATTTTAGAATGCCAATTTCATACACTAACTTAATTTTTATAATTTTACATAGAGGAACGTCCAAAGACATCCAAAAAATGGAGCATCCATTTAACTCTTTTATTTCCACTATCTATTCATAGTAAAAATAAGTTAGTTGATGAAGAAAGAGTTAGTGGAAGGAAAGATAAACGAGAATATACGATAGAAATCAGGCACGCTAAAGGGATGTTGCACTGTTTAGGGTGCTACTGATGTCATCTTTTTTATGTATTCTTATTTTTTTTAGTTATATTGAACTAGAAGCTCTATTTCTAATTTACTTTTTAAAAATTTTAGTTATTTATTTTGGATCATGACTACCATTAGAGCAACTCCAACAGTTTAAACAGTTGCTCTATTCCGCTTCCGAATCCCAAATTTGTGGTTTACATCCTCCAGTAATGAATCTTTTCCTGAATATTCACGTAAAAATTCAAATGTCAATTCAGATGTCTGAATTGGTCTCGTCCGTTGATTGAGTTGACGCACTTGGCTAGGGCACTGACTAAATCGTCACTTTAATTAAGACGTTGATTTATTTAGCATCCTTACTAAGGGCACTAATCAAATCAACGATATAAGCCTAACAACTCCAAGGTCTGCTCCTCCCTCTCCCTAACGGCTCTATTTACTCCCATAAAATATCATCCTATACACTTCAAAAGCACACCACAACTTCTCTTCTACTTCCAGATAACCATAGCGTAACACAAAACTGAACAACAACAACTTCACCATTTGAAGTTTTTGTTTTTTTGAACTTGACGATTGTGTAGAGCGGATCTACACCTCTGATTAGTTATATATAATAGATATAAAGTTAAAAGCGATCGAAAAGCCTGATCACTGGCCAGAAGACAACAAAATATGCATGCAACTTGCATGCAACGATAGTACGTAGCGCCTAGCGCAAATATACAAGTACAATACAAAACTAATCAACCTCCACACAAACAAAACAACATCATGAGCCATACTGAACAAATGCACAAGGCGTTTAACACCCACTAACCAAAAAACCAGTGATAGTTTAAGGGAACTATGTAAGTAGCTGGAGTAAGAAGACGTTACCATGGACGAGGGAGCTGACGACGCTGATGTAAGCCATCGGTCTGAACGCTGCCAACCGTTTCATCCCAGATATGCGAGGTATCCATGGTGACTGGCAGGAAAGGCTGGAACTGGGTACCTGTCCAGAGATGGTGGAAGTAAGCGACTTTGCTGGATAATCCTGAGAGACTAGTGTAGTGACCGTTAAAACTTTTGCTATTTCGTTCACGCCAGATGGTCCAAGTGTAAGAAGCAAAGAGGGTGTCAAGCATTGGGGAAGGAGGGGAGTACTGCCAGTACTCGAAGTGATGGGGATGGGGTGTGAGGTGAGACAGAATGTGGGTGGACATCAAGACCCAGATGTAGAAGTTGATGTCACAATCGTAGAAAAGGTGGGTGATGGTTTCGTTGTCCAGATGACTCATGGCGCATGATGGAGGCACAAAGATACCTTTATGGATCATACGATCCTTAGTGTTGACTCTACCATGTGCCAAGCTACAAAGGAAAAAATGAACTCTAGGAGGGGCCTTGATTTTCCAGATTCTAGGGAAGGAGAAGAGTTTTCCAGAATCAGTAATATAGCGATAGCAGGACTTGATGGAGAACAAGCGTGAATTGTTTATGGGCCAGAAGACAGAGTCTGGAGAGGATGAAAGCACTGTAGAATGGATAACTAGAAGGAGTTCTTGGAGCTCCCGTAGGATGTGGGGATGGAAGTAGGTATTCGGAATAAGGGCCATAGCACCTCGTTGGACAGCCTCATGAACATAAATGGAAGGGTTAGGGCAGATGGAGAAAAGAGCAGGAAAGAAGTGAGATAGCTGATAGCAGTAATGCCAGGAGTCGAGCCAAAGGCTGCAGTTAAGGCTATTTCCAGCAGAGATAGCGAAGAGGTATTTAATGCGAGGAAGAGAACTGAGAACACCACTCCAAAACGGCGAAGGGCAGCTAAGGGGATGAGAGTGAAGGATGGTTAAGGGTTGATTGTTATAGTAGAAGGAGAGGACGAAAGTTTTCCAACTAAAATCGCCTGCGTTAAGGCATCTCCATATCCATTTGGCAAGAAGAGCATGGTTTAGGTGACGGATACCCAAGATTTATAGCCCCCAGCATTGTCGCTTAAGCAACCCGTCTTCTAGTTTACAGGCGGTTTGATGGGACCGCCATTCCAGAGGAAGGATCTTCGTGCCTGGTCAATGTGGTTGACGACCCAACAAGGGGCTCTGTGGATGGAAAGCCAATAAAGGGGAAGAGCTGATAAAACTGTTTTCACCAAAACCAGTCTGCCAGCAATAGTGAGGGGCGGGGCTTTCCTATGGGCAAGTCTGAGATTGATCTTAGAGGTCAGAGACGTCCAGTCGCTACGGCGTAGCTTCGTGGGCCTGATAGGAACACCTATGTAGGACAGCGGGAATTGCTAAATTTTGCAGTTGAGCATGCTGGCAACAGAGGGACCAAGGTGCGTAGAGTCTCCCAACATAATGACCGAACTTTTGGCAAAACTGATAGAGAGGCCAGAGATCAGCTCAAAGAGTTATAGGATAAGCTTTAGGCAGTGGAGGCTTTACGGAGTAGGTGTAGAGAAGAGGATGGTATCATCAACGAATTGAATGTTGGCACAAGTGGTGCTAGGGGAGCAGCATTGTTGGTTGCGAGGAGGTTATTGTGGAGTGCCAACGTAACCAACTAGTTGAACAAGTCAGCAACAATGATGAAAAGAAGTGGGGACAAAGGGTCTTCCTGCCGTAATCCTCTCCTGAATTTAATATGCCCACCGTCCATACCATTGGTATGGACAAAGGGCATGTTGGAGTTGAAGATGGCTTCAGTCCAACGAGACCAATGTTAAGGGAAGCCCTGGCCGATAGGATTTAGAGAATAAAGCCCCGGCTGACTGTATCAAATGCCTTGTGGAAATCGAGTTTGAGGAGAAAGCTATTGGTCTTGCTATGGTGACAGTAGGAGATGAGTTCCTGGACCGAGAAGACACAGTCATGAACATTTCTTCCTACGACGAAGGCAGACTGCTCCGGACTGATCAGGGATGGGATGAAAGTTTGGACGCGGTTGGATATAACCCTGGTGATGAGCTTAAAGGAGCAGTTGAGTAGTCTGATCGGTCTAAAGGTGTTGGGGTGAGTTGTTCCTTCATGTTTAGGGAGGAGGATAATTTTGGCATAGCTTAGGCGGTTTATGGTAAGAGGGTTTGAGTAGAAGGCGTTGAAGAGGCTAAGGATGTCAGGTTTCCCAGACAGGTAGAGTAAAAGGCAGGACCAAATCCATCAGGACTGCATGCCTTATTGACATCCATCCCCTTAAGAGTGGAAAAAAATCTCGCTCTCGGAGAAAGGGTTGTCCAGCGGAAGCGGGGATTGTGTGGGGGTAAAGAAGTGACCAGCCGATGGGTAGGGGAGAAGAAGAAGCGTGGCCTAGAATGTTCCTGAAAAATCCGGTGAAATGAGAGTTAATGGCGGAAGGGTCAGAAGTGTGGAAGTCCTCATCATCATCATGAATTTCGGTAATTAAAGATAAGCACCTTCTGCCATTAGCATATCTATGGAAGAAGTTTATCACCTTCCTTAAGCCACTTAGTTTTGGCTCCCTGCTTCCACCCTACCTCCTCCTGCCAGAGGAGCCTCTGGAGTTCATCACGAAGGCAGTGCGCCTAACGGAGTCCCTCAGGCCTAGCGGTGCAAGTTCCTCTTTGATATTAAGGTCCAGGATTTCATTTTGGATAGTAGAGATACGTCTTCTAATGGAGCTCCAAATATTGTTGGCCTATGGCTTGATAAGTCTCCAGAGACAACGGAGTTTAGAGACCAGCGTGGCAGAGGGGTCTAATTAGGAGGGGAAGCAGTGCCAAACATGATTGATGAAGTCAATAAAACCAGTCTCCTCAACCCAAAGCCTTTCAAAACAGAATCGTGGGGGGGGGGGGGGAGGGAATGGGTGGCGGCTATCCATGGTTATGAGAATGGGACAATGGTCTAAAAGAATCAAAGCCAGGCCGGGGACATTAGACAGAGGGATGTGGTCATCCCAAGAGGTATTGAACAGGAAGCGGTCTTGCTTAACAAGCATTACAACCTCTCTGATGTTTGGCCATGTGAATCTTCTATCACTAATATGGGGTTCTAAAAGCTCATAGTTGTTGATGAAATTGTCGAAGTCTACTGTTTCATGGGTTGAGGTGAGAGTTTTTCGTTCCGACGGATCTCTGGTGACATTAAAGTCGCCATCCAGAAGCCAAGGTCCATTATGAGGGGAGCCAATATCGGAACATGACTGCCAAAGTTCTCTTTTTTCATGTAAGCCAGGCGGGTCATAGACATTGGAGAAGAGGAAAATTGTGTCGAAGTGGTTGTGCTCCAGGAGAATGTGAAGAGTAGAATTGGATTTTAGATTTTGGAGGTGGGACCACCGGTTGTTGTTCCAGGTGGTAATCAGGCCTCCCCGAGAACCAACAACGTTGATGAACTCCTAGTTAGAGAAAGAGGTAGACAAGCACAAACTGATAACAGAGGGGTCCTCGAGCTCAGATTCTTGAATCAGAAGGATGTCCAGATGGAGGGGGTAGAGGATAAAGTTGACTGCAAATCTCTTGGTGGGTTACCCCAGCCCCCTAACATTCCAAGAAAGTTCATGGGAGAGAGGAGGCTATCCCAAGCTCTAAAGCTTGCATGGAGAAAGGATCTTCATGTTAGAGAGAGGAGGCTCTCCCATTTGAAGATTTTACACATTCGTCGTACTCTATGTAGATGACACAGACACCTTCCAAAGTACTACTCCAAGCTAAAAATTGGTTATTCCATGGCGTGGTGATGAGGACTACAATCTGTGTCATATCTGCCATCACATTTCAGAAGATTCGGTTACAAGCAACGGCCAAATACGTGATAAATTTAAAAAAAATAACGAATACCTTCGACATCAAGCATCTTGAAAGCACACGTACTTGTCGACGATCCAGGGTCGATTCATAAAAATAAATTGTCAAACTTCGGTTAACGAGTCGTAGATTTATAAAATAAAGAAAACTAGCTCCAATGGAATGGAAGGAGAGGAACATTCGGTATGTTTTGTATTTCATATGTTTATAAGTAAGTTGATTATAGGTTGTTTTTGAACAGAAACAAAATTTTGTTACAAGAAAAGAATGACGAACGAGAAGTTCAGGAAGCCATCACAAAAGAAAATGGGACTGGAAAACCATAATATTATTAGTTTTTGAATTGTTATGAGCTGCTTACAAGTAAACCAAAATGGAACTCCGATATTGCTAAGAGCTACTGCGATTTTCGAACATCCACAAAGGGAAAGAAACATGATTCAAAATCAACTTGCTCGTCTAGTTGGGAGAGTTGTATAAAAGATATTCTTAGTTCGAGTGAGAAAACAAATTTGATGAATTTTGGTCAAAGACCTATTGAAAAACATAGAATGATCGGCGTCAAAGATGCAAAGAGAAAGACCAAAATTGATGTTCTTGTGAACGCAAAAAACATAGATCCACATGAAATTCACGACAGAAGACATAAAGATAGAAGTTTGTAAACTCAGAAGAAAATAGACATAATGAATAGGTTCACTGTTATTGAGCAGCAAAATTTGCTAATTGAAGCATAAAAAATTGCTATTAAACAACAAAGATAGGAGCAAGCAATAGTTGACAAGTTTTGATGGGAATGGATGAATCTCAAACGCAATATTGGATGAAACTCAAAAGGCAAGTCTTTATTTTGAAGCATGCTCAAATTTAATTTATTTTATTATTAACACTGTTGTAATTATATTATTATCAATGAACTATTTGTTTGACTTAATTTGTTAGTTCTGCTATTAGCTCTTAATTTAAGTTTTATACAAGTTGTTGATTAAGTAAAATAACATCTTCAAGAAAATGACATATTCTCGCATAACATAGTACTACATCACAAATGCAATACCCCTACATACAAGTATAAATAAAATTTTACCATTGAAACTAAGAATCATCAAAGTGACTATATATAGGTTTCATAAGATTTTTTTTTCAAGCTTAATGTGTAGTTGTGTGTTCCTAAATTAAAGTTGGCAGTCGAGAGGAATGTTCAAAGCTTCATCTAGAGTACGAACATCGTCTCAGAAAAGATTTGTTGGTTGCGACAATTCTTAATACTCAAAGTTTCATTGTCCTTCATCTATATCTTTCTCGTCTTCAATTATTATGTTATGGAGAGCAATGCAAACAAGCATGACTATTGAAATTCTTTTCCTAGACCACAAACAATAAATATCACTAATCATTGCAAATCCAGATTGTAGGAGGTCAAATAATCTTTCTACACATTTTCTCTTTTTAACCTACATCACAACAAAATTTGCTTGTTTTAGCGTTATGGGATTTGGATATGTTTTAAAAACGATGCTCTATTTTGAAAAAATGTCATTACCTAACTAATAGTCATGGTTATAATTTTTTAGCCCAAGAATGAACGTTGGCGTGGTACCTGACCCTGAGATGGATCATTAAACAGATATGATCTTTCAATAACATTTAGGTCGTTACTAGAAAAGTGAAATCCAAAGAAAGCACGTTAAATCCACAGATCGTATAAAGTTATGACTTCCAAGATGATAGTAAGTCTTCTTCCTTTGTTATTGTAAGGACATTGATATGCCTTATGGTAGTTCTTCCATCCCCGATGAATATAGTTGAGACTTCGTAAAATCCCTGGCCATCATTCAGTCTCATGCATTTCTTTGATCAGCATAACATCGACATTATTCGGTGCTCTTAGGTACTCAGTCCCATAGGCATCTACGACTAATCAAACTTTTCAAGAGTTTTGTAACGACCGCCCACAGCCCCCGCACTAAACAAGTGGAGTAATGCGCTGAAAAGCGCGTTGGGCAGCTGTGGACGATCATCAAGGTATGACAACACAAGCGGAACATGTAGTAAATTTCACTACGCAAGGATAAAATATAATAAAATATATGCAACAGGTATTAATAGTGAAGTAGAAAACACTAGACTTTCATAACAACTAGAAAGCAGTATCCATAAACTCGAATTACAAAAATAGTAATTGTACAAATTGCCTCACTACATGAATAACAAACAATGGAAATCCAAATATTGTATAGTAGAAAGATAGTACACCATCCTCCTGCTCGCCTCTGAACAGCTACATCGCCCTTACTAAGCAATCACCTGTCACTTGCCATCTAGTCTGCCTATCCAAAATGGATGAACATCCCAAGGTAATAAGAGGGGAACATAAAACCTTGAGTCATTCAACAGTCTTAATGAGCGATAAAACAGCTAACAAACATCATCAATGAAGTATATGAGAATAAGTAGATTAACAAACTAATTTACCAACCATTAAAGAAGAACTCAACTCCCGTCTTTCCCACATCGGACAGTGATAGCCTTTACATCAAACAATTAAGCATTCAACCATGTAAATTAGAACATCCATTAAATCATGGTAAAGCACTCATGACAACCAAAATATGTGTCTCAAGTAAACCATCATAATCGAATCCAACATCCCTCAAGCACAAGCCCTAGTGGCCTAAACCGATATCAGACAAGCATCCAAGGGACATCTCCTTCGACGTTGGACAATCTACCTGAGATAGTACAAACAAAGCATCCAATCACCCATGGCTTACTCTGGCTATCACCGTCAATTCTGCTTTTAAAACATCGTTAATCGTATGAGGGCCCATCATGGCTGCCATATGTCAAGGGCTAATGGTAACCCCGGTTCTAACAAAAACTCCATACGCCATCATGACACGTATGTTTGTCTTCTCAAATTTTGACAACTAGGCCCTTCACGACTGCCCAAGTTATGAGGCCCTTCATGACTGCCCAAAGTACCCCTGCTTTGAGTCTGTTAGAACTTACAATACCTATAATTTCTCGGCCTTCACATATCTAATCGTCATCACCGATGAATAATCACAAACTCAAGTCGCACTCGAGTAACCATTATCTACATCCCAACGCCTTTGAGTTGTCTGCTTATTTGTTGCTTTACGCCGATCAACGAACTCATCATATCACTTCAAACATTCCCGCCTGGATATTCGTCGAAGTCATAACATCGTTGAACCGAACGACGATCAATATAAGGTTCAACATCAACAACTAAGTCATCACTAACCATCCCAAATCATCATGACCAACCAGGCCATTCACCATAAGACCGACCGACCATTCTTCGCCGGACCGACCGACTCAATCAGCTCTAACCCTTGTATTGACCGACCACCTTTACATGGGTACATGACCGACCCAAAAACCATGATTGACCCCACCTTGGACCGACCACCTTTTCTCAAAGCAGGTTGGACCAACTGACTAGGGTATGACCGACAAAACCCACCTTCCTCTCTAACCGACCCGCCTGCTTCCTGACCTAGAACAAGTACCTAAAACCGGCAACCCAGATTTGCGCACAACCGACCGACCAACCTTTCATGCTCGACCGTTCCATCATCATCTCGGAGAACGACCGACTCCTACGAGATGCACGACCGACCAGGGAACTTCATGCTACCGACCCCCTGTTGTTCTGCACATTGTACTATGTTATACTATCCGCTCGACCCTTGCTGAACAGCCCCAATCCATGTCCTATTTCGACCAAAACTTCGCCAATCGACGAAATATACTCGTCTAATTCATCCAATACATCATAGGCATGTTATGAGATCACTTAACAACAGTATCATCAAAATCATACAATTTTCAACAAAACCATAATAAATGAACATATGCTCAAAATTGCGGATCTAACTTGCATAAACATATGAGATAACATAGGAATTACCGGTTTAAACTTGCTAAATTAGATCATAGGGTGACTCATATGAAAATGAACTTACCAAGATGTAGATCTATGAGAAAATGCTTGAATTTGATGAAAAACATGACCAAATATTCATATTCTTGATTGAATCCATGTGAGAGATGCATATCACTCACCAATTCTTCAAACAAAGAAAAAACAATGAATTAAGGTTCTAGATAACAAGGAATTGGATCCAAACTCCTTGATTCGATGAACTCGCCCTTGAAACGATGTTGATCTAGCCTCAAATGGTGTAGATCTTCGATTTCCTAAGCTTTAACGGTAAAAAGATGGAGAAATGGAGGAATGGAGGATCCCTTAGTCCAAATAAGAGAATAGGGAAAGTAAACTATTTCCTATACCTCCCACCACCTGTTTATAGCCTTCCACCAGCCCACTAATGGGCCTCTTCAAATCAGCCTATTATGGCATAAAAACCTGAACAACCCACTTTTAAACATTAAAACAGCGATTCCTCTCAAACCGCTGAGGCAAATCTTTAATGTAACCACTCTACAGAAAGACAATCATCATTTTCTTTTCAATGGCACAGGTCTCAACACCTGTTCAACCCGAGTCAAAAGTTACGCCCTGTACAAGACTAATAGGGGAAAAATAGTCATAAACAAAATTGATAAAAATTATGGACATGTCTCACATCCCCATAAGCAACATACTAAAATATGAGAATGATCTAAACCTCGGGGAATGAAATAAAAATATTTTATGATCCTCTGATATGTAAAATGCAGGCTTTTACATTCTCCCCCCTTAAGAATTTCGTCCCCGAAATTCCAAGCAAACACAAGCAACCACAACAATTCTGCAAGCTTATCATTTATGAGAAGCCAATTCTATCATCCAAACTAGCAACCATCAAGTCATGCATCCATAGCCTTATCCGAGCATGCGGAATTCTATCAAACAACAACAAGATACAACGATATAACGATGATACAATATCAAAGCGTCCTACCGATGAAGTGTACTGGGTGAGTCGCCTTCATGCTCTCTTCTGTCTCCCATATACAATTGTCGCCATCTTCACTCCATTGTACCTTGACTAGCTTAACTGTCTTCCTCCTAAGTTGTTTCGTGTCATTCCCCATAACACAAAGTGGCTTACGAGGTCTCACAACTAGGGTCTCTACTTCTAGGTCTTCGTACTGCTGTGGAGATATGACTACATTCGAATCATGCACGAACTTCCATAGAAATGATACATGGAACACATTATGCACACTCGACATCTTCTCGGGTAATTCCAATCTATATGCGAGCTTTCCAATTCGCTCGACTATCGGATATGGTCCAACGAGCATAGGAGCTAACTTTCCTTTGTTTCCAAATCGAACCACATGTTTTAACAGCGAAATCTTCACAAAGACCATATTGCCAACGTCAAAGTCCAAATCTTTTCGACGCTTATCAGCGTAACTCTTCTAGCAATCTTGAGCTACCTTCATTCATTGCCGAACAATTTCAATATAATCCGATGTCTTTCTGATCATCTCTGGCCCAAGTATTAACTTATCTCCAGTTTCTAACCAACATGCTAGAGAATTGCACGGCCTCCCATACAACGCCTCGTGTGGTTCCATCCCAATGCTAGACTGGTAGCTATTATTATATGCAAACTCGGCTAAATGTAGATGGTCTTCCCACGATCTCCTAAAATCCAACACACAAGCTCTTAGGAGATCCTCCAAAACTGGGTTAATCCTCTCGATTTGACCATCCGTTTTGGGATAATAAACCATACTAAAACACAACTCAGTTCCCAAAGCTTCCTGCAAACTCTTCCAAAATCCACTTGTTAATAATGGATCTCGGTCACTTACTATGCTTTTTGGGATATCATGGAATCGAAATATCCATTTCACATCAAGTTCAGCCAACTTCGATGTCGTCCTAGTTGACTTGACGGGAATGAACCTTGCACTTTTGGTCAAGTGATCCACAATGACCCAAATTCCTTCATTTCCTGCCCTCGTCCTAGGTAGTCCATCGATAAAATCCATCAATATCTGCTCCCACTTCCATGTAGGAACTTCTAACGGCGGATGCAAACCACTCAGCTTTTTCTGTTCATCTTTCACTAACTGTCAGTTCATGCACTTGGAAATGAACTTTCCAATTTCTTTTTTCATCCCTTCCCAGTAGTAGACTCACTTCATGTCCTGGTACATCTTATTTCCATTGGGATGAATCATCAACTTTGAGTGATGATATTCCCTCAGAATCTCATCTCTCAATCTGTTGATATCAAGAACAACTAATCTCCCTTGCTTTTGAAGCCAACCTTCTCGATCGACTTCGAACTCTTTATCCTCTGGTTCTAGTTTCTGGTTAAACTCGACAAGCTTTGCATCTCGCTTTTGGCTCTCGCCGATCCTTTCGATAAGAGTAGGTCTAATCAACATGCTCACCAACATTTCAGGTTCTAACTCACATCGTGGCCTGAAATCGAATCTTGCCAAATACTTTAGTCTCTTCCATTCTGAAAACTTCTCTCCCAAACTTGCGTGCCTTCGACTCAATGCATCTTTCACCATGTTGCTGTTTCCAGGAGTATAGGCTATACCAAAATCATACGATGCCAGAAATTCTAACCATCGTTGCTGGTGAAGATTCAAATCCTTTTAGGAGAAAAGATACTTTAACGACTTGTGATCCGTAAAAAACTCGAATCGAACTCCCAATAGGTAACGTCTCCACATCATCAGAGCAAATACAATTGCCGCCAAGTGCAAATCATGAGTTGGATAATTCTTCTTATGCGGTTTCAGATGTTGACTCGCGTAGGCCACAACCTTATCATATTGCATTAGCACCGCTCCAAGATCAGTGCCGCATGCATAGGTTTATACCACCATCTCTTCATTCCCACTTGGAATGGTCAACACAGGAGCACTCGCCAGTCTCTCCTTCTGGATCTCGAACACTTGTTCACACTTTGCATCCCATGTGAACACTTAGTTCTTCTTTGTCAATCCTGTCAATGGTGCAGCTGTCTTTGAGAAATCCTTGATAAAACGTGAGCAATAACCAGCCAACTCAAGGAAACTTCTCACATTTATCGCATTCTTAGGTCTATCCCAGTCCTGGATGGCTGCTACTTTAGCGGGATCAATCGCTATTCCATTCCCGGAAACAACATGGCCTAAGAATCTCATTTCGCTTTTCCAGAAGTGACACTTCAAAAACTTAGCTCTCAGCTGATGCTTTCGCAAAATTTCCAACACAACTATCAAGTGCTTCTTCTTCTCTTCGTCATTTCGAGAGTAAACCAAAATATCATCCACGAACACAAGCACGAACTTATTAAACTAATCTCTGAAAACTGTATTCATAAGATCCACTAAGTACGCTGGCACGTTAGTCAACCCGAATGGCATTACCAACTATTCAAAGAAACCGGATGGTGTCCTGAAAGAAATTTTTGGCACACTATCCTTCTCCACCCTCAACTGGTGAAATCCTGTTGCCAAATTCCATTTGAGAAAACGCTTTGGCTTCGTGAAGCCGATCGAACAAGTCATCAATCCTCGGCAAAGGATACTTATTCTTCTTGGTCACTTTGTTCAGCTCACGATAGTCCACACACAATTTTAGTGAGCCATCTGCCTTGGTTGCAAACACCACTGGTGCTCCCCATTCGGTGACACTCCTCCGAATGAATCCTTTTCCCAAAAGGTCATGAACTTGCACATCCAACTCTCGCTGTTCCTTAGGCACCATCCACCTAAGAGGCATAATGATTAGTCTAGCATCCTCGACCAAATCAATCCTAAACTCGATCTCACGATGCGGCGACAAACATTTGACCTCGTCAAAGACATCCGTATACTCTTTAGCGATCAGCACAGATGTCAAGCCTTACTATGGAATCACAAGCGAATATAGATAGCTTACGAAAACCCCGTGGCTTACATCTAATCAACACCTTTCGCCCTTCCACATCCCCGACTCTCACCTCTAGCTTCTCACAATTCACCCTTACCGCATACCTCTTGAGCCTTTTTATGACCAAGAAGATCCCAAACCCAGCGAAGTTAAGAACAAAGCAAACACACACAAAAAAGCAACCATGACACGACAACACTAGACCATGAAACAACATTCACAAACTGGACGAACCTCCAACTAGATTAGTCACTTTCAATGGTCTATCACAAATCTCGTGTTCCAAACCCAAGCGGCACACAAGCTCATTACAAATGAATGAATGTGATGTTCCGGTATCAAACAAAACTCAAACTGAAGCACCTCAGATAGAAAGCGTACCTTATACGATGACACCCTTTCCTTTCTCCTCTGCAGTAGGAGCTCTCGAAGAAGGTGGTATGGCTTCCAAAGCATAAGCCTTTACAACCTACTTCCCTTTAGTCGGTTCCGGTCAGTCCTTCTTGAGATGCCCAGTCTTGCAACAATTGTGATACTTCCTCTCAACCTTCGGATTCTTGCACTCATTAGCAAAATGACCTTTCTGTTGGTAGTTAAAGCAAACCACCTCACTCTTAAGCTTCTTCTGACCAACCTTTCCTTTCTGTTGTTGTTGTTGTTGCTGCTGCTTCTTATTATTACCACCCTGTTGTGGTTACTGAGCTTCCTTGGTTGCAGCGACAACATTTGCTTCCTTAGGAAACATGCCCACATGGCGAACAACGTTTTCCACGAGCTTCTCAAATTAATCATCAAGGTGATCCACCAACGGTCTTCCTATGTAGGCATCCAGACCCAGGACGAACTTCTCTTCTTCTGATAGGGTGTATCAATGTATGAACGAGCATATCTAGGCAAGGCTTCAAAGTCAGAAATGTAGTCATGCACAGGACGACCATTTTTCTTTAATTCCACAAATTTCTTGAATAGAGTAGATTTCTGAGCTGTGGAGATAAACTTTGCTTTAAACTCAGCGTGGAATTGCTCCCATGAAATCTCTTCCTATGAAGTCTCGAGTGTAACTGAATTCCACCATTCCATGGCCCTGCCTTGCAGCTTCCTTGATACAAGCTTCCTCTTGGTTGCATCATACAACCCCAAGTCTCCAAAGATACGAACATAAGAATCCATCCACCTTTGAACCTCTTCAGTTGGATCAGTTCCTTTGAATGGTTTTCCTCCTAGAGATTTATAATGTTTGCATAGCTTCGCAAAATCCACAACCCTAGGCAACTGAACACCTACATCTACCGTAGCTGCACCTGGAGCAAGAATCCTTCGCACGAATGCCACCATCATGACTTCAAACATGGTAGGGTAGTCTGGTTCACTGCCATTTCCCCCTCCAGCATTAGTTTCCCTAGCAGCGTGTCTTAATGCTCGTCTACTCCTTCTAAATCTACAATTTGGAATTATTAGCCACTTTCAAGAAAACTGCTAAAGTAATACAACCACTACTACTATATACACTCATATATATAGTAAGAACCCAACTGAAATTTACTAGTACATCTCTCATACGTAATTACATCTCGAACTTTAGCTAAAATCATTAAACATAGCCCTGATACCAAATGTGACGACCGCCCACAGCTCCCGCACTAAACAAGTGGAGTACTGCGATGAAAGGCATGTCATGTAGTTGTGGATGATCATCAAGGTATGATAACACAAGAAGAACATGACGTAAATCTCACAGCGCAAGGATAAAATATAACAGAATATATACAACAGGTATTAATAGTAAAGAAAAAACACTAGACTTTCATAACAACTAGAAAGTAATATCCATAGACTTAAATTACAACAATAGTGTTTGTACAAATGCCTCACTACAACACTCAGAGAATAACAAACAGCGGAAATCTAAATACTATGTAGTAGAAAAAAAATACGCCAACTTCCTTCTCACCTCCGAACAGCTACATCATCCTCACTAAGCAATCAACGGTCACCTGCCACCTAATCTACCCATCCAAAATGGTGAACAGCCCAAGGTAATAAGAGGGAAACGTAAAACCTTGAGTCAGACAACAATCTTAGTGAGCGATAAATCAACTAACAAACATCATCAATGAAGTATATGAGAATAGGTTCATTAACAAACCAATATACCAACCACTAGAGAAGAACTCAACTCCCGTCTTCTCCACATCGGACAGTGATAGCCTTTACATCAAACAATTCAACCATTCATCAATGGAAAATAGAACACCCATTAAATCGTGGTAAAGCACTTATGACATCCAAATTATGTATCTCATGTAAACATCCTAATCGAATTCAACATCCCTCAAGCACAAGCCCCAGAGGCCTAAACCAATATCAGACAAGCACCAAGGAACATATCCTTCGACGTTGGACAATCTATCTGAGATGGTACAAGCAAAGCATCCAATTACCCATGACTGACTCTGGCTATCACTGCTAATCCTTCTTTGAAACCATCGTTGATCGTATGACGACCCATCATGATTGCCATATGTCAAGGGCTAATGGTAACCCTAGTTCTAGCAGAAACTCCATACGCCATCATGACTCATATTTTTGTCTTCTCAAATCTCGACAACTAGGCCCTTCACGATTGCCCAAGGTACGAGGCCCTTTATGACTGCCCAAAGTACCCCTGCTTTGAATCTACTAGAACTTACGATAACGATAATCTCTCGGCCTTCGCATCTTTAGTTGTCATCACTGACGATTAATCACAAACTCAAGTCCACTCTAGTAACCATTATGCACAACCCAATGCCTTTGAGTTATCTGCTTATTCGTTGCTTTACGCCGATCAATGAACTCATCATATCACTTCGAACATTCCCGCCTGGATATGCGTCGGAGTCATAACATCGTTGAATGGAACAATGATCAACATAAGGTTCAAGATCAACAATCAACTCATCACTAACCGACCCAAATCATCACGACCGACCAGGCCATTCACCATAAGACCGACCGACCCATTCTTTACCGAACTGACCGACCCAATCAGCTCCAACCCTTGTACCGACCGACCACCTTTACATGGGTACACGACTGATCCAAAAACCATGACTGACCCCACTTAGGACAGACCACCTTTTCTCAAACCTAGGTTGGACCGACCGACGAGGATAGGACCGACCGACCCGCCTTCCTCTCTGACCGACCCGCCTGCTTACTGACCTAAAACAATTGCCTCGAACCGGCCGACCCAGATTTGCACACAACCGACCGACCGACCTTTCACGCTCGACCGTTCCACCATCAGCACGGAGACCGACCGACCCCTATGAGATGCTTGAACGGCCAGGGCATTGCATGCGACCGACCCCCTGTTGCAATGTACAATGTACTACGTTGTATTGTCTACTCGACTCGCGGCCTGAACAGACCCAATCAAGTTCAATTTCAGCCAAAACTTCGCCAATCGACACAATCGGCGAAATATACTTGTCTAATTCATCCAGTACAACCGTAGGCATGTTATGAGATCACTTAACAACATGAATATGACAATTTCATCAAAATCATATAGTTTTCGCCAAAATCATATTAAACGAATACATGCTCAAAATTGCGGATCTAACTTGCATAAACATATGAAATAGCGTAGGAAGTACCAGTTTAAACTTGTTAAATTTGATCATAGGGTGACTCATATGAAAATGAACTTACCAAGATGTAGATCTACGAGAAAATGCTTGAATTTGATGAAAAACATTACCAAACATTCATATACTTGATTGAATCCATGTGAGAGATGCATGTCACTCACCAATTTTCCAAATCAGAGCAAAAACAATGAATTAAAATTCCAAACAGCAAGCAATTGGATCCAAACTCCTTGACTCAATGAACTCGCCCTTGAGACGATATAGATCTAGCCTCAAATGGTGTAGATATTCGATTTCCTAAGCTTTAATGGTGGAAAGATGGAGAATTGGAGGAATGGAGGATCCTTGGCACTTCCAAATAAGAGAAAGGGGAAAGTAAACTATTTCCCATATCTCTCACCCCCTATTTATAGCCTTCCACCTGCCCACTAATGGTCCTCTTCAAATCAACCTATTATGGCTTAAAACCTGAACAACCAACTATTAAACCTTAAAACAACGGTTCATCCCAAACCGCTGAGGAAAATCTTTAATGTAACCACTCTACGGAAAGGCAATCATCATTTCATTTCCAATGGCACAGGCCTCAACATCTAAGTCGACCTGAGTCAAAAGTTATGCCCTATACAAGACTGACATGGGAAAATGGTCACAAAAAAAAGTGGTAAAAATTATGGACATGTCTCTCATCCCTGTAAGCAACATATTAAAGTATGAGAATGATCCAACCCTCAGGGAATAAAATAAAAATATTTTACGATACTTTGATACGTAAAATGAGGGCTGTTACGAGTTTAAAGTTGTGCCCTCTGTAATTTGGCATGCATCGTCCAAAGCATCAGTAGGGATGCAGTAAGATAACATTCTCATTGCCACTAACATTTTCTATTCAGCACTAAAACACTGAGTTTTAATAGCGTTTGATCTATACTTAAAATATTTATTATTGTTGTGAATACCTGCCAAAATTCTGATGAATGGTTCTCTTTTCATTCTTTATTTTCTTCTAAACATATCTTGTGACGAACTCCCCATATCTCTTATATAGAGTGCTAAGAAGTATCTGTTGCAACCCATGATAGGCCAATACGGGTCGGTTGCTAAGAGATAATGAACCTAGACAGAGTATGTCATATATCTCACAGCGCACGAATAAAGTACAATAATAAAATATGCAACATAAAATGTAATGACTTATGATAAAGAAAAAAATTCCATCTTCGAATAAAAATATCAGATCTAGGTATAACAAGTCAACATTTGAGTACATCAAGCCTCACCATAGTTTCTCTTAAAGTATATAGATTGAATAGTGCAAACAAACCGATAGCCATGTTGTAAAATAGTAATATGTGAGCGTCGAGCTTGTTGTCAAAAAACATCATTGTTATCAAATCTACTACTTAGTCTACTCGTCAACACCGTTGATAAGCATTCAATGGTAATAAGAGGAAACACAAGACCTTGAGTTAGACAACATTCTGATATGAGCAATAAATGACTATCATCAGCTATATTGCAAAATATGAACTAGATAATTCGAGTCTCCCCAGATTCAAGTCTCCCCAGAACTATCCCTGCAACCAATGAGTTAGCACATCATAATTAAGAAACGTGCTACTCAAATAACATAGATATAGACAGGTCATAAAATAGGATCCCCAATCCCCTTTTCACTTCAGTATCCTACAATGATAATCTAACAAGATAAAGTAAAAAAAAGTGAACTTTCAAACAATCATAGTAACCATATCAAGTAATATCCTAACTGCCACTGACTAGAGCCTTAAACACACTGATAACCCATATGACCATCCTCGTTTATGTCAAGGGCTATGGGGAACCATGGTTCTAGTTGGACTACAACACGCCTCATGTATGTATGTCTTGTTAAGGTAACTAGATCACTTCCCAATAAATCCAAGGTACTTGACCATTGCTACTAGCCTTGACCGGTGTTCCCACGATATCGGTGCTTCAAGTCTATAGCTAACACAATCCAAGCTATCAACGAGTTTTTGTTACTCCCATTTATATGATATATCCTCAACTCAAATCATTTTTTCGATTCCTACTCGAGTCAGTCCATAATTTTGCAGTCTCGTTCCATCTCGAAGTTCCCATCACATTCGCCTTCGATCACACCCGTTTGAGTTCGCAATCGAAGATCCATAACTTCTCGAGATAATAACTTCTACCACGTATAAGCGAGCAGTAATCCAAGATCTTCATCACACTTCCAGAAACCCCAACCATCTCGGGCATAGACCTCCGGTCTAAATTCCACCATTATATGAACATGTGTCGGTTCATACCATATGGATCTGTGCCATTCCATATACTTAGCCAAAAATGGCTAAGTGTTTGGATCTGTGCCTTCTTGCCTCCTTTTAGAACCCTCATGCAAAATTGCTTGCGATTCTGCCTCTAAGGCTTGTTTATGCCGATCCATCACATTTCTAGACTTCGACCTCCCAAACCATACCAAACTTTCACCGTAGCCACTACCGGACCCTACAATGCTCTACCCTGAAGTGCAGCACCATTCGAACTAATGGCATGGAAAGTTGCTAGTTTATATACTTAGCAATTTTGAAGTCCAATTTTTTTGGGCTCTATTCTTCCCCCTTCTAAAGCATCTCCTATAAGTTTCATCTGATTCCAACAACTTGAACTCTCAATATGCTTCGACCTTTGATCTATGTCCTAATGCAAACAATTCTAAACAACCAAATTAAATATAGCAAGTGATTTAAAAATCCAAATAATAATTCATATAGTTTCTGACATATACAAATGTATGGATATGTAAACATGTATCAAAGGCTAATAAACAGAGATCTAACACAATCTATGGCAAATTTCATGTAAAACCTATTGGATCCAACAAATTACATAGCATATGTAATATTAGATTAAACTAGGGTTTCTAGATTTGAAATTAACATATAACATCTGGTTATAGGGTTAAAGTAACATATAAGGTGTTCAAACGACCAACATATGATGAACATGGTTATTTGAGAGACCACTATTATAACACCCCATAATTTTTAAAAACATCGAAATGATAAATTAAAAAACACTTAATTTAATAATTGGAATTAAGTGAAACGGACTACGCAATTGCGTTCATCACGGAATTTTGGTCAGGATAGACACCTGGTTTGCATAAAACGTACATCGTATGAAGAAGTTATTAAGGTCCGAAGTTTGTATACGCATAAAAGAAACATATATATAAACAAAATAATCCAGAAATTCAATTTAATTAGAAACTTAAACGAGGTGAGAGAATGCGGGAAATCGGCCCGTTGGGGGTCGACCCCGCGCCCTCAGGATGTCGACCCATGGGTCGACCCCTCAACAGGGGTGTCGACCCTTATGTCAACCCCAGAGTCGACCCCCCTGGGCGCATCTGGATGTTTTTCTGGCTTTGTTTGTCGACTGATGGCTATATATAGGACCCTATACCCATTATTTTATTCATTTAAATCAACGACGACGAGGACAAGATGTTGCTCCAACTCAGATTAAATTAGCCTTTTCTTCAGCAACGACGATTCATACATATTCAAAGATCACTAATTCAACATCAATACGCTTTTATCAGTTTTCTTAGATCCATTCCTTATGAGTTTGTGTTGCTTTTAGATATAAACACCTAAAATTTAATCTTGACATGTAATGAATTTGGATCAAAAACTACGCCTAATCAGTTCTGTTACCACATGTTCATCAGATCTGTTCTTGGATACCTATCTTGTCATTGTGCCCTATTCTGTCACTATAAGCTTATTCAGTTGTGATGCCAATTTCTGCCATCATATGCCTATCTTGTTATTACGCTTATTTCTGTTCTCTTCCCTTCTTCTTTCCCTTTTTATTTTTATAGCCAGGCTACCTTCGAGCCTAGGCATACCACTGAAATATGAGAACGCGTGAAATTGGGAACGAGGGGAAAACGTTAAAATAGGGGAACAACTTGTATTGGGAAATTGGGGCATAACTTGAATTGAAAACATGAATATGGATTTGGGGGCATAAACCAAACTATGATTAAAGACCTTAATTTGGGGCATATTGTACATGATGAATATGACTTAGGAAAGGGGCATGAAAACCTATAATGAAATAGGAATAATGGTTAAAGAATGATAATGCCTAGATTACAGTAATTCGAAACTGTAACCGTTCTTAGACACGAGGTTATATTACACTTGCAGTAGAAGACTTCCTGGAACCACCCGACATATCCAGCATCCACAAGGGGTAAATCTAATGTGAGGGGTCTAAGTGCATAAACACGTGACAGTGCTAATACATGAGGTTAATTATGACTTGTGGAAGAAGTCTGCCCGGACCTAACCGGCATATCCAGGATCCACAAGTGTTAGATTTAACGTGGGAAGTCTAGCTCATTATAACCATAAATAAATGAATGGTAATGAACTTGTATTACTTAACCTGTTTGAATCCATAAGGATTACATGGACCTATTAACTTGAGTAGGGGTTAAGTAAACTTGCTTGAAACAGTAGGAGGGTTAAGTTAATCTTGTTAAATATGTGGGGATTGGTTATACATATGAACCCGACATTATGCGATCTTGTTAAACTAGTGGGCATAACCTATTGAAATCCTAGTAGTGGGGATGTAAGCCTAGGGGGAAGCTTGTATCATCTGGTCTATGGGACCCGTATCAGTCAGTTTCCTATATTGGTATCAAATGGAGAACCCCGAACTAGGTCGGGGTCAGGTCACGCTTACTGAGCTGGTTATAAGAGGTCACTTGTGGGAAAGGTGTCTGACAGTGCGTTCCATCGGGCTCATGTGTGTGCATGGGTCCGCCTGCTCGGGAAAATAAGACGCTATGACATCAGTAGATATAGCTGTGCATGTTGGAAATAACGGGGTTGCCACTTTAGGAAGTGATACATCCTACTATGGGGCCAACACGGATATCTAAGGGTTAGGGAGCCGATCGATGGGTAGTAATTAGGGTACATCTAGTCTATCCTATTTAGGATCCCGTTATTATCGTTGGGGGTAACACCCATCAGTTCAGTTGGGCTACCTGTTATTATATGGGGTAAAACCATTCGCTAGAAGTACACCTAAGTCTACCATCTTGTACTTGTTGGGATCATCTTGTTTCGGTTATACTAGCATTGGTGCAGAAAGAGAAAAGAGTTAGGAATGCGCAATTCATTCTATTCTGTTTACCTTGTCATACCTGCCTTATATGTTGTATCTCTCCTAACCAATATATATGCTTGTCATGATGCTTTTAATTATTTATATGCTAAAAGTAACTAGACTCGCTAGACTTATGTCTGACCTATTTTATTTCCTCTTCTTTCTATCCCCCTCTCCCCCCTCCAAGTTCTCAGGGTGGGAATACTCAAGCTTGATCAGGATTCTTCTTTCATTCTGCTTGGAGCTGCTTAGATGTACTACTTGATTTCATATCTTCTCTACTATGGCCATGTTTTGGGGATTATCCTCTTTTTATGTTTATTGTGCTCTAATGATTTTAGTACAAGATAGAAGTTTTTAAGTTGATGTACTGGGATTTATGTATTTCAGACTTATGATGTAACTATGTTTTGAACCACAATATTCTCTGCTCAATAAAGTTTTAAATTCCACTGTTATTTTATGTAACGACCCGCATTCTACGTATCGAAAGATCGTAGAATATTTATTTTATTTTCATACGAAGTCGTATGGTCATGTAACTTTGGGAAACGACTATTGGGCCATTTCCCATGTTCACGATTTTTGTTGAATTTTAAATGACCATTTTACCCTTAGCGAATCTTGTTTTTCCTATAACCTTTGATTGGTAAGGAGTTTTGACCTGAAACCACTTTCATTGGATTTGAATGACAGCTTACCTTTCCATACAGTGATCACACTAATCAAACGGACTTATCGTTTGTGAGATATGGCTGAAATAAGGTTTGGAAGGTGAAAAATAGCTTAATCAGGCTTAATAGGGTAATTAGCAAATGAGCCCATAATGCATTTCGGGACTTGGGTTATGGGAGGGCTGAAACGGTTAGAGAAATCATTTCATTTTAGTTTTCTAGCCTCCCCTTACATTTCTTGAACCTCAGCAATGGCCTCCACCTTCTAAACTACCTCCTAATCACTTGCTAATCACATATTAGCCAAATCTACATTAAATTAAGGCGAATTAGCATAAAATTCGAGATAGAGCTGCTGGAATACATTGGGAACCGTGTCAATCAGTTAGAGTTTTAAATCCAAGATTTCATTTGTGGCTAAGATGAGTGATTAGCATGTTTTTACACTAATTACGGCTAATTAGGGATGCTTAGTGATAATTAGCGAAATTATGACTCAGAAAAACTGGAAAAATATGCATAAATTCTAAAATATTATTTTATGGCACTGATAAAAATTTAGGTTAATTTGGATTAAGTTAGCTAATCCTATAGTGAAATATGGTTAAGAGGGTTAAAGGAAAAATCATGGATTCTGTGTATGTTGATCTAAAACTACATATATGCTTAATGTTTTGACCTTTTTGATTGAAATTATATGTTGCTACTGTTGTTTGGAATGTTTTATGATTGTTTAGTGAAGTTAGAATGGTTGAAAACGTCGTCGTGTGGCAAAAATGGATGAAATAAGCTCGTTGGAAAAGTGCAGGAAATGGATCGGATCGGGATCCCGAATCGGCTCATGCTCACTACTCGAACCGTGAGCCATGAAGCTTTCCCGAGATGCCTGCAAGCACAAAAGCCTGAACTGAAACATAAGCCACCTGCCCCTCATGAACCGGACCCGTCCTAGGATCACGAACCGGACCTAGGCGAGCCACGAGCCGTTGAGTACTCCGAACTGAACCAGAGGATTATGCACTCACGAACCGATGTGGAGCACGACCCGAAGGACATGACCCGATCTGAAGGAGGCATCATAACCGATGCGAACCAGTTGCTCCATCATGACCTGAGTGAGACCCATGAACTGGTCACCTCCGGACCAAAGTATGAGCACGTACAGAAGCTTGGAGTCACGAATCGAACCGAGGATAGGACCAAACCGAACCGAAAGAGACCAATACCTGAGATGCAAAGGAAGTCCAAATGGGAAGTTATTACTTAGGATCCAGATGGGAACCAACGAGTTAACTTCCAGAGTTAGGCTTTGCTGCGGGACGTATGCAAAGGGGTTATCGATATCTATAGCTTTAGTTCACCATTAAGAGACGGATTAATGGCTATGGATCATCACAATGGGATCATTAAGACCCCCAAGGGCAACTGATCGTAGCATGGCTATGGACCAGTGCAATAGGGTCATTAGGAATCCCAAGGGCAAGGTGATCCTAGCAAGGGATTAGTGGCTATGAACCAGCGCAATGGGGTCATTATGACCCTAAGGGCAAGTGGTCGTAGCAAAGGATTTGGTGACCAAAGTGGTGGATACCGTATACTTTACGCACTGAGTGAGAGATGTGAGGTTGATTGCTATGTTTGATGTTTGTTATCACCGTGACATGCATACTCCCATCTTACACTTTATGTTAGCGTTACCTTGGAGTACTGTACATCTTGTTGTGCTAACTCTTTGATTGCAGGTCAAGGTTCAGGTATGATTATTTATACATGTTATTGTTCTGTTTTGTTATTATCGTTTATACCAGACTTTTGTATGACCTAGAGTTTTATGTCCCTTCTTATTACTCTGGGTGCTCCTAAACAGGCAGACTAGAGACATGTTAGGTGGTATGCATGAGTAGCTGTCCGGAGACGAGCAAAAGGCTTCCACGTACTATTTACATATATTCTCCCTGTGTTGTTGCTGGCCACTACTTTCGGCATTAGTAGTGTACCTTTTCTATTTTGCTTTAGAGACAGTATTTTTAAAGTTATAATAATGGTTTGGAACATAAGCTATATTTTGGATTCCGCTGCTATGATGATTTAGTTTTCAGCTTATGCATTGTCTCGCCTGTTTTATGTCAAGTTATGTTACTTCTATATTTTATTCCATGCGCTGTGAGATATACTACAGGTTCTTTAGTGATTCATAGTTTCAAAACCCTCTTCTTTGACGACCGTTCCATGCTAGTCAGGCATTGGTAGCGCATTCGAGGGAAATGTCGGCTGGCATGGGGCAGGCCATCACACGTGGTATTAGAGCCTAGGTTGCGTAGTTAACCTAGGGGAAGACATCAGGGAGAGATAGTATACGTATATGAGAGCGCGTATTTGTGATATTTTGGTTTTCAGAAACTATATATACTATTAGTATGTCTAAGAATGAAGTCGCATTACACTAGCACCACTAAGAAGATGGTCAATCATTTTCTCTTTATAAACTGAACGATGAGCCGATATACAAGGAGTACGGGTTCAGGGGCCAATGATGGGAATGTCCCTGATATGAGGACAATGCTTACTACCATCATGCGGGAGATGCATAGGGATGTTCAGGGAGCAGTTCCTAATGCTGCTAATGGTGGTGATGCGATAGAGCCGGCGCCTAGAGCCGATTTCTCCAAGCTCTACAAGGATTATACTAGTCTTGGTAGGAATCCCTTCCACGAAACAGAGTCAACTTTCAAGATTGGCTTGATAGTTGTGAGCGCATCTTCGAGGATTTGGGGATTGATAATGCGATGAAGAGAAAGTTAGCATCGCGTCAACTACAAGGATGAGCAACAAATTGGTGGAATGTTATCAAAGTGGCTACTCCCGAGGATCAAGTTGCTTGGAATCAGTTTAAGACCCGTTTCAGTGACAAGTTTATTCCAGCTGCTCAGAAATCAAAATTGTTCAGGAAGTTTTTGTAGCTTAAGCAGAATGGTAGGACAATCTTGGAATATATTGCTGATTCGATACTTTATCGAAGTATGGATTATCTCTTATCAATACTGCCGAGAAGAAGAACGAGAAGTTCATAACTAACTTAGATGAGTACTTGGGGGAAAGACTTATAAACCACATTAATGAGACCATCGAATCTACAGTGGGAAAGACATTGAGGTCGGAGAGCCTTTACCCTACGTCAAAGGCCGAGGTTGCTATTACATCTGCAGGGGAGCCAAAGCCATAGGCAAGCGGTGGAGGCAAGAATAATTCACAGAATAAGAGGAAACAGTACCAGCTAAGGATGGTTAGAAGAAGAATAAGAAAGATGTTGAGTGCTATAGCTGTGGCAAGAAGGGCCACTATGCTAGAGATTATCGTGCAAAGCCAGCGGATAGGAAGTGCTTCAATTGCGGCCAAGTGGGACATCACAAGGATAAATGTCCACAACCTCCTAAAGAGAAGTAGATTGTGAAAGCATATGCTATCAATGTTGTTCCTTCTTCGTCGAATGCCCCAACTACGGTGGAGAATGGAAAGGGTATCGTCATTTAAGGTATGCTTTCTATTTATGATGTTCCTTTTCGAGTATTGTTTGATACTAGGGCATCCCATTCCTTCATATCTAGTGACCTAGTAGATAGGTTAGAGTTAGAACCTGAGATAGTCGATAGACCTTTAGTTGTGACGAACCCGATCGGTGGTTCGACTAGCCTTAGTATGATTTGTCATAATTTGGTCTTATCGAGTCATGGATGTATGTTTGCTTGTGATTGCTTTGTTTTGGGATTTACTGGGTTTGACATTATTTTAGGAGTCTATTGGATCCAAAGGTATGGGGGGTGGTAGACTGTGAGGGGTCTTCGGTGACCATTAGAGTGGATGATGGGCGGAGGGTACTGTTTGGTTGCCTACCTATTGATGGGGTGAAGGAAAGTTTTCTAAATTCCCTCGACATCCCGCATGATGAGTTGACAGATGTGCCTATTGCTGCCGAGTATCCAAACACCTTCGGAGAAGTGATCGGACTTCCACCACACCTAGAGATCGAGTTTCGGATTGATTAGTGAAAGACGCCAAACCTATAGTGATGCCACTTCGTCGTATGGCGCCAAAGGAGCATCGAGAGCTCAGGGTGCAAGTAAGCGATCTTTTGAAGAAGGGATTTATCCAAAGAAGTGTTTTCGAGTGGGGAGCACAAGTTGTATTTGCTACCAAGGCCGGTGTTTCCCTTCGCTTATGTGTGGACTACCGCGAATTGAATAAGGTGACGAGGAAGAATAAGTATCCTCTTCCGCGGATAGATGATTTGTTTAACCAGTTGAATGGAGCGAGAATGTTCTCCCAGTTAGATCTCGCAATAGGATTTCATCAGCTCCGAGTAGCAGCTGAGAGTATACCTAAAACGACATTTCGGACGCCGTTTGGATTTTATGAGTGGTTGGTCATGCAATTCGGGTTGACCAATGTACCAACATATTTTGAAGATCTTATGAACAGGGTTTTCAGAGATTAATTAAATAAGTTTGTTCTTGTGTTTGTGGACAATATCTTAGTTAATTTGAGGACGGAGGAAGAACATAAGGAACATTTGGGGATAGTGATGAAGGTGTTGAGGAAATAACAACTGAAAGCGAAATTTTCTAAATGTCACTTTTGGAAGAGGGAAGTGTGATTCTTGGGCCATGTTCTTTCAAAAAATGGTATTGTCGTGGATCCTACGAAGGTGGCTACGGTGCAAGATTGGTCTACGATCAAGAATGCAATGGACGTGAGAAGTTTCTTGGGGTTAGCTAGGTATTATCGTAAGTTTATCCAAAACTTCTCCAAGATAACGACACTATTAACTTTGTTGACCAAGAAGAATCAAACTTTCTCTAGGACGAAAGGTGTGATAACGCATTTAAGAGCCTAAAGGAAAGGTTAACGTGTGTAGGTATTCCTAAAGGGAATGAAGAGATGATGGCATACACGGATGCCTGTGGTGCTGGACTAGATGTTGTACTAATGCAAGGAGGTAGGGTTATAGCTTATGCTAGTCGGCAGCTGAAACCGCATGAGAAAAGGTATCCTACCCATGATTTGGAATTAGTAGTGATTGTGTTCACGTTGAAAATGTGGAGGCACTATCTCTTAGGAGAAATATTTGAATTGTTTACTGATCATAAGTCATTAAAGTATCTTTTCTCTCAAAAGGATTTGAATCTTCATCAGTAGAGATGGTTAGAGTTCCTAGCTTCATATGATTTCAATATCGCATACACACCCAGGAAGGGCAATGCGGTAGCTGATGCATTGAGTAGGAGACATGACAGTTTGGAGGCTATGTTTCTGGAATGGAAGCAACTGGAGTATATCACGGGATATGATTTCAGACCGAAGTGCGAAATGGATCCAGAAATGTTAGCAAGTCCGATGATCAGACCCACTTCGGTTGAGCGGATTGGTTCCAGTAAGAGGGACGATCCTAATCTATTGGAAAATATCTCTAAGATAGAGATGGGTATCGATGGTGAGGCAATGAGCAAGTATGGATTGGATCGAAAAGAATGGCTTCGAAAGAATGAGAGGCTGGTTGTACCCAATGTTAATGGATTGAGAGATGAAGTGCTTAGATAGTGTCATCACTCGAAACTGACTATACATCCCGGTGGTAACAAAATGTATCGAGACATGAAGCAGACCTACTAATGGGAAGGGATAAAGAGAGATGCAGGGAATTTTATATCCAAGTGCATGAACTGCCAGTTGGTTAAAGCCAAGAAAAAGAAGCCAAGTGGTTTGTTACATCCGCTGGAAATTCCTGAATGGAAATGGGAACAAGTCTCAATGGATTTCATTGATGGTTTACCAAGTACTAGATCAGGTCATGATAGTATTTGGGTGATTGTGGATCGATTGACCAAAAGCGCAAGGTTTATACCAGTCACGTCCTATAGAACGGCAGCTAAGTTAGCAGAACTGTATACGAAATGGGTAGTAAGATTTCATGGAGTACCTAAAGGTATTATGAGTGACCGAGATCCATTATTTACTAGTGGGTATTGGAAGAGCTTACAAGAAGCTTTAGGGTCAGAATTACATCTCAGTACCGCGTACCATCCTCAAACCGACGGTCAAACAGAGATGGCGAATCATGTATTTGAGGATCTCTTAAGAGCTTGTATATTGGATTTTGGGGGCTCATGGGATGACCATTTGCATCTAGTTGAGTTCGCATATAATAATAGTTATCAGTCCAGTATTGGTATGGCTCCATTTGAAGCTTTGTATGGAACAGAGAGGGTGAATCATGTATTTGAGGATCTCTTAAGAGCTTGTATATTGGATTTTGAGGGCTCATGGGATGACCATTTGCATCTAGTTGAGTTCGCATATAATAATAGTTATCAATCCAGTATTGGTATGGCTCCATTTGAAGCTTTGTATGGAAGACCGTGCAACTCACCATCATGTTGGTTGGAAACGGGTGAGAAATTTATGCTTGGACCGGATGTAATAAGAGAAACTTCTGATAAGATCAAGGTTATTAAACAACGAATGAAGGTTTCCCAAGATAGGCAGAAGAGTTATGCTGATAAAAGACGAAGAGAACGGAAATTCTCTATTGGCGACTTGGTATTCATCAAGATCTCTCCATTGAAGACTGTGATTCATTTTGGCCAGAGAGGTAAGTTGGCACCAAGGTTTGTTGTTCCATTCCCAGTTCTCGAACAAGTTGGGAATTTGGCATATAAAGTTGGATTACCTGAGAAGATGGCGGGATTTCACGATATATTTCATGTTTCCCAGCTAAGAAAGTTCGTGCACAATTCTGATATGACTATTTCACCAGATCAGTTGGATGATATCGAGGTGTAATCCGAGGCAGTTGGGAGCCGTAGGACGATTCGTATTGTCAGGCACGATACGAAACAACTTCGAAGGAAGACGGTGAAACTAGTGGAAGTCCAATGGGGTGATAATGAGCATGACTATACTTGGAAATAGAGGAGAGCATAAAGAAGTCGCATCCAAAACTCTTTGCCTGGTAAGGATTTAATTGCGATATAGTTATTCCCTTGTTAGTAAACCGCATGCTAGGATAGGCTTGTTGTGTTGTTATGTATGTTTGATTGTTTGTAATGGCTGATAGGCATGCAGGGTACCATTGTATGTTTTGGTTAAGGAATTTGGGGGGCGAAATTTCTTAAGGGGGGAGAGTGTAACGACCCGCATTTTACATATTGGAAGATTGTTGAATATTTATTTTATTTTCATATGGAGTCGTATGGTCGTGTAACTTTAGGATACGACTATCGGGGTCATTTCCCATGTTCACGATTTTTGCTAAATTTTAAATTATCGTTTTAACCCTGGCAAATCTTGTTTCACCTATAACTGTTGATTGGCAATGAGTTTTGATCTAAAACCACTTCAATTGGATTCGCTGATGGCTTACCTTTCCGTAGAGTGGTCACATTAATCAAACGGACTTACCAATTGGGAGATGGCTGAAATAAGGTTTGGAAGGTGAAAAACAGCTAATCGGGCTTAATAGGGTAATTAACAGACGGACCCATAACCCTTTTCGGGATTAGGGTTATGGGAGGGCTGAAAGGGTTAGGGAAACCATTTCATTTCAGTTTTCTAGCCGCCACTTACATTTCTCGAACCATAGCAATAGCCTCCACCTTCTAAACTACCTCATAATGACACTCTAATCACATATTAGCCAAATCTACATCAAATTAAGGCGGATTAGCATAGAAATAGAGTTAGAGCTGTTGGAATACATTGGGAACCGTGTCAAATCGGTTAGAGTTTCAGATCTAAGATTTTATTTGTAGCTAAAATGAGTGATTAACATGTTTTTACACTATATATGGCTAATTAGAGGTGATTAGTGATAATTAGCGAAATTATGACTCAAAAATATATGGAAAAATATGCATAAATTTTGAAATATTATTTTATGGCACTGATAAAAATTTGGATTAATTTTGGATTAAGTTTGCTAATCCTATAGTAAAACATGGTTAAGAGGATTAAGGGGAAATTCATGGATTTTATGGCACCTATATGTTGCTACTGTTGTTTGGAATGTTTTATGATTGTTTAGTGAAGTTAGAATGGTTGAAAACGTCGTCGTATGGCGAAAATGGACGAAATAAGCTCGTTGGAAAAGTGCAGGAAATGGATCGGATCGGGTCCCTAAACCGGCTCGTGCTCATTACTCGAATCGCGAGGTCCCGAACTGCTTACAAGGAAAAACGCCTGAACTGAACCATGATCCACCTACCCCTCCATGAACCGTACCCATGCTAGGATCACGAACCGGGACCAGGCAAGCCACGAGCCGTTGAGTACTCTGAACCGATCCAGAGGATTATGCACTCATGAACCGAAGTGGAGCACGACCCGATATAAAGGAGGCATCACAACCGATCTGAACCGGTTGCTCCATCACGACCCAAGTAAGACCCACGAACCGGTCACCCCCGAATTGAAGTATGAATGCGAACACAAGCTTGGAGTCACGAATCGAACCGAGGACAAGATCGAACCGAACCGGAAGAGACCAATACCCGAGATGCAAAGGAAGTCCAAATGGGAAGTTATTACTTAGGATCCAAATGGGAACCAACGAGTTAACTTCCAGAGTTGGGCTTTGCTGCGGGATGTGTGCAAAGGGGTTATCGATATATATAGCTTTAGTTCGCCACTGAGAGACGGATTAGTGGCTATAGATCAGCGTAATGGGATCATTAAGACTCCCAAGGGCAAGTGATCATAGCATGGCTATGGATCAGTGCAATGGGGCCATTAGGACTCCCATGGGCAAGGTGATCGTAGCAAGGGATTAGCGGCTGTGGACCAGTGCAATGGGGTCATTAAGACCCCAAGGGTATGGTCGTAGCAAAGGATTTGGCGAACAAAGTGGTAGATACCGTATACTTTACGCACTGAGTGAGAGACGTAAGGTTGATTGCTATGTTTGATGTTTGTTATCACCATGACATGCACACTCCCATCTTATAATTTATGTCAATGTTGCCTTAGAGTACTGTATATCTTCTTTGACGACCGTTCCACGCTAGTCAGGCATTGCTAGCGCATTTCGAGGGAAATGTCGGCTGGCGCGGGGCAGGCCATCGCATTTTATATCTGTCTTCCTATGTTTCTGTTTACCTATAACGCTTCACGAAACTTAATGCATTCAAATAAAGAGTGACATTAACGGACGTGGGGTGTCTTATTTGGTATCAAAGTTGAAGGTTACCATATCAATTAAAAGAATTTGAAAATTATTTTCACAAAGGTTTCAAAAGAAAAGTTTGTTTGAAAAACATATTCCCCAATGCCATAGGAAATATCTTTCGAATCTCCATTTGAATCCCTTTTTCCTTTTCTTTTCAGTATGTCTGGGGAACCTTATATTCCAGAGGGCGTTCAGATACCAGCTTGGTTCTGTAGGTATCTAGAGGCTACGGGACCTGCTTGAGACCAAGTAGACGCCTCTCCCCTAGATGCAGCTGTTGTTTTTCTCCTCCCCCTCCGCGGCTAGATAATTTCTCTAATATATGTAAGGATTTCTATGCTTTAGGCGGAAAGCCATTCCGAGGGACAGAAACTTTTGTAGAAGCAAGGAATTTGCTCAAGGAGACGGAGGATTTGTTTGGTATTTTTGAGGTTGTCGATCGTAGGAAGATTCAGTTGGTCGTTTGGCAGCTGAAAGATGAGGCCTCGTTCTGGTGGGAAGTGACGCAAGCAGGGAGTCCAGTGGAGACTTGGGATGATTTCCGATAGAGATTCAAAATGAAGTTTCTCTCTCAAGCCGAGCAAAGTATACAAATGGATAGGTTTTTGGCGCTTAAGCAAGTGAGCATGTTTGTGAAAGAATATGTTAATAAATTCAATCAATTGGCGAGGTTTTGTTTGGAGCTAGTGAATACCCCGCACAAGAAGACTTTGAGGTTTGCTAGAGGATCGAATGAACCCCTTCATGGGTTGGCTATGTCTCATATATCGATGGGGCAACTTTCGAGAAACTCGTTGATATGGCATTAATGCACGAAGAAGATAAAGGTGAAAAGAAAGAGGCTAAGGTTGAGGAAACACAAAATAAGAAAGTGTGGCAAAAGAAAGGACAACAACAACAAAAGAAGGGCGGAAAGAATGACAATGCCGAATATAAGAGGAAATGTCATAATTGCGGACGTGAGGGTCATTTAGTCAAAACCGAAAAAGGAGGAAAAATTCTTGTTTCAATTGTGGAGAGGTCGAACACCTTTTAACGAGTGCCCGAAGAAGAAAGGACAAGGTCAAAGGGCAGGAACTTCGGGAGGGCAGTTGCATTCTCTCATGGCCAGTCGTCGGACAGAGGTAGGAAAGTACCGTCGAAGGTTTGATCTCTCTTTCCAATCATCCTGTTAGAACTCTTTTTGATTCGGGCGCTTCGTATTCTTTTATATTTGATTCTGTGGTTGAGTCTTGGCACCTTAGTACTAGTATGGTTTTGGTTCCCGTTGTTGTCTCAAACCCCACTGGGGATAAAGCTCATCTATCTATGATTTGTCGGGGTTTGAGAATATATGTGACGGATGTCGAGTTTGAATGCTACGCGTATGTGCTTGGTTTCATGGGCTATGGTTTGATTCTAGGGATGGACTGGCTAGCCATGTATGGTGCCATTCTGGATTGTGAGAGGAGGGTCGTTAGACTTTTGACTTGCCATGGGAGGAGCCTCGAGATTTCTTGTGACCCAAAAGGGTATGTCATGCTTACTTTCCTAGAGTCACTTGATGCATCTACCGATGATTTGTGATCTGTACCAATATTCTATGAGTATCCTGATGTTTTTGAGGAGGTTCGGGGCTTACCTCCGAGGCACGTGATCGATTTCCATATATACTTAGTGGACAATGCAAATCCAGTTGCATTACATGTGCGCTACATGGCTCCAAGAGAAAGGAGGGAGCTTAGCAAGCAAGTAGGGAAGCTACTTGAGAAAGGTTTATTAGGTGAAGCATATTTGAATGGGGTGCTCCAGTAGTATTCGCCACTATGGCGGATGATTTGCTTTGCTTATGTATGGATTACAGGGAGTTGAGTAAGCTCACTAAGAAAAATAGGCACCTACTTCCGAGGATAGATGATCTGTTTGACCAGCTTGTTGGTGCATCTGTTTTCTCCCAGTTAGACTTGGCCACGTGGTTTCATCAGTTGAGGGTGGTCAATGATAGTATAGACAAGACTGCTTTTAGATCTCCAGATGGTTTCTTCGAGTGGCTCGTCATTCCTTTTGGGTTGACGAATGCAACCGCCTAATTTGTTGATTTGATGAGTAGGCTGTTACGGGAGTTTCTAAATAAGTTTGTTGTGGTCTTTGATGATGACATATTGATTTTCTTGAAGAGTAAGGAAGATCATGCCTGACATATATGGGATGTTTTGAAAACTATCTGAGCGCATCAGCGAAAGGCAAAATTCTCCAAATGCCATTTTTGGAGAAAGGAAGTGAGAATTCTAGGGCATGTGTTCTCTAAAGACGAGATAGTGTAGATCCCGCGAAGGTTGTTGTAGTTCAAGACCGGAAGATCCCAAAGAATGCAACAAAGGTGAGGAGTTTTCTTGGATTAACGAGCTATTATATGAAGTTCATTAAGGACTTTGCAAAGATATCAGCCCAACTCATCAGTCCGACAAACAAAAATCTGACATTTTCTTGGGGTATACACTGTGAAGATGTTTTTCAGCGATTGAAGAGGGCTTTGACAATAGCCCCAATCTTGATTTTTCTTGATGGGAACAAGGTGTTCACAGCATACACTGATGCATGTGGTACATGGCTTGGTGCGGTTCTGATGCAAGAGGGAAGGGTGGTATGTTATGGAGGTATAAGCTAAGATGTCATGAGAAGAACTACCCTGCCCATGACTTAGAGTTAGCTGCGATAGTATTCGTGCATAAGACTTGGCACCATTATCTACTAGGAGAGGGATTCGAGTTGTACACCGATCATAGATCTCTCAAGTACTTGTTCTCGTAGAAGGATCTCAATTTGAGACAAAAAAGATGGATGGAGTTCCTAACATCCTATCACTTTGAGATTGCTTACACCCCTGGCAAGGAAGATGCATTGAGTTGGCAGATGATGACATTTAGTCCTCTGTTTGTGGGGAGGAAAAGCTTGGAGTTCATATCGACTTTTTATATTAGACCCTCTTTAGACCTGGTTTTGTTGGCATCACTAGAGGTGCGACCTACTTTTTTGGATTAGATAGGGACTTCACAATGAGAGGATTCATAGATTTCTGACATCTCGGATAAGCTCAGTAGAGGGGAGACTTCTAGTCAGCTCAGTAGATATTCCATGGATGATAGAGGGTGGTTGCAACGAGATGGAAGGCTTTGTGTTCCCCAAGTTGGGAGTTAGTTTAAGGTAGTCCTTGTGGAAATTCTAAGATGACTATTCGTCCAGGCGGTGATAATATGTACAGCGATATGCAAAGGGTTTTCTTTTAGGCTGGAATAAAGAGAGATATAGCAGAATTTGTTTCTTGATGTTTGATTTGTCAGCAAGTCAAAGCTGAGCAAAAGAAGCCCGATGGTTTACTACATACTTTGGAGGTCCCATATTGGAAGTAGGAGATCGTCTCGATGGATATCATTGATGGTTTGCCTAGATCGAGGAAAGGCAACACCAATATTAGGGTAATAGTGGACAGGCTTACTAAGAGCGCTCATTTCAGTCCTGTTAAGAGTAAGAGGACGACAACAGTTTACCTTTGTGAGATAGTCCGTCTTTATGGAGTACTTTCCAATATCATAAGTGATCGTGCACCATTTTCACCAATGTACTTTGGAGGAGCTTGCAAGCGGCATTGGGTATACTGTTGTGTTTGAGCACCACTTATCACCCTCAGACCGATGGACAAACAGAAAGGGTGAACAAAGTTCTTGAGGATCTTTAAGACTATGTATCTTAGACTTCAGAGGGACTTGGGTGGAGCGTCTTCCCTTGGTAGAGTTCGCCTACAACAACAGTTATCAGGCTAGTATTTTCATGGCACCTTTTGTAGCATTGTGTGGGAGACCCTATAGATCACCGACTTGTTGGCGCGAGTCTACAGAAAGACTACTACTTGGACCGGATATGGTTAGAGAAACTTTAGAAAAAAATGATCTTATCCGTAGGCGCATGAAGACAGCTCAGGACAGGCAAAATTCCTACGCAGATAGGAGAAGGACTGGTATTGAGTTTGAGGTTGGAGACATGGTTTTCATCAATGTATCACCTTTGAGCAATGTGGTTCGCTTTGGATATGTTGGCAAATTGGCTCCAAGGTTAGTAGGACCATTTCCCATAACAGAAAGGATTGGCCAATTGGCCTATAGAGTAAAGCTACAAGAGAGACTTTCCGGCGTTCATGATGTTTTCCACGTTTCTCATCTAAGGAAGTGTTTGCATGATACCGCAAAAGTAGTAGAACCAAGTATGCTTGAGGAAGTAGAGGTGGAACGGGAGGCGATAGTTAGAAGAGTTCCTACCAGTATTCTTGGATCAGAGGTTAAGAAGCTACGCAACCGAGAGGTCAAGTTGATGAAAGTTCAGTGGGGAAATGACCAAGAGAATGCAAATTGGGAGACTGAAGACAAGATTCATGCTTCGTACCCTTTTCTTTTCAAGGGTATGTTCTTAACTTGTTTTTCCAAAGCTTTTGTTCGGGCTTGTTTGTATCATTTAGTATATCCTATCTGAAACACCCCACCTCCATTAAGGTCACTCACAAAGGGAGTGCCTTAACTTTGGTGGAGGTTTATAAGTAAAAGCCACAGATGAACTCAAGACAGATATAAATACACATATTTTAAACAGCGGAAACCAAACAAACTTTTATTTCATCAATACGTGTATCAAACAAAGATTTCCATAATTATCTCAAAATACTTTCAACATTACAACCTCATAACTGCCTTGATTATTAAAGAAGCATGAAAACATAAATAAAGTGACAAAAATCCCCAAAGTGATATCCAAAGCCATAGTCCGAGCAAAAGAGACCCAAATCATACATCTACGTTCTTGGAGCTTGTACAGAGCCTGACTGAGTTGAGCTGTTTCCTCCCTGTGGACCTGGGGGGGGGGGGACAAAAGAAAAGAAAACGAAAAGAAAATAGGATCAAACATAAAGCCTGAGTAAATCTAGTAACTCTTCAGCATGTGAATAAGAAAAGGGCGTGATAGATATATACTGAAAATAGGATGGTGTCACAAGTTGAGGAAGTGTCAAATGTACTATAGCACCCATACTATATCTCTGCACCTATTTGAATTTATTCTAACTGGCACCCAATGGTGAGCATGAAGTGATCCCCATTCTTGTTAAAAGATCGGCTCCTACTCGCGTTAACATGTGTCATACGGCCCCCAAGAATTGTAGATACCTATGCTGGTTCCACCATGTGGTGTATCAAGACCCATGGTGGCGGCCCCAACACAAATTCTAGAAGGCATAGTTATACTACTGGTTTCCCCAGTGCCCTGATTGTCTGCTCCAGAGTGTGTGCACGCCCGCACCCCGTTAGACCTGCACTGTGCACCCACCGCCGTCGTTTGACCGCTTACAATCAGCCCAGTAATCGTGCCCCACCCTGCCTAGTTTCAGGGTACCGTTGATACCTAACTTTGGGTTACTGCTGAAACAGGTCCCTCGTTACCAGGATTTTCTAGTCAACCATGTTAAGTGGTTAAGTGTCTGTATTTACCTAACCCCACCCATCGACTCTTGTTAACATGTTGAATTTGGTTAAGTGTTATAGTTGACTTAACCCTACCATCTGTCCTTATCCTCTTAGTAGCACCTGACCACTCACATTAGACAGGTATTGCTATGGTTACTGGATATGCCGGTCGGTTCCGGGTAGGTTTACACCGTAGCTCAGTCTAACCTCGGTTCATTATTGGGCTCAATGCTTTACCACCCACATTGGATAGGTATTGTTGTAAATACTGGACAGCCGGGCGGTTCCGGGCAGGTTTACATCACAACTCAATCCAACCTCGGGTTAAGCATGTTGTGTTTTCTAAATTTACATATTTTATTATTTCTCAAATATATATGTAAATGTCATATCTTTTATTTTTGGGTATATTAATTCATACCGCTTTAAATGTCATTGTCATTGGCATGTGCCAAACATGCCAACATATACTTTCATGTTTTACATCCAACGTTATTACACCCGTTTATACGTTCGCAATGTTATAACAAGTGTTGGGCTCGACACAATTCAGCCCAACCTTATAAGCGTAAGAAAAGGGGAAATCAAGAACATGTAATATTTTTCAACATATAAGGGTGTGTGGCGCATGAACTTGCAATTTAGCGATACTAACATAAATGATGGGTCATGTGAACTTGCATTCAAATCAAAATATAACTAAGTAGGCGACATATGAGATGGCATAGTTTAGGCTAATACAAACTTGTGTTTAAACATGTTTAATTTGGCATAATGTCGAACACAAGACTAGCATGATGTATGTTCACCAACATGTACAATTTTAACATCTAATCATATAGCCTATGAACTTGAATAGTTTATGAAACATAGATCCAATTATACTTGCAAATAGACATAATCTTGCATAGTTTATGAAACATAGATCCAATTATACTTGCAAATAGACATAATCTTGCATAGTTTATGAAACATAGATCGAATTATACTTGCAATTAAACAAAATCTTGCATAGTTTATGAAACATAGATCTAATTATACTTGATGAAACATAGGTCCAATTATACTTGCAAATGAACTTACATAGTTTATGAATCATAGATCTAATTATACTTGCAAATAAACATAAGAACAATATCATAAGTTTTGGATCATGTAGGCATAAAATTTCTAAAACATGTTTACATAAATTCCAACTTAGACATAGTCCATGCCATCGCCATATACATAAAATGATCAAATTCTAATTTTTGCCACAAACTTGCAAGTACAATCGTTCAATAGGCTTGCATCAATCAATTTTATGCCACAAACATCAATACATAAGTCATGATAGAACCATCACAATACATAGAATAATAACACAATTCTATTTTCATATACATCGAACCACATCACAGTTTTAATTCATATTCTGAAAGGTTACTATACCTACAATGTGTGATGAATTCTTGTTTTCTGATTTCTGTTATTTTGATTTGGAGATGCTATCCTTTGGGTAGCAAAGTTGCGTTGAATGATTTGATTAAGCTTTGATCTTCTTTTAATTTGATTCATCTCTTAGGCTTGTTGGCTTGTCTCTAGGGTTTCTAATTGACAGCCATTCCTAGTTCCTTTCTAGCAGCATGACGGCTATTGCATTCTATTATTTGTGTGAGTTTAGGGTTAGATTTGAGTTGTATTTATAGGATTTCAATCTAATTAGAGCCGTCGATGAAGCTAGAGTGAATCCAGACCATCCATCTCAAGAGAAGCCAATCAAAAAGTGACATGTAAGCCCTAGTGACTCAGCCAAGCATAAGAATTCGACCAGACTCTGATCAGGCCAGCCAAGACCTGACCAGCAGGTCATTCTGACCTGGGCGGACTTGGCAGGTGCGCCAGGCCAAAAATGTACTGGCGCACTTCCCAAGTGCGCCAGTTCATTTCTGTTCTGGCGCACTTCCCAAGTGCGCCAGTGCATTCTGACCCGTTTTCTGGTTTTTCTGCCCAACTTCGCTCGTCCATATCTTCTTCATACGATATCCGTTTTACACAAACTTGGACTCTATCTCAAGCAGAATTTCGAGACGAACGCAATTGCGTAACCCGTTTCCCTTGATTTCATCATTTATAATTAATTATACTTTAATTCGTGAAGCTTAACATTATAGAATTCACAGGGTGTTACATTCTCCCCCACTAAAAAGGATTTCGTCCCCGAAATCTTCAAGTTAGGAAGAATGTATATCCCAACATACAACAGTCCATCTGCTCAACCAACAAACATAGACATCCACTGTCTTTAAAAGACTTCTAATGTTTCATGATCATATGCATAGTGTGTGTACATGTCCTTATCTAATGCAGAAATCAGGCGGTCTACTGATTCAGTTGACCTCCTTAATGCGAATCATGTAAGTGTCATGAATCCACTATGTATGCAAATTTTTCCTACTCATAATTCTACATGAGTGCACAACTATTCATACAAATGCGACGTCCATATGACAGCATATCAAGTTTACAACCATATACAAATAAGAATACATATATGCATTTGCAGTATGAAGTGATTGAGCTGATCTAAGACCTAGGTTGTGTGTGTATATGCATCCACGAGCAACCACTAGCAACCACTTGCATCCATCAACCATAACATGTTTCAAATACATGTTTACATCCAAAGGGGTTTCTACCTAAGGACAAAGGATAATATCGAGGAGATATACCTAAAAAGATAGATACAAGCACAACTTAAGAAAAAGAGAGGTCAAAGATGTACCCTCAAAAAGAAGAGGGTAGGCAGCGCGTATTCTGTCCTCAGTTTCCCAAGTTGCGTCTTCCTCAGCGTCGCTCCACTGAACTTTAATGAGTTTGACTTCGCGGTTGTGTAGCTTTTTCACTTCTGTTCCTATGATGCGGGTTGGAACTCTCCTCACAGTTGCTTCGCGTTCCACTTTGGCTTCTTCTAGAATGCTTGGCTCCACACTTCCGCTGATTCATGTAGACATTTCCGGAGATGAGAAACGTGAAAGACGTTGTGAATTCCAGCCAATCTTTCAGGCAGATCTACTCTATAAGCCATTTTCCCAATCTTCTCGATGATAGGGAATGGTCCTACAAATCTTGGTGCTAGCTTTCCTGCGGATCCAAAGCGAACGACGTTCCTTAAAGGGGATACCTTAAGGAAAACCTTGTCCCCAACCTCAAACTCAAGGTCGGTCCTTCTTTTGTCGGCGTAGGATTTCTGTCTATCTTGGGCTGTCTTCATTCTCCTACGTATCAAGTCCACTTTCTCTGAAGTTTCTCGAATCATGTTTGGCCCAAGTATAAGCTTATCTGTAGACTCCCACCAACAAGTTGGTGATTTGCACGGTCTTCCATACAAGGCTTCAAAGGGTGCCATACCGATGGTAGCTTGGTAGCTGTTGTTGTAGGAAAATTCCACTAAAGGAAGGTGATACTCCCACAGCCCTCCAAAGTCAAGAACGCAAAGTCTTAAAAGATCCTCTAAAACTCTATTCACCCTTTCTGTCTGGCCATCTGTTTGGGGGTGGTAGGCCGTGCTCAAACATAGCTGTGTGCCTACAGCTTCTTGCAGACTCCGCCAAAACTCACTTGTGAAATAGGGTCTCGGTCACTAACACTGCTGGAGGGTATCCCATGGAGTCGAACTATTTCCTTGATATAAAGAGATGTTAGAGATGAGGCAGTCCTTCTACTCTTGATAGGTATAAAGTGGGCGCTTTTAGTAAGCCTATCCACTATTACCCAAATGCTAGTGTTGCCTCTCCTCGACCTAGGCAGTCCATCAATGAAGTCCATTGAAATGCTATCCTACTTCCACTGTGGGACCTCTAGAGGGTGAAGTAGTCCTCCAGGCTTCTTTTGTTCCGCCTTGACCCGTTGGCAGGTCATGCACTTAAAAACGAAATTTGCCACGTCTTGTTTCATGCCGTTCCAAAAGAAAGTCCTCTTTATATCCTTATACATCTTATCACCGCCAGGGTGTATAGTCATCTTGGAATGATGTGTTTCCTCGAGAACCTTCTTTGTGAACCCCCTTGCTTGTGGGACGCATAATCTCCCATCTCGCCTCAGCCAACCCTTATCATCGATGGCGTACCTACTGAGGTGACTAGAAGTCTCACCCCTAATAAGTTTACCAATCACATCAACATGCTGAGGGTCTTCACGTTGTGCTGCCCCTATTGAGTCTAAGAGAGTAGGGCGTACTTCGAGAGATGCTAACAATCCCAGTACAAAATCCGAGGAGGGCCTAAAGTTAAAACTGGCTATATACTCCAAGCTTTGCCTCTCCACGAAGAGCGGGCTTAAGGTCAGTTTCTTTCGGCTCAACGCGTCTGCTACTACGTTGCCTTTGCCGGGAGTATAGGAAATTTCAAAGTCATACGAGGCAAGGAACTCCATCCATCTTTGCTGCCTCAAGTTAAGATCCTTCTGCGAGAAGAGATATTTCAACGATTTATGGTCAGTGTATAATTCAAACTTCTCACCTAGGAGATAATGGCGCCAAGACTTAAGCGCAAAGACGATGGCGGCTAACTCAAGATCGTGGATTGGGTAGTTCTTTTCATGAACCTTCAATTGTCTTCCTCCATAAGCTACTACCCTTCCTTCTTGCATTAGGACAGCGCCTAGTCCTGTTCCACATGCATCTGTGTATACTGTGAACATTTTGCTTCCTTCAGGCAGAGTTAGAACCGGGGCTGTTGTGAGAGCCCTTTTTAATCGTTGGAAAGCAAACTCGCAGCCCAAATCCCAAGTGAACGCCAGATTCTTCTTTGTTAGCCTTGTGAGTGGGGCTGAGATTTTCGCGAAATCCCTTGTAAACTTTCGATAAAAACCGGCTAGCCCAAGAAAGCTTCGAACTTCGGTTGCATTTCTTGGTGTCTTCCAATCTTGTACTGCCACCACTTTCGCGGGATCCACAGCCAACCCTTCTTTGGACATTATATGCCCAAGAAACCTTACTTCTTTTCTCCAGAAGTGACACTTGGAGAATTTGGCTTTTAGTTGATGTGCACGGAGAGTATCCATGATTTCTTTCAGATGCTGAGCATGTTCTTCCTCACTCTTTGAGAAGATTAAGATATCATCTACGAAGACAACCACAGATTTGTTGAGGAATTCTCTGAACACCCTGCTCATTAGGTCTACGAAATAAGCGGGTGCGTTTGTCAAGCCAAAAGGCATGACAAGCCACTCGAAGAAACCGTCTAGGGTTCTGAACATTGTCTTATCAATGCTGTCTTCAGCTACTCATAACTGATGGAACCCAGTTGCCAGATCAAGTTGGGAGAAGACCATCGCACCTACAAGCTGATCAAACAAATCGTCGATTCGGGGAAGAGGGTGCCTATTTTTCTTGGTCAATTTGTTTAACTCCCTATAGTCGACGCAAAGGCGAAGCGAACCGTCTACTTTGGTTGTGAACACCATTGGAGCACCCCATTCCGAAATGCTCCGTCTAATGAACCCCTTTTCGAGAAGTTCTTTAACCTGCTTACTGAGCTCCTTTCTCTCCCTTGGAGCCATGTGTTTGACAGGTAAAGCTACAGGCTTTGCGTTATCCACAAGATATATGCGAAAGTCTATTTCCCACCTCGGAGGTAAGCCTTTCACTTCCTCAAAGACATCCGGATATTCACGGAATACTCTAACTGATTGCAAATTCTCATCAGAGGCATCAAGCAACTCTAGATAACTAAGCATAACAGCATTCAAGAGATTACAAGAAATTTCTAGAGTGTTACCAAGCCGAGTCAAGAGCCTAACTACTCTTTTCTCACAGTCAAGAATGGCACTATTACTGGATAACCAGTCCATGCCTAAGATCAAACCATATCCAGAGAAGCCCAAAACAAAGGCATTCCAACTAAACTCAACGCCGAGAATAGAGATTTTCAAACCCAAACAAACCATAGACAAATAAGCGGAGCCCCCAATTGGATTTGAAACTACTAAGGGATCTTCTACCATGCTAGTGTCTAGATGCAGAGATTCCACTAAGGCAGATGAATAAAAGAGTGTGATGCGCCAGAGTCAAAAAGTGTACGAACTGGATGATCATAAAGATAGACTACACTTTCTACAGAAATATTACTACCTCGTTCCTGCTGAGGTTGTAATGACCCGGGATTTTGATGACTTTGGTTATCGACATAACCTCAATGATGACTAACCAAACGTCGAAAAATACCGGTCATTAATGAAAGAAATTAGAGGGTGAGGAAAGATAAAATAGAAACTTTGAATAGAAGAAGAAGAACACAACATCAGAGTAACACGAACCTCACAGCGGAACGAATAACATATAATATATATAACATAACTTGAAATATACATCTGTACTTGAATATACATCATTATCAAAGTACAACACTTACAACACAGCGGAAATAACTATAGCTATATGATCCTGAAGCCTCCTGCTCCAGCTCTTCCAGTATATCTGTAAATCCCGACTACTTGACTGCCCGTACAAATTTAGGCACCCTAGAGTTTAGGGAAACAAACAAATAAACTATGGGTCAGTCATGGGACTGGTATGAGTAAAACAGTTTTAAAACATTTCAAGCAGGTAATCGATAGCTCATAAGACCACGCCGTATAACGGAACGAGTTTTTCACTTATGAGAATCCAAATTTATCTTTATATCAAAAACATTTTGATATTATAATAATGTCTATCAACCACAATAATAATAATCATCTAGCAGAACGCTTTCATCTCACGTTCTACATATATAGTATACAATCAAAACCGCAAGCACGTATTGGATAATGGATTTCCAACTATGACAAGGTATGGAACCACCTTTCGCTAGTGTACCTCTAGAAAGGAATACACTCGGTTCAACAAGAACATCTTGCAACCCGGCTACACATGACCGACCACTCATTTCGCTTGAGTGTATCGAATGTATATCACCAACGGTTGGGATCAGCAACCGTTTCCCAAATGGGACAGCATCAACAATAGATTTTTAGAAGTAAATGAAACTCTAGAGCAGGTGATTATACACCCTACTTCGGTGCGACCGACTTAGCCATGCTGCCTGCCCGATTTCTGTCATTTACCGGATGTGAGGCTAGAAGCTACGCTTTATCATCACACCAGATTCACTTTGAATGCCACATCATCAAATCCATCTAATCCCCAATTGACGTCCTCAATCATACATTATGTGTTAGCTAAAAGAAGTTTCCTTCTCCGCTTCCACTCTTGGTACGGTTGGAGAAATCAATATACATGATAGTCTGGAAATACTCTGTCAGACATTCGTCCATACAAGTCATCCAGGAACAGGATAAACCGAAGGCACTATTCTGTAAACAGGATAGCCCTTGCATAACTCCGTCTTCAATTTCCTTTGGCATATATGATTCGCAACGCTTATGCCAATACACAGTGGTTCTTTGGATAATAATCCAACCGGTCTCTCCATATTAACAACGTTAAAATGGTCAAAACTTCTATAGTATGTGATTTAACTATCGAATAAAACAAGTGTGCAAACAACGATATTATTTCCAAATGGAAATTTATATCGATCAAACATCATTCAACATTTATCTCTTTATTTCATTAATTTACTTATCTCCTGTTTCCCTATATTCAATATTTCTTATTTTCTAAATTTGGAAAATATACGTTATTAACAATGGAAAACATTTCCATTTCTTGTTTTCTTTATTAGAAAACATCTCTGGTTTCTTATTTGGAAAACATTTCCAAAGCTTCTTCATTGGACTTATACAGATGTTTAAACAAACCATCGCGATGCCAACTCAAACCATTTCCTTAAATTACTAAATTTACTTAAACATCCTTTACTATCGAACCTTAACCATTCCTTAGTTAAAAATGAAGTCAATCAAGTTTGGGTAATACTACCTCTCAGACCATAACTGAACAACGTTTCTAACCTTGAAATAGACAAAGTTCACCCTTCTAATTCTTTAACAAACTTCCTTACGTAACTCTCTTTCAATCTTTTCTATTCGATAATTCTTTCCTTCGATAAGGTATATTCGATAACTTTATTCAATTTATTCTATTCACTTAACTCTTTTGATTTAACTTTAACTCTAGTCACTTAACTCCTATCGAATAAACTATATTTGATTACTCTTTTAATTCTATTTGAATAAACTATATATTTGATTAACTCCTTTTACTCTATTCGAATAAACTATATTTGATTAACTCCTTTCGATTAAACTAACATCGATTAACTCCTTTCAATTAAACTAACATCGATTAACTCCTTTCGATTAAACTAACATCGATTAACTCCTTTCGATTAAACTAACATCGATTAACTCCTTTTAGCTCGATTAAACTATTCATTTATAAAGATTTACTTTTAGTAACGGTTCTTCACTTTACAAATGATTTCCTTCTTATAACAATTTCCATTTTATAACGTTTATTCATTTTCTAAATATCTCCTATTTATAAATATTCCAATTTATAAATATTTCTTATTTATAAGTATTCCATTTATAAATATTTTATTTTCAAATATCACTTTGAAAATATTCCCTTATCAACATTTCAGTGTGTTATGGTATTCAACATATCAAATCACGATGATCAGTATCGTCCAAACACATATAATCGACAACAAATTATATACCACATCATATATCACAATATATGAAAAACAATAAAATAACTGTTGAGGAATCCAGTTGGATTCCTCCAACCTGTTTCCCTGCATCACAGATGTTAAACAATATAGATAACATCACTTTCAGTTCCATATGATATATTCTGTTAAACAGAATCAAATATAGAAATTCAACAAACTGACTAGTAGTTCAATCAAACAGTCAACACACAGTCAATCAGCCAATATTTAACAGTTCTAAAAATACAACATGAAATTATAAACTGCTCAGAGTTATTAAGATTTACTCACATTTGCTGTTCATCGTTAAAGAACGATAAACTGTTGTTTGATTTGAATCAAACAGTTTATTTCGCCATAAATTCAAACGAGCACCGATCCACTTCCAGTCAGTTCCATGGTGTTGCTCTCGTCCATACGATCCCAACGGATCTTGTTTCGCTGAATTTCATGAACGTATGGGCAAGTTATGGCCACTACAAGTTGTATACACTTTCATAAATAAAAATTAAATTTCCTTTTAAAAACAATTCGGCTTAACCTTAAATTCTTGGCTCAAACCCACTTCTACAAGCCCAGACCGCACCTTTCTTCCTAATTGAAAATCGCGATGTCTGCTCCTTCATCAAAGCCATTCTCGATTCTTCAAACCCACCGTCCTCTTCCAGTACCTCACCATTCAATAAACCAAACCCACCACGATCTTTCTCTTTCCTTACACTCCATCTCCATGCCCGAAACAACCAACTCGAGTCACTATTTCAAAATGCGTTGAATCAGTATACTCGTCGGCTATAGGAAGTCGCACGACAGGGATGTTCACCGAACACCTTGGAACCCCACCGATACTTGTTGAAATTTATCACAAAGCCAAATCAAACTTAACACTTGCGAATCAAAGCTCAAAACTACAGAACGATGAAGCCCTAAACTCACGGTGATGAAAACCCGTGTACAGAACAAGCGCCAAACTCACAATGAAGTATGAGAAACTCAAATCTAATCTCACACACTCGATTCCATGATTTTTAGAATTTTCTTTTGATTGTTTTTTATTTTTGAACATCACAATTTTTAGCTGAGAAAGAAAAGAAACAGCGGCGCGATTCCTTTGACCAAACGCAAATGAAATTAGGTTATAAGGATTTGTTAAGGGGCTATTTATAAGGAGAGAAGATATTTTCCCCACACATTATTATATTCTTTTTAAATCCACCGTTATTTGTATTCGTTGTTAAAAATTCCTGAGGTCACATACTATACCCAAAAATCACGAAAACTGGCATACAACTAGATTTTGACACTACGGTACCAACGAAACTGGTTTCGTCGAATTCCGACTCCGTATGCTCACACAGCGTATTTTTAACTGTCGAAATACTGACTGTTTCTCACTCTAAAAATCTGTACGACCATACAGTGACTCTAAAAATCATAAAAACTGAAATCTAGCAACTATTTGACATTGCGGATCCAACAAAATTAGTTTCGTCGAATTCCGACTTTGTTTGCAAAAGTGGCTATTTTTAAAGCTCTGGATGACCCTTTTAAATATATAAATATATTTAAATATAATTAAATTAAATATTTAAAAATAAATATTACCGTTTATATTCACAGTGGAATACCATACAGTTCTAGAATATTCCTATATGAATTTCTAACTTGATATTTCAATCTGGGTCAACCCGGTATTCGATTTATATTGAAATCCCTTTTAAAAATATAAATAGTTCCTTTATAAATTATAAAGGAATTCCACAGCGACTTTTCTGAAATTTGATTTGGACGTGAATCAAATTCTACACGATGAAATCCCGAATTTTCTCTACAACTAGAAAGATATACTTCACCAGCTCCACACATTTCTTGTTTCACTGAAATCCGACTTAAAACGAATCCTATACATTCAGTTGAAGTTCAAATCGCCAAATATCGAACTGCAGCGCAATTTCAAGCTCGATTTTAATTATATTATAACTCTACGTTCAAACTGTCGTTTATATAATATATTCGTTATTCAAATTCAATTCCCAGTTGAATTAAATATCACAGATGATCCGGTTCACACCATCATTTCAGTAAATTCGGATTATTTCAGAATTATATATTATTTAATTTATTATTTTAATTAAATATTCGCCATTATTTAATTCAACGACCATTAAATTCACTATATCGCTATTTATATAATTAAATAAATTAATTATAATACCTCTGCCAATGCGGGTCATTACAATCTTCCCCACTTAAAATAATTTCGTCCTCGAAATTGCTAAAAGTTAGAGGACGACCCTATCGACTGGTTAGAACATATTTGTTCACTTCTTAACTTCAGTTTCCACTGAACCAATTTAATTTCAATTAAATTATTAATTTATTCTTATCAACGAAAATTTCCAAAAATCCTAAAAATTTTCTAACGTCTTAACTCTTCGAAAAATTTCGCCAGCACCTCCTTTTTACCAGTCAATCGGTCAAACTCCAACTCACCTCTCTGGGCCATCTCCAACCCAAAAGAAAATCAAACAGCCAAGTGACTTGCCACATCGGCTCATCAATATCTCATATCATATAAAATATAAACTTGTACCTTTTTGTCGGCATATCATTATATCCTTTCCACCTGTTATCAATTCAGCAGATACAAGGGTCACCCCAATCAAATTCCAATCTGCTTTTATCCACAACACAACCATTCGCTTATATCCGAGCCAAATATCATTTCAACTCGAGTTTCTTCTCGATTCCCAACTCTTAACTTGATTATCACATTACACTTTAAATTTGAATCTCACAATCCAATTTGTCTTGATATCATTCTAATTCAATCTCAGTTACCAGTTTACTGACTTTACTTTAAATCAAATTCTGCTTTCACAAATTTCTGTTTGTTCTTAATTCAAACAGTCTTTCCGTAGGAGTTTTCAAACAGTTTACTCTTTTCAAAAATCAAATTTTCCTTTTGAACATATCACTGAGCCCTTAATTAATATTCCATTAGTTAAATCACTTCTCTATTTCTTTATGAATATTTGTTAACCAATATTTTCAATAACCATATTGGCCTTTTATGTTATTTGGAAAACACTTCCGAATATCGCCTTCCTTTATTTTCTAAACTTTAGAAAATATATGCTATTTATAATTGGAAAATATTCCAATTACTTATCTCTTTCCCAATCTCATTTATTTCTATACCTAGGAAATATTCTTTATTATATTTCTAAACTTACACTTATTTGGGTTAAAACGGATGTTGTGTAAAACATCGTTACGACAACCCAAATACTATATTCAACTAACTCTTATTCAACATTGATCTTCAAGCCTGAAATCTTACTATTTATTTGTTAATAATGAAATCAATCAAGTTGGGGTATAACCACCTCTCAGACTGTGACTGAATAACATTTATAACGTCAAAACAGATATGACTACTTACTCGAATAATCAATACCATACAACTACTTATTCACTTTTAAACACGTGTACGCTTCCTCTTTCTATTCTTACTAGATTTTATTCTTAGTCTTCCTTTTTGATTTTACTATTCTATTTCTAAGTCCGTTTCCTTATCGACTTATATATATATATATATATATATATATATATATATATATATATATATCGATACGTTGATTTCTAACTATCAAATTATCTTGAAAATATTCTAACTCCTTAAATTCCCGGAAAAATTCGCCATAACCTCCTTTGTACTAGGAGCATCGGGATCTTTCAAATAGCCTCCCATGGCACTCACCAATCCAAAAGAAAAAGAAAAAGCCAAGCGGCTAGCCGATTCGGCGCATAAAATCTCATATCTGAATTAAACACATTCCTTTTCATTGAGCATTCTATTTATATACCTTCATACCTTATTCATACCTATCTCATGTATATTCATACCTGCCCAATCTATTTTAACTATACCTGATCGTTTTAACTTAATTCATTAATTAATTTGTTAATTAACACTTTAGTCTATTTCTCTTTTATATTTGAACATGACTTGTTCAAATATATTTTAACTTACTTATAAACTAATCAAATTCTACCTTTTTCAAACTCAGGTTTCATATTCGATTTTAAATATAAATTTACTAGTCCCGTTTACTTATCTAACATTCAACTTCAATTCAAGATCCATTTACTAATGGCTAATTAACTGGTTTACGTATTTCACCTTTTTATTTGAATATACATGTTCAAATATAAGTTTAACTTGTTTATCAACTAATTGAATTCCATTTCAATTCTATTTGAATTTCCTATATTCAAATTCCATTTCAATTCTCTTATTCAAATTCTATATTTGAATTTCATTTCAAATCTCCTTATTCAAATTCTATATTTGAATTTCGTTTCAATTCTATTTAGATCTTCTATATTCAAATTTCATTTTCAATTCTATTTGAATCTTCTACATTCAAATTCTATTCAAATTCTATTTTATAAATCCCATTTTGAAATTCAACCCAACTTATCTTTCCCAAAACAAATTCAAAACAGTATCTCTGGTAGTAATTCGTCACTTACAGCTCGAAAATGAATATTGATGATGCAGCTATCATCATCAGAATCTATTTTCCAGCGATCGAAGTGAGTTCAATACTAAAAAACCATTTCTAAACATTTCCACTTTGAAATTCATATCAAAATATAATTCACACTGCTTGTAAAACAATTTAAAATCTCCCAGGACCTTAAATTTTCCTTATTTTTAATCCAAATCCATTTACAAACACTTATCCAATTTTCCAGAATTTTAACTCAATTTATAGTTTAAATTTCAGATCTAATTCACTTCGTAATACTTACACAAATTTTATTTGGTTATATATATATATAACCATCTCCATTATAATCTTACTCGATTATAATAACAAATATACTTTGGGTAAAATTATTTCATTTACCCACTTTTCAATATCGTGCCGACCCATCGTATTTGAATGTTTATAAACTCCTACCGATACAATGGATCAAACTGATCGACCAGAACCCATGAACAACTCAACCAATGAATCTCCAAAATATAAAACAATTTTTATATCAATAACAAATACGTTCACTCGTATATATACACTCAATCTCAGTCTAGGGTATTGCTAACCCTATCTCCACCGAGTCACGCCACAGAGCCAAGGTAATTCACTTAACTTAAGCTCTGATACCAACTGTAATGACCCGGGATTTTGACGACTTTGGTTATCGCCATAACCTCAATGATGACTAACCAAACGTCGAAAAATACCGGTCATTAATGAAAGAATTTAGAGGGTAAGGAAAGATAAGATAGAAACTTTGAATAGAAGAAGAAGAACACAACATCAGAGTAACACGAACCTCACAGCGGAACGAATAACATACAATATATATAACATAACTTGAAATATACATATGTACTTGAATATACATCATTATCAAAGTACAACACTTACAACACAGCGGAAATAACTATAGTTATATGATCCTGAAGCCTCCTGCTCCAGCTCTTCCAGTATATCTGTAAATCCCGACTACTTGACTGCCCATACAAATTTAGGCACCCAAGAGTTTAGGGAAACAAACAAATAAACTATGGGTCAGTCATGGGACTAGTATGAGTAAAACAGTTTTAAAACAGTTCAAGCAGTTAATCGATAGCTCATAAGACCACGCCGTATAACGGAACGGGTTTTTCACTTATGAGAATCCAAATTTATCTTTATATCAAAAACATTTTGATATTATAATAATGTCTATCAACCACAATAATAATAATCATCTAGCAGAACGCTTTCATCTCACGTTCTACATATATAGTATACAATCAAAACCGCAAGCACGTATTGGATAATGGATTTCCAACTATGACAAGGTATGGAACCACCTTTCGCTAGTGTACCTCTAGAAAGGAATACACTGGGTTCAACAAGAACATCTTGCAACCCGGCTACACATGACCGACCACTCATTTCGCTTGAGTGTATCGAATGTATATCACCAACGGTTGGGATCAGCAACCGTTTCCCGAATGGGACAGCATCAACAATAGATTTTTAGAAGTAAATGAAACTCTAGAGCAGGTGTTTATACACCCTACTTCGGTGCGACCGACTTAGCCATGCTGCCTGCCCGATTTCTGTCATTTACCAGATGTGAGGCTAGAAGCTACGCTTTATCATCACACCAGATTCAATTTGAATGCCACATCATCAAATCCATCCAATCCCCAATTGATGTCCTCAATCATACATTATGTGTTAGCTAAAAGAAGTTTCCTTCTCCGCTTCCACTCTTGGTACGGTTGGAGAAATCAATATACATGATCGTCTGGAAATACTCTGTCAGACATTCGTCCATACAAGTCATCCAGGAACAGGATGAACCGAAGGCACTATTCTGTAAACAGGATAGCCCTTGCATAACTTCGTCTTCAATTTCCTTTGGCATATATGATTCGCAATGCTTATGCCAATACAGAGTGGTTCTCTGGATAATAATCCAACCGGTCTCTCCATATTAACAACGTTAAAATGGTCAAAACTTCTATAGTATGTGATTTAACTATCGAATAAAACAAGTGTGCAAACAACGATATTATTTCCAAATGGAAATTTATATCGATCAAACATCATTCAACATTTATCTCTTTATTTCATTAATTTACTTATCTCCTGTTTCCCTATATTCAATATTTCTTATTTTCTAAATTTGGAAAATATACGTTATTAACAATGGAAAACATTTCCATTTCTTGTTTTCTTTATTAGAAAACATCTCTGGTTTCTTATTTGGAAAACATTTCCAAAGCTTCTTCATTGGACTTATACAGATGTTTAAACAAACCATCGCGATGCCAACTCAAACCATTTCCTTAAATTACTAAATTCACTTAACCATCCTTTACTATCGAACCTTAACCATTCCTTAGTTAAAAATGAAGTCAATCAAGTTGGGGTAATACTACCTCTCAGTCCATAACTGAACAACGTTTCTAACCTTGAAATAGACAAAGTTCACCCTTCTAATTCTTTAACACAAACTTCCTTACGTAACTCTCTTTCAAATCTTTTCTATTCGATAATTCTTTCCTTCGATAAGGTATATTCGATAACTCTATTCAATTTATTTTATTCACTTAACTCTTTTGATTTAACTTTAACTCTATTCACTTAACTCCTATCGAATAAACTATATTCAATAACTCTTTTAATTCTATTTGAATAAACTATATATTTGATTAACTCCTTTTACCCTATTCGAATAAACTATATTTGATTAACTCCTTTCGATTAAACTAACATCGATTAAATCCTTTCGATTAAACTAACATCGATTAACCCCATTCGATTAAACTAACATCGATTAACTCCTTTCGATTAAACTAACATCGATTAACTCCTTTTAACTTGATTAAACTATTCATTTATAAAGATTTACTTTTAGTAACGGTTCTTCACTTTACAAATGATTTCCTTCTTATAACAGTTTCCATTTTATAACGTTTATTCATTTTCTAAATATCTCCTATTTATAAATATTCCAATTTATAAATATTTCTTATTTATAAGTATTCCATTTATAAATATTTTATTTTCAAATATCACTTTGAAAATATTCCCTTATCAACATTTCGGTATGTTGTGGTATTCAACATATCAAATCACGATGATCAGTATCGTCCAAACACATATAATCGACAACAGATTATATACCACATCATATATCACACAATATGAAAAACAATAAAATAACTGTTGAGGAATCCAGTCGGATTCCTCCAACCTGTTTCCCTGCATCACAGATGCTAAACAATATAGATAACATCACTTTCAGTTCCATATGATATATTCTGTTAAACAGAATCAAATATAGAAATTCAACTAACTGACTAGTAGTTCTATCAAACAGTCAACACACAGTCAATCAGCCAATATTTAACAGTTCCAAAAATACAACATGAAATTATAAACTGTTCAGAGTTATTGAGATTTACTCACATTTGTAGTTCATCGTTAAAGAACGATAAACTGTTGTTTGATTTGAATCAAACAGTTTATTTCATCATAAATTCAAACGAGCACTGATTCACTTCCAGTCAGTTCGATGGTGTTGCTCTCGTCCAAATGATCCCAATGGATCTTATCGCTGAATTTCGTGAATGTATGGGCAAGTTATGGTCACTACAAGTTGTATACATTTTCATAAATAAAAATTAAATTTCCTTTTAAAAACAATTGGGCTTAACCTTAAATTCTTGGCCCAAACCCACTTCTACAAGCCCAGACCGCACCTTTCTTCCCAAATGAAAATCGCGATGTCTGCTCCTTCATCAATGCCATTCTCGATTCTTCAAACCCACCGTCCTCTTCCAGTACCTCACCGTTCAACAAACCAAACCCACCACGATCTTTCTCTTTCCTTACACTCCATCTCCATGCCCGAAACAACCAACTCGAGTCACCATTTCAAAATGCGTTGAACCAGTATACTCGTCGGCTACAGGAAGTCGCATGACAGGGATGTTCACCGAACACCTTGAAACCCCACCGATACTTGCGGAAATTCATCACAAAGCCAAATCAAACTTCACACTCGCGAATCAAAGCTCAAAACTACCGAACGATGAAGCCCTAAACTCACGGTGATGAAAACCCGTGTACAGAACAAGCGCCGAACTCACAATGAAGTATGAGAAACTCAAATCTAATCTCACACACTCGATTCCATGATTTTTAGAATTTTCTTTTGATTGTTTTTGATTTTTGAACATCACAATTTTTAGCTGAGAAAGAAAAGAAACAACGGCGCGATTCCTTTGACCAAACGCAAATGAAATTAGGTTATAAGGATTTGTTAAGGGGCTATTTATAAGGAGAGAAGATGTTTTTCCCACATATTATTATATTCTTTTTAAATCCACCATTATTTGTATTCATTGTTAGAAATTCCTGAGGTCACATATATACACAAAAATCACGAAAACTGGCATACAACTAGTGTTTGACATTACGGTCCCAATGAAACTGGTTTCGTCGAATTCCGACTCCATATGCTCACACAGCATATTTTTAACTGTCTAAATACTGACTGTTTCTCACTCCAAAAATCTGTACGACCACACAGTGACTCTAAAAATCACGAAAACTGAAATCTAGCAACTATTTGACATTGTGGATCCAACAAAATTAGCTTCGTCGAATTCCGACTTTGTTTGCAAAAGTGGCTATTTTTAAAGCTCTGGATGACCCTTTTAAATATATAAATATATTTAAATATAATTAAATTAAATATTTAAAAATAAATATTATCGTCTATATTCACAGTGGAATACCATACAGTTCTAGAATATTCCTATATGAATTTCTAACTCGATATTTCAGTCTGGGTCAACCCGGTATTCGATTTATATTGAATTCCCTTTTAAAAATATAAATAGTTCCATTATAAATTATAAAGGAATTCCACAGCGACTTTTCTGAAATTTGATTTGGACATGAATCAAAATCTATACGACGAAATCCTGATTTTTCTTTACCACTAGAAAGATATACTTCACCAGCTCCACACATTTCTTGTTTCACTGAAATCCGGCTTAAAACGAATCCTGTATATTCAGTTGAAGTTCGAATCGCCAAATATCGAACTGCAGCGCAAGTTCAAGCTCGATTTTAATTATATTATAACTCTACGTTCAAACTGTCGTTTATATAATATATTCGTTATTCAAATTCAATTCCCAGTTGAATTAAATATCACAGATGATCCGGTTCACACCATATCGTCATTTCAGTCAATTCTGATTATTTCAGAATTATATATTATTTAATTTATTATTTTAATTAAATATTCGCCATTATTTAATTCAACGACCATTAAATTCACTATATCACTACTTATATAATTAAATAAATTAATTATAATACCTCTGCCAATGCGGGTCATTACAGAGGTGCCACTAGCGCATGAACCTGACCCCCTGAAGTGGATCCAACTTTCTGTCCCTGCCCTTTCTTCTTTGGGCAGTCCTTAGCTTGATGCCCAGTTTCTCCACAATGGAAACAGCCACTCATCTTCGCCTTTCTTTTCCGGCAGTCTTTTGATATATGGCCCACAATGTCGCAGAAATTGCACCTTCTCTTCTCACGGGGCTTATTGTTCTTTCCTCCTTTCTTGAAGTCGGTTTTCTTTGCTTGTAGACCCTCTTTCTTCTCTTCCCCCTTAGTTTCTTTCTTTCCGTGATCTTCCTCGTGTAGAAATGCCATGTCCACCAAGCTTTCGTAAGTCGCTCCCGTGGATACATGGGTCATGGCAAGGCTGTGTAGAGGCACATTCAAACCCTTGACGAAGCGAAGTGCCTTCTTGTGTGGGTGTTTACCAAGTCTAGCCCAAATCTGGCCAGCTGATTAAATTGATTAACATATTCCCTGATCGTCATGCTTCCCTGTTTCAGAGTTAGAAACTTTTCCATTTGCAGGCTTCTTTGTTCTTGGGAGAGGAATTTCATCTCAAACCTTGTCCTGAAGTCTTCCCATGTTTCCACCGCCCTCTGAGCATTAGTAACTTCCCACCAATAGGAAGCTTCATCCTTAAGTAACCACACTGCAAGTTGTATCTTTTACCTGTCATCCAATCCAAAGATAACAAACAAATCCTCATTCTCCTTTAACCAGTTTCTTGCTCCAACAAAAGATTCTGTCCCATAAAAGTCTTTTCCACCCATAGCCTTGAAGTCTCTACATGTTTTTGCGAAGGCTTTTCCAAGAGGAGGCGGCGGAGGAGGAGGAACCGCGGCCACTGGAGGAGGGATGTTTGCTGGGCCCGCGCCATTGGCCCTTGCTTCTAAGTACCTCCTAAACCAGCCGGGAATCGACACTCCTTCCGGAAGATTAAGGTCTCCAGACATGCTGAAACAGAAAGGAAAGATTCAAAACGAAGGATAGATAGGGCACATGGCTTTGGGGGATTTTGTCTTTTTATTAATATAACACTTTTTTTTCTAAAAAAATACTCCTTTAAACTTTCTTTTTGAAAAATTTCAAAACTTTTATCTTGTCTGGTAAACCTATGCTCTGATACCAAGTGAAACACCCCACCTCCATTAAGGTCACTCACAAAGGGAATGCCTTAACTTTGGTGGAGGTTTATAAGTAAAAGCCACAGATGAACTCAAGACAGATATAAATACACATATTTTAAACAGCGGAAACCAAATAAACTTTTATTTCATCAATAAGTGTATCAAACAAAGATTTCCATGATTGTCTCAAATACTTTCAACATTACAACCTCATAACTGCCTTGATTATTAAAGAAGCATGAGAACATAAATAAAGTGAGAAAAATCCACAAAGTGATATCCAAAGCCGTAGTCCGAGCAAAAGAGACCCAAATCATACATCTACGTTCTTGGAGCTTGTACAGAGCCTGACTAAGTTGAGCTGTTTCCTCCCTGTGGACCTGGGGGGAACGAAAGAAAAGAAGACGAAAAGAAAATAGGGTCAGACATAAAGCCTGAGTAAATCTAGTAACTCTTCAGTATGTGAATAAGAAAAGGGCGTGATAGATATATACTGAAAATAAGATGGTGTCACAAGCTAAGGAAGTGTCGAATGTACTATCGCACCCATACTATATCTCTGCACCTATTTGAATTTATTCTAACTGACACCCTATGGTGAGGGTGAAGTGATCCCCATTCTTGTTAAAAGGTCGGCTCCTACTCGCGTTAACATGTGTCATACGGCCCACAAGAATTATAGATACCTATGCTGGTCCCACCACGGGGTGTATCAAGACCCATGGTGGCAGCCTCGACACAAATTCTAGAAGGCATAAGTTATACTACTGGTGTCCCCAGTGCCCTGGTTGTCTGCTCCGGAGTGTGTGCACGCCCGCACCCTATTAGACCTACACTATGCATCCACCGCCGTCGTTTGACCGCTTACAATCAGCCCAGTAATCGTGCCCCACCCTGCCTAGTTCCAGGGTACCGTTGATACCTAACTTTGGGTTACTACTGAAACGGGTCCCTCGTTACCAGGATTTTCTAGTCAACCATGTTAAGTGGTTAAGTGTCTGTATTTACCTAACCCCACCCATCGACTCTTGTTAACATGTTGAATTTGGTTAAGTGTTATAGTTGACTTAACCCTACCATCTGTCCTTAGCCTCTTAGGAGCACCTGACCACTCACATTAGATAGGTATTGCTACGGTTACTGGATATGCCAGTCGGTTCCGGGCAGGTTTACACCGTAGCTCATTCTAACCTCGGGTCATTATTGGGCTCAATGCTTAACCACCCACATTGGATAGGTATTGTTGTGACTACTGGACAGCCGGGCGGTTCCGGGCAGGTTTACATCACAACTCAATCCAACCTTGGGTTAAGCATATCGTGTTTTCTAAATTTACATATTTTATTATTTCTCAAATATATATGTAAATGTCATATCTTTTATTTTTGGTATATTAATTCATACCGCTTTAAATGTCATTGTCATTGGCATGTGCCAAACATGCCAACATATACTTTCATGTTTTACACCCAACGTTATTACCCCCGTTTATACGTTCGCAATGTTATAACAAGTGTTGGGCTCGACACAATTCAGCCCAACCTTACAAGCGTAAGAAAAGGGGAAATCAAGAACATGTAATATTTTTCAACATATAAGGGTGTGTGGCGCTTGAACTTGCAATTTAGCGATACTAACATAAATGATGGGTCATGTGAACTTGCATTCAAATCAAAATATAACTAAGTAGGCGAACATATGAGATGGCATAGTTTAGGCTAATACAAACTTGTGTTTAAACATGTTTAATTTGGCATAATGTCGAACACAAGACTAGCATGATGTATGTTCACCAACATGTACAATTTTAACATCTAATCATATAGCCTATGAACTTGCATAGTTTATGAAACATAGATCCAATTATACTTGCAAATAGACATAATCTTGCATAGTTAATGAAACATAGATCCAGTTATACTTGCAAATAGACATAATCTTGCATAGTTTATGAAACATAGATCCAATTATACTTGCAAATAGACTCCAAGAATTTCTTAAATAGCACTGACTTCTGAGCACTGACTTCTGAGCAGCTGGAATGAACTTCTCGCTAAAGCGAGCTTTAAACTGCTCCCAAGTAATCTGATCTTCGGGAGTAGCTGCCTTTATAGCATTCCACCAATTCATTGCCCGCCCTTGCAGCTGACGGGACGCTAGCTTTCTCTTCATCGCATCCTCGATACCCAAATCCTCGAAGATACGTTCGCAACTATCCAACCAATCCTGAACATCTGTGGCCGACTCCGTACCGTGGAATGGCTTCCCACCAAGGCTAGTATAATCCTTATTCAGCTTGGCGAAGTCAACTCTTGGCGCCTGCACTATTGGACCACCACCATTTCCACCATTGGGAGCTGCCCCCCGTACATCTCTAAGCATCTCTCTCATGAGGTCAGTAAACATCGTCCTCATGTCAGCAGCATTCCCATTATTGGCTCCCCTACCAGCACCTCTAGTATCTCGGCTCATCGTCAATCTGAAAAAGGAAACGATTAACGATTCCATAGTGGTGCTAGTGCAGTACGACTTCATTCTTATACTACTAATAGTATATATATAGCTTTTGAAAACCAAAATAACCACAAATACGCTCACTCGTATACGTATATTATCTCTCTCTGATAACTTCCCTAGGTTAACTACGCAACCTAGAGCTCTGATACCAAGTGTGACGGCCCGCCCCGCACCAACCGACACTTCCTCCAAGTGTGCGCTGTACACATGTCCAACTGGCACGGAACGGTCGTCATAAGAAAAGAAAGAAGAGAATGAACTAATCAAGGAACCTGTAGAATGTCTCACAGCGCATGGAATAAAATATATTAATAACATACTTGACATAAAACAGGTGAGACAGTGCATAAGCTGATAACTAATAATAAATGTCAACATCAGAGCAGCGGAAATCCAAATACAGCTTATTACAACTTTTCAAAATCTACTGTCTCTAAACAAAAGAAAGCTAAAGTGGAAGATACACCACCAATGCCCAAGCAGTGATCTTCGACAACACAGGGAGAATACTATATATATATATATATATATTACGTGGAAGCCTCCTACTCGTCTCCGGATCATCTACCCGTGCATCACCAGCTAACCTGTCTCTAGTCTGCTCGTGTGAGCACCCAGAGTAATAAGAAGAGACATAAAACTCTGGGTCAGACAAAAAGTCTGGTATGAGCGATAAGCAGCTAAACAGAACAATAACAGGTATACTAAACCATACCTGAACCTGGACCTGCAACCAAAGAGTTAGCACTACATACTGTACAATACTCTAAGGTGCCATCAACATATGGTGTAAAGAAATACGGGGGTGGGGGTGTGCATGTCATAGGGATAGCAAACAATTCAATCATGGCAACCATCCTCACATCTCTCACTCAGTGCATAAAGCATACGATGTATACCGCTTTCAACCACTAGACCCATCGAAGTAGTGACGGAGTTCGGCTTGTACAACTACTGCTACCACCAAGCTTACCCCATGGAGTCATGACTAAACCTTTACAAATGACCCCACTTCATTGGTCTATAGCTCTTTTAGTCGTACCTAGACCACTGTGGCCCTGAATCCGTTCACGTACCCCCTATACATAGTGATCCAAAGTTACAGACATCGACAGCCCCTTAGCACACGTCCCGCAGCAAAGCCCAATCATGAAGTTAACTCGTTGATTCCCATCTGAATCCTTGGTACAAACTTCCCATTTGGACTACCTTTGCATCTCGGGTTATGGTCTTCTTCGGTTCGGGTCTCTTCCTCCTATTCGGTTCGGTTCGGGCATCCTCCTCCTATCCGGTTCGGTTCGGGTCTCCTCCTCTATTCGGTTCGGTTCGGATCTCCTCCTCCTATCCGGTTCGGTTCGGGTGTCTCCTCCTATCCGGTTCGGTTCGGATCTCCTCCTTCTATTCGGTTCGGATCGTATCTCCTCCTCCTATCCGGTTCGGTTCGGGTGTCTCCTCCTATCCGGTTCGGTTCGGGTGTCTCCTCCTATCCGGTTCGGTTCGGATCTCCTCCTTCTATTCGGTTCGGATCGGATCTACTCCTCCTATCCGGTTCGGATCGGATCTCCTCCTCCTATCCGGTTCGGATCGGATCTCCTCCTCCTATCCGGTTCGGATCGGGTGTTCTTCCTAACCGGTTCTGAAAATCTGCAACTTTTTCCAGCAAGCTATTTTCGCCGAACGACGGCGTTTTCAACCTTTCTAAACTTCCTATGACATTACAAAACATTCCAAACAGCAGTAACAACATATAGAATCAATCACAAACATTAAAACATCATTTACATGAAATACTTTAGATCAAACATACCCAGAAACCCATGTTTTCCCCTTAATCCTTCTTAACCGTGATTATGCATACAATTAGCAAAACTTATCCAAATTAGCCCAAATTTTTATCAGAGCCATAAAACATCATTATAGAATTTTAGGAATTTTTCCAGAATTTATTAATGTATAAATTTGCTAATCTTCACTAATTACCCATAATTAACAGTAATTAGTGTAAAAGCAAGCTAATCACTCACCTTTGCCACCACTAAAACCCCAAAACTGAAATATTCTCTGATTTGGCGCTGTTCCCAATCTTACACAGCAGCTCTACCTCGGTTCTCGTGCTAATACTCCTTGATTTGATGTTTGCTAAGCCTAATCTTCAATTAGAAAGTGATTAAGATGTGTTTTGAAGAGATTTAGAGGGTGGAGGCCATGGCTAGGTTAAGAGGAATGAATAGTGACGGCTGAAAAATGAGAAAAAAGTATTCTCCAAACCCTAACAGCCCTTTTAAACTCCTAATCCCGAAATTCCCCTTTGGGCCTAGCTGTTAATCACCCGGTTAAGCCCAATTAAGCTGTTTTTCACCATCTGAAACTTGTTTCAGCCATATCTCCCAAACGGTAAGTCCGTTTGGCTAATGTGACCACTCTACGGAAAGAGAAACCATCATCCGGAGCCAATGGAAGTGGTTTCAGGTCAAAATTCCTTTCCAGTCAAAAGTTATGGCCAAAACAGTGATAACTAGGGGTAAAATGGTCATTTAAAAATCGGGAAAAATCATGAACATGGGAAATGACCCCAATAGTCGTCCCCCAAAGTTACATGACCATACGACTTCGTATGTGACAGAAATAAATATTCTACGATTCTATGATGCGTAGAATGCGGGTCGTTACACTCTCCCCCCCTTAAGAAATTTTGTCCCCGAAATTCCTTAACCCAAAACATACAAAGGATCCCGCATGCCTAACAGCCACGTACAACAATCAAACATGCAAAACAAGCAAACAAGCCTATCCTAGCATGCGGAAAACTAAATCGAAGTCAAAATCTTACCAGGCAAAGAGTTCTGGGTGTGACTTCTTAATGTTATCCTCTGTCTCCCAAGTACAATCATTCTCGTTCTCGCTCCACTGTACCTTGACTAGCTTCACCGCCTTCCTTCGAAGTTGCTTCATGTCGTGCTCGACAATACGGACCGGCTTGCGGTTCCCAACCGCCTCGGGTTCTACTTCGAGGTCCTCCAACTGATCAGGTGAAATAGTCATATCTGGGTCGTGAACGAACTTCCTTAGTTGGGAAACATGAAATACGTTATGAACTCCCGCCATCTTCTCCGGTAAGTCAATTCTATATGCCAAATTCCCGACTAGTTCAAGAACAGGGAATGGGCCAACGAATCTTGGTGCCAACTTGCCTCTCCTGCCAAATCGTATTACGCTCTTCAACGGAGAAATCTTGACAAACACCAAGTCGCCAACGGAGAATTTTAAGTCTCTTCTCCTCTTATCAGCATAACTCTTCTGCCTATCCTGGGCAGCCTTCATTCGTTGTTGAATGATCTTAATCTTATCTGAAGTTTCCCTCACCACATCTGGTCCAAGCATAAACTTCTCGCCAGTCTCTATCCAACATGATGGTGAGTTGCACGGTCTTCCGTACAAAGCTTCAAACGGAGCCATACCGATACTGGATTGGTAGCTATTATTATATGCAAACTCTACTAGATGCAAATGGTCATCCCATGATCCACCAAAATCCAATATACATGCTCTCAAGAGATCTTCCAAAATACGATTCACCCTCTCCGTCTGACCGTCGGTCAGAGGATGATATGCGGTACTGAGATGTAACTCTGACCCTAGAGCTTCTTGTAAGCTCTTCCAAAACCCACTAGTGAACAACGGGTCTCGGTCACTCACAATGCTTTTAGGTACTCCATGGAATCTCACTACCCACTTCATATACAATTCTGCTAACTTAGCTGCCGTTCTGGTCGATCTGACCGGTATAAATCTTGCACTTTTGGTTAATCGGTCCACAATCACCCAAATGCTATCATGTCCCGATCTAGTCCTTGGTAAACCATCAATGAAATCCATCGAGACTTGCTCCCATTTCCATTCGGGAATTTCTAATGGCTGTAACAACCCACTAGGCTTCTTTTGCTCGGCTTTAACTAGCTGGCAATTCATGCATTTGGATATAAACTCCCCAACGTCTCTTTTCATCCCTTCCCAGTAGTAAGTCTGTCTCATGTCTCGATACATCTTATTACCACCGGGGTGTATAGTCAGTTTTGAGTGATGACATTCTCTAAGCACTTCATCTCTCAATCCATTGACATTGGGTACAACGAGCTTTCCATTCTTTCTAAGCCATCCATCTTGATCAAGCCCATACTTGCTCATCTCCTCATCGATACCCATCTCTAACTTGGAGATGATTTCCAATAGGTTAGGATCTTCCCTCTGACTAGAGCCGATCCGCTCAATTAAAGTGGGTCTGATCGTCAAACTTGCTAACATTTCTGGGTCCAATTCGCACTTTGGTCTGAAATCAAACCCCGCGATATACTCCAGTTGCTTCCATTCAAGGAACATAGCCCCTAAACTGGCATGTCTTCGACTCAACGCATCGGCTACGGCATTGCCCTTTCCCGGTGTATATGCGATGTCGAAATCATATGAAGCTAAGAACTCTAACCACCTCTGCTGACGAAGATTCAAATCCTTTTGAGAGAAAAGATACTTCAGCGACTTATGATCAGTAAACAGCTCGAATCTTTCTCCCAAGAGATAATGTCTCCACATCTTCAATGCGAATACGATCGCTGCCAATTCCAAATCATGGATAGGATACCTCTTCTCATGCGGTTTCAGTTGCCTGCTTGCATAAGCTACAACCCTACCACCTTGCATCAACACAGCACCTAGTCCGGTACCACAAGCATCTGTATATACCGTCATCTCTTCACTCCCCTTGGGAATGACTAACACTGGTGCACTTGTCAACTTTTCTTTTAGACTCTTGAATGCATCCTCGCACCTTTCGTTCCAAACAAAAGCTTGATTCTTCTTTGTCAACTGAGTCAACGGTGCTGCTATCTTGGAGAAGCCTTGGATAAACTTACGATAATATCCCGCTAATCCCAAGAAACTTCTTACGTCTGTTGCATTCTTGGGCGTAGGCCAATCCTGTACCGTAGCCACCTTTGCCGGGTCTACGGCAATACCATTCTCTGATACAACGTGGCCCAAGAACCTCACTTCCCTCTTCCAGAAGTGACACTTAGAAAACTTTGCTTTCAATTGGTGTTTTCTCAACACCTCCATCACTATTCTTAAATGTCCCTTGTGTTCTTCCTCTGTCCTCGAGTAGACCAAAATATCATCAACGAACACAAGGACAAACTTATTCAACTGATCTCTGAATACCCTATTCATAAGATCCACAAAATATGCTGGGGCATTGGTCAGCCCGAATGGCATGACCAACCACTCATAAAACCCAGACGGCGTCCGAAATGCCGTTTTAGCTATACTCTCAGCTTCCACTCTAAGCTGATGAAAACCTGTCGCGAGATCCAACTGAGAAAATACTCTCGCATCACTCAACTGATCAAACAAATCATCTATCCGCGGTAGAGGATACTTGTTCTTCCTCGTCACTTTATTCAACTCGCGGTAGTCTACACACAAACGAAGGGAACCATCCGCCTTGGTAGCAAACACAACTGGTGCTCCCCATTCAGAAACACTCCTTCTGATAAATCCCTTCTTCAAAAGATCGCTGACTTGCACCTCGAGCTCTCGCTGCTCTCTTGGTGCCATACGACGAAGTGGCATCACTATAGGCCTGGCATCCTTTACCAAATCAATACGGAACTCAATCTCTCGGTGTGGTGGAAGTCCGGTCACTTCTTCGAAAACATCCGGATACTGGCCAACCACGGGCAAACCTGACAACTCACTATGCGGAATGTCGAGGGAGTTTAGAAAACTAGCCAATACCCCCACACTGGGTAGACCACCAAACACTATCCTCCGCCCATCATCCGCTCTAGCTGTCACCAAAAAGCCCTCACAGTCTACCAGCACCCCGTATCTTCGGAGCCAATCTACTCCCAAAATAATGCCAAACCCAGTGAAGCCCAAAACAAAGCAATCACAAACAAACATGCATCCATGACTCGATAAGACCACATTACGACAAATCATGCTAAGGCTAGTAGAACCACCAATCGGGTTCGTCACTACTAAAGGTCTATCGACAATCTCGGGCTCCAATCCCGATCTATCTACCAGGTCACTAGATATGAAAGAACTGGAAGCTCCGGTATCAAACAAAACTCTAACAGGAACATCATAAACAGAAAGCATACCTTGAATGACGACATTCTTTCCCTTCTCCGCCGCTGTTGGGGCGTTCGACGAAGAAGGAATAGCATTAAGGGCGTATGCTTTCACCATTTGCTTTTCTTTAGGGGGTTGCGGACACTTGTCCTTGTGATGTCCCATTTGGCCACAGTTGAAGCACTTCCTATCCGCTGGCTTGGCCCGACAATTACTAGCATAATGGCCCTTCTTACCACAGCTGAAGCACTCAACATCTTGTTTATTCTTTTTCTTCTGGCCATCCTTAGTCTGACTCTGCTTTCTTTTATTCTGGGAACCACCCTTGCCTCCACCACTTGCTTGTGGCTTTGGCTCATCTGCGGATGCAACCTCAGTCTTCGGCTTAGGGTAGAGACTCTCTGATCTTAATGCTTTCCCCACAATCGACTCGAACGTCTCATCGATGTGGTTAATAAGCCTTTCCCCTAAGTACTGATCTAACCCAGTTATGAATTTCTCATTCTTCTTCTCGGCAGTATCAATAAGAGATAACCCATACTTTGATAAAGTGTCGAATTCAGCAATGTACTCCGAGACAGCTCTGCCATTCTGCTTGAGCTCCAAGAATTTCTTAAATAGCACTGACTTCTGAGCAGCTGGAATGAACTTCTCGCTAAAGCGAGCTTTAAACTGCTCCCAAGTAATCTGATCTTCGGGAGTAGCTGCCTTTATAGCATTCCACCAATTCATTGCCCGCCCTTGCAGCTGACGGGACGCTAGCTTTCTCTTCATCGCATCCTCGATACCCAAATCCTCGAAGATACGTTCGCAACTATCCAACCAATCCTGAACATCTGTGGCCGACTCCGTACCGTGGAATGGCTTCCCACCAAGGCTAGTATAATCCTTATTCAGCTTGGCGAAGTCAACTCTTGGCGCCTGCACTATTGGACCACCACCATTTCCACCATTGGGAGCTGCCCCCCGTACATCTCTAAGCATCTCTCTCATGAGGTCAGTAAACATCGTCCTCATGTCAGCAGCATTCCCATTATTGGCTCCCCTACCAACACCTCTAGTATCTCGGCTCATCGTCAATCTGAAAAAGGAAACGATTAACGATTCCATAGTGGTGCTAGTGCAGTACGACTTCATTCTTATACTACTAATAGTATATATATAGCTTTTGAAAACCAAAATAACCACAAATACGCTCACTCGTATACGTATATTATCTCTCTCTGATAACTTCCCTAGGTTAACTACGCAACCTAGAGCTCTGATACCAAGTGTGACGGCCCGCCCCGCACCAACCGACACTTCCTCCAAGTGTGCGCTGTACACATGTCCAACTGGCACGGAACGGTCGTCATAAGAAAAGAAAGAAGAGAATGAACTAATCAAGGAACCTGTAGAATGTCTCACAGCGCATGGAATAAAATATATTAATAACATACTTGACATAAAACAGGTGAGACAGTGCATAAGCTGATAACTAATAATAAATGTCAACATCAGAGCAGCGGAAATCCAAATACAGCTTATTACAACTTTTCAAAATCTACTGTCTCTAAACAAAAGAAAGCTAAAGTGGAAGATACACCACCAATGCCCAAGCAGTGATCTTCGACAACACAGGGAGAATACTATATATATATATATATTACGTGGAAGCCTCCTACTCGTCTCCGGATCATCTACCCGTGCATCACCAGCTAACCTGTCTCTAGTCTGCTCGTGTGAGCACCCAGAGTAATAAGAAGAGACATAAAACTCTGGGTCAGACAAAAAGTCTGGTATGAGCGATAAGCAGCTAAACAGAACAATAACAGGTATACTAAACCATACCTGAACCTGGACCTGCAACCAAAGAGTTAGCACTACATACTGTACAATACTCTAAGGTGCCATCAACATATGGTGTAAAGAAATACGGGGGTGGGGGTGTGCATGTCATAGGGATAGCAAACAATTCAATCATGGCAACCATCCTCACATCTCTCACTCAGTGCATAAAGCATACGATGTATACCGCTTTCAACCACTAGACCCATCGAAGTAGTGACGGAGTTCGGCTTGTACAACTACTGCTACCACCAAGCTTACCCCATGGAGTCATGACTAAACCTTTACAAATGACCCCACTTCATTGGTCTATAGCTCTTTTAGTCGTACCTAGACCACTGTGGCCCTGAATCCGTTCACGTACCCCCTATACATAGTGATCCAAAGTTACAGACATCGACAGCCCCTTAGCACACGTCCCGCAGCAAAGCCCAATCATGAAGTTAACTCGTTGATTCCCATCTGAATCCTTGGTACAAACTTCCCATTTGGACTACCTTTGCATCTCGGGTTATGGTCTTCTTCGGTTCGGGTCTCTTCCTCCTATTCGGTTCGGTTCGGGCATCCTCCTCCTATCCGGTTCGGTTCGGGTCTCCTCCTCTATTCGGTTCGGTTCGGATCTCCTCCTCCTATCCGGTTCGGTTCGGGTGTCTCCTCCTATCCGGTTCGGTTCGGATCTCCTCCTTCTATTCGGTTCGGATCGTATCTCCTCCTCCTATCCGGTTCGGTTCGGGTGTCTCCTCCTATCCGGTTTGGTTCGGGTGTCTCCTCCTATCCGGTTCGGTTCGGATCTCCTCCTTCTATTCGGTTCGGATCGGATCTACTCCTCCTATCCGGTTCGGATCGGATCTCCTCCTCCTATCCGGTTCGGATCGGATCTCCTCCTCCTATCCGGTTCGGATCGGGTGTTCTTCCTAACCGGTTCTGAAAATCTGCAACTTTTTCCAGCAAGCTATTTTCGCCGAACGACGGCGTTTTCAACCTTTCTAAACTTCCTATGACATTACAAAACATTCCAAACAGCAGTAACAACATATAGAATCAATCACAAACATTAAAACATCATTTACATGAAATACTTTAGATCAAACATACCCAGAAACCCATGTTTTCCCCTTAATCCTTCTTAACCGTGATTATGCATACAATTAGCAAAACTTATCCAAATTAGCCCAAATTTTTATCAGAGCCATAAAACATCATTATAGAATTTTAGGAATTTTTCCAGAATTTATTAATGTATAAATTTGCTAATCTTCACTAATTACCCATAATTAACAGTAATTAGTGTAAAAGCAAGCTAATCACTCACCTTTGCCACCACTAAAACCCCAAAACTGAAATATTCTCTGATTTGGCGCTGTTCCCAATCTTACACAGCAGCTCTACCTCGGTTCTCGTGCTAATACTCCTTGATTTGATGTTTGCTAAGCCTAATCTTCAATTAGAAAGTGATTAAGATGTGTTTTGAAGAGATTTAGAGGGTGGAGGCCATGGTTAGGTTAAGAGGAATGAATAGTGACGGCTGAAAAATGAGAAAAAAGTATTCTCCAAACCCTAACAGCCCTTTTAAACTCCTAATCCCGAAATTCCCCTTTGGGCCTAGCTGTTAATCACCCGGTTAAGCCCAATTAAGCTGTTTTTCACCATCTGAAACTTGTTTCAGCCATATCTCCCAAACGGTAAGTCCGTTTGGCTAATGTGACCACTCTACGGAAAGAGAAACCATCATCCGGAGCCAATGGAAGTGGTTTCAGGTCAAAATTCCTTTCCAGTCAAAAGTTATGGCCAAAACAGTGATAACTAGGGGTAAAATGGTCATTTAAAAATCGGGAAAAATCATGAACATGGGAAATGACCCCAATAGTCGTCCCCCAAAGTTACATGACCATACGACTTCGTATGTGACAGAAATAAATATTCTACGATTCTATGATGCGTAGAATGCGGGTCGTTACAGTTTATGAAACATAGATCTAATTATACTTGATGAAACATAGGTACAATTATACTTGCAAATGAACTTGCATAGTTTATGAATCATAGATCTAATTATACTTGCAAATAAACATAAGAACAATATCATAGGTTTTGGATCATGTAGGCATAAAAGTTCTATAACATGTTTACATAAATTCCAACTTAGACATAGTCCATGCCATCGCCATTTACATAAAATGATCAAATTCTAATTTTTGCCACAAACTTGCAAGTACAATCGTTCAATAGGCTTGCATCAATCAATTTTATGCCACAAACATTAATACATAAGTCATGATAGAACCATCACAATACATAGAATAATAACACAATTCTATTTTCATATACATCGAATCACATCACAGTTTTTATTCATATTCTGAAAGGTTACTATACTTACAACGTGTGATGAATTTTTGTTTTCTGATTTCTGTTATTCAAATTTGGAGATGCTCTCCTTTGGGTAGCAAAGTTGCGTTGAATGATTTGATTAAGCTTTGATCTTCTTTTAATTTGATTCGTCTCTTAGGCTTGTTGGCTTGTCTCTAGGGTTTCTAATTGACGACCATTCCTAGTTCCTTTCTAGCAGCATGACGGCTATTGTATTCTATTATTTGTGTGAGTTTAGGGTTAGGTTTGAGTTGTATTTATAGGATTTCAATCTAATTAGAGCCGTCGATGAAGCTAGAGTGAATCCAGACCATCCATCTCAAGAGAAGCCAATCAAAAAGTGACGTGTAAGCCCTAATGACTCAGCCAAGCATCAGAATTCGACCAGACCCTGATCAGGCCAGCTAGGACCTGACCAGTAGGTCATTCTGACCTGGGCGTACTTGGCAGGTGCGCTAGGCCAAAAATGTACTGGCGCACTTCTTAAGTGCGCCAGTTCATTTCTGTTCTGGCGCACTTCCCAAGTGCGCCAGTGCATTCTGACCCGTTTTCTGGTTTTTCTGCCCAACTTCATTCGTCCATATCTTCTTCATACGATATCTGTTTTACGCAAACTTGGACTCCTCAAGCAGAATTTCGAGACGAACGCAATGGCGTAACCCATTTCCCTTGATTTCATCATTTATAATTAATTATACTTTAATTCGTGAAACTTTACGTTATAGAATTCACGGGGTGTTACACTATCGATCAAATCTTCGACCTTTAGGTAGGGGAACCTATGGATGAAAACATGTGTTTGAGACATGTTATGATTGATGGATGCAAGTGGATGCAAGTGTTTGCTAGTGGTTGCTTATGGATGCATATACACACACATTAGGCATTAGATCAGCTCAATCACTTACATATTGCATGTGGATGTGTGTGCATTTTAAATTTTTATAGATAAAAATGGGTGTATCATCATATTGATGCTACATTTGAATGAATGATTGCGCATGCATATAGAACTTACATGTTAAATAGGATAAATTGCATACATGTTGGATTTATCGCACAAACATACCTTGCATTAAGGTGGTCAACTGAATCAGTGGACCACCTGACCTTTCTCATTAGTAAAAGGACATATACACACACCTTTGCATATGTTCATATAAGCATTATAAATCTTTTAAGAACAATGAATGCCTGTGATTGGTGGATGAGTATATGGATGTTGGATGTTAGGATATACGTTCTTTTTAACTTAGAGATTTCGGGGACGAAATCCTTTAAGTAGGGGAGAATGTTACACCTTATAATTTTAAAAGACATCGAAATGATAAATTAAAAAACACTTAATTTAATAATCGGAATAAAGTGAAACAGATTGCGCCATTGCGTTCATCTCGGAATTCTGGTCAAGATAGACACCTGGTTTGTGTAAAATGGATATTGTATGAAGAAGTTATTAAGGTCAAAAGTTTGTATACACATAATATATATATAAACAAATTAATCTAGAAATTCAATTTAATTCTAAAATTAAACGAGGTGGGAGGATGCGGGAAATCGGCCCGTTGGGGGTCGACCCCGTGCCCTATGGGTGTCGACCCATGGGTCGACCCCTCAACAGGGGTGTCGACCCTTGAGTCGGCCCCAGGGTCGACCCCGTTGGGCGTATCTGGATGTTTTTCTGGCTTTGTTCGTCGGCTGATGGCTATATAAAGGACTCTATACCCATTGTTTTATTCATCTAAATCAATGGCGACGACCAGATGCTGCTCCAACTCAGATTAAATTAGCCTTTTCTTCAGCATCGACTATTCATACGTATTCTAAGATCGCTGATTCAACATTAACATGTTTTTCTCATTTTTCTAGATCCATTCTCTGTGAGTTTATGTTGCTTTTAGATATAAACACCTAAAATGTAATCTTGATATGTATATGAATTTGGATCTGAAACTATGCCTAATCAGTTCTGTTACCACATGTCCATCAGATCTGTTCTTGTATACCTATCCTGTTATTATGACAAATTCTATCACTATAAGCTTGTTCAGTTGCTATGCCTATTTCTGCCATCATATGCCTATCTTGTTATTATGCTTATTTCTGTTCTCTTCCCTTCTTATTTCCCTTTTTATTTTTATAGCCAGCTACCTTCGAGCCTACGCACATCGCTGAAATATGCGAACGCATGAAATCTGAATGAGGGGAAAACATTAAAATTAGGGTACAGCTTGTATTGGGAAATTGGGGCATAACTTGAATTGAAAACATCAATATAGATTTGGGGGCATAAACCAAACTGTGATTAAAGACCTTAACTTAGGGCATATGGTACATGATGAGTATAACTTGGGAAAGAGGCATGAAAACCTATAACGAAATAGGAATAATTGTTAAAGAATGAAAATGCCAAGATTTACAGTAATTCGAAACTGTAACCGTGCTTAGACACAAGGTTAAATTACACTTGCAATAGAAGCCTGCCTGGAACCACCCGCCATATCCAGCATCCACAAAGGATAAATCTAATGTGAGGGGTCTAAGTGCATAAACACGTTACAGTGCTAAGACATGAGGCTAAGTATGACTTGTGGAAGAAGTCTGCCCGGACCTAACCGGCATATCCAGGATCCACAAGTGGTAGACTTAACATGGGAAGTATAGCTCTTTATAACCATAAATAAATGAATGGTAATGAACTTGTATTACTTAACCTGTTTGAAAGTATTGCGTGGACCTGTTAACTGGAGTAGGGGTTAAGTAGACTTGCTTGAATCAGTGGGAGGGTTAAGTTAATATTGTTAAATATGTGGGGACGGGTTATACATATGAACCCAACAAACTTAACCAATTGGGGTTATGCAGCCTTGTTAAACTAGTAGGCATAACTTGTTGAAATCCTAGTAGTGGGGATGCAAGCCTTGGGGGAAACTTGTATCATCTGGTGTATGGGACCTGTATCAGTCAGTAACCTATATTGATACCAAACGGAGAACCCCGAACTAGGTCGGTGTTAGGGCACGCTTATTGAGCTGGTTATAGGAGGTCTCTTAGGAGAAAGGTGTCTGATGGCGCGTTCCATCGGACTCATGTGTGTGCATGGGTCCGACTGCTCTAGAAACTAAGACATTGTGACATTAGCATATATAGCTGTGCATCTTGGATGTAACGGGGTTGCCACATTAGGAAGTTATATATCCTACTATGGGGCGAGCATGGGTATCCACGGGTTAGGGAGCCGATCATTGGGGTAGTAATCAGGGTACAACTAGTCTCTCCTGTTTAGGGGCTCGTTATTATCGTTGGGGGGCAACACCAGTAAATTCTGTTGGGCTACCTGTTATTGTATGGGGTAAAACTCTCAATAAAAGTACACCTAAGTCTACCATCTTGTACTTGCTTGTATTGGTGTAGAAAGAGAAAAGTGTTAGGGAAACGCTATTTATTCTATTCTGTTTATCATGTTTACCTTGTCATACCTGCCTTATATGTTGTATCTCTCCTATCCAGTTTATATGTCTGTCATGATGCTTTTACTTATTTATATGCTAAAAGTAACTGGACTCACCAGACTTATGTCTGACTTATTTTGTTTCCTCTTCTTTCTCTTCCATTCCCCGCCCCCCAGGTTCTTAGGGTGGGAATACTCAGGCTTGATCAGGATTCTTCTTTCATTCTGCTTGGAACTGCTTAGATGTACTGCTTGATTTTGTATCTTCTCTACTATGGCTATGTTTAAGGGATTATGATCTTTTTATATTTATTGTACTTTGATGATTTTACTACAAGGCATAAGTTTTAAGTTGATGTACTGGGCTTTATGTATTTTAGACTCATGATGTAACTATGTTTCGAACCACGATGTTCTCTGTTTAATAAAGTTTTAAGTTCCGCTGTTATTTTATATCTGTCTTGTAATGTTTCTGTTTCTATTTACCTATAATGCTTCACGAAACTTAATGCATTATGATAAAGAGTGACATTAACGAACGTGGGGTGTCTCAACTATCGCTCACTAAAACATAGAATTCCATAAAATTCATGGTAGTTTTAATCTAAACAATGAAGAGAATGATCTATCTAATGAATGAACGATGAGATCTAATCCCCTTATATCTAGATTTAACCTTTGGATGCCAGTTAGAATTGATTTGATGAGGAAATTGTAGATCTATGGTTTGAGAGAATTGGGTTTAACTAGTGAAAGTCAATCATCCAACCTGATAAGAGAACGAGGGAGAAAATCTATAGTCCACTCGATAAATCTCCTATTTATAACTGTTAGTCATAAGTTTAATAGTCTAATCTGAATTCAGCCCATTAGCTGTCTATAAATCTATTAAGCATAAACTAAACCTTAAAATAGCAATTTCTCCCAATTTGCTCTACTATTTTCTTAACGTGACCAATCTATGGAATGATCAACCATTATCCCAATGCAATGAGACCAGTTAAAGCACCTAATTTGGTCCATATCAAAAGTTATAGCTAAAACAATAAGCCATAATGGAGAAACGACCATAAAAAAGATTCGGTAAAAACATGGACATGTATCACATACTTATGAGCCACATATCAAAATATTGAAATGATACACAACTTAAGAATAAAATAAAACAATTTTACGATCCCCCAGTACGTAAAATACGGGTCATTACATTCTCTCTCCTTTAGAAATTTTCCTCTAAAATCCTAGACAACCATAAGAAAACACTACATCCTGCTTGCTTACCATCCACGAGTAGCTAATCTGTCATCCAACAATCCATGCAAGCAAAATCCTATCTTAGCATGAAAAATTCTAATAGCACAAGTCGTAATGGCACAATTGTATGCGGTATGTAGGACGTACTAATCGAGGAGTTCTAGATAGCTTGTCTTCATCCCCTTCTCTATCTCGCATGTAAAATCGTCATCATTCTCGCTCCACTGTACATTGACCAGCCTGATTACCTTCCACCTATGTTGTTTCATGCCATTCCCAATGATTCAAAGCGGCTTATGAGGTCTTGAGACTTCTGGGGCTACTTTTACATCCTCAAGCTGGTCAATAGATACCACAACACTTGAATCATGCAAAAAATTCCATAGATACGAGACATGAAAAATTTGCGCATACCCGCTATCTTTTCAGTTAATTCCACACTATAAGCAAGATTCCTGATTCTCTCCAAAATTGGAAATGGTCCAATAAATCTCGGAGCTGACTTTTCTTTCCTTCCGAACCGAACATTATTCCCGAGAGCTGAAACCTTAACAAATACTAAGTCTCCAACAGAAAATTCCATATCTTATCTTCTTTTATAATCATAACTCTATTGGATATCTTGGGCTACCTTCACTCCTTAACAAATGATCTCAATCTTACCTGTAGTTTCTCTTATCATTTCTGAACCAAATATCAGTTTCTCTCCCATTTCCAACTAATACAAGGGTGAATTACATGGTCTCCCATACAACGCCCCATATGGTGTCATTCCAATAGTTGACCGATAAGTATTATTGTAAGAAAACTCAATAAATTGAAGATGGTTCTCCCAAGATTCTTCAAAATTTAATGTACAATCTCTTAGAAGACATTTTAGTACTAAATTAACTCTTTCAATTTGCTTGTCAGTTTGCAGATAATAAGTCGTACGCATATGCATCCCAGTTTCTAACACTTCTAGCAGACTCTTCCAAAATATTCCAATGAATAGAGGATCTCTATCACTTACAATACTCATGTGTGCATCATTCATAGAACTATCAATCTGATATGCAATTCAACAAACTTGGATGTCATTCTTGTATTACAGGAATAAATCTCATTCTTTTGATTAAGCGATCCACAACTACCTAAACATTATCCTACCATATTCTTTGGCAATCCATCAATGAAATCCATTGATACTTGTTCACATTTCCTTATAGGAACTTCTAATGGCTATAACCCGCTGGATTTCTTCTTCTCATCTTTAATCAACTAAAAGCTCTACACTTTGAGATTATCCCAACATCTCTTTTAATACTTTTCAAGTTGTAGAATGGCTTCATGTCTCGGTGTATCTTGTTATCATCGAGATGAATAGTTAATATAGAGTGATGACATTCTTTCAGAATTTCATATCTCAATCCATCTATATCCGAAACTACTAATTGTCCATCCTTATGAAGCCATCCCTCTTGACCAATCTCATATTGCTTAAGCTCTTCTAAGTTGACTCTTATCTCTAATCTCTTAGTAATACTAACAAGCTTTAATTCTTACCTCCGGCCTTTTCCAATCCTTTTGACTAGAGTAGGTCTAATAGAAAAACTTGGAAACATTTCAGGCTGTAAATCACATCGTGACCTAAAATCAAATCCAAATAGATACTCTAGTTTCTTCCATTATATAAAGGTAGCTCTTAAACTAGCATGTCTCCTACTCAACCGATCTTCCACTACATTACCTTTTCCTAAAGTATAGGCAATACTGAAAGCATATGAAACTAGAAACTCCAATCATGTTGTTGTAGAAGATCCAATTCTTTTGGGAGAAAAGATAATTAATTACTTATGATCCATAAATAACTCAAATCAACCCCTAGTATAAATGTCACCACATCTTCAAATCAAACTCTATCACTGGTGATCCAAGATTGTGAGTAGGGTTTTTTCATGCAAGTTCAGTTGTCAAATAAAATGCTAGATAACTTACCCTTTCTACATCAGCATCGTTCTTAAACAAGTACCACATGCACTGGTATAGGCATTCAAATCCTCGTTACCACGTAGAATAACCAAAAATGGCACATTAGCTAATCTCTCCTTCAAGATCACAAAAGCATGATCATACTTCACATCCATATATGGAACGATCACCCTACACTTTAGACATCATAGCAATGTAAAGTGGCCAATTAGGAGGAAAGAACTAAAACTACACAGAACCTATCATATGTCCCATAGCTTATGGAATGAAATATAATAATAAAATATATTAATATAAAATATGCGAGACGGTAAAAATCTGGAATGAATCCTATAAATCAGCATAGCAGACTCAAAACGGCAAACCACAGTGTCACATATTTATACAAAAAAGTTTCTCCAATAGAAATAGTCTCAACGAGAAATGATAAAGATACTATTGAGCCTCATAGTTATGAACAAAGAAATGAAATAGAGTCTGCATAACAACACATGGATAGCCTCTTGCCCATCTTCTGATCAGATACTCATGCTCACTTCTAATCTGCCTCTAGTCTACTCATGTGAGAGCACCCTGAGTAATAAGGAGCAAAGCATAAAAATCAAGGTTGGAAAAAATCTGGCGTGAGCGATAAATTCTCAAGTACAAAAAATTAATTGAGCACAGACTATGGTAAACCATACCTAACCTATTCGTACATCCAACGAGTTAGCATATAGGAGTATACACTACTACACTAAATTGGTAATATGGGTGTAATCTACGTTTGAGCATTGCCGTGCCAAATGTCTTCGCCAACACTACCCATATTCGTGTTAATGCTATCTACATCTAATGAGATCCTAAGGACGATAAATGATTTAATCAAGCATACCAAGCATCATCCATCCTCACATCCACTCATTCAGTGCGTTGGTTATATATAGTACATTTGGTTCCATAGTAGTTGTACCTTATCTGAGCGGATACAGTCTACGTCAGACAAACAACCTCTCTCTGGTTGAGAATGAGAATAAGTTGTACTAACGAGTTTCCCCTGGACTAACCACCTATTCGACCAGCCATGAGGTCCAATAAAAATTTCATCCAATTATGGACACATTTCATTTTTGGCCATCCAGACCTATTCGACCATAACTCTTTTGTACGAACTCCCAATGACCCCATATATTTCATACAGCTTCTAGAGACCTTCCAGCTTGTCTTCTAAAATTTGATAAGAAGGGTACCTGGGTGACACGTAGGTTTATAGATTCTACACAGGATTAACCCGAAGGTCCATATAGAGTTCACATAGATTGATCCGAAGGTTTTGTACTAGGGTCACACAGGAATGTGTCACAAACCCTCAGATAGTAACCTGAAAAGTGATAATCGTGTATCCCTTACTACATGTCATCAACTTAACGTTTCAAACACTATAGGTCAGCTTTACGCCACACAACACAAAATCACAAGAAGTCACAAAACACCAAATAACACAGATGGTCACAAAGGCCAATGGTAAATTGCAGAAACCACAAGAATCACCAACACAAGATGCTATAAAGGATCATAGAGGTCATCAACAAACGTTGAGATTATTACCAATACCTAACGAATCTGGGATTAAATAAAATCTTATACTGCCACATTCCATAACGCAGGGTTATGACATTATTTGATCACCTTCTCGTCTCCACAAAGTATACAAAATGTGTGTTTTATATAATAAAAATAGTTCGATTTTAGAATATGGCTTTGGAAACAATTATCAAATTCTTTTGTTTTCTATATTTGGAAATGTTTATAATTTATAAAATAATCTTGTACTATTGCTTGGTGATGATGAGTTAATAAAATCAAAATAATAAAAAAATTCTGTCCTAAGATTTATTTGAAAACGTATTTATATTCCTATATAAATCTCTAGGAAATGAGTATAAGTGTGAGAAATTACCAACTCAAAACCACCAAATAATGAAAATGTGTGTGCGTACTTGTCAAGTATAATACACTCACAAGGATCGTGTAATATGTCAAACAATGTATAAAGTAATAGCTAATCACAGAACAATAAAATCGAAGATGCTGTAAAAATAGAAAAATCACACCAGGGATTTTTATACTGGTTCGGAGCACCGTCCTACGTCCAGTCCCAGAACTCTCTCTGGATTTTCACTAAACAACTACCTCGCTTCACCCATAGAAACAAGTTTACAACACCCGAGCAGCCAAATGGGATTTCACGCCTCTTACACACGAGGACTTCACAACTTTGCCTCTCACAACAACGAGGACTTCACACCTTTGCCTCTTACAACAACGAGGACTTCACACAAGATGAGTATACTTGTAATTTGACAATGTGTGTTCTTAATAACACGAATTTGTCAATTCTTGTACAACCTTCCTATAATCTTATCCTCAAATAGAATTTGAATTCGTGAAGATATGGAAGATGATATCGTGTTTGAATCAAAAGAATAATATGTAGATTCTATGATTCAACAGCGATATAAGAAGATTATGAGCTTTTGAGTGCTTTGAATGATCAAAAATGAAATCAGCAATAGATAGAATAGATAGAAAGAATTAGTTAAATTAAATTGAAGATTTCATGTTGTATTTATAGAGGATAAGGAGTTGCAATCATTGGTGAAGAGAAGTATTGAATAGAAATGATTTTTGATGAAAAGAAAAGGAAGCAACCATTGACGAATGAAGATGTCTATACGAAGAGTTGCTTTCAGTTCGTAGACCAGTCGACAGGTAAAAAATAACCAGTAGACTGGTATTTGAATATATATATGTTATATACATGTATGCACGTTCATTGTGCATTTCTACCTAGAAACGGTTGACCATATAATTTGAAACCGGTCGACCGGTTTCTGACATTATGCACAATGAATGTGCATTCATATATATATATATATATATATATATATATATATATATATATATATATATATATATATATTCATACTACTGAGGTATACGATTATTTGAGGATAGGTTTTAACAATTTTAACACAACTAAATCACTAAATAATCAACCTTTATCTTTCAATACCATTGAATCTCTTCTTTTTGTCGATCTTGAACTTCTCCTTGTCATTAATCAAAATGCCATGAATTCCTTGATTCAACATTCTCCCCCTTTTTGATTGATGACAACATGCTCTGAAAGTGTTTCTAACTCCCCTTGAATATGTACTCCCCCTGAAATATATATTAAATGAATATGCAAAACATATTGTTAGTAACATTTTTCTCCCCCTTTGTCATCGACAAAAAGGAGTAAATATCATATAAATACTATAACTTAAGCATGAAATACACAAGGATTGTACCATACAATACACACCAGACATAGCCAAACAAGTCATGTATCTAAGAGTTAATACATACAAACCCAAAATGAAATACAACACTATTTATGTACAAGTGCTGATATAAGTCTTGCATAAAAATAAGAAAAAAATATAGTATCAATAAAGCGAGAATGAAAATGAACTACTGAGATGGAGAGTCGGATTCCATAGTATCCCAATTAATCTCTTTGTTTCCTCCTTCTTCCTTGTCTCCTTCATTTTCGTTGTTTCCTTCGTCTTCCTCCTCGGTCTTAGATGCCCTACGACCACGTCCGACAGTTGCTTTAGAACTTGTGCCTTCCTCGGATGATGACCATGTAAATGTTGGGGGCATGGGATGTTTTCCAGGGTCTTGTATTTGGGTAGATGAGGAGGACAATGCACATGAAATTGCATCCCAAAGAATACCAAAGAAAGTCTTAAGTTTCGAGAAGCGTTTATTGAGCTTTTTATCCAAACATTCGAGTTTAGTGTTGGTACGTTTAAGTCCCGTTTCGAGAAGGAATTGGTTCCTTGCAATTTGTGCTAGTGAATCGTGTGTAGACGATGATGGTTGAAGGAGTTTGACCTCTTCCGGTTTAGGTTTTGGGGCCTTAGAAGAAGTGGTTTCATGGGGAACTTGGTGTTGATATTGTTCGAAAGGAATGATATTCACACAAGGTTCATGAAGCTTCATTCCTTTTCTAGTTGCTTTATCGATGCACTTTGGCTTGGAGATTTTAGACTCGCAAGACTTGAGACCACAATCGAGTAAAAGCATCATGACATATTCATTGTAAAAAATATGTGGTCTTGTGCGATCATTAACAAGCAAAATTTTGTCAAAAATCATGCTTATCCAGTTAATCTCTATATCTCCATATATCTCATATAATGCCTTGAAATTCTCTTTATAAATGGCATCAAAATTACCAATCCTTGGCAGTAAGGAGTGTGTGATAGCATGGTGTAAAACTGGAGTAGTAGGCCGTAGGTTAATCGCTTTTGTACTGATTTTGTGATCCTCAATAAAATGGTGACTAATTTTATCACGAGTGTGAACAGTACAAAAATCTGAAGAAAATTCCCTTCCACTATTAGGAGAACCATGGCCATTCGTTCCTTTGAAATAAAAACATGCTGACCACATACTACAGAACAAAGACAATTAGCAGCATTCTCTGGTTTGAATTTTTCCAGGTTACGATTGGCATAGAACAACTCAATCATAATATGATTGATTTCTATGTTGTTCTTATCAAAGATAAGGAGTGATTTTATATGAGCCTTGACCGATAATTCTTCGACATCGTAAAGAATAAAATCAGAGAGATTTATGAAAGAACCTTCGTGAATGGTGTAATCCTTCATAGCATTCCAACGTTTTACTACAATAGGATCCATAAGCCATTGTTTGATATTGAAATCAATAGGCTGGAGTTGAGTAGAACTTGATTTCTTTAATCGCTTTTGAGGAGGAGCCATGATAGTTTGAGTGATTGAAAATTTGGAATTTTTGATGGTGTTTAAATGGTTTGATAGTTTGAGGAATAAAAGGAATACCAGTAGGTGAATTATAGGGAACCGACATGATGATTGAGGGTTTTTAAAAATAGAAAAATAAATTACCGGTTGACCGTTGGATTTTAATCGGTCGAGTGGTAAGTGAAAAAAAATTGATTTCCAGAGAGTTTTCCGGTCGACTGGTCGAAATACCACCGGTCGACTGGTTCATGGAAAAGCAGAATTTTTTCCAGAGACTTAAACGGTCGACTGGTAACTTTTTATCGGTCGACCGAAGCATAAAAATTAAGTTTTTCAGAGACATTTCCGGTCGACTGGTGAATACATAGCGGTCGACCGTTTTTACTAAGATTTGTTTTTCTGGTTCTCTGAATTTATACGAAGCTCTATATCAACGTACGAATTGAATTTATTTCCAAAACAACAAGGATTTAAACCAAGTTACAAGAAAAAAATAAAACTAAAAAAAACATATTTTCCAAACAAAAGTAAAAACGATATAAAATTAATGGGAGGTGGATGACTTGTCTTCGGGTATTTCTTTAATATCGGTAACTCTTGGTGTCCATGGAGACCAAGTAACCTTTGCTCCTTCATTTCGCATGTAGTTACGATCCCAGGAGTTAGGACTCCTAGATGAAGATGGAGCATGTGGCATTGGTTCATGAACGCCTTGTTTATCCGTGCTACAGAAAAATGACGCCAGGGATTTTTATACTGGTTCGGAGCACCGTCCTACGTCCAGTCCTAGACCTCTCTTTGGATTTTCACTAAACAACTACTTCGCTTCACCCGGAGGAACTGGTTCACAACACCCGAGCAGCCGAACGGGATTTCACGCCTCTTACACACGAGGACTTCACTACTTTGCCTCTCACATCAACGAGGACTTCACACCTTTGCCTCTTACAACAACGAGGACTTCACACAAGATGAGTATACTTGTAATTTGACAATGCGTGTACTTGACAAGTACGCACACACATTTTCAATTGGTATCAGAGCACCGTCCTACGTCCAGCCCCAGACCTCTCTCTGGATTTTCACTAAACAACTACCTCGCTTCACCCGGAGGAATATGTCACAGCACCCGAACAGCCGAACGGGATTTCATGCCTCTTACACACAAGGAGTTCACAACTTTGCCTCTCACAACAACGAGGACTTCACACCTTTGCCTCTTACAACAACGAGGACTTCACACAAGATGAGTATACTTGTAATTTGACAATGTGTGTTCTTAATAACACGAATTTGTCAATTCTTGTACATCCTTCCTATAATCTTATCCTCAAATAGAATTTGAATTCGTGAAGATATGGAAGATGATATCGTGTTTGAATCAAAAGAATAGTATGTAGATTCTAGGATTCAACAGCGATATAAGAAGATTATGAGCTTTTGAGTGCTTTGAATGATCAAAAATGAAATCAGCAATAGATAAAATAGATAGAAAGAATTAGTTAAATTAAATTGAAGATTTCATGTTGTATTTATAGAGGATAAGGAGTTGCAATCATTGGTGAAGAGAAGTATTGAATAGAAATAATTTTTGATGAAAAGAAAAAGAAGCAACTATTGATGAATGAAGATGTCTATACGAAGAGTTGCTTTCTGTTCGTAGACCAATCGACAGGTAAAAAATAACCAGTAGCCTGGTATTTGAATATATATATATATATGTTATATACTTGTATGCACGTTCATTGTGCATTTCCACCCAGAAACGGTCGACCGTATAATTTGAAACCGGTCGACTGGTTTCTGACATTATACACAATGAATGTGCATTCATATTTATACATATATATATTCAAACTACTGAGTATATGAGTATTTGAGGATAGATTTTAACAATTTAAACACAACTAAATCACTAAATAATCAACCTCTATCTTTCAATACCATTGAATCTCTTCTTTTCGTCGATCTTGAACTTCTCCCTGTCATTAATCAAAATGCCATGAATTCCTTGATTCAACAAATAACACAACAAAAGTTCGAGAAAATCATCATAACAAAGCACCAAAATCTTTGCTACTACAATGCCAAAAAGGCCGGAGGTAGTAACTGTATTAAAACAGTGAACCAAAATGACAAGCACAACAAACCCAGCCTATTGCAATTTTATATACATAAGGGTAACGGGGTCTAAATCCGTTACCTCGCGCGAAAAACAAAACATAAATAGGATAAGTAAACAGTGTTTCATGTATTGATGTCGGCTAGCCTTATGATGGCATTATGAATTTTAGCTGTTACCTTCGTTTCTACCTTGTCATACCATGGTGCTCCATGTTGTGTAGCTGAGTGATTGCAGTTTCAACCCCATTTTTGCTGCACGTAGACTTTGCTAGGCTTGTTCTTGTTCCATGTGCCTTTTTTAATGCTTGTTTAGCTTTCTTATGATATTCACCTAATAGTGCTTGAACCAGTTATAGATGTTATGCTCTTCTGTTGCATGTTGGAACCATCTTGCTGATGTACCAGTGTTCATGGTTTTAACGACCTGTACCCATTCGAATTGAATGGCTTGAGATGATTTAATTTGTACATAATTCAATTCCTATAAACATAAAGTCAAATTGTCCTTGTTTCTTTAATGGTCTTAAGATGTACACAATAAATTGTGTACTACACTCACACATTCAACTTTATTCCAAAATACATTTAATTTCAGCACGTCCTACTTGTTTTCAATTGGTTAGCTAGTTTTAAACTTGCTACTTCCGTTTTGTCCCTTGATTTTGGGAAATCTAAGATATTTGATTCATGGACTTATTTGCAAGATCCTAGTTTTTTGTCGCTTCACGTAGTCATTTTCAACCATTTAAGCAACAACAAACAAAGCATGGAAATCATCCAAATACATATAGTAACATGCAATAATAATCAATTAGTACGACTATTCTATGGAGTCCAGATATAAAATAAAAATCATAGACTTGCATAGATCTGCAAGCGGTTTCATCGAAAATTATAACAATCTAGTTTCTATCCGTTTAAATTCATAGTTTTGATAAAAAAATATAAGATTTCTAACATGTCTAAACTTTTTAAAATTGTTTTAAGATTAGGAATTTTATAATTGTATAAATAAGATTAAATCACTCACCTATGCCTAAGAAATCTCAAATCTGAAAACAAATACCAAATCTGAATTGATCTTCCCACCTAGCAGTCACTGATATGTTTCTCTGGACTGAATATATTAATCTCTAAATTTCAATTTCAATTTATGAAGATTTTAGGTTTTCGATGAGGATAAGTATGTTCTTATGGATGTAGAAGCTCTGGGGAAGGAGAGGGAAATGAAATGATAGAAATGGGTTACGGTTACTCATCATCCTAGCCCTTTGTCTCCTTAATGTCGAAATCCAACATTGGACCTACTTGAAAGTTGGCCCAAATGGCTGAAAATGAGCTGTTTGTTATCCTAAAAGACCTTCAAACATGCATATATCCCAAACAGCTTTTCAGTTTTCAACTTATTGCCACTCTGTAGAAAGGGAAACTGACATCTCGATCCAATGGAAGTGGCTTCGAACAAAAATTCCAATCCAATAAAAAGTTACTGATAAAATAATATTTTGTCAAGGGTGGAATGGTCAAGCAAAAAATCAAAGAAAAATCCCAAAATGAAAAATGCCATTAAAAAACATCTCTCAAAATCATAGAATGGTACAACCTTATATGAAAATAATATTTCATATTTACATGTTAAATATGTGCAAAATAAAGGGTCATTATATTCTCACCCTTGAACAATTTCACCCTCGAAATCCCACAAACGAGTCTATAGGGTGATCCTATAAGCTAACAGCTATATACAACCATCAAATGTCAAACATGCACCTATAATAACCAAAGGGGAAAAGATTAAACTAATCCTAACCTAGCATGCAAGATACTTTACTAAAGCACAATAATGTCATCTCCTATGAATGCAAGCACGATAAAAGAAATATTACTGCGTGAGGAGATCTAGATACAATTTCCTCATGCTCTCCTTAGTCTCCTAAGTGCAATCGTTCTCACATTTTCTCCATTGAACCTTCAATAACTTCACCACTTTCCTCATCAACAACTTCACATTGTGTTCAACAATACAAATTAGCCAACGAGCTCTCGAAGCGTTTGGCTCAATCTCAATGTCACCCAATTGATATGGTGTAATGGTTGTACTATTGTCATGCATTAATTTCCGCAATTGAGAAACATGGAATACATTGTGCACTTCTGCTATCCTCTGAGGTAAGTTTATTCTATAAGCACATTTCCTAATATTCTCTGAGATCAGAAAAGGAACCATAAATCTTGGTTCTAACTTTCCTCTTTTTTCGTACCAAACAACATTTCTCAAAGGAGAAATATAGGCAAACACCATATCACCGATAGGGAATTTCAAATCTCTATGTCTCTTATGGCCATAACTCTTCTATCGATCTTGAGCGGTCTTCATCCACTACTGAATAAGCTCAATCTTCTCTAAGGTCTCCTTCGCCATCTCTAACCTAAGTACTAGTTTCTTGTTCGCATCCAACCAACATAAAGGGGAATTGCATGGTTGCCCATATAATGCCTCAAATGGTGCCATACCAATGCTCGACTTATAGCAATTGTTGTATATGAATTTCACAACATGCAAACAATCGTTCCACGAGCCTCTAGATTCTATTACGCAAGCGCAAAGAAGATCTTCTAGGATGCAACTCTCTCTCTCTCTCTTGGTTTGAGGGTAATAAGCCGTACTAAGGTGTAGCTCTGTCCCTAGTGCCTCTTGTAAGCTCCTCCAAAACCCACTAGTAAATAATAGATCTCGGTCACTTACAATGCTCTTCGGTACACCACAGATTCATACTATCCATTTCACATACAAATTGGCTTACTTGGCTACCATCCTGCTCAACTTAATAGGTATAAATCTAGCGCTCTTAGTTAACCAATCAATTATAACCTAATTATATCAAACCCTAACCGAGTTCTATGCGGTCTATCTATAAAGTCCATCGACATTTATTCCTGCCTCCACTAGGAAACTTCTAGTGGTTGCATCAAACAGCTAGGCTTCTCCTTCTCTGCTTTAACCAATTGGCAATTCCTGCACTTAAAAAGGAAGAATCCTACATCCTTCTTAATCCCTTCCCAATAATTGGCCCGCTTCATATCTCAGTACGTCTTATTACCATCGGGATGTATAGCCAGTATTGAGAGATGACACTCTTAAAGCACTTCATCTCTTAAACCATCTATTTTCGTGACAACCAGCCTTCCCTTCTTACAGTGCCAACAACTTCGAATAAATCGTACTGCTTTATATCTTTTGTCTCGATCCTAAACTTGATTTTAGCGGTTATCTCAACCAACTTAGCATCACGCCTTTGACTATCTACCGCCCTCTCGATCAACGTAGGTATAATAGTCAATCTTGCGAACATCTCTGACTCTAACTCAAATCTTGGTTAGAAATCATAACCTACAATATATTCCAACAGCTTGCATTCAACGATCTTGGCCCCTAAACTGGCTTGTCTTCGGCTCAAAGCATCAGTGGCTGCATTACCTTTCCATGATATATATGTTACCCCAAAGTCATAGGAAGCTAAAAATTCTAACTACCTATCCTAGCGAAGGTTGAGATTCTTTTGTGAAAAAAGCACTTTAGTGACTTATGATCGATAAACAACTCAAACCTCTCTCCTAGACAATAGTGCCTCCATATCTTAAGTGCATACACAATAGCTGCTAATTTCAAGCCATGAGTAGGATAGTTCTTCTCATGTTGTTTTAACTGTCTACTAGCAGAAGCTACAACATTGCCTTCTTACATCAATATCGCTCTCAATCCAGTACCATAAGCATACACGTATACTGTCATCTTCTCGTTTCCACCCAGAATAGCCAACACTGGTGTACTTGTCAGCCTTTCCTTTAAGCTTACAAACGCATAGTCACATCTAGCGTCCAAAGTAAAAGCCTAATTCTTCTTAGTTAAATTGGTCGGTGCTACTATCTTGTAGAAGTCTTAGACGAACTTTTAATAATATCTTGCCAATTCGAGGAAACTCCTCACATCCATAGCATTCTTAGGTGTAGTCCAATCCATAGGATATATGGCGATACCTTGTTCCAAAACAACATGATCCAAGAATCTCACTTCTCTCCTTGAGAAGTGATATCTCGAAAACTTTGCCTTTAACTGGTATTCCTTTAACGCCACAAGGACAATCCTCAGATGTATCTTGTGTTCCTATTCTGATTGAGTGTTGAAAAAATATCATCAATGAACACATGCACAAACTTATTTAACTAGTCTATGAAGATAAAGCTTATGAGATGCACAAAGTAGGCATGTGCATTGTTTATCCCTAATGATATAACCGACTACTCATAAAATCTTAGTGGCATTTGAAATGCCATTATTGGCACACTCTCCGTGGCCACTCTAAGCTGAAGAAATCAAGTAGCAAGATCTAACTGGGAAAACACTAATGTACAATGATGTTTATCAAACAAATCATTAATACGTGGTAGAGGATACTTATCTTCCTCGTCAACTTATATAGCTCACAGTAGCCAATACATAATCTAAGGGAACCATATGCCTTCATTGCGAATACTATTGGTGCACCCCATTCGGATATGCTCCTCCAAATGAAGCCTTTCTCCGAAAGATTATTCACTTGCACCTCAAGCTCTCTCTACTCTATAGGTGTCGCCCTCTACAAAGGCATTGCCATCAGTCTTGTGTCCTTTATCAGGTCAATAAAAAATTCCGTCTCTCTACTAAGTGGGAATCAGGTCACTTCTTCGAATACCTCTGGATATTCCCTAGCGATTGGTACAATCGACATATCATCGTTTAAAATCTCGAGTGATTGTAGACAACTAGCCATTACCTCCTTAACTGGTAAGCAACCTGCCACTACCCTCCACTCGTCGTTCATCCCTTTTTCCACCAGTATCCTTTTTTTCAATTTACTACTGCTTCGTACTTACTCAGCCGGTCCATCCCAAGTATGATACCAAACCTTCCAAACCCCATAACAAAGCAATCAAAAACAAAAAAGCATCTATGACTCGATAAAATAAGATTATGATAAACCATACAGAGATTGGCGAGGCCACCAATGAGGTTCATTACAAATAAAGGTCTGTCAATGATTTCGGATTTCAATCCTAATCCATCTATTAAGTCTCTAGATATAAAGTAATGGGAATCCCCGTATAAAGAACATGAATATAAACAACGAAAATAGTTAGCTTACCTTGAACGAAAATGCCCTTTCCCTTTTCCTTCACTGAAGGGGACTCGATGGACTAGAAACAACAATAATAACATTTGTTTTCGTATATTGTTTAGCTACTTCGGGGTAATCCTTCTTGAGATGTCGAGTCTTGTGATATTGATGTCACTTTTGCTCGCTACAGGACATTTATTCTTATAATGGCCCTCCTCTCCACAGTTAAATCAAGTTACTTCGGGCTTTATATTCTTTTTATGTACTCCCTTAGTCTAAGGTGGCTTCCTTTTGTTGTTCCATTTCCTCTTTCTTTCTCCGCTCGTTTGCAATTTTGGCTATTCCTTAGGAGCAACATCAACTACAGTTTTATATTTGGGATAGATAATATTATGCCTTAACGCATTCCAACTATCGATACAAAGGTCCCCTCAATATGATTCAAGAGCTTCACCCCCAAATGATCATCCAAGCCAAGAATAAACCTCTCATTATTTCTCGGTACGGTGTCAATGAGTGACATTCTGTACTTAGATATAATATCAAACCCATCTACATATTGGACATAGTCACGACCCCTTGCTTGACCCTTAAAACATCCTAAACAAAGCCGACTTATATGTAAGTATAATGAACATCCCTATAAAACAAGCCATTACCATATCCCACGTGAACTCATCCTCTTATGTAGAAGCCCTCATCACATTCCACTAGTTCATTGCTAGACCGTGGTGTTGAAGTTAGGCCAACTTCCACTTCACAATATCTTCTAGAATAAGATTAATAAATATACGCTTGCATAGATCTCTACTACCGGCTTTTTTCCTACAAAAGGTTTGCCTTCCAATCTTTCAAAGTCTATATTAATCTTAGCGAAGTCAGCTTCAGGAACCTGCGGTCGAGCATTGTTCCCAGTAGTAGCACTAAGAGAAACTACTTGAGCATTATGTAGCATACTGCGAAGGTGTTGTGTGATGGCCCGCCCCGCACCAACCGACATTTTCCCATAAATGTGTTGTGCCAAAGTCCAACCAGCACAGGACGACCGTCAAAGGAAAAGAAAGAAGACGATGAATCACCAAAGAACCTGTAGTATATCTCACAACGCATGGAATAAAATACAATAGTAACATAACTTGACATAAATAGGCGAGACAGTGCATAAGCTGAAAGCTAAACCATCATAGCAGCGGAAAATTCAAAATACAGCTAATGATCCAAACCATCTTTATTACAACTTTTAAAACTGTCTCTAAAGCGAAATAGAAAGATACACTACTAATTCCCAAAGTAGTGACTAGCAACAACACAAGAAGAATATATGATAGTAATACGTGTAAGCCTTCTGCTCGTCTTCAGACAGCTACTCGTGCATAACCAACCAACCTGTCTCTAGTCTGCTCGTTTAGGAGAACCCCGAGTAATAATAAGAGACATAAAACTCTGGGTCAGAAAAAAGTCTGGTATGAGCGATAAGCAGCAAAACAAAACAATAACAGGTATAATCTAATCATACCTGAACCTAGACCTGCAACCAAAGAGTTAGCACAACAAGATGTACAGTACTCTAAGGTAACACTAACATAAAGTGTGAATGGGGGTGTGGGTCATGTTGATAGCAAACATCAAACATAGCAATCATCCTCTCATCTTTCACTCAGTGCTTAAAGCGTACAATATTCACCACTCGATCACCCAATCCTTTGCTACGATCACTTTGCCCTATGGAGTCACAATGACTCCATTGCACTGATCCGTAGCTACTAATCCGTCTCCCAGTGGAGAACTAAAGTTATGGATATTGATTACCCCTTTGCACATGTCCCGTAGAAAACTCCAACTCATGAAGTTAACTCATTGGTTCCCATCTGGATCCTGAATTCTACTTCCTATTTGGACAACCTTTGCATCTCGGGTTCTAGTCTTTTCCTCTGTTCGTGACCGTTGGGTTCGGCTCGTCTTCTTCCTCCATCTAGATCGGTTCATGTAGCTCAAGAAAATGTGGCTCGTGAATGTCTTCCTGGTCGGATCGGTTCGGTTGGGGTCCTTGAAATGGCTTCGACTCGTGGTGCTCCTCTCGAAGTGGCTCGAGGCATTCTAGTTTGGTCGCGTCTCTCCATCAGTCCGGCTCGTGGATGTCTTCCGGATCGGCTCGAGGCACATGCATCATGAGTGGGTCGGTTCGGGTACTGGGGTGGCTCATGATGTGCTGGCCACGATTGGTTCGGTTCGGGGGTCACGAAACGGTCGATTCGGGGAGATGGGGCAGATCGTGAGGTGCTCCATGAGCGGGTTCGGGACCCAATCCGATCCCCTCTTCCTACACTGTTTCCTGCAACTTTTCCAGTGATTGTTTACGCCACAAGACGGCGTTTTCGACCATTTTAACTGTTCTAAGCAATCAAAAATCATACCAAATAGTCATAGCAACATGTATAATCAACCATAAACACCAAAACAATGAATACTCATGCCAATATGGATCAAACATACCCAAAATCCATGGTTTTCCCCTTAATCATATTTATCCATAACTAATAATAGGATTAGCAAAACATGTCTAAATTAACCCAAATTCTTATCAGAGCCCTAAAATAATGTTTAAGAATCTTTACATATTTTTCCAGAATTTTAACATGCATAATTTCGCTAATTAACACTGATCACCCCTAATTAGCCGTAATTAGTGAAAAACAATGCAAATCAATCACCATAGCCACAAATAATTTATAGATCTGAAGTCTCCACTGATTTGGGTCCAATTCCTATGCAACACAGCAGCTTCAACTCTGATTTGATGCTATTTTGACTTGATTTGATGTTGATTAGCTTAATCCTTGGTTAGAAAGTGATTAGAGGTGGTTTAGAAGCTAGAAACCATTGTTAGGGTTGAAGAGAAAGTTTGTGACAGCTGAAAAATGACAAAGGAGGATTTCTCTATCCCCTATCAGCCCTCTTATAACCCTAATCCTAAAATGGGTTATGGGCCTAGCTGCTAATCAATCTAATTAGGCCCGGTTAAGCTATTTTCACCTTCCAAACCTTATTTCAGCCAAACCTCCCAAACGGTTAGTCCGTTTGGCTAATGTGACCACTCTACGGAAAGGTAAACCATCATCCAAATCCGATGGAAGTTGTTTCAGGTCAAAACTCTTTACCAATCAAAAATTATAGTCGAAACCAGATTTGCCAAGGGCAAAACAGTCATTTAAAAATCGGCAAAAATCTTGAACATGGGAAATGACCCCAATAGTCGTTCCCCAAAGTTACACGACCATACGACCTCATATGAAAATGAAATAAATATTCTACGATCCTCCGATGCGTAGAATGCGGGTCGTTACATTCTCCCCCTTAAGAAATTTGCCCCCGAATTTCCTTAATTAAAGCCTACAACGGGTCCCGCATGCCTAACAGCCATTTACAAACAGTCAAGCACACATAATAACACAACCAGTCTATCCTAGCATGCGGAATAGCTAACAAGGGAATAACTGTATTACAATAAAAATCTTGCCACGTAAAGAGCTCTGGATACGACTTCTTCATGCTCTCCTCGGTTTCCCATGTATAGTCATTATCATTATCGCCCAATTGGACTTTAACTAGTTTCACCCTCTTCCTTTAAAGTTGCTTCGTATCGTGTTTGACAATACAAATCATTCTTGTGGTTCCCAACCGCCTCGAGTTCTACTTCGATATCATCCAACTAATCTGGCGATATAGCTAAATCAAAATCATACACGAACTTCCCTAACTGAGAAACATGAAGAACGTCATGCACTCCTGCCATCTTGTCAGGTAATCCAACTCTTATACGTCAAATTCCCAACTACATTCCAAATGCCCTTTCAAGTCCAACCCGAGTCTTTCATACATTCCTACTGCCCATCCAACGTATATTCACCTCCCAGAGATAAACTAGACCCATCCAATGAATCTAGGTATTTTACCTATATTCGTACTGCACGTCCAGCATACATTCACCTTCCAAAGGTAAACTAGACCCATCCAATGAATCTAGGTACCCTACCTACGAGTCCAAGTCCAACTTGAAGCTCTCCTATATTCGTTGAATCTCCAAGATCAACGAACACCCCACAATGTTCCAAACATACTTCAAATCTAATATGAAGTATCTTCACATTCGTTATATCACTATGACTAACGAACTCACCCCATTTCCATTCTGAAATTTCCAATTCCTTCCACTTAAGAAACATAGCATCTAAACTGGCATGTCTCCTACTCAATGCATCAACTATCATACCTAGTCCGTAGCACAGATTTCTGTGTTTACCGTCATCTCTTTATTTCCCATCGCCAGAATCCTATAGGTGATAGTCTACTCAAGAGAAGAAAAATAGGAATAAACATAACAACCATTGCATCCATCAAACAAGCACTATCTATCACCTGCTAAATCCATGAATACGTCGATACCCATGTGATTGGTCCAACCAATATCAAGGGCTAATGGAAGCCCCGGCTTCAAACGGACTACCGCACGTCCAACGTACGTTTATCCCCCAAGGATAACTAGATCACGTCCAACGGATACAAGGTAAATGGGGGTCCCCAGATACCCCTGCTTCGAGTCCGCCTAGAATACTCCAAACTATCAACGATTCCTTGGCCCTCCACCAGAAGAGCTATCCACAACTCGAGTCCCACCCAAGTCAATCCATTTTCTTGCAGCCCTCTTGAGTCCAACTCGAGTCAATCCATTACCTTGTCGCCTTCTCGAGTCCAACTCGAGTCATCTCATTACCTTGCAGCCTTCTCAAGTCCAACTCGAGTCATCTCATAGCCCTATCGAGTCCAACTCGGGGTAGTCCACATCATCGAATAGTCTTATCATGTTTTGAGCTGCACGTTATTCCTCGAGTAGACCAAGACATCATCCAATGGAATTCACAACAACTACCTATATCTCACGCAAACCATCCTAGTCAAACTCGACATTCCACAAAGGCCTAAACCAATATCAAACAAGCACTCATGGATCATCTCCTCCAAATTCAGACAATCTACGTGAGATGATATGAACAAAACAACCAAACACTCGAGCACTCATAAGTAACTCTGGCTATCCTTACCAATCCTGCTTCGAAACTATCGTTGAACTCATGACAGCCTATGCCATATGTCAAGCGTAAATGGCAACCCTAATTCTAACCAGACTACTACACGTCCAACGTACATTTGCCTCCCAAAGACAACTAGAACTTACAACAACGATATTCTCTCTATAGCACTAGACGACATCGCCAACGACTATCCATAAACTTAGACTCAGTCTCAAGTATCCCTTAGTTTCTGTTATTATTGCCATTACTAGGTAGGTACCCAATACCACCCTATACCCTTGGAGCTAATCGACTCCCAAAATAATGCAAAATCCAGTAAAGCCTAAAACAAAACAATCACAAGCAAACATGCATCTGTGACTCTATAAGACCAAATTACAACAAATCTCGAGTTCCAATTCCAACCTATATACCAGGTCACTAAATATAAACGAACGGGAAGCCCCATCAAACTAAACTTGAACAAGAACATTATAAATAGAAAGCATACCTCGAATAACAACACCCTTTCCCTTTTCCGCCGCAGTTGGGACATTCAACGAAGAAGGAACAACGTTGATAGCATATGCTTTCACGGTCTTCTTATCCTTAGGAGGTTGCAGACATTTATCCTTGTAATATCCCACTTGGCCGCAATTGAAGCACTTCCTTTCTCCAGGCCTTTCCTGACAATCTCTGGCATAGTGGCCCTTCTTGCCATAGCTAAAGCACTCGCCATCTTTCTTATTCTTCTTATTCTGACCATCCTTGGTTTGGTTCTGTTTCCTCTTATTCTGGGGATTATCCTTTCCTCCACCGCTTGCAAACGGCTTTGGCTCCTCCGCAGATGTAATAGCAACCTCGGTCTTCGACTCAGGGTAAAGGCTCTCAGATCTCAATGCTTTCCCTATAATAGATTCGAATATCTCACCGATATGGTTCATAAGTCTTTCCCCTAAGTACTCATCTAGGCCAGTTATGAACTTTTTGTTCTTCTTCTCGATAGTATCGAGAAGGGACAATCCATACTTCAATAAGGTATCAAATTCAACAATATACTCCGAGACTGCCCTACTATTCTGCTTAAGGTCCAAGGATCTCCTAAACAATTCTGATTTCTGAGCGGCTGGAATAAACTTATCACTGAATCGGGCCTTAAACTGATTCCAAGTAACTTGATCCTCACGGGTAGCTGCCTTAATAGCGTTCCACCAATTCATAGCCCGTCCTTGCAGTTGACATGATGCTAGCTTTCTCTTCATTGCATCATCGATACCCAAATCCTCGAAGATACGTTCGCAACTATCAAGCCGATCTTGAACCTCTGTTGCTGATTACGTTCCATGGAATGACTTCCCACCAAAACTAGTATAATCCTTGTTAAGCTTGGCGAAATCGGCCCTAGACGCCTGCACTACTGCACCACCACTATTAGCAGCATTAGGAACTGCTCCCTGAACATCCCTAAGCATCTCCCTCACGAAGGTGGTAAATATTGTCCTCATATCAGGAGCATCCCAATGGTTTGCTCCTGAACCCGCACTCCTCGTATATCGGCTCATCGTTCAATCTGTAAAGAGAAAACGATTAACCATCTCCTTAGTGGTGTCTGTGCAGTGCGACTTCTTCCTTAGATATACTAATAGTATATATATATATAGCTTTTGAAAATCAAAATATAACAAATACGCACTCTCATATACGTATACTATCTCTCCCTGGTGCCTTTCCCTAGGTTAACTATGCAACCTAGAGCTCTGATACCAAGTGTGATGGCCCGCCCCGCACCAGCCGACATTTCCCCTGAAATGCGCTGTGCCGATGTCCAACCAGCACGGGACGGTCGTCAAAGGAAAAGAAACAAGATGACGAATCACCAAAGAACCTGTAGTATATCTCACATCGCATGGAATAAAATATAATAATAACGTAACTTGACATAAAACAGGAGAGATAGTGCATAAGCTGAAAACTAAACCATCATAGCAGCGGATAATTCAAAATACAGCTTATGATCCAAACCATCTTTATTACAACTCTTAAAACTGCCTCTAAAGCAAAATAGAAAGGTACACTACTACTTCCCAAAGTAGTGACCAGCAACAACACAGGAAGAATATATGATAGGAATACGTGTAAGACTCCTGCTCATTTCCGGACAGCTACTCGTGCATAGCCAACCAACATGTCTCTTGTTTGCTCGTTTAGGAGCACCCAAAGTAATAAGAAGAGACATAAAACTCTGGGTCAGACAAAGAGTTAACACTACAAGATGTACAGTACTCTAAGGTAACACTAACATAAAGTGTGAATGGGGGTGTGGGTCATGGTGATATAAAACATCAAACATAGCAATCATCCTCACATCTCTCACTCAGTGCGCAAAGCATATGATATTCACTACTCGATCAGCCAATCCTTTGCTACGATCACTTTGCCCCATGGAGTCACAGTGACTCCATTGCACTAATCCATAGCCACTAATCCGTCTCTCAGTGGTGAACAAAAGTTATGGATATCGATAATCCCTTTGCACATGTCCGGCAGCAAAGTCCAACTCATGATGTTAACTCATTGGTTCCCGTCTGGATCCTGAATTCTACCTCCTATTTGGACTACCATTTGCATCTAGGGTTCTTGTCTTCTCCTCGGTTCATGACCCTTGGGTTCGGCTCGTCTTCTTCCTCCATCCGGATCGATTCGTGTAGCTCAAGCAAAGGAGACTCGTGAATGTCTTCCTGGTCGGATCGGTTCGGTCGTGGTCCTTGAAATAGCTTCGGTCGTGGTGCTCCCCTTGAAGTGGCTCGAGGCATTCCAGTTCGGTCGCGTCTCTTGTAACAACCCAAAAATCTGGGCCAGTTTAAAATTTTTATTTTGGCAATTTTAGCGAATTTTGATTATTTAAAATGAATTATTTTAAATAATATCGATGAGAAATTTATTTTGAATATAATTCGAACGTTTATATTATATATGCCGTCGTTAGAATATAAATAATTATAAAAGGAATTGAAAATGGCGCGGTAGTTCGATAATTCGATTTCAAACTTCAATTGAATGTACCGGGTGCAAAACAATCCGGATTTTAGTGAAACCAAAAACATCAGGATCTAATTGATAATATCTTTCCAACGAATCTGAAAAATCAAAATTTCATAGCGGGAATCAAAAGATATGTCCAGTTGAAAATTCTGAATAGTCGCTATGGAATTCAGGCCCTTAAAAATAGACTTTTTGGCAAATGACCTCGGATTTCGACGAAACCACTTTTGTTAGGTCCGTGATGTCAAGTTATTGCTAGATTCCAAATTTCATAATTTTTCGAATCAATATGTGAGCGTGGCAAAGGAAAACGCGTTTGACCAGTTTCAGTTGATTTTAATCGACTGGAAATTAGCCATTTTTCAAACGGTCTCAGAATTCAACGAAACTAGTTTTGTTGAGACCGTATCGTCAATACGAAGCTAGAAAATATTTTTCTGCAATTTATAGAGTTCGTATGTGACCCCGGTAATTTGAAATGTAGGTTTAAAATTCAATATAGTGATTTAAATGTAAATTCAACGGAAACTGATCGAAATGGTCGAATCAGCTTGCGAAGCATATCCCATTGTGTTCGGAATGGGGGTAAAACGCTATGGACGACAGGTGGTGGGCCTCGTTTAGAGGTCGAAAATAAAAGTTTCTTTTTAGTGAAACAAAAACCTTTCTTCCCTTAACTACCCAGCCCCCCCCCCCCCCGATAATTTCAATTCATTTTTCAAAATAAAAAAAAAGGGGCTTCGTGCCCTAACTAACGCGCCTCGCCGCCTGGGGGTGGGCCACCGCCGCCTCCCCCTCACGCTGCGCCATCGCGCCACAGGCGTGGCCACCCTCCCTCACTCCAAGACCGCACGACGAAGTCAGACCCCCCCCCCCGATGATCGACGATCCTCCTTGCTTCCCCCATCTCGAAGCAGCGGCCGCCCCCTCCTCCTGCTGACCGCCTCCGCCTGACCAACTCCGGCGCACCCTGCAGCTCCAACGCCCGACCCCTCCTCCTTCCGTGAATCTGAACCCCTTCCCTCTTATAAAAAAAAACCACTGTAAGTCTTCTATTTGTTTGTATTTATTTACTTTTGCTATTAAAATTTTGTATGAACCACTATGAGTTAAGTAAGGATTTTTAAAATGCAAAAGCTCGGATTTTTAAAATGCAAAAGCTCGGATTTTTAAAATGCAAAAGTTTAGATTTTTAAAATAGAAAAGATGAGATTTTTCAAATGGAAAAGATGTAGATTTCTATTATGAAACTATCGAAATAAAAATACGATTTTTATCGAGGTAAAAATATGATTTTTATATTTTTTAAAGAATTAAAAATATGATCTTTATATTTTTAAAGTATTAAAAATATAATCTTTACTATATAGAAGATGTAAAAATATGATTTTTGTTTATGTAGTGAATTAAAAATATAATTTTTTCATGATAGGAATATTAAAAATATCATCTTTGTATATGTAGCAAAATAAAAATCTGATTTTTATTTTATATACGTTGAAATAAAGTGATGATTTTTATAAAGGCGAAAACTATATTTTTGAAAAGGCGAAATCTTTATTTTTGAAAAGGCGAAATCTTTATTTTTGAAAAGGCGAAATCTTTATTTTTGAAAGGGCGAAATCTTTATATGGAATAGCGTGATAAAAAAATATAGTCTTTACTATAGGAACATCGATGTGAAAATATAATTTTTTATCTATATAGTAGCGGTATAAAAATTCGATATTTATATATTGAATAACATAGTAAAAATTCGATTTTTATATATTGAATTACAAAGTAAAAATTTGATTTTTACATATGTAGTGACTACGGGCAACGAAGATGACAAAGATGCGATAACGATGAAGATTTCTCTAAATGAAAAGTCGTGGTATTGGATAGTTATTGGTGAGAATTTCTCACCTTTCAATTTAATTTTTTCTAGTTATATATATATACTAGGATGCAGACGGTGTTTAGTAGCACCCGACACAATCGTCCACAGACCATGGACTTGTTTGTTTGGTTGCATAAATTAGTTAGATGATTTGGTTTGAATTGAATTGTTTGGTGAAATGAATTGATTTGATTGATGTGTGAATGGCGTGGGCCTTCACTAGACCGGGGATAAGGCTAGGCCTCGTCCCGTTTCTAGTATCGTGCCGTTATGCCGCCGAAATTTTCTAAAATAAGTTAGAAAAATAAAAATATCATTTTATTTAAAGAATGAAATGAATAGAAATTCATATGTTAAAATAAAATGTTTTATCGTTAAAAATATAATTTTTAACGTGAATAAGAATATAGTGAATGTGAATAAATAAAATATTCATTTACAAACCGGACGATTTGTCTATGTACACTGATTTGACTGACATTGATTGGGACGATAAATTTCACACATCGCCCAACTGCACAAATAAAATCTGTGTTTGATTGTTTGAAACCCCACACGGGTGTTGGGATGGAATTTGAAGTTCACTCATCCTGATTGATTAAACATGTCGATCGATTGATTGACAGGCTGTTATAAGCGTTATATATCAATATTTGATGCTTATACAGTGTAGTGCACTTTGGTTGATGGTTGATTATTTTTCAATGCTATTATATGCGTGTGATGTATGAAAATTCATATAATTAATTTTATATGGTGATTGGTTGGGCCTCATTCCAATTTAGAAAATAAAGAATATTATAACATAAAAGTTCATGTGTTGACTGTACTCATTCGTTGAGATTAGTCATGTGTTGAACGAAATATTTTAATAATAAAATTTGCATCTTTATCAATATAAAATAAAGGTTCATGTGTTGACTGTACTCATCCGTTGAGATTAGTCATGTGTTGAACGAAATAATTTAACAAAAATTGTCGCACGTGGACAGTACTCATTCGTTGAGATTAATCGTGTGTTGACAAGAATAAATATTCATTTGTTGAATAGAATATTTGAAAATAGAAATATATGAAGCCGTGTTGGTTAGATTGACGCCATTTTGACGTGAACGATATTTATATCGATTTTATTCATTTTAAAATGCATATTGAAAAGTGATTTCGAAAACGCATATTTTGAAATGAAATCGAAACGAATTGAATATATAACGATTTCGAAATGAATTGAATGTATAACGATTTCGAAACGAATTGAATATATAAAGATTTCGAAATGAATTGAATATATAACGATTTCGAAATGAATTGAATATATAACGTTTTCTAAATGAATTGAATGTATAATGATTTCGAAACGAATTGAATATATAACGATTTCGAAATGAATTGAATGTATAACGATTTCGAAACGAATTGAATATATAACGATTTAGAAATGAATTGAATATATAACGAATTTGATTTCAATGGAAAATAATTTGAATTGAATCGAATAGAAAACCAATTTGAATTGAATCGAATAGAAAACCAATTTGAATTGAATCGAATAGAAAACGACTTTGGAAGTGAATTGAATTGAAAACGAATTCAAATTGAATTGGAAGTGAATTGAAATGAATTCAAATTGAATTGAAATTTGAATTGAATAGAAATGAATTTTAAAACGAATTTATAAAGAAGAATTCAATTTTGATTTGAATTGAAATGGGAGTTGAAATTGCTTTTGAAACGAATTTAAAACTATTTATATAATTCGTTTTAAATAGAAATCGACGAAATATATATTATATATATATTATATATATAATATAATGGCCTGAATAGAACGCGCCGCGCCGCGGCAGTTCGTGAATTTCGACCATTTATTTCAAACGGACATTACGGGAGATCCTACCGTCGGATTCTCCTAAAACCGGAACCGTTGGGTTCGTATCGAAAAGAGCTTTCTAACGAATATTTGAAATTTGAAATCTAACGGTTGGATTTGGAATTATGTCCAAATCAAATTTGAAAAAGGTCGCTGTAAGTGCAGTTCGATGGCCGTTGTCGGAAATCGACTGTACGGGCCTTGATAAAATTATTAAAAATAGTAATAATTTGTGTAAAATCATAAGAAATGATTTGTGAAGAATTGGGATGAAAAAACTCCATATTTGAAAAGATAAAAATAGATTTTTATCGAAATGAACTAGTTTTGAACTAGAATAGTAATTAATTTATTTTTAAAATAAATAAATTGGATTTGAAATGGTTTTGAAAATAACCAGAACTTCCAATAATTGCATTGGAATGGATTCGAATCGAAATTGTCTTCAGAATATTTCGATGTTTGATTTCATGATTATACAGATGTTGCTATGGAAATTTGAAAGATATAGATATATATATCGTTATTTCCAATACGATATCTGTTGGTCGTAGAATCTGATATTGAATATAAGCCGATATATTTTCTATTCAGAACCTTGTATTTAATATCAAATGTGATTTGGGTTTGTCGTGAATGGTGTCTTCACTAACACTGTTCTTGAACCCAGTTGAGAAAAGATTAAATCTTTTTATTTTAGATTTAATGAGGGGTACCAATTAAATGATATTTAATTGGAATTGAATTGATATTGATTTTTGGGTTTATCGTGAACAGTGTTTTAAATAACACTCGTTCTTTAACCCGATAATTAATGGAATGTGACTTTGGGTTTATCGTGAACCGTGTTTTAAATGACACGGATTCTTTAACCCAGTTAACGATTAAAACTAAGTGGAGTTTTAATGAATCTTTAATTAGATTGAAATGATCGAGAATGGAGTATCACCAGTTTTGCTCCAGGCGATAGTTAAATCTTTAATTAGATTTGAACGTGAAATGGTAATTGAATTTACCGATAACACCATGGTGTTAGATATGAAGTACTAGCAGTTTTACTTCATGGGATGAATAGGGTGGGATTGGAAAATTAAAACAAATGATTACTTCGGTAAGGTTCGCTAATCCCGACTAGTTTTGAATTGATATTCAAAATAGATTAAAGAATAAATTCAAGAAATTTATATTGGATAAAATTAATGGGAACCTTTCCCTATGAATGTGAAATTTAGAAACTAACTGTCGGTTAGCCAAGTAGAATGGTTTTCTGAATATTGATCTGATGTTGGTTTCGGCCTTCGGGGTTAATATTTGGGGAATTATTCTCTTGATTAATTTACGGTTAGTGACTGATGAATTGGAATGAGGCGTATGTTGTGTTTATGTAACATTTATTTTTAATATACGCGGGTTGTTCGGAAAGGCCGTGTTTATACCCATTCTGAATAACCGATTCGACGATATGTCGAAGATGAAGACGGTGGTTGAAGACCGGAAGTCTTCACATTGTTTGGATAATTACCGACGATCCTGATTGGGTTGTACACCCAAGAGGATGGAAATAGTTGGTGGTCGTCCAGACGTACTTGGAGATGGATGGATATGCGAGGAAAGTGCCTCCGGTTTCGTTCAGACCCAGAACGGACTTTTAAATGGACTGTGTGTCTGACATCGGATTTCATTCTGTGTGACTGATATCGGTTGCATAGGATGGTTTGCCTTTGTGGCATGCTAAGATGCAAATGATCAAGGCTTCTGTTGAAAAGCAAAGTCTTGTGGTTGGTGATCAAAGCACAGCCTTTGTGGCGTAGCTTTGTGTAGCGTTGATTCACGAGCCTCGCACCCCGGTATGAACCAGAAACGGGAGAAAGGACCACAGGGAGGGCCTACGTTTCCTCCTAGCTAAAAGTGGCGTCAGTGGTTTTACACGCCCTGACGAGTTTGACTTATGTGGTTGTTGCTGTTGCGAGGCGCCTCGGTTAGATCGGACGATCCGGGTCCGATGGAGTCATTCGTTGGCTCGCTTACGCCCCAAAGGGCGGCGAAACGTAGTGCTCAGGCATTTTAATCCACATCGGTGGACCGGCCCTGTCGCTCCAAGGGTCGATGCGTTCTGATCCTGAGACTCGGGCTAGGCAGTCTCGAATCGGTTGAGGACTATCTTTTGCCTCGGTTCATAGACGGGAATCCAATTTCCAAATACGTGACTTTGCGATTTTGATTGTATAACCTATATATGGCGACATAGTGTTATGGGCATTCATGCCGCCTATGATTGATACTTATGATTTGAAGTTGTTTTATACACTATACACTTATAATAGTATCAAATGATTTCTTTTAAACGTATCAAGCATTCCTGGCTATTATAAGGTAAAAACCCTATCCCCCGGCTTGCGTTGCATTGTGTGATAGGACCTGGGTCTTATAACAGCTTCATTTTTCTTTATTTAGCATTGCGCTGTTAGTTTTATGCACTGGGATTCTTGGGAGGAAACCCGTTTCGTGTTATACGGCGTGGTCCCTTGATTTACGTAACTTTTAAAATAAAGAATAATAACTGTTTTAGTTCTCACACCAGTCACATGACTGGCCTGGAGTTTATTGTTTTAACCTAAACTCAGGGTGCCCCTATTTTGACACGGGCAGCTAGTAGTTTTGGTTTTGCAGATTTATATTCACAGGATCCCTTGATTAACGTGAATATGAATATAGTGAATGTGAATAAATAAAATATTCATTTACAAACCGGACGGTTTGTCTATGTACACTGATTTGACTGACATTGATTGGGACGATAAATTTCACACATCGCCCAACTGCACAAATAAAATCTGTGTTTGATTGTTTGAAACCCCACACGGGTGTTGGGATGGAATTTGAAGTTCACTCATCCTGATTGATTAAACATGTCGATCGATTGATTGACAGGCTGTTATAAGCGTTATATATCTATATTTGATGCTTATACAGTGTAGTGCACTTTGGTTGATGGTTGATTATTTTTCAATGCTATTATATGCGTGTGATGTATGAAAATCCATATAATTAATTTTATATGGTGATTGGTTGGGCCTCATTCCAATTTAGAAAATAAAGAATATTATAACATAAAAGTTCATGTGTTGACTGTACTCATTCGTTGAGATTAGTCATGTGTTGAACGAAATATTTTAATAATAAAATTTGCATCTTTATCAATATAAAATAAAGGTTCATGTGTTGACTGTACTCATCCATTGAGATTAGTCATGTGTTGAACGAAATAATTTAACAAAAATTGTCGCACGTGGACATTACTCATTCGTTGAGATTAATCGTGTGTTGACAAGAATAAATATTCATTTGTTGAATAGAATATTTGAAAATAGAAATATATGAAGCCGTGTTGGTTAGATTGACGCCATTTTGACGTGAACGATATTTATATCGATTTTATTCATTTTAAAATGCATATTGAAAAGTGATTTCGAAAACGCATATTTTGAAATGAAATCGAAACGAATTGAATATATAATGATTTCGAAATGAATTGAATGTATAACGATTTCGAAACGAATTGAATATATAACGATTTTGAAATGAATTGAGTATATAACGATTTCGAAATGAATTGAATATATAACGATTTCGAAATGAATTGAATGTATAACGATTTCGAAACGAATTGAATATATAACGATTTCGAAATGAATTGAATGTATAACGATTTCGAAACGAATTGAATATATAACGATTTCGAAATGAATTGAATATATAACGAATTTGATTTCAATGGAAAATAATTTGAATTGAATCGAATAGAAAACCAATTTGAATTGAATCGAATAGAAAACCAATTTGAATTGAATCGAATAGAAAACGACTTTGGAAGTGAATTGAATTGAAAACAAATTCAAATTGAATTGGAAGTAAATTGAAATGAATTCAAATTGAATTGAAATTTGAATTGAATAGAAATGAATTTTAAAACGAATTTATAAAGAAGAATTCAATTTTGATTTGAATTGAAATGGGAGTCGAAATTGCTTTTGAAACGAATTTAAAACTATTTATATAATTCGTTTTAAATATAAATCGATGAAATATATGTTATATATATAATATATTGGCCTGAATAGAACGCGCCGCGCCGCGGCAGTTCGTGAATTTCGACCATTTATTTCAAACGGACATTACGGGAGATCCTACCGTCGGATTCTCCTAAAACCGGAACCGTTGGGTTCGTATCAAAAAGAGCTTTCTAACGGATATTTGAAATTTGAAATCTAACGGTTGGATTTGGAATTATGTCCAAATCAAATTTGAAAAAGGTCGCTGTAAGTGCAGTTCGATGGCCGTTGTCGGAAATCGACTGTACGGGCCTTGATAAAATTATTAAAAATAGTAATAATTTGTGTAAAATCATAAGAAATGATTTGTGAAGAATTGGGATGAAAAAACTCCATATTTGAAAAGATAAAAATAGATTTTTATCGAAATGAACTAGTTTTGAACTAGAATAGTAATTTATTTATTTTTAAAATAAATAAATTGGATTTGAAATGGTTTTGAAAATAACCAGAACTTCCAATAATTGCATTGGAATGGATTTGAATCGAAATTGTCTTCGGAATATTTCGATGTTTGATTTCATGATTATACAGATGTTGCTATGGAAATTTGAAAGATATAGATATATATATCGTTATTTCCAATACGATATCTGTTGGTCGTAGAATCTGATATTGAATATAAGCCGATATATTTTCTTTTCAGAACGTTGTATTTAATATCAAATGTGATTTGGGTTTGTCGTGAATGGTGTCTTCAATAACACTGTTCTTGAACCCAGTTGAGAAAAGATTAAATCTTTTTATTTTAGATTTAATGAAGGGTACCAATCAAATGATATTTAATTGGAATTGAATTGATATTGATTTTTGGGTTTATCGTGAACAGTGTTTTAAATAACACTCGTTCTTTAACCCGATAATTAATGGAATGTGACTTTGGGTTTATCGTGAACCGTGTTTTAAATGACACGGATTCTTTAACCCAGTTAACGATTAAAACTAAGTGGAGTTTTAATGAATCTTTAATTAGATTGAAATGATCGAGAATGGAGTATCACCAGTTTTGCTCCAGGCGATAGTTAAACCTTTAATTAGATTTGAACGTGAAATGGTAATTGAATTTACCGATAACAGCGTGGTGTTAGATATGAAGTACTACCAGTTTTACTTCATGGGATGAATAGGGTGGGATTGGGAAATTAAAACAAATGATTACTTCGGTAAGGTTCGCTAATCCCGACTAGTTTTGAATTGATATTCAAAAATAGATTAAAGAATAAATTCAAGAAATTTATCTTGGATAAAATTAATGGGAACCTTTCCCTATGAATGTGAAATTTAGAAACTAACTGTCGGTTAGCCAAGTAGAATGGTTTTCTGAATATTGATCTGATGTTGGTTTCGACCTTCGGGGTTAATATTTGGGGAATTATTCTCTTGATTAATTTACGGTTAGTGACTGATGAATTGGAATGAGGCGTATGTTGTGTTTATGTAACATTTATTTTTAATATACGCGGGTTGTTCGGAAAGGCCGGGTTTATACCTATTATGAATAACCGATTCGACGATATGTCGAAGATGAAGACGGTGGTTGAAGACCGGAAGTCTTCACATCGTTTGGATAATTACCGACGATCCTGATTGGGCTGTACACCCAAGAGGATGGAAATAGTTGGTGGTCGTCCAGACGTACCTGGAGATGGATGGATATGCGAGGAAAGTGCCTCCGGTTTCGTTCAGACCCAGAACGGACTTGTAAATAGACTGTGTGTCTGACATCGGATTTCATTCTGTGTGACTGATATCGGTTGCATAGGATGGTTTGCCTGTGTGGCATGCTAAGATGCAAATGATCAAGGCTTCTGTTGAAAAGCAAAGTCTTGTGGTTGGTGATCAAAGCACGACCTTTGTGGCGTAGCTTTGTGTAGCGTTGATTCGCGAGCCTCGCACCCCGGTATGAACCAGAAACGGGAGAAAGGACCTCAGGGAGGGCCTACGTTTCCTCCTAGCTAAAAGTGGCGTCAGTGGTTTTACACGCCCTGACGAGTTTGACTTATGTGGTTGTTGCTGTTGCGAGGCGCCTCGGTTAGATCGGACGATCCGGGTCCGATGGAGTCATTCGTTGGCTCGCTTACGCCCCAAAGGGCGGCGAAACGTAGTGCTTAGGCATTTTAATCCACATCGGTGGTCCGGCCCTGTCGCTCCAAGGGTCGATGCGTTCTGATCCTGAGACTTGGGCTAGGCCGTCTCGAATCGGTTGAGGACTATCTTTTGCCTCGGTTCATAGACGGGAATCCAATTTCCAAATACGTGACTTTGCGATTTTGATTGTATAACCTATATATGGCGACATAGTGTTATGGGGCATTCATGCCGCCTATGATTGATACTTATGATTTGAAGTTGTTTTATACACTATACACTTATAATAGTATCAAATGATTTCTTTTAAACGTATCAAGCATTCCTGGCTATTATAAGGTAAAAACCCTATCCCCCGGCTTGCGTTGCATTGTGTGATAGGACCTGGGTCTTATAACAGCTTCATTTTTCTTTATTTAGCATTGCGCTATTTGTTTTATGCACTGGGATTCTTGGGAGGAAACCCGTTCCGTGTTATACGGCGTGGTCCCTTGATTTACGTAATTTTTAAAATAAAGAATAATAACTGTTTTAGTTCTCACACCAGTCACATGACTGACCTGGAGTTTATTGTTTGAACCTAAACTCAGGGTGCCCCTATTTTGACACGGGCAACTAGTAGTTTTGGTTTTGCAGATTTATATTCACAGGATCCTGGTTTACAGCTGGAACGATATCCGGAAAGCTTTGTATCCGTATATCTCTTTCTAGTTGTGTATTGTATTATTTTCCGCTGCGATGTATTTAAATGTAATTTAAATCTCTGATATTTCTGTGTAATATTCATTTATACTCTGTATATTCTTGTAATCTGATGCATTGTTGTAATATACTATGAAATGTTCTTTTATATGCGTTCTGATTTGTCGTGTTCTCAAAACAATCCGCGCTTTCTCTCTCTCTCTTCAGGGACCAGGGAAGTTCGGGTCGTTTCATCGTGGTATCAGAGCTTTGGTTTACCAAGCTCAGAGAACAAGGAACATTAGAACCATACGAAAGGATTCATCAGATATTGGATTAGTAATATCCAATTAGAATGACTCGTTAGAGATGGGATCAATAGTATCCTAGAACGAGTGTGAAGAGTATATTTTTAAAATGAAAACCAATTTTGTTTTGAAAATTAAAAATCAATTATTCGTATTTGATTATTTAGTTTATATTGATTTGGACAGTCCAGTATATAAAGATTTTGCATATACGCCTTGCAAACGTGTATTTGAAATTTTAATATACTGGATAGATATAGAATCACATTCTAGACACCCGGAGATGGTTCTGATGATTGATCGATCATCATCAGAACTTATGTTCGTGTTTCGAAGTTGTGACATCTATATATTTCCATTAGACTGGTGTGAGAACCAAAACTAGATAGGGCATATTGTTGTGATGTGGCATCAAAAATGTGATTTTTGTATATGTATCAAAATTATGAATTTGAAACTCTAATTCACTAATTGATTGATGTTTGTGTTGTTTGTTTATTTGTTTGCTAATTTTTAGCCATTTAGCCTAATTGAATCAAATATTGAACTGTATTGAAAATTAGTTGCATTTGCTTGCATATACATATACTTACATTGAATAGGTCATAGCAAGGAGGCTAGAGCAAAGAATAAAATTTGTTTGCCCGACAAATAGGTACATGTTTACTACATAATTTACTGTTTTGTTTGGGTGATGATGATTTTATGAGCCTATTGGCTAGCCGCTTGGCTTTTTCTTTTTCTTTTTGAGATGAGAAGGACCAGGGAAGCTATTTGAAATTCCCCGATGCTCCCGGTGCAGGGGAGGTTATGGCGAAATTTTTCGAAAATTTAGGGTATTAGCCAAATTTTTGAAGAATTTGAAAATTCTCAGAAACTGAAAAGTTGGAGAATGGAAGCCAGATCGAGCGTAGAGTTGATTAATCAAACCACTTTCGACTTTGTTCCTTTTCGGGGACGAAAAGTTTTAAGTTGGGGTGATTGTAACAACCCAAAAATCTGGGCCAGTTTAAAATTTTTATTTTGGCAATTTTAGCGAATTTTGATTATTTAAAATGAATTATTTTAAATAATATCGATGAGAAATTTATTTTGAATATAATTCGAATGTTTATATTATATACGCCGTCGTTAGAATATAAATAATTATATATAATTATAAAAGGAATTGAAAATGGCGCGGTAGTTCGATAATTCGATTTCAAACTTCAATTGAATGTACCGGGTGCAAAACAATCCGGATTTTAGTGAAACCAAAAACATCAGGATCTAATTGATAATATCTTTCCAATGAATCTGAAAAATCAAAATTTCATAGCGGGAATCAAAAGATATGTCCAGTTGAAAATTCTGAATAGTCGCTATGGAATTCAAGCCCTTAAAAATAGACTTTTTGGCAAACGACCTCGGATTTCGACGAAACCACTTTTGTTGGGTCTGTGATGTCAAGTTATTGCGAGATTCCAAATTTCATAATTTTTCGAATCAATTTGTGAGCGTGGCAAAGGAAAACGCGTTTGACCAGTTTTAGTTGATTTTAATCGACTGGAAATTAGCCATTTTTCAAACGGTCTCAGAATTCAACGAAACTAGTTTTGTTGAGACCGTATCGTCAATACGAAGCTAGAAAATATTTTTCTGCAATTTATAGAGTTCGTATGTGACCCTGGTAATTTGAAATGTACGTTTAAAATTCAATATAGTGATTTAAATGTAAATTCAACGGAAACTGATCGAAATGGTCGAATCAGCTTGCGAAGCATATCCCATTGTGTTCGGAATAGGGGTAAAACGCTATGGACGACAGGCGGTGGGCCTCGTTTAGAGGTCGAAAATAAAAGTTTCTTTTTAGTGAAAAAAAAACCTTTCTTCCCTTAACTACCCAGGCCCCCCCCGATAATTTCAATTCATTTTTCAAAATAAAAAAAAAGGGGCTTCGTGCCCTAACTAACGCGCCTCGCCGCCTGGGGGTGGGCCACCGCCGCCTCCCCCTCACGCTGCGCCATCGCGCCACAGGCGTGGCCACCCTCCCTCACTCCAAGACCGTGCGATGAAGTCAGACCCCCCCCGATGATCGACGATCCTCCTTGCTTCCCCCATCTCGAAGCAGCGGCCGCCCCCTCCTCCTGCTGACCGCCTCCGCCTGACCAACTCCGGCGCACCCTGCAGCTCCCACGCCCGACCCCTCCTCCTTCCGTGAATCCGAACCCCTTCCCTCTTATAAAAAAAACCACTGTAAGTCTTCTACTTGTTTGTATATATTTACTTTTGCTATTAAAATTTTGTATGAACCACTATGAGTTAAGTTAGGATTTTTAAAATGCAAAAGCTCGGATTTTTAAAATGCAAAAGCTCGGATTTTTAAAATGCAAAAGTTTAGATTTTTAAAATAGAAAAGATGAGATTTTTCAAATGGAAAAGATGTAGATTTCTATTATGAAACTATCGAAATAAAAATACGATTTTTATCGAGGTAAAAATATGATTTTTATATTTTTTAAAGAATTAAAAATATGATCTTTATATTTTTAAAGTATTAAAAATATAATCATTATTATATAGAAGATGTAAAAATATGATTTTTGTTTATGTAGTGAATTAAAAATATAATTTTTACATGATAGGAATATTAAAAATATCATCTTTGTATATGTAGCAAAATAAAAATCTGATTTTTATTTTATATACGTTGAAATAAAGTGATGATTTTTATAAAGGCGAAAACTATATTTTTGAAAAGGCGAAATCTTTATTTTTGAAAAGGCGAAATCTTTATTTTTGAAAAGGCGAAATCTTTATTTTTGAAAGGGAGAAATCTTTATATGGAATAGCGTGATAAAAAAATATAGTCTTTACTATAGGAACATCGATGTGAAAATATAATTTTTTATCTATATAGTAGCGGTATAAAAATTCGATATTTATATATTGAATAACATAGTAAAAATTCGATTTTTATGTATTGAATTACAAAGTAAAAATTTGATTTTTACATATGTAGTGACTACAGGCAACGAAGATGACAAAGATGCGATAACGATGAAGATTTCTCTAAATGAAGAGTCGTGGTATTGAATAGTTATTGGTGAGAATTTCTCACCTTTCAATTTAATTTTTCTAGTTATATATATATACTAGGATGCAGACGGTGTTTAGTAGCACCCGACACAATCGTCCACAGACCATGGACTTGTTTGTTTGGTTGCATAAATTAGTTAGATGATTTGGTTTGAATTGAATTGTTTGGTGAAATGAATTGATTTGATTGATGTGTGAATGGCGTGGGCCTTCACTAGACCGGGGATAAGGCTAGGCCTCGTCCCGTTTCTAGTATCGTGTCGTTATGCCGCCGAAATTTTCTAAAATAAGTTAGAAAAATAAAAATATCATTTTATTTAAAGAATGAAATGAATAGAAATTCATATGTTAAAATAAAATGTTTTATCGTTAAAAATATAATTTTTAACGTGAATATGAATATAGTGAATGTGAATAAATAAAATATTCATTTACAAACCGGACGGTTTGTCTATGTACACTGATTTGACTGACATTGATTGGGACGATAAATTTCACACATCGCCCAACTGCACAAATAAAATCTGTGTTTGATTGTTTGAAACCCCACACGGGTGTTGGGATGGAATTTGAAGTTCACTCATCCTGATTGATTAAACATGTCGATCGATTGATTGACAGGCTGTTATAAGCGTTATATATCTATATTTGATGCTTATACAGTGTAGTGCACTTTGGTTGATGGTTGATTATTTTTCAATGCTATTATATGCGTGTGATGTATGAAAATCCATATAATTAATTTTATATGGTGATTGGTTGGGCCTCATTCCAATTTAGAAAATAAAGAATATTATAACATAAAAGTTCATGTGTTGACTGTACTCATTCGTTGAGATTAGTCATGTGTTGAACGAAATATTTTAATAATAAAATTTGCATCTTTATCAATATAAAATAAAGGTTCATGTGTTGATTGTACTCATCCATTGAGATTAGTCATGTGTTGAACGAAATAATTTAACAAAAATTGTCGCACGTGGACAGTACTCATTCGTTGAGATTAATCGTGTGTTGACAAGAATAAATATTCATTTGTTGAATAGAATATTTGAAAATAGAAATATATGAAGCCGTGTTGGTTAGATTAACGCCATTTTGACGTGAACGATATTTATATCGATTTTATTCATTTTAAAATGCATATTGAAAAGTGATTTCGAAAACGCATATTTTGAAATGAAATCGAAACGAATTGAATATATAATGATTTCGAAATGAATTGAATGTATAACGATTTCGAAACGAATTGAATATATAACGATTTTGAAATGAATTGAGTATATAACGATTTCGAAATGAATTGAATATATAACGATTTCGAAATGAATTGAATGTATAACGATTTCGAAACGAATTGAATATATAACGATTTCGAAATGAATTGAATGTATAACGATTTCGAAACGAATTGAATATATAACGATTTCGAAATGAATTGAATATATAACGAATTTGATTTCAATGGAAAATAATTTGAATTGAATCGAATAGAAAACCAATTTGAATTGAATCGAATAGAAAACCAATTTGAATTGAATCGAATAGAAAACGACTTTGGAAGTGAATTGAATTGAAAACAAATTCAAATTGAATTGGAAGTAAATTGAAATGAATTCAAATTGAATTGAAATTTGAATTGAATAGAAATGAATTTTAAAACGAATTTATAAAGAAGAATTCAATTTTGATTTGAATTGAAATGGGAGTCGAAATTGCTTTTGAAACGAATTTAAAACTATTTATATAATTCGTTTTAAATATAAATCGATGAAATATATATTATATATATAATATATTGGCCTGAATAGAACGCGCCGCGCCGCGGCAGTTCGTGAATTTCGACCATTTATTTCAAACGGACATTACGGGAGATCCTACCGTCGGATTCTCCTAAAACCGGAACCGTTGGGTTCGTATCAAAAAGAGCTTTCTAACGGATATTTGAAATTTGAAATCTAACGGTTGGATTTGGAATTATGTCCAAATCAAATTTGAAAAAGGTCGCTGTAAGTGCAGTTCGATGGCCGTTGTCGGAAATCGACTGTACGGGCCTTGATAAAATTATTAAAAATAGTAATAATTTGTGTAAAATCATAAGAAATGATTTGTGAAGAATTGGGATGAAAAAACTCCATATTTGAAAAGATAAAAATAGATTTTTATCGAAATGAACTAGTTTTGAACTAGAATAGTAATTTATTTATTTTTAAAATAAATAAATTGGATTTGAAATGGTTTTGAAAATAACCAGAACTTCCAATAATTGCATTGGAATGGATTTGAATCGAAATTGTCTTCGGAATATTTCGATGTTTGATTTCATGATTATACAGATGTTGCTATGGAAATTTGAAAGATATAGATATATATATCGTTATTTCCAATACGATATCTGTTGGTCGTAGAATCTGATATTGAATATAAGCCGATATATTTTCTTTTCAGAACGTTGTATTTAATATCAAATGTGATTTGGGTTTGTCGTGAATGGTGTCTTCAATAACACTGTTCTTGAACCCAGTTGAGAAAAGATTAAATCTTTTTATTTTAGATTTAATGAAGGGTACCAATCAAATGATATTTAATTGGAATTGAATTGATATTGATTTTTGGGTTTATCGTGAGCAGTGTTTTAAATAACACTCGTTCTTTAACCCGATAATTAATGGAATGTGACTTTGGGTTTATCGTGAACCGTGTTTTAAATGACACGGATTCTTTAACCCAGTTAACGATTAAAACTAAGTGGAGTTTTAATGAATCTTTAATTAGATTGAAATGATCGAGAATGGAGTATCACCAGTTTTGCTCCAGGCGATAGTTAAACCTTTAATTAGATTTGAACGTGAAATGGTAATTGAATTTACCGATAACAGCGTGGTGTTAGATATGAAGTACTACCAGTTTTACTTCATGGGATGAATAGGGTGGGATTGGGAAATTAAAACAAATGATTACTTCGGTAAGGTTCGCTAATCCCGACTAGTTTTGAATTGATATTCAAAAATAGATTAAAGAATAAATTCAAGAAATTTATCTTGGATAAAATTAATGGGAACCTTTCCCTATGAATGTGAAATTTAGAAACTAACTGTCGGTTAGCCAAGTAGAATGGTTTTCTGAATATTGACCTGATGTTGGTTTCGACCTTCGGGGTTAATATTTGGGGAATTATTCTCTTGATTAATTTACGGTTAGTGACTGATGAATTGGAATGAGGCGTATGTTGTGTTTATGTAACATTTATTTTTAATATACGCGGGTTGTTCGGAAAGGCCGGGTTTATACCTATTATGAATAACCGATTCGACGATATGTCGAAGATGAAGACGGTGGTTGAAGACCGGAAGTCTTCACATCGTTTGGATAATTACCGACGATCCTGATTGGGCTGTACACCCAAGAGGATGGAAATAGTTGGTGGTCGTCCAGACGTACCTGGAGATGGATGGATATGCGAGGAAAGTGCCTCCGGTTTCGTTCAGACCCAGAACGGACTTGTAAATAGACTGTGTGTCTGACATCGGATTTCATTCTGTGTGACTGATATCGGTTGCATAGGATGGTTTGCCTGTGTGGCATGCTAAGATGCAAATGATCAAGGCTTCTGTTGAAAAGCAAAGTCTTGTGGTTGGTGATCAAAGCACGACCTTTGTGGCGTAGCTTTGTGTAGCGTTGATTCGCGAGCCTCGCACCCCGGTATGAACCAGAAACGGGAGAAAGGACCTCAGGGAGGGCCTACGTTTCCTCCTAGCTAAAAGTGGCGTCAGTGGTTTTACACGCCCTGACGAGTTTGACTTATGTGGTTGTTGCTGTTGCGAGGCGCCTCGGTTAGATCGGACGATCCGGGTCCGATGGAGTCATTCGTTGGCTCGCTTACGCCCCAAAGGGCGGCGAAACGTAGTGCTCAGGCATTTTAATCCACATCGGTGGTCCGGCCCTGTCGCTCCAAGGGTCGATGCGTTCTGATCCTGAGACTCGGGCTAGGCCGTCTCGAATCGGTTGAGGACTATCTTTTGCCTCGGTTCATAGACGGGAATCCAATTTCCAAATACGTGACTTTGCGATTTTGATTGTATAACCTATATATGGCGACATAGTGTTATGGGGCATTCATGCCGCCTATGATTGATACTTATGATTTGAAGTTGTTTTATACACTATACACTTATAATAGTATCAAATGATTTCTTTTAAACGTATCAAGCATTCCTGGCTATTATAAGGTAAAAACCCTATCCCCCGGCTTGCGTTGCATTGTGTGATAGGACCTGGGTCTTATAACAGCTTCATTTTTCTTTATTTAGCATTGCGCTATTTGTTTTATGCACTGGGATTCTTGGGAGGAAACCCGTTCCGTGTTATACGGCGTGGTCCCTTGATTTACGTAATTTTTAAAATAAAGAATAATAACTGTTTTAGTTCTCACACCAGTCACATGACTGACCTGGAGTTTATTGTTTGAACCTAAACTCAGGGTGCCCCTATTTTGACACGGGCAGCTAGTAGTTTTGGTTTTGCAGATTTATATTCACAGGATCCTGGTTTACAGCTGGAACGTTATCCGGAAAGCTTTGTATCCGTATATCTCTTTCTAGTTGTGTATTGTATTATTTTCCGCTGCGATGTATTTAAATGTAATTTAAATCTCTGATATTTCTGTGTAATATTCATTTATACTCTGTATATTCTTGTAATCTGATGCATTGTTGTAATATACTATGAAATGTTCTTTTATATGCGTTCTGATTTGTCGTGTTCTCAAAACAATCCGCGCTTTCTCTCTCTCTTCGGGGATCGGGGAAGTTCGGGTCGTTTCATCTCTCCATCAGTCCGGCTCGTGGATGTCTTCCGGATCAGCTCGAGGCACATGAGTCACGAGCGGGTCGGTTCGGGTACTGGGGTGGCTCATGATGGGGTGGCCACGATCGGTTCGGTTCGAGGGTCATGAATGGGTCGATTTGGGGAGATAGGGCGGATCGTGAGGTGCTGCACGAGCGGGTTCGGGACCCGATCCGATCCCCTCTTCCTGCACCGTTTCCTGCAACTTTTCCAGCGATTGTTTATGCCACATGATGGCGTTTTCGACCATTTTAACTTTTCTAAGCAATCACAAATCATACCAAAAAGTCATAGCAACATGAGTAATCAACATAAACACCAAAACGATGAATACTCATGCCAATATGGATCAAACATACCCAAAACCCATGGTTTCCCCTTAATCATATTTATCCAGGACTAATGATAGGATTAGAAAAACATGTCTAAATTAACCCAAATTCTTATCAGAGCCCTAAAATAATATTTAATAATTTCTACATATTTTTCCAGAATGTTAACATGCATAATTTCGCTAATTACCACTAATCACCCCTAATTAGCCGTAATTAGTGAAAAACAATGCAAATCACACACCATAGCCATAAATAATTTATAGATCTGAAGTCTCCACTGATTTGGGTCGAGTTCCTATGCAATACAGTAGCTCCAACTCTGATTTGATGCTATTTTGACTTGATTTGATGTTGATTAGCTTAATCCTTGACTAGAAAGTGATTAAAGGTGGTTTAGAAGGGGGAAACCATTGTTAGGGTTGAAGAGAAAGTTTGTAATGGCTGAAAAACGACAAAGGAGGGTTTCTCTAGCCCTTATCAGCCTTCTCATAAACCTAATCCCGAAATGGGTTATGGTTCTAGCTGCTAATCACTCTAGTTAGGCCCGATTAAGTTGTTTTTCACCTTCAAAACCTTATTTCAGCCATATCTCCCAAACGGTTAGTCCGTTTGGCTAATGTGACCATTCTACGGAAAGGCAAACTATCATTCAAATCCAATGAAAGTTGTTTCAGGTCAAAACTCCTTACCAATCAAAAGTTATAGTGGAAACAAGATCCGCTAGGGGCAAAATGGTCATTTAAAAATCTGAAAAAATCGTGAACATGGGAAATGACCCCATTAATCGTTCCTTAAAGTTACACGACCATACGACCTCATATGAAAATGAAATAAATATTTTACGATCCTCCGATACGTAGAATGTGGGTCGTTACATGTTGAATATGGTTTGCAATTCAGGACTTGTAGCTTCCGAACCACCTCTTTCCCTAGGTATCAGATTTTATTTCCCTACAACACTCCTCGCCTGACACCTCATCCTTAATTAGGGATGAAGACAATTAGCCTCCTTGTGAGAAATTGTGCTTGACCAATGCTTATGTAGTGCGACTTATGTTATAATATATATATTATGTAGTTTTTGAAAACCAAAATATATCCATAAGTGTGCACTCACTTATATATGTATATATATACACACACACTTGATTCATCCCCTAGATTAAACAACATAACCTAGGCTTTGATAGCACATGGAATGACTGCCCTACACATTTGACATTACTAGCAACATGACGTGATTATTTAGAAAGAACAGAACTAAAACTACACAGAATCTATTGTATATCTCACAATGCATGGAACAAAAATAATAATAAAATATACTAATATAAAACAAGTGAGCAAGTAAATAACTGAAATGATCAGAGTAGAAGGCATATGTTGAAACCAAAAAATGGCCACAGCACCAAAGGTGCTCGCACTTCACTAAATGGTATGACTTAAAATTATGAGACCACAAGCACAAAATAAAGAGCAAAAAGTAAAGAACAAGGAATTTTTAGAGTGGTTCAATCAATTTGGACCAACGTCCACTATGGAAGCTCTTTTTATTATCATTAGAGAATTTAAGAAGTGCATTATTTGATATACATTACTCATTTGTGACATTTCTCTCTTTTATCTCTCTCTTTAATCTGGATTTCACTTGATTCTACCAAAGGAACGACTTGATCTTCTCTAAGTGTGGTGGAGATTGATGAATATCTTCAACACTTGATCACTTGAGTGGTTTTGCTTAATTCCATGGTGATTTTGTATTAGATCAAGGCTTTAGAGATGATTACTAGCAATTGGAGATCACTTAGGTTGAGATTAAGAGATTTTAATGGAGCGTGGAGAATATTTGATCCATTTTTTGTTCGAGGAAGATGGATTGGGTTGGAGAAGCCATTAATGGAGCTTGGAGTGCATGAAAGCGATGGGGAAATGGTTTGGACAGCCCTTCAGGGTGGAAAAATTGGTCCCTTGAATGGTGGAGAAGTGGGCTATTTATAGGTGTAGTTTGAGGTTAGTGGCAGGTTGAAATTACGGTGTGCATAGCACCGACCGGCCTAAAAGTTATTTACGAAAATGCAAATGGTCCAGTTGGCAATAGCTGATATACTTTTAGGGTACCGCTCGGTCATGCTTTAAACTTGCCGATCAGCCATAATTTTAGACCACCAATTGGCGATAAATGATACTACATACCGACCCAAAACATTATTTACATGCGGAACCAGTTAATTACATCCGTGCCACTGCCATTTTGTCCTTTTCTATATCGATCACTTTTGTATTTGCTGATGCCGCTCTTTTATTAGCTGAAGCCGATCACTTTACAACTGAAAATTGTTCCAATTTCTCTAACATGAGACTGACCGAACTCCAAAATGAAACAGACCGATCACGTTGCTAGGAGCTGACCAACCAAATGGGTGATGACCACACTGTTATTTCATATACTATAACCATCACTTCGATGGCTTGTGCCCCCATGAATTGCCTTTTACTTGTATAGCATCACGTTGGAACCGACCCAGATTCATGGGTATCAATACATGGATTGTTCCAGTATTATTCTATCATTCAACCCATAAAGCATCTTTGCTCTTATAAACGTTATGTGGTGTCCATATATATAAATGTAATATGGTTGGAAGTCGTTCTCTTTGTGAATGCATCCCGACACTTCACTATGCTTATATATTGTAGCTCATCTGTAGCGTCTTTTGATTAATGTAACACGTTGGTTACTTTGTATGTCATTGAGCTAAACTTATGTATCGACCCATAGTGTTGGAGCAAGTGACCAGTCCATATTGCATGTTTATGTTTACACTTTACATGTGTACTTGTACTCGTAGCACGTCATTAGCTTGACGTTTGTGTCGGGTAACGACAGCTGGATTCACATATGTATGTGAAGCGATCGATCTATCAATTAATACATGTCGACCGATTCACAGACCGAGCTTGACCGAACCGCATGTACAATGTGTCCGACCAACCCGAATGGTGTATGATCGATCGTTTCACTAGACATTGACATATCAATTTCTGAACTACGTTAATAATAGGGTTAACATTTTCCCCTCGAAGCTTGTATTTATTGCTTGCGAGAAATGCAAGCTTCGAACTGAACATTGTTAATACAACTTGCGTTGAGATTCGGTCATAGCATTTTGTTTGCTATTGCAAATCATGCTTTGATGTTTTGACTCGTCGATTCCAAATGATCCAAGCACAGAACTTGTTAGCCGAATTTATATGCTTTTTGACACCCGTTCCATAATGAAAACAAGCACTTGCACGATTTTGGACTTATATTTCTCCATCGACCGTCCATATCGATAGCGGATTAGTTAAGTCATTAGAAAGCGAATTATAGCGAATTTTATGGTTAAGATGGAATAACGTACCTATACAAGATCATTTTGTCTAACTATCTATAATTTGTCAAAAAAGTATTTGTGAAACGATATTCTAGTCCAAATTCACACCGGGACTTGAGTTCTGCCAACCGATATACATATCGACTATATATTTCAAGACTTGCCTTCTTAATGACTTAAATAATCTTGTATAATAGTTTACGTTCTATGAAACGTGTACTTGTTTAGATTGGAACTTCGATTGAGTTTCTGAGGTTGGAGCGGCTATGACTTTTAGATTGTAAACGAATCAGTCTTGTGTTGTTCCTTGTCTTGTTAACAATTTGCTGAAAAGATGCCATTTTGGGCTAACAGTATGTGCTCTTGTTTTGGCATTTCTGGTTTTGAGCAGAATTGTCACGGAAAGAGGAATTCGTTGATTGTTCATCTTTAGGCCTGCTGCAGTAGATCAGTTAAATTAATAAATTTGAATTGACACCATGGATCATACAAGGACATAAGATCTTGAATCTCCGTTTCACGATGGCTTGCCCCAGTGCATAATTATTGCTCAATCTCCTTTTTATATCTCATATTTAAATGTGAGTTTTTTATGATTGAAGTTTTGTAGACGAGGAAGCCTTTACGTTGAAGGATTATAATTAGATTTTCCAAGTTGATCTTCATCGGTGCAATGAGTTTTATCGAATATCGAGCATATCAATTTTTTTGGATTTTTTTAGTGCCCCATTTTTCGAAGGACGGTTTAAGCCAATTATGTCAGCCTCTTTAATGGGAGTAAATTGATTTTTGGCTTGTTGCAATGTCGTGATGGACCCGTGATATTATCCTGGGCATTATTCAACTCTTCAGTGGTTGTGTTACCTCCATACCATGGGTCGTCACACGTCACAAAAGCTTGATGTGATCAGTTTGTCAGGTCTCCTTAATTGTGGTTAACGCGCTAGAAGCTTCTACTTTGTTGGCTAAAGTCATTTAAACTTGCCAATCATGCGTAGAAACTCTGAACCCGTTAATCCAACAGGAATTCCGACTTTGTTGATTGGTTTAGTACTCCTACTCGGAGAAGTTTTTTATATCTTCATGCCCCTACTCGGGAAGGTCTTTGAATTTAATGCCCACACTCGGGAAGGTCTTTGAATTTAGTTCCCCCACTCTAGGAGGTCTTTAAATTTGATGCCCCGCTAAGGGAGGTCTTTTTCTTCCACCGTGGGAAGTATTTTGGCCTTTGCTGTGGAAAGGAATTTTGGTGCTTATTGTTCGTCTTCTTTGTCGATCAGTTCTGACATCGGGTACTTCATTGGATGCCCCTACTATGGAGAGGTCGTTTATAATCCAACGTTCGTCTTCTCCTAATGAATGACCCGATATGATAGACTTTAATGATTATCATTGATCTCTGCTATGGAGAAGTTGCCTTTGTTATGGAGGGATTGCCCTTGCTATGGAGGGGCGTCCCGAGCCTCTTGTTATGGAGAGGTGGAACTTCTGTGTCGACGCAAAGGTCTGACACGAAGGATTTTGATTCATCCTTGCTGTGGAGGGATTTCTGAGCCTCTTTCTATGGAGAGCCGGACCTTCTGCGTCGACGCAAAGGTCTGACACAAAGTATTTTTATTTTCCCTTGTTATAGAGGGATTTCCCTTGCTATGGAGGGAATTCCCTTGCTATGGAGGGACTTTGATTTTACCCTTGCTATGGAGGTACTTTGATTTTACCCTTGCTATAGAGGGATTGCTCTTACTATGGAGGGACTTTGATTTTATCCTTGTTATGGAGGGATTTTGACTTTTGCGCAGTTCCACAAGGTGACCATCGGTCGTCGTGTCAGATACGCTTAACTATGCTTAGCGATCATATCCGGACTAAGAGGCTCTCTTGACAGAACTTTGCAGGGTTTGCATCATTCTGCAGGGCGAATATCAGTCCTTGTGTATCGGACACACTTATCCATAGTAGGCGATCCAGCCTGACCGATAGGTTCTTTTGACCATCAGTCGTCGTGTTGAATTCACCTTGTTGTAGTTAGTGATCACATCTAGACTGAGAGGTTATGACCCTTTGTGATTTGCAAGGGTTTGCATCATTCTGTGGAGTGAATGTCGACCTCCTGCTGGATGCACTTGACTATGGCAAGTGACCGCAGTCGGGCGCGGGCTGCCCCTTGGAACTTGTAACCTTTGGCATTGGCTTCGCATCCGCTTGCTAAACTCCCCACCGTTTGACTCTGGGCAACTCCTCTCGCTCACTTTCCAGGGTGGTGCTTTTAATCGCTACATTTGTGCATGTTGATGTTTTTTGCACTCACCATTTGAGTTGATGTTATTGGGGTTGCTACATTGCACCGGGTTTTGAGGAAGAAAGCGTTTGTCAAATAGCCTGTAATAAGGAATCGTCTTTTAGAAAAATTTGAATTATCCAAAATATTGCAAGTAATAGATTTACTTAGGTAAACATGATGTTAATCACAGAGCTAATATTCAATACATCTCTTGAAGATTATTACAGACTGTTTACAAGAAGTTTTGAATATAACAGAAAGTAAAACATGAAGTAAGCCTGAAATAAAGCAAGAAGTAAAGCAGTGGTGATGTTGATCACTTATTCCGAGCCATTCAAATTATAGTGCTGATCATTGGTCCTTAGTTGATCACCAGCCTTGCATTAACTCGTGCTGGAGTTTCGTTACTTGGACCATTTTAATTGGTGGGTGCATTCTTCCCCTGAAGTGCTGGAGCAGAGTTTGATGTTTGTGGATTTTTAACATACTGTTGCAGTCTGTTCTTCTAAATCAACTCCTTAATCAAGCTTTTAGGTGCCTACATTCATTTGTATTATGACTGGCTTGGTTGTTGAACCTACAGAAATTTACCGATTTTGCTGCCTTCTTGCCTATCCTTGTCGGTTTTGGTTCCGCGTATTCTTCAAAATTCTTCGTTGCAAGATAGAAGTTTTCAGGGGTATCATTCAAAGGCGTTATCTCTGATGGTTTGAAAAATTGAATCTTCTGATAATCTTTGTTATCCTTTCCATCGTTGGCGCGCTTTTGCCCCTAAGTGTTCTTCTGATGGTACTGAGTAGTAGCATTTTTATGAGCTTCAAGAAGTTGGTTACCCTCAATAATCTAAAGAGGCACAGGATTATTGTACACACTCATATGCTCCTCAGCCCATTTATAGAATTTCTCATGCATATTTGGCTCTTTCATTTTAATCCATCTACCAATTTCACTCTTCTCATCTTTAGCGCCGATTAGGGACATTAAGATCATGCGAGATTCCGAATTTCCCACTTCGGACGAAGCAGTGTCGAACCTCTTGAGGAAAGCTTTAGCAGACCCTCTTGGATTCGACTTCATTGATGTCAGAGAAATAAAATCCTTAGCCTTCGTAGCTTGAAGCCTGAACTGCACCCTGAATTTCAGAATTAAATCATCGAATCGGTCAATGGATTTGGGTAACAGCCTTATGAGCCATAATGATGCCACGCCTTCTAGATAGAGAGATAAGCACAAGCATTTGATCTCTTCTGTTGCTTTGGCTGCATTCATATGCCATTCACATCTATATAGGAAGTGATTTGGATCAGAAGTCCCGTTGTATGGAGGCAGAGTTGGATGAGTGAACTTTTTAGGAAACTCAACTTTGTGGATCCTCTTTGTGAATGGATTTTTGCTAGGGGAGAAGTCCCATTATCTTTCATTGTCACTACATGCTATGTTATCTTTCATGATTTTCTTTACCATGCGCGATATATTCCTTTGGGTTGTTTCGTTCTGGAGAGCAGACTTCGTTCTCTTTTTCTGATGCTCATCTTGGCGAGCGATCGCGATTGGAGGATCTTGGTCTTTTACCTCCACTGTGGGGAGGTGACCCCTTGGCGGGACATGTAACTCGTCGGGTATCTCGGTCGGAATGGATTTTAGTCTTTAGCTTTGAGTCTTGGATATCAGCATCGCCATTGTCACTTTCCCACCCATTGAGGCCTTGCATATTGTTGTTACAATTTTGATCAGAAGCCGTCGAATTAGCGTTCTCTTCTAGGTTGACATGAACCTTTTGAGGAGGAGCGAGATTTGCTTGAGCGTTTAGAAGAGCATTCATTTTTCCCATCAAAGCATCAATAGCATCCATAAAAGCTTTATTTGAAGTTTCCATGCATTGATTTAAATTGGCAACAACGACATCTAGTTTAGCTGTAGTTACTCCGGCTCCACCAACCGAGCTTTATCCAACTTCGAAATGGTTAGTTAGTGGCGTAGCTTCATTAGCAACATCGTTAGGTGCTCCAACGGTTTTACTTGCAATCTTCTTTAACTTAGCTATTATTGCGGACAAGGCCCTTAACCTTGTGGTCGTGGGTTCGAGCCCCACAGTGGGCGCCAAATGTTGAAACCAAAAAATGGCCACAACACCAAAGTTCCCTTAGAGCACTTCACCAAATGGTGTAACTTGAAATTAGAGTCCACAATCACGAAATAAAGAGAAAAAAGTAAAGAACAAGGAATTTTTAGAGTGGTTCGGTCAATTTAGACCTACATCCACTACGAAACCTCTCTTTATTATCATTAGAGAATTTTCGAAGTACGTTATTTGATCTACTTTACTCATTTGTGAAGTTTCTCTCTTTTATCCCTCTCTTTAATTTAGATTTCACTTGAATCTACCAAAGGAACGACTTGATCTTCTTTAAGTGTGTGGAGATTGATGAATATTTTCAACACTTGATCACTTGAGTGGTTTTCGTTGATTCCATGGTGATTTTGCATTAGATCTAGGCTTTAGAGAGGATTAGTAGCGGAGATCACTTAGGTTGTGATTGAGAGATTTTAATGGAGTGTGGAGAAGATTTGACCCATTTGTTGTTGAAGGAAGATGGATTGAGTTGGAGAAGCCATTAGTGGAGCTTGGAGTGCTTGAGAGTGGTGGAAAAATGGTTTGGACAGCCCTTCTGGGTGGAAAAATATGTCCCTTGAATGGCAGAGAAGTGGGCTATTTATAGATGTAGTTTGAGGTAGTGGTTGAAATTATGGTGTGCAGGATACCGATCGGTCTAAAACTTATTTACGAAAATGACACCGGCCCAGCTGGCAACAATTGACATACTTTAGGGTACCAATCAGTCATGCTTTAATCCTACCGATCAACCACAATCTTAGACCACCGATCGACTATAAATGATACTACGGACCGACCCAAAACATTATTTAAATGCGGAAACAATTAATTACATCCTTGCCATCGCCATTTTGTCCTTTTCTACACCGATCACTTTTATATTTGCTTATGCCGCTCTTTTATTAGCTGAAGCCGATCACTTTACAACTGAATATTCCAACTTATCTAATATGAGACCAACTCAACTCCAAAATAAAAACCGACCGATCAGGATGCCTGGAGCTGACCGAACAGGTGATGACCAGATTTTAATTTCATAGACTGTGACTGATCACTTCGATGGCTTGTGCCCCCCTGCATTTCCTTTTACGTGTGTGGTATCACGTTGGAACCGACCTAGGATCCTGGGTATCAATACGTGGATTGTTCTTGTGTTATTCTATAATTCAACCCATAAAGCATCTTTGCTCTTACAAACGTGTACGTGGTGTCTATATATATAAATGTAATACGGTTGGAGGTCATTCTCTTCGTGAATGCCTTCCAACAATTCACTATGCTTATATAATGTAGCTCATTTGTAGTGTCTTTTGATTCATGTAACACGTTGGTTACTTTGTATGTCATGGGGATAAACTTATGTATCGACCCATAGTGTTGGAGCAAGTGACCGGTCCATATTGCGTGTATATATTTACACTTCACATGTCTATTTGTACTCATAGCACGCCGTTAGCTCAACGTTTGGTATCAAGTAACGACAGTTGGATTCACATATGTATGAGAAGCGACCGGTCTATTAATTAATACATGACCGATTCACAGACCGAGCCGACCGACCCGCGTGTATAATGTGTCCGACCGGCTAGAATGGTGTACGACTGATCAGAATGGTGTACTACCGATCGCTTCACAAGACGGTTGACGTATCAATTTCTTAACTGCATTAGTAATGGGGTTAACAGGACAAAACAACAAACCACAATCTCATAGAGTTATACAAAAGAAATATCTCCAACGAAATTATTTTAAAGCGAAATCATAAAGATACTACTGAGCCCCACATTAGTGAATAAAGAAATGAGATAGAGTACATATAACAATACATGGATAGCCTTTTTCTCATCTATCGATCAAGTATTCGTGCTTACTCTTAACCTGCCTGTAGTCTTCTTATGCGAGAGCACAAAATGTTATAAAAATCGAAGCAAAAAATATAAGTTAGACAAAGTCTGGTGTGAGCGATAAAATCTGTAGTACAGAAAATAAATGGAACACATAGTATGATAAACTATACCTAACCTGTTCTTACATTCAAAGAGTTAGCACATAGGAGTATAAAATACTCTAATAAAATAAGTAATATGTGTACTCTACGTCTGAGGACTGGGGTGTATAAATGTCTATACCAGCGCTACCTATAAATGTGTTAATATCGCCTACACCTAATGACATCCCTAAGGTGATAAATGATTTAAATAAGCATAGAAAACATCATACATCCTTACATCCACTCACTCAATGCGTTGGATGTATAGTAAGTTCGATTCACGGGAGTTGTATCCTATCCGAGCTGAAAAAGTCAACGTCAGACTGAAAAACTCTCCATTTGGTTGAGAATTAGCATAAGTCGTATTAACGAGTCTCCTTGGATTAACTACCTATATCTAATGGGAAGCCTTCTAACTGGCTTAAAACCTACACTAGCTCGAAGACTCAATAGGCACTTAATCCTTTCCAAATACATGCTCGAACCTACATGCTAACGATCCCTATGCATGCATATCTACTTTGTAAAAAAATTTTGAAACTTTATTCCTACTCTGTCTGAAGTTTTCTCTTTAGAGACTTTCTATTAACTACATCTTTCATCCGACTCTACTGCTTTACCTTCTCCATAAAAATTTACCCTCCTTGGATCATAATCTACTCTCTACTCTAGGAGTTTGATCGGTCTTCGTTGGACCGCATGAGATCGTCATTTTGAATCGTCATGTGTATGCAATTCCAAAATGCTCAAATGTGAAGTTGCTACTAATTAAATTTACTATTCCATAATGTAGAACTCGCCGCCACGAGTTCAATGCAAAAACAACGCCCAACAAGGATATCGAATGCAAAAGTTACGCCCTTTTGAAGTTGACTTAGAATGAAAGTAGTACACAGACCTAGATTTAAGGAACAACGATCTAGATATTAAGGAAGCTTAATCCCGATTTTAAGGAAAACCGATCCAGATTTTAAGAAAGGACGATATGGATTTTAAGGAATTCCAATTGGGATTTAAGGAATGCCGATCTAGATTTATTTTCTTCATATCTTATTCATTTTGATCCAATCAACTTGAAATTTTAAACGTAGGTTCCACATAACTTCCTCTAGCTCGCATAAAAAATTCATCTAATTCTGGGCATATTTAAATTTCGGCAGGTTTGAACCTATTCGACTGTAAGAACGAAGGTAGTACACCGACCCTGATTTAAGGAACACCAATCTGGACTTTAAGGAATGTCGATATGGATTTTAAGGAAGTCCAATTCAGATTTTAAGAAAGGCCGATCTGGTTTTTTACGATCCGGATTTAAATGAAGGTCGATGCAGATTTAAGGAATGCCAATCCATATTTCATTTCTTCATACCTCCTTCATTTTTGATCCAATTGACCTAAAATTTGAAACCAAGGCTCCACCAGACATCCTCTAGCTCCCATAAAAATTTCATCCAGTTTGGGGTACATTTTAATTTTGGTCTATTAGGACCTATACGACTATAACACTGCAGTATGAACTTCAGTCGATCCCAATTTTTTAATACAACTTTTGGAGAACTAGTAGTTTATCTCCTCCAAATTTGATGTGATTCTGCATGTTTTGATTAATGGACTATTTTGGAAAATCCTAGTTTAAGGTCGTTATTCATAGGCTTTTTCAACCATTTAAGCAACAACAAACCAAGCATAGAAATCATCCAATAATAACCAATTACTCCAACTATTCTACAGAATCCAAATTTAAAATATGATTCATACTCTTGCACAGATCTGCAAGTGGTTTCATTAGAAAATGTTGCAATCTAGTTCCTAACCACCTAAATTCTTAGTTTTAATTTTTTTTTTTTGAATTATTTTAAGATTCAGAAGTTTAGAATTTTGCAAATATGGTTAAATCACTCACATATGCTTATGAAATCTTAAATTTGAAAAGATCAAGAAGTCACATATATGTTTAACTACACCGGATCTATTAAACTTTAAACTTCAAATCAAGTTTTATGGAGATTTTAAATTTTAGATAAATAAGTGTTGTTGTAAGGGAGATAGAAGCTACGAGGAAGAAGGATAAGGAAATGAAATAATAGAAATGAGTTATAATAACTTATTCCACCGTTTATCTTCCTAACCCTGAAATCCACACTGGGCCTATGTGAAAATAGGCCCAAATGGTCGGAAATGTGTTGTTTGTGTCCTAAAAATCCTTCAAAGAGCCATATCTCCAAAATGATCTACCCATTTTCGACATATAACCGCTTTACGAAAGGGGTAGCATCCCCTGATTAAATGTAAGTGGTTGAATCAATATACCAGTTCAATTAAAAGTTATTGGACAAAATAATATTTTATCATGGGTAAAATGGCCATAGAAAAAACCCGAGAAAATTCCAAAAAATAGGAACTGCCATTAGTAGTCATCTCCTATAGTTATAGAATGATACGACCATGTATGAAAACATATTTCATATTTACACGTTAAAATCGCACAAAACCACAGGTTGCTGCAATAAGAAAGCCTTATTCTTCTTCATATAACCAGTCAATGATGCAACTACCTTCGAAATTGATAAACCATCGGTAATATCCAGCTAATCCAAGAAAACTTCTAACATCTATTGCACTCTTTAGTCAATTCCAGTCCTGGATTGATTTAGGATCCATCGCTAATCCTAGTCTCGATATGACATGACCAAATAATCTCACATCTTCCTTCCATAAATGACACTTGGAAAACTTTTCTTCCAACTGATGCTTTCTCAAGATTTCTAGCACTATCCTCAGATATGTCTTTTTTCCTCCTCAATTCTAAAATAGATCAAGATATCATGCACGAACACAAGCATGAATTGATTTAGCTAATCTCAAAAAGCTCGATTCACAAGATCTGCAAAATACAATGATGCATTGATAAGTCTAAACGACATCACCAACCATTCAAATAATTCAGATGGCACCCTAGAAGCAACCTTTGACACACTATCCCTTGCCACTTTTAGTTGATGAAATCCCATATCCAAATTCATTTGAGAAAACACCTTGGCTTCATGAAGCTGATCAAACAAGTCATTGATCCTTGGTAATGGATACTTGTTCTTTTTTGTCACCTTATTCAACTGATAATAATTCATACACAATCTTAACGACCCATCAACCTTATTCACAAATTTTTCTTGTTCATCCCATTTAGAAATGCTTTTCTGAATGAATCCAATACTCAATGGGTCATTCATTTGCACCTCTAGCTCTCGCTGTTTTCTTGGTGTCATCCACCTAAGAGGTATGAATATAGGTTTGGCTCCATCCACCAGATCAATCAAACTCAATTTCCCTTCATGGAATTAATTATTTGACCTCATCAAAGACATCAGGAAACTCTTTAATAATAAGCACAGATGATAGCCTGTCCCATAGAATCACAAGAGAACATAAAAATCTAACCAAGACCCCATTTTTCAATAGATGTCAAATCATAACCGTCTTCCCTTCCATACTCTTTATTTTCACCTAGAGCCTCTCGCAGTCCACTGTATCAATATATCCCTTGAGCTAATCCATACCCAAGGTAATCCCCAACCCAACGAAGTCGAAAATAAGACAATCTCATACTAAAGAGCTACCATGACTCTATAGCATAGACTCCGACAAAGCATACAAAGACTAGATGATCCCCCTATTGGGTTAGTTACAACTAATGGCCTACCAAAAATCTTAGGTTCTAAACCTAGCTAGCACATAAGACTGTTACTTTAATGTTTCTGTATGAATCACACAAATCCAACCAAAATATCACTAATGGAAGGCATACCTTGCACTATAACACTCTTCCCTATCTTTGCAATAGATGGAGCTCTCGAAATATATGACACAACATCCTATGCATAAGCGTAAAAAATCGGTTTATCCTTCGGTGGTTCTATCCAATTCTTCTTCATGTGCATAGGTTATCATAGCTGAAACACTTCTTTTAAAACTTAGTAAGCTTAACACTTCTTTTGAACCTTAGTCAGCTTACAATTCCTTAATTAATGGAGTTTCTCTTGGCAATTAAAGCATGTAACCTCTCCTTTGGATTTTTTCGGGCTATTCTTACCAATTGCTGATGTTTCTTCTTACCATTCCACTTTTCTTTCTTCCACCACATTGTTGTTATTCCGAATATCCTTTCTCACTAACATTCACAACATCTTTAACCTTCTTAGTAAATATGCTCATGTGTCAAAGAACCTTCTTAACTAACTTCTCCAATGAGACTTTGATACGGTCAACAAGCTTCTCATCAAGATACTCGTCTAATTCAATGATGTACTCCTCATTCTTCCTAAGAGAAGTATCTATAAAAGACGGACCATAGTTTGACAAAGCTTCAAACTCTGCCACATGCTTAGCAACAAACATCTTCCCTTTCTTGAATTCAATGAACCTCTTGAAAAGAATCGACTTCTGGACCGTGAAAGGAACTTATCTTCGAACTAGGTCATAAATCAATCCCATGATATATGATCTTCAGAATTCTTAATTGTTATGGAGTTCCACCAATCCATAGCCTGACCTTCTAGCTGCTATGAAGAATGTTTTGGTTTCATCTCATCATATATTCCAAGGTCTCTGAAAGTAAGGGTGTAGGTATCCAACCAACTCTAAATCTCAACCGTTAAGTCTGTCCCAACAAACAGGTTACCACCCAAAGGAGAACAGCCATTAAATAACGTAACATAATCCATATCCCTATGCGCCAAAAGTAGCAATGGTACCTAAGTGTTATATATATAGCTACCATCTAAAATCAATTTCAAATCCTCTCTTACACGCTCATATGCCGTAAAAGTTTGGATGAAGCAATTAACCAAATGTTTGATACCACGTGTGATAAATTACTCATACCTCTTGGACTGAGTGCGAAGAAGTATGCACTATAAACCAAGCCAGGCCAATATGGAACAACTACCAAGGGAAATTAACCTAAACCCTTTCGTATAACTCACAGAGCATTGACAGTATAATAATAAAGTATAAAATGGAACATGTAGCAAAACATGATGAAGCATAAATGTAACAACCCACATTTTACGTATCGGAGGATCGTAAAGTATTTTTATTTAATTCCCTGAGGGTTGGATCATTCTCATATTTTGATATGTTGGTTATAGGGATATGAGACATGTTCATAATTTTTACCAGTTTTATTTGTGACCATTTTGCCTCTATCATTTTTGTATAGGGCATTACTTTTAACTACGATCGAATCAATTTTGAGATTGATTTCAGTGGAAGGGAAATCGTGTTGCTAACTCCATAGAATGGCCACAATAAAGATTTGGTTCAACGGTTTAGGAGGAATCGTTGTTTTAGTGCTGCACAATTTCTGTACAGGTTTGGCTAGTCGTTAATGGATTGATTTGGTATGGCCCGTTATTAGGCTAGTTACAGGCAATAAATGGGTGGAGGCTGGGTGGAGGCATGGAGAACGGTTTACTTTCTTTATTGTCTCCTTGCTTAATTAAATAAACCTTTCCTCCATTAAAATTCTAGATCTATATGTGAAGATTGTAAATCTACATCGAGTAAAGCTAGATCTGCATCGAGTGAAGGAAGGTTGCATCAAATTGAGAGGTTTGGAAAGTGTTCTTCGCTGTCCGGATTGGAAATTTTGTGATTCCGAGTTAGTTAAAAGAATTGGTGAGTGATAAACATCTCTCACATGGATTCAATCAAGTATATGGGTTGCCGGATCTTATGCTCATCATATAAAGTTGTTTTCACCTAGATTTACATCATGGTAAGTATATTTTCATTTGAATCACCATAGGATCTAATCTGCCATCTTGAATCGGTAATTCTTATGTAAATCTGTGTTTATGTAAGTTTAAAACCATTATTTTGTTTATTCATTGATTTATCATGATTTGGTGAATCTGTACGGTTGTTGATGAAAAATCGTCATTCAGTGTTGTTGATGATTTCATAAAGTGTTAATGGTTAAATTGGATGATTTGGATGAGGTATTTGCAACGATGTGGCTGTTTAGTGATGTTTTGGTCGTATTTGGAGCTAGATTAGTCATATCTGGAGTTGGGTCAATTTTCTTAGACTATTGATGATGTGGCATGAAGTTCAGGTCGTTTGGCTTGGAGAGAAAGAAATGGAGTCAGGTCGTCCAAGGTGATGCTGGGTCAGGTCACAGGAGGCATTCAAGTGCGATGTTTAGATGGATCGCTAGCTCCAGGTCGTGGGTGTTAGGTCGTGAAGCTCCCAAAGATTTTGAGTTGTTGGTGGAGGTAGGTCATTGGTTACTAGGTCATCCAAACGTAGATCGTTTGAGTGGAAAAGGCATGGTTTGTTGAAAGCTTGGGTCGTTGATGATAGGTTTGATCGATTGTGATGGGTTATTGGATGAAGGACGTGGCTTTGGGCGAGTCAGTTCAGGTCGACCTGCATGGTGAGGCAGAGGTGGACCAAGTCATTAGTGACCTGGAGAAGGTGATGTGTTATTGGTCTGGTGAGATGACCCAGTGGGTCGAGTCGTTGGATAAGGGTCGGTTGCAACGTAAAGTGGGGAACGACCTGACTATGGTGAACCGTTATTTAATGTTATTTTGGTTTGGTGATGAATGTGACTTTAAAGTGAATACAAGGGGGAATGTTTGAAGTGTTGATATGTGTTCGTTGATCGTCATAATGCAACAAATGTGAAGACAGCTAAAGATGGTGAGTTTGTGGATAGTGGTTGCTTGAGAAGGGGCTAGAGCTTATGAACAGTCATAAGGTTGGATGGCTAGAGATATCAATGGCCGAGGGATTATCGTTGTCGTAGGTCCTAGCGGACTTAAAGCAGTGGTATAATAAGAATATCCAAAAGACTATAAGTGACTGGTCGAGTACCCTCGGTAGTTCGACGGTCCTAGATACGTTTCGTCGTATGGTTAATGGACTTTTGCTAGAACCAAGGTTTACCAGTAGCGTTTGACAATCAATGGCAAGGTGTTTAGTCGGTCATACGATTAACGATGGTTTCGAAGTAGGATTGGCAATGATAGCCAGAGCCATGGATGAATGATTGTTTGCTTGTATTGTCTAGTGTAGATTATTCGACGTCGAAGGAGATATCTCTTGGGTGCTTGTATGATGTTGGTTTAGGCCTTAGCGACTTGGGCTTGGGAGGTGTCGATATCGACTAGGATGGTCTTCGTTTGATAACTGATTGCCATGAATGTACTATTTGTTTCTACTTGGTTGTTGTAAAGGCTATCACTGTCAAATGTAGGGAAGATGGATTTGGCTTCTTTTCTGTTGATTTTGGTAGATTAATTGATTAATGTGCCTATTCTCATATAATTTATTGATGATGTTAGATAGTTGTTTTATCGCTCACTAAGACTGTTGCCTGACTCAAGATTTTATGTTTCCCACTTATTACCTTAAGCTATTCATCCGGTTGCGGATGGGAAGACAAAGTAGTAGGTAACAGATGATAGATCTTGGTGAAGACGATGCTGCTAAACGATAATGAGTAGGAGGCTGACGTATTATTTTTTACTATTTAGTATTTGTTGTTTTCGCTGTTTGATGTATTCTTTAAGTGTTGTAGTGAGGCTTACTGTACAGTCTCTTATAGTGTCATCTAAGGTTGTATGGATATTTCATAGTGATATGGAAAAGTTTAAGGTTTTGTTCAACTCTGCTTCATTATTATTACTTGTTGTATATGTTATATTATATTTTATCCTTGCACCGTAAGTTATACAATAGGTTCCACTTGTGTTATCATACCCCGATGATCGTCCATAGTTTCCTGGCACGTTTTACAGCGCATTATTCCTCTTGTTTAGCGCAGGAGTTATGGCGGTCGTCTCATTTGGTATCAGAGTCTGGTTAATGATTTTAATCGAAGTTTGAAGACGTAATTACGTATGATAGACGTATTTATAGATGCCTGATGGATGTATACTATATATTAGTTTATAATATAATAGCATTTGAAGTCCATTTGCATCTTTCTCATGGACTAATCATTTTATATTACAGATTTAGAATTAGTCATCAACCATCGAGACACACTCCTAGGGAGGAGACTATTCCTGTAGGGGGTAATGGTGGTGTACCAGACTTACTAGCTATGTTCGAGGCCATGATGGCAGCGATTATGAGGAGGGTACCCTTTTAGGAGACAACCGTGGTAGATGTATGATTTCAAGTGTAGGTGCCTAGAGCCGTGGACTTCACAAAGCTGTGCAAAGATTTTACTACTCTAGGATCGAAGTAGTTCAAGGGACATAACTTATTAAAGAAATTCATGGGTGGTTTGATACTTGCATTCAGATCTTTGGAAACTTGGGGATTGACAATGCAACAAGGGGGAAGCTTGCATCAAGACAGCTACAGGGCAGAACTATGGACTGGTGGAACTCTGTCACTCTAGAGACTCTAGAAGATGATATTTCATGGGAGAAATTCCAAGTCAAGTTTGAGACGAAGTTTATTTCTACAGTTCAGAAGTTTATTCTATTTAAGAGGTTTGTTGAGCTTAAGATGAATGGTCGACCAGTGCTGGAGTATGTTTCTGACTTTGAAGCTTTGTCGAAGTATGCTCATTCATGTGTCAATACTCCAAATCAGAAGAACGATAAGTTTGTCATAGGCTTGGACAAGTACCTTGGGAACTAGTTGGTTGAGCATCTAGATGGCAACTATGAGAAGAACGTCGAGAAAGCTCTAAAGCATTATAGTTTGTTTCCCAAGGAAGAGACTATTGTTGCAACTAAGGATGAACTGAATCCACAGTAAGGTGGTGGTAACAAAAAGAGGAAGCAACAACAGCAGAAAGGAAAAGATGGTTAGAAAAAGCAGAAAGGCAAAGTGACTTGCTTTAACTGCTGGCCGAAGGGCAATTTTCCCAAGGATTGCAAGAATCCGTAAGCTAAAAAGAAGTGCTTTCAGTATGGGAAGCCTGGGCATGAAAAAAAGGATTATCCAGAATTAGCTAAGGGTAAGTAGGTTGTGAAGGCGTATGCTTTGGAAGTTGTGCCATCATCTTCAAGAGATCCTACGTCGGAGAAGAAAGGGAAGAGTGTCATTGTTCAAGGTATTCCTTCCATTAAAGATGTTTCAGTTTGTTTTTGTTTGATACTACAACATCGCATTCACTCATTTGTAATGAGCTTGTGTGCCACTTGGGTTTGGAACCCAAGACTTGTGATAGACCTTTTGTTGTGACTAATCCAATTGGGGGTTCATCCAACTTGTGTATGATTTATCGTGGTCTAGTGTTGTCGAGTCATGGTTGCTCCTTTGTGTGCGATTGCTTTGTTATGAACTTTGGTGAGTTTGGGATTATTTTAGGTATGGACTGACTCAAGAGGTATTTTGCAAAAGTGGATTGCGAGAAGCTAGAGGTGACAGTCATGAATGTGGAAGGGCGAATGGTTGTCATTCGATGTAACGCCTAAGACAGTGTCTTCGTGAGCTATTTATATTCACTTGTGATTCCACGGGAAGACTTGTCATCGGTGCTGGTCGCAATTGAGTCTAAGGATGTCTTTGACAAGGTCAAAGGGTTGGTGTCTCATAGTGAGACTGAGTTCAGAATCGATTTAGTCGAAGGTGCTAGACCTATCATCATGCCTCTTAGGCGGATGGTGCGTAAGGAATATCGAGAGGAAGAGGTGCAAGTACGTGACCTTTTGGGAAAAGAATATATTCAGAGAAGTGTATCCTAATGGGGTGCACCAGTTGTGTTTGCAACCAAGGCAGATGAATTGTTGAGGTTGTGTGTGGATTATCGTGAGCTGAACAAGGTGACAAAAAAGAGCAAGCATATGTTGCTGAGGATAAGCGACTTGTTCGATTAGCTTCATGAAGCCAAAGTGTTTTCTCAGACGTATTTGGCAATGGGATTCCACCTGTTAAGGGTGGCAAAGGATAGTGTCCCGAATACTGCTTTTAGGATACCATCTCGTTTCTTCGAATGGTTGGCAATGCCATTTAGGTTGACTAACACGCCAATGTATTTCGTGGGTCTTAAGAATAGAGTGTTCAGAGATTAGTTGAACAAGTTCGTGCTTGTGTTCATGGATGATATCTGATTTATTCCCAGAATGAGGAAAAGCATAAGACGCACTTGAGAGTTGTTTTGGAAATCTTGCGAAAGCATCAGCTGAGAACTAAGTTTTCGAAGTTTCACTTCTGGAAGAGAGAAGTGAGGCTCTTAGGCCATGTTGTTTCTGGAAATGGAATAGCGATTGACCCCGCTAAAGTGGCAGCATTCCAAGACTTGGATAGACCTAAGAATGTGACGGATGTTTGGAGTTTCCTTAGGTTGGCCGGATATTATCGCTGTTTTATAAAGGATTTCTCCAAGATAACTGCTCCATTTATAGGATTGATGAAGAAGAATCAAGTGTTCACATCGGATGCAAAGTGTGAAGAAGTTTTTAGAGTCCTGAAAGAGGGACTGATAAGTGTTCCTGTTTTGACCATTCCGAGTGGGAATGATGAGATGGTTGTATACAGCGATGCATGCGGTACTGGACTTGGAGTAGTTTTGATGCAGAAGGATAAGGTTGTGGCCTATACAAGTTGACAGCTGAAGCCGCATGAGAGGAATTATCCAACTCAGGATTTGGAGTTGGCGATGATCGTGTTTGCTCTGAAGATGTGGAGACATTACTTGTTAGGAGTTCGATTTGAGTTGCTTACAGATCACAAGTCATTGAAGTATCTTTTCTCCCAAAAGGATTTGAATCTTCGACATCGACGGTGGTTAGAGTTTCTGGCGTCGTTTGATTTTGGTATAATATATGCTTGTGGTAAAGGTAACGCAGTGGCGGATGTGATGAGTCGAAGACACGCAAGTTTGGGAGCGATGTTTTAATAATGGAAACACCTCGATTACTTGGCAGGATTTGATTTCAGACCTCGGTGTGAGTTAGAACCTGAAATATTGGCAAGCCTATATAAGACCTACTCTCATCGAAAGGATTCATAAGGGCCAAAAGCGATATGAAAATCTATTCTAGATCATCCAGAAGTTGGAAACAAATGATAAATGGTTCGAGGTCGATCAAGAAAGTTGGCTTCAAAAGCAAGGACGACTAGTTGTTCCTGATATCGCCGGATTGAGAGATGAGGTTCTGAGGGAATGTCAACACCCGAATTTGATGATTCTTCCTGGTTGTAATAAGATGTATCAGGACATGAAGCGGGCCTACTACTGGGAAGGTATGAAAAGGGACGTTGGAAAGTTCATTTTCAAGTGTATGAACTGTTAGTTGGCGAAAGTTGAACAGAAGAAGCCAAGTGGATTGCTTTAGCCATTGGAAGTTCCTACATGGAAGTGGGAGCAGATATCAATGGATTTTATCTATGTACCACCTAGAACCAGGTCAGGAAACAAAGGAATTAGGGTCATCGTGGATTGCTTGACCAAAACTACAAGCTTTGTTCCTGCCAAATCGACTAGGACAGCACTGAAGTTGGCTGAGCTTTATGTAAAATGGATAGTTTGATTCCAAGGTCAAGAAACAAAGGAATTAGGGTCATCGTGGATTGCATGACCAAAACTACAAGCTTTATTCCTGCCAAATCGACTAGGACAACACTGAAGTTGGCTGAGCTTTATGTAAAATGGATAGTTTGATTCCATGGTATCCCAAAGTGTATAGTTTGTGACCGAGATCCATTGTTCACGAGTGGATTTGGAAGAGTCTGCAAGAGACTTTGGGAACCGAGTTGTGTTTGAATACAACTTATCATCGCCAGACTGATGGTCGAACCGAGAGAGTTAATCGAGTTGTGTTTGAATACAACTTATCATCCCCAGACAGATGGTCAAACCAAGAGGGTTAACCGAGTTTTGGAAGATCTCCCAAGAGCTTGTGTATTGGACTTCAGGGGATCATGGGAAGACCATCCAGATCTAGTTGAGTTTGCATATAACAACGGCTACGAGTCGAGCATTGAGATGGCATCATACGAGGCGTTATATGGTAGACCGTGTAATTTTCTGGCTTGTTGGTTAGAGACTGGAGATAAGTTGATACTTGGGCTAGAGATGATCAGAGAGACATCAGATTGTATCGAGATCGTTTGACAACGAATGAAGGCAGCCCAATATCATCAGAAGAGTTATGCAGATAAACGTCGAAAAGATTTGGAATTCGACATTGGTGACATGTTTTTCGAGAAGATTTTGTTGTTAAAGCATGTTGTTCGATTCGAAAGTAAAGGAAATTTAGTTCCTAGATTTGCTGGACTGTTTCCGATAGTAGAGTGGATTGGAAAGCTTGCATATATAGGCTGGTTTTACCCAAGAAGATGTCGAGTGTGCACAATGTTTTCCATTTGTCGTTTCTATGGAAGTGTGTGAATGAGTCGAATGTGGTGGTATCTCTAAAACAGTACGAAGTCCTAGATGTCGAGACCATAGTTACGAAACCTCGTAAGCCACTTCGCGTTATGGGGAATGACACGAAACATCTTAGGAGGAAGACGGTTAAGCTAGTGAAGGTGTAGTGGAGTGAGGACGATGATGATTGTATGTAAGAGACGGAAAAGAGTATGAAGACGACCCATCCAAAATTCTTCGTCGGTATGACCCATTAATGTTGTGTCACCTTACATTATTGTAACTTGTACTATCGTCATTAGAATTCCACATGATAGGATAAGGCTATGGATGCATGGCTGGATGGATGTTAGATGGATGATAAATATGCTGCTTGTGGATGATAGGCATGCAGAATTATTGTGGATGCTTGTGTTTTCCTGGAATTTTGAGGGCAAAATTTCAAAAGGGGGAGAATTTAATAGCCCGCATTTTACGTATCGGAGAATCGTAAAATATTTTTATTTAATTCCACGAGGGTTGGATCATTCTCATATTTTGATATGTTGGTTATGTGGATGTGAGGCATGCCCACAATATTTTATTTGTGACCATTTTCCCCTGTTAGTTTTGTATAAGGGATAACTTTTTACTAGGAACGAATCTGGTGTTGAGATCAATTTCATTCGAAAGGAAATGGTGTTGCCAATTCCGTAGAGTGGTCACATTAAATATTTGGTTCAGTGGTTTGGTAGGAATCGCTGGTTTAGTGCTGCATAATTTTTTTGGGGGTAGATGCATGGAGAATAGTTTACTTTCTTCATTCTCTCATTTAGTTGAGCTCATGATCCTCCTTGCTCAATCAAATATACCTTTCCTCCATTAAAATTTTAGATCTACATGTGAAGATTGTAGATCTACATCGAGTAAAGCTAGATCTACATCGAGTGAAGGACGATTGCATCAAATTGAGAGCTTTGAAAAGTGTTCTTCGCTGTGCGGATTGGGAATTTAGTGATTTCGAGTTATTTAGAAGAATTGGTGAGTTATAAGCATCTTTTACACAGATTCAATCAAGTATATGGGGCGTTTGATCTTATTTTCATCATATAAAGTTATTTTCACCCAGATCTACATCATGGTAATTATATTTTGGTTTGAATCACCATAGGATCTAATCTAGCAACTTAAATCGGTAATTCTTATGTTAATTCATATGTGTATTGAAGTTTAGATCCATTGTTTTGTTTATTCATTGATTTATCATGACTTGTTAAATTCTATATGGTTGTTGATGAATACTTTTCATTTTCATGTTGTTGATGATTTCATAAAGTGTTGATGATTCAATTGGATGATTTGTTTGCATTGATGTGGTCGTTTGGTGATGTTTTGGTCCAGTTTGGAGCTAGATTGGTCAAATCTGGAGTTAGGTCATTTTTCTTAAGTCGTTAATGAAATTGCATGAAGTTTAGGTATTCTGGCTTAGAGAGCAAGAAATGGAGTCAGTCATCTAAGTCCATGTTGGGTCGAGTCGCAAAAAGCATGCAAGTGCAATGCAGGGATAGATCGCTGGCTCTAGGTCGTGAAGCTCCTGAAGACTTTGAGTTGTTGGTGGAGGCAGGTCGTTGGTTACTAGGTCATCTAAAACTAGGTCGTTTGAGTGGAAAAAGCATGGTTTGTTGAAAGCTTAGGTCGCTGATGATAGGTTGGTTCATTGGTGATGGGTCGTTGGATGATGGACGTGGCTTTAGGCGAGTCAGTTCGGGTCAGGCTGCATGGCGAGGCGGAGATGGGTCTGGTCGTTAGTGACCCGGTGAAGGTAATGGGTCGTTGGTCTGGTGAGATGACCCAATGGATCGGGTGTTGAACATGGGTCGGTTGCAACCTAAGGTGGGGAACGACCTGACTATGGTGAACCTTATTTGATGTTATTTTGGTTCGGCGATGAATGTGACTTCGAAGTGAATTCAAGGGGGAATGTTAGAAGTGTTGATATATGTTCATTGATCGTTGTAAGGTAGTGAATGTTAAGACGACTTAAGGTGGTGAGTTCTTGGATAATGGTTGCTCGAGAAGGGGCTTGAGCTTAAGAATAGTCATCGAGTTAGATGGCTAGAGATATTGAAGGCTGACGGATTATCGTTGTCGTAGGTTCTAGTGGACTCCAAGCAGGGGTATAACAGGGACACCTAAAAGACTAGAAGTAACTGGTCGAGTACCCTGGAAAGCTCAACGGACCTATATACATTTCGTCGTATGGTGTTTGGAATTTTGCTAGAACCATGGTTTACCAGTAGCCCTTGACATTCGATGGCAAGGTGCTTAGCCGGTCATACGATTAACGATGGTTTTGAAGCAGGACTGGAAGTGATAGCCAGGTCCATGGATGAATGATTGTTTTCTTGTATCGTCTTGTGTAGATTATTCGACGTCGAAGGAGATATCTCTTGGGTGCTTGTTTGATGTTGGTTTAGGCCTTTGGGGCTTGTGTTTAGGAGATGTCAATGTCGACTAGGATGGTCTATGCTTGATAACTGATTGCCTTGAATGTACTGTTTGTTTCTACTTGGTTGTTGTAAAGACTATCACTGTTGAATGTAGGGAAGATGGATGTGGGTTCTTCTCTGTTGATGTTGGTAGATTAGCTGAATAATCTGCCTATTCTCACATACTTTATTGATGACGTTAGATAGCTATTTTATCGCTCGCTAAGACTGTTGTCTGACTTAGGGTTTTATGTTTACCTCTTGTCACCTTGTGCTATTCATCAGATTGTGGAGGGCAGACTGAGTAGTTGATGATAGGTGATAGATCTTGGTGAGGATGGTGCTACTAAATGATGAAGAGCAGGAGGCTGACGTATTATTTTCTACTATCTAGTATTTGTTGTTTCCATTGTTTGATGTATTCTCTGAGTGTTGTAGTGAGGCGTATTGTACAGACTCTTATAGTGTCATCAAACGTTGTACGGATATTTCATGGTGATATGGAAAAGTTTAAGATTCTGTTCAATTCTACTTCATTATTATTACCTATTGTATGTGTTCTATTATATTTTATCCAGGCACTGTGAGTTGTAGGATAGGTTCCACTTGTGTTATCCTAACCTGATTATCGTCCACTGCTGCCTGACATGTATTTCATTGCATTATTCTTGTTGTTTAGTATAGGAGTTGGGGTTGTCATCACAAGAAATCCCATCTCGAATAAAAAATATTAGAATTTAGTACACTAAATCATAAATTTGAATATATCAAGTTACCCTTCAATTTCTCTAAGAAAGTGTGGATCAAACAACAGAAAAAAACAGATATCACTATAAAAGAATAGTAATAATCTAGCTTTAAGCTTGTCGTCGAATAGAATCATCATCACTAAACCTTCTACTCAGTCTTCAAACCTTGAGTTAATCACAATCTGATATGAGCGATAAAGGACTTCCAACGACTATATTGTCATATACGAACTGGACAACTCAAGTCTCACCTAACCTAGACCTAAAACCAATGAGTTAGCTATCCTAACTAAATAAAACATGTTACACAAATAGCGCATATATAGACACTGAATAGAATTGTAATTCCAATTCCCTCTTCACATTAGTATCCTACAGTGATAGTCTACCTAGAGAAATTTAAAAAGAGAATTTCAAACAGTCGTTAACACCATATAAAACAATATGCTGACTCTCACCTCTAGAGCCATGAATATCCCGGTAACCCATATGACCATCCTCTTTTATGTGAAGGGAAAATAGAGAAACTTGATTTTTTGTGGATTACCGCACATCCCATATATGTCTATCTTCCCAAGCTATCCAAGGTACTTTACCATCATTGCTTGGCGTCCTTACTGTACCTTTGCTTCAAGTCTGCATCTAAAACACTCTGAGCTATCAACGATTCCTTGGCACATCAAATAATATGAGCTGTCCGTAGCTCCATCTTTTTATTGAGCCCCACCCGAGCCCATCCACTATTTTGTCGCCTTATTCTATCTCAAGCTGCCTATTACATTCACCTTCGATCACTCTCGCCTGAGTTCACAATTGAAGACCCATAACTTCTCTAAACAATAATTTCCACCTTGCAGAAGCGATCAACAAACAAATAGCTCTCTCGCACACCTAAAGACCTCAGTTGTCTCCGCCAGGGAGCATTGGTCCAATTTCCACCATTTCATGGATTGGTGATAGTCCATATCTTTTGGATGATAGTTGTTCCATGCATAACCAATTTTGGATAATGTTTGTATCAACGTATTCCTATCTCCTTTTAGAAAAACTATGCTAAGTTTCTTACAATTCTGACCTCCATGCTATCTTATGCTAATCCATTCACTCTAACAAGACGATCCATCATGTTTCTAGACTTTAGCCTTCCAAAATCTACCAAATTTTTAATGAAGCCTCCTTGAGACCCTATCATGCACACCCTGAAGCAAGCAATCATTCGAGCTAATGGCATGGGATGGTGTATGTCCATGTCCTTAGCCATTTTGGAGTCCAAAAATTTTATGCTCCATTTTTCTACCCTCTAGAGCTTCTCCTGCAAGTTTCGTCTAATTCAGATGATCTGAACTCCAAATATACTCTGATCTTCGATCCCCAGTTCTAATGCAAAAAATTCTAAATAACAAAATCAAGCATAACATAAAATTTTAAATCTAAACAATAATTCATGCAGTTTTAGACATGTACAAACATGAATCAAATGATAATAGTCACATACCTAAAGCAAACTTCATGTAAAACATATTGGATCCAGTAAACTACATGACATAAGCTATAATTAAATTATTCATGGTTTATAAATTTGAAATTGAAATGTAAAAATTGGTTTCAGGCTTAAATTAACATACAAAGTGTTCAAACGACCTAATAACCACATACGTACAATATGTCTATATGAGAGATCACTATCACTCAATGAAACCTGGAATTCAATGGAAATCAATTTAGATCTGACCTGGACAATGAAGAGAATGCACAGTCTGATGTGGAAATGATGAGGTCTATTCCCTTTGGATATAGATCTACTCTCTAGATGCCAACTAGAATTGATTTGATGAAGAAATTGTAGATCTTTGGTTTAAGGAAATTAATTCGAAATAGGGAATCTTAGTAGCCTAACCTGAGAACAAGGAATAAAAACTATAATCCTCTCCCTACATCCACCATTTATAACTATTGGTCATAAGTCTAATGGTAAATTTTGAATTCAACCCATTATCCCTCTTGAAATTTGTTCAATAGAAATAGAACGTTAAAATTACAGTTTCTTCTGTGTTACTAAACCATTTTCCTAATATGCCTACTAATGGCCAACCACCGTCCCAATGTGATGAGACCAGTTAGAACATTTAATTTGGCGCCTATCAAAAGTTACGGCTTAAACAGTAAGTCATCAAGACAAAACCATCATAAAAATGATTCAGTAAAATTCATGGACATTTACCATCAGTATGAACAACATATAAAAATATTGGAACGATATGACCACTTATAAATAAAATAGAACTACTTGTTGATTCTTTGATATGTAAAATATATGTTGTTACATATCCGGTCCATATATACAATTGATACTGAAGTAATCTTGCATATGATTTTTATGAAATGCAACTTGATTACGATTTATAAATTTCCAACCATTTACCGATCCACGACGCTTTCTTGAAGTGGCACCAAAAGCTTGATGATATATACGTCGATTACTTCTTGTTAGTCCTTCGGCATCCTGAAATTATATTATTCCTCAAAATCTCTATCAAAAGCTTTCATGCATTCAAGAAATGAAAATGAATTCATTTGTGTTTATTGTAATTTGGAGATAAACTATTCTCTGAAAGCTTATGGCTTTATATAAGAAATTATATGAAAAAAACTAAGGCATAAAAGTTGTACAAGTGCGTATGAGTTAATTTATTAGGCTTACATTTTCCCATGGCTCTGTACAATAGGTGAGATGTTTAATTAAAGCTACTGAAAGATTAAGACTCTGGCACATGACACATGGCACGTGGCACATGGCACATGACACATTATCAAATGGCTTTATATGAATTGAAACATTCGCAATGGCAATCTTTGGTTAAAGCTTTTAACCAATTCGAAAGTCTAGCACATATGCATAGCTCTAATTGGAAATACTAGATTATGGCATATGATACATTGTCACTTAATTATGTTGACAATATCCTATTACTTTCAGTCATTGTAGCCACTTTGCGTGCTTATTCAAATTTCAGACAAGTTTTGAATGGATGAAGACAACTTAGCTAAAGTTTGTTGCCAAAGTCAATCACTATAGTCATATTCCATGCCTAATAAGATTTATTTCAAGTTCAAGTGGCTCTTTACAATAGGTGAAAAATTTCATTACAACTTATGAATGATTGAGACAACTTTGCACATCATTGTATGGCACATTATTATATGACTCTATATAGATGGAGATGACCCAACTTCAGTGTCCTGTCAATCTTAGTTATTGTAGCTAAATTGCATGTTGATTATCGTTTCATGCCCACTCTAAATATAAGGAAGCAACTAGGCTACAAAGTCCTATCAGTTTCATTCATTATAGATACATTGCATAATTTTGCTCATTTTCTATTAGTTTAAAACGTATGGGAACAATAAAGATTTGAATGAATGGAGACAACATGTGATGTTTACCTACAATATCTGGTATTTTGTATGTGTATACATTCACATGATCTTATAGGGTGAAGATATCACCACAATTTCAAATAATGTCCAACATGACATTTTCATCACATGAATTTAATCTACCGATTAATTTATATATGCAAATAGATCGTATATGGGACATTGAGGCGATAATGTTCCACAAGTTTGTGACAATATTGCTCAAATGTACAACGGTGATGCAACTTACGAGTAAGATGTACGACTAAAGAGTTAAGGATTACACATAGAAATTTCAGTAAGGCATGCATGTGTTACACAACAAGCATTAATGAGGCAATGTCACAATTTTTTTTGAACTAATACCTTTGACATAGTTCATTACCATCTAAGATACCCGACTGCTTTCATTGGGTATAATGCTTATGTTATACGTCAAAATTGGTTAGAGAGGATTGGATATGAGTAAATTGAATTATTTGATTTCTAAGGTGTCTGTAATTGTTAACGTTTGTTTAAGGAGGTCTCATCTATTTACTGCACGATGTGTATAATCATTTCAATTAGTAGAGTGTAGTGGTTTAATTCAGTAGAATATAGAATTACTTCACACTATCTTACAAAATCTTTAGCAACGTGTAGTCATTTCAACCAGTAGAGTTGTCTCTTTTAGTTAAGACAATATATCTTCTGATATAAATACATGAGGTTTAATCTCGTTCCTCCTCATATTTATATATTCAAACAATCATATAATGCTTAAATGGTTCATACTTATCTACTACTCACAACGGTGCTATTATGGCCTTCATCTATTGATTTTGACGTTGATTACCAACTGGCGGATAATCCACGCACTAGTAAGGATTGGTTAATTGATTGTTATAAGCAACATTATGAGGACATTGTGACAGCCCGCCCCGGACCAGCCGGCATTTCCCCGAAATGCGTTGTGCTAATGCCCGACTAGCACGGGACGGTCGTCAAAGGAAAATGGTTTGAAACTATGAATCACCAAAGAACCCTATAGTATATCTCACAGTGCATGGAATAAAATATAATAATAACATAACTTGATGTAAAACAGGTGAGAAAGTGCATAATCTTAAAACTAAACCATCATAGCAGCGGAATTCAAAATACAGCTTATGATCCAAACCATCAGTATTACAACTTCAAAATGTTTTCTCTAAAGCAAAATAGAAAAGGTACACTACTAATGCCCAAAGTAGTGGCCAGCAACAACATATGGAGAATATATGTAAATATTACGTGGAAGCCTCCTGCTCGTCTCCGGACAGCTACTCGCGCATAACCATCTAACCTGTCTCTAGTATGCATGTTTTGGGAGCACCCAGAGTAATTAGAAGAGACATGAAACTCTGGGTCAGACAAAAGTCTGGTATGAGTGATAGCAGCAAAGTAAAACAATAACAGGTATAAATAATCATACCTGAACTTGGACCTGCAACTAAAGAATAAGCACAACAGGATGCATAGTACTCTAAGGTAACACTAACATAAAGTGTAAAATGGAAGTGTGAATGTCATGGTGATAACAAACATCAAACATAGCAGTCATCCTCACATCACTCACTCAGTGCGTAAAGCATACGATATCCACTACTTTGATCACCAAATCCATTAGGGACATGACGCAACTCCGTACAACTATTGTTGTGACCATACTTCCCTGGTCTATAGTCAATAACCCTACCTAGTCCACACATCCCTGACTTTAGGTTAAGGTCTAACCAGTCCACACTTCCCTGTCACTGGTTAGTCTACAAGCCCCCTCTCTTCAATGGTGAACCAAAGTTATAGATATTGATAACCACTTTGCACATGTCCCACAGCAAAGCCCAACTCTAGAAGTTAACTCGTTGGTTCCCATCGGGATCCTGAGTAATAACTTCAATTTGGAATTCCTTTGCATCTTGGGTTTTGGTCTCCTCCGGTTCGGTTCGGTTCTACTCCTCCTATCTGGTTTGGTTCGGGTCTCTTCCTCCTATCCAGTTCGGTTCGGGTCTTCCTCCTATCTGGTTCGGGTCTCGTCCTCCTATGCAGTTCGGTTCGAGTCTCCTCCTCCTATCCGGTTCGGTTTGGGTCTCCTCCTCCTATCTGGTTAGGTTTGGGTCTCCTGCTATCCAGTTCAGATCGGGTCTCTTCCTCCTATCCCGTTCGGTTCGGTTCTCTTCCTCCTATCCCGTTCGGTTTGGGTCTCCTCCTCCTATCCAGTTCGGTTCGGATCTCCTCCTCCTAACCGATTCAATTCGGGTCTCCTCCTCCAATTCGGTTCGGTTCAGGTCTCCTCCTTCAATCTGATTCGGATCGACTCTCCCTCCAAAAAGGTTCGGGTCGGGTCTTCCTCCTAACCGGTTCTGAAACTCTGCAATTTTTCCAGCATGCTATTTTCACCAAATGACGGCGTTTTCAGCCATCCTAACCTTCTTACGAAATCATAAAACATCCCAAACAACAGTAGCAACATATCGAATCAATCAAAAACATTAAAACACCAATCACATGAAATATTTTAGATCAAACATACCCAAAAAGCATGATTTTCCCCTTAATCCCCTTAACCATTTTTTAACTATAGGATTAGCAAACTTATTCCAAATTAACCCAAATTTTCACCGGTGACATAAAATAATATTTTAGAATTTCTACATGTTTTTCCAGATTTTTATGATGCATAATTTCACTAATTATCACTAATCACTCCTAATTGGCTGTAATTAGTGAATAAAAGTGCAAATTACTCACCTTAGCCACAAATGAATCTTAGAGCTGAAACTATGACTGATATGGCATGAATTCCAATGTATAACAGCAGCTCTATCTCTGATTTGTTGCTAATTTCTCTTGATTTGATGTAGTTTTGCTTAATTAGTGATTAGAAATCAATTAGGGCGAGATTTAGAAGGTGGAGGCCATTACTAGGGTTCAAAAAATACAAGTGGTGGCTAGAAAACTGAAATGAAATGTTTTTCCAAACCCTTTGAGCCCTTCCATAACCCTAATCCCGAAATGGGTTATGGGCTTAACCATTAATCACCTGATTAAGCCCAGTTAAGCTGTTTTTCTTCTTCCAAACCTTATTTCAGCCATATCTCCCAAACGGTAAGTCCGTTTGATAAATGTGACCACTCTACGGAAAGGTAAACTATCATCCAAATCCAATGGAAGTGGCTTCAGATCAACTCCTTATCAATCAAAAGTGATAGGCGAAACAAGATTTACCAGGGGCAAAATGGTCATTTAAAATTCGGAAAAATCATGAACATGGGAAATGGCCCCAATAGTCGTTTCCCAAAGTTACACGGCCATACGACTTCGTATGTAAATAAAATAAATATTCTACGATCCTATGATACATAAAATGTGGATCGTTACACTCTCCCCCCTTAAGAAACTTATCCCCCGAAATTCCTTAACTAAGAAAACAAACAATGGTGCCTACATGCCTATCAACCATTTACAAACAACCAATCATACATAATATCACAACAAGCTTATCCTAGCATGCGGTTTACGAACAAGGGAATAACTACGTCGTGAGTAGAATCTTACCAAGCAAAGAGTTCTGGATACAGATTCCTTATGCTCTCCTCTGTTTCCCAAGTACAGTCATTCTCATTATTGCCCCCACTAGACCTTAACTAGTTTCACCGTCTTCCTTCGAAATTGTTTCGTATCGTGTCTGACAATACGAATTGTTTTGCGGCTCCCAACTGCCTTGTATTCTACTTCGATATCATCCAATTGATCTGGTGAAATAGTCAATTCAAAATCGTTCACGGGTTTCCTTAACTGGGAAACATGAAATACATCGTGAACTCCTGCTATCTTGTCAGGCAATTCAACTTTATACGCTAAATTCCCAACTTGTTCGAGAACTGGAAATGGACCAACAAACCGTGGTGCTAACTTTCCTCTCCTACCAAATCGAATCACACTCTTCAACGAAGAAATCTTGACGAATACCAAGTCGCCAATGGATAATTTCAAATCTCTTCGTCTTTTATCAGCATAACTCTTCTACCTATCTAGGAAAGCCTTCATTCACTATTTAATAACCTTGATCTTATCTGGAGTTTCTCTTATTAGATCTGGCCCAAGCACAAATTTCTCACCGGTTCCAACCAACATGATGGTGAGTTGCACGGTCTTCCGTACAAAGCTTCAAATGGAGCCATACCAATACTGGACTGATAACTATTATTATATGCGAACTCAACTAGATGAAAATGGTCATCCCATGACCCTCCAAAATCCAATATGCAAGCTCTCAAGAGATCCTCTAATACGATTTACTCTCTTTGTTTGACCGTCGGTTTGGGGATGGTATGCGGTATGAGATGTAATTCTAACCCTAAAGCGTCTTGTAAGCTCTTCCAAAACCCACAAGTAAATAATGGATCTTGGTCACTCACTATACCTTTAGGTACACCATGAAATCTAACTACCCACTTCGTATACAGTTTTGCTAACTTAATTGTCATTATATTCGACTTGACTGGTATAAACCTTGCACTTTTGGTCAATCGATCTACAATCACCTAAATACTATCATGACCCGCTCTAATCCTTGGTAAACCGTCAATGAAATCCATTGAGACTTGTTCCCATTTCCATTCAGGAATTTCCAGCGGTTGTAACAAACCACTAGGCTTATTTTGCTCGGCTTTAACTAACGGGCAATTCATGCACTTGGATATAAACTTCTCAATGTCTCTCTTCATCCCTTCCCAACAGTAGGTCTGTTTCATGTCTCGATACATCTGGTTACTACTGGGATGTATATTCAGTTTTGAGTGATGACATTCTCTAAGCACTTCATCTCTTAATCCATTGACATAGGGTACAACCAGTCTACCATTCTTTCGAAGACATCCTTCTCGGTCAAGTCCATACTTGTTCATCTTCTCCCTGTCGATACCGATCTCTACCTAGGAGATAATTTCCAATAAATTAGCATCGTCCCTCTAACTAGAACCAATCTGCTCAATCAAAGTTATTCTGATTGTCAAATTTGCCAACATCTATGGATCCAATTCGCACTTAGGTCTGAAATCATATCCTGCGATATACTCCAGTTGTTTCCTTCCAGAAACATAACCCCAAAACTGGCATGTATCCTACTTAATGCATCAGCTATCGCATTGCCCTTCCCGGATGTGTATGCGATAATAAAATCATATGAAGCCAAGAACTCTAACCATCACTGCTGATGAAGTTTTAAATCCATCTGAGAGAAAAGATACTTCAATGACTTATGATCGGTAAACAACTCAAATCTTTCTCCCAAGAGATAATGTCTCTAAATCTTTAACGCGAACACGATCTCTACCAATTCCAAATCATGGGTAGGATATATTTTCTCATGCGGTTTCAGTTACCAACTAGCATAAGCTACAACCCTACCTTTTTGCATCAGTACGGCACCTAGTCCGGTACCACAGGCATCTGTGTATACCGTCATCTCTTCATTCCCCTTAGGAATGACTAACACTGGTGCGCACGTCAACTTTTCCTTAAGACTCTTAAATGCATTCTCACACCTTTTGTCCCAAACAAAAGCTTGATTCTTCTTGGTCAACTGAGTTAACTGCGTCGCTTTCTTGGAGAAGTCTGGATAAACTTTCGATAATATCAAGCTAACCCCAAGAAACTTCTCACGTCTGTTGCATTATTGGGCGTAGACCAATCTTGCACCATAGCCACCTTCGCTGGATCCACGGCATACCATTCTTTGAAACAACCTGGCCCAAGAATCTCACTTCCCTCCCCCAGAAGTGACACTTAGAAAATTTTGCTTTCAATCGGTGTTTCCTCAACAACTCCATCACTATCCTCAAATGTTCCTTATATTCTTCCACTGTCCTCGAGTAAACCAAGATACCATCCACGAACACAAGAACAAACTTATTTAATTGATCCCTGAATACCCTATTCATCAGATCCACAGAATCTGTTGGTGCATTGGTCAACCCGAATGGCATGACCAACCACTCATAAAACCCAGATGGCGCTCGAAATGTCGTTTTAGGTATACTCTCAATGGCTACTCGGAGCTGATGGAAACATGTCACGAGATCCAACTACGAAAATACTCTTGCTTCATTCAGTGGATCAAACAAATCATCTATCCGTAGAAGAGGATACTTATTCTTCCTCGACACCTTATTCAAATCGCGGTAGTGTACACACAATCGAAGGGAACCATCGGCCTTGGTAGCAAATACAACCGATGCTCCCTACCCGGAAACACTTCTTTGGATAAATCCCTTCTTCAAAAGATCGCTTACTTTCACCTCGAGCTCTTGCCGCTCCCTTGGCGCAATACAACGATGTGGAATCACTATAGGTCTGGCATCTTTCACTAAATCAATCCGAATCTCGATCTCTCAGTGTGGTGGAAGTCCGGCCACTTCCCCGAAGATGCCCGGATACTCGCCAGCAATAGGCAATCTGACAACTCATCTTGCGGAATGTCGAGGGAATTTTGAAAACTAACCATCACCCCATCACTAGGTAGGCCACCTAACAGTACCCTCGGCCCGTAATCTGCTCTAATGGTCACCGAAGACTCCTCACAATCTACCACCACCCCATACCTTTGGAGCCAATCGACTCCCAAAAAAATGCCAAACCCAGTAAAGCCCAAAACAAAGCAATCACCTGCAAACATGCATCCATGAATCGATAATACCAAATTACGACAAATAATACTAAGGCTCTTCGAACCATCGATCGGGTTCGTCACAACTAAAGGTCTATCGACAATCTAGGGTTCCAATCCCAACCTATCTATCAGGTCACTAGATATGAAGGAATGGGAAGCCCCGGTATTAAACAATACTCGAATAGGAACATCATACATGGAAAGCATACCTTGGATAACGACACCCTTTTCTTTCTCCGCTGCGATTGGGGAATTCGATGAAGAAGGAACAACGTTGATAGCATATGCTTTCACAATCTGCTTCTCTTTAGGAGGCTGTGGACATTTATCCTTATGATGTCCCTCTTGGCCGCAATTGAAGCACTTCCTATCCGCTGGCTTTGATCGACATTCTATGGCATATTGGCCCTTTTTGCCACAGCTGTAGCACTCAAAATCTTTCTTATTCTTCTTCCGACCATCCTTAGCTTGGTTCTGTTTCCTCTTATTCTATGAATTATTCTTTCCTCCATCGCTTTCTTGCAGCTTTGGCTCCCCTGCAGATGTAATAGTAACCTCAGCCTTTGACTTAGTGTAAAGGCTCTCCGACCTCAATGCCTTTCCCTCTATAGATTTGAATATCTCATCTATATGGTTTATCAGCCTATCCCCCAAATACTGATGTAATCCACTTATGAACTTTTCATTCTTCTTTTCGGCAGTATCGATAAGGGATAATCCACACTTTAATATAGTATCGAATTCAGCAATATATTCCGAGACTGCCCCACCATTCTGCTTAAGCTCCAAGAATTTCCTAAACAATTCTAATTTCTGAGCAGTTAGGATAAACTTGTCACTGAAGCAGTCTTAAACTGGTTCCAAGTTAATTTATCCTCGGGGGTAGCTTCTTTAATAGAATTCCACCCATTCATAGCCCGTCCTTGAAGTTGACGCGATGCTAGCTTTCTCTTCATCGCATCATCGATTCCCAAATCCTCGAAGATGCGCTCCCAACTACCAAGCCAATCTTAAACCACTGTAGCCGCTTTCGTTCCATGGAATGGCTTCCCACCAAGACTAGTATAATCCTTATTAAGCTTGGCGAAATCAGCTCTAGGTGCCTGCACCGCTGCACCACCACCGTTAGCAGCATTAGGAATATCTTCCTGAACATTCCTAAGCATCTCTCGCATGAAGGTAGTAAACATCGTCCTCATGTTAGGGACATTCCTATTGTTGGCCCCTAAACCCGTACTCCTCATTTTTCAGCTCATCGTCAAATCTATAAAGAGAAAACGATTAACCATCTCCTTAGTGGTGTCAATGCAGTGCGACTTCATCCTTAGGTATACTAATAGTGTATATATAGTTTTGAAAACCAAAATATCACAAATACGCGCTCTCATCTACATATACTGTCTCTCCCTGTTGTCTTTCCCTGGGTCAACTACGCAACCTAGGCTCTGATACCAAGTGTGACGGCCGGCCAGCACCGAACCAGCTGACATTTCCCCGAAATGCGTTGTCCTAATGCCCGATTAGCACGGGACGGTCGTCAAAGGAAAAGGGTTTGAAACTATGAATCACCAAAGAACTTGTAGTATATCTCACAGCACATGGAATAAAATATAATAATAACATAACTTTACATAAAACAGGTGAGACAATGCATAAGCTTAAAACAAAACCATCATAGCAACGGAATCCAAAATACAGCTTATGATCCAAACCATCATTATGACAACTTCAAAATATTGTCTCTAAAGCAAAATAGAAAAGGTACACTACTAAGGCCCAAAGCAGTGACCAACAACAACACAGGGAGAATATATGTACATAGTACGTGGAAACCTCCTTCTCGTCTCCGGACAGCTACTCGTGCATAACCACCTAACATATCTCTAGTCTGCTCGTTTTGGAGCACCCAGAGTAATAAAAGAGGCATAAAACTCTAAGGTAACACTTACATGTACAAATAATCATACCTGAACCTGGACCTGCAACCAAAGAGTTAGCACAATAGTATGTACAATACTCTAAGGTAATAATAACACAAAGTGTAAAGTAGAAGTGTGCATGTCATGGTGATAGCAAACATCAAACATAGCAGTCATCCTCACATCACTCACTCAGTGCGTAAAGCATACTATATCCACTGCTTTGATCATCAAACCCATTAGGGCCATAACGGCAAATCCGTACAACTATAGCTATGACCATACTTCCCTGTCTATAGTCAATAACCCTACCCAGTCCACACATCCTTGGCTATAGGTTAAGGGCCTACTAGTCCACACTTCCCTGGCTCTCGTTAGTCTACATGCCCCCTCTCTTCAATGGTGAACCAAAGTTATAGATAATGATATTCCATTTGCATATGTCCCGCAGCAAAGCCCAACTCTATAAGTAAACTCGCTGGTTCCCATCTAGAACCTGAGTAATAACTTCCCATTTGAAATTCCTTTGCATCTCGGGTTTTGGGCTCGTCCGGATCGATTCGGGTCTACTCCTCCTATCCGGTTCGGGTCTACTCCTCATATCCGTTTCGGTTCGGGTCTTCCTCCTATAAGGTTCAGTTCGGGTCTCTTCCTCCTATCTGGTTCGGTTCGGGTCTCCTCCTACTATCCGGTTCGTTTCGAGTCTCCCCCTCCTATCCAGTTAGGTTCGGGTCTCCTCCTCCTATCCGGTTCGGTTCGGATCTCCTCCTCCTATCCGGTTCGGTTCAGGACTCCTCCTCCTATCCGGTTCGGTTCGGGTACCTCCTCCCATCCGGTTCGATTCAGGTCTTCCTCCTATCTAGTTCGACTCTGGTCTCGTCCTCCTTTCTAATTCAGTTCGGGTCTCCTCCTCCTATGCGGTTCGGATCGGGTCTCCCTCCTAACTGGTTCGGATCTTCCTCCTAACCGATTCTGAAACTCTGCAATTTTTCCAGTAAGCTATTTTCACTAAACAACGACGTTTTCAACCATTCTAACCTTCTTATGAAATCATAAAACATCGCAAACAACTGTAGCAACATATTGAATCAATCAAAAACATTAAAACGTCAATCGCATGAAATATTTTAGATCAGACATACCCAAAAAGCATGATTTTCCCCTTAATCCCCTTAACCGTGTTTTAACTAGAGGATAAGCAAACCTAATCCAAATTAACCCGAATTTTTACCAATGACATAAAATAATATTTTAGAATTTGTACATATTTTTCCATATTTTTATGATGCATAATTTTGCTAATTATCACTAGTCACCCCTAATTAGCCATAATTAATGAATAAAAGTGCAAATCACTCACCTTAGCCACAAATAAATCTTAGAGCTAAAACTATGACTGATATGGCACGACTTCCAATGTACAATAGCATATATATCTCTGATTTGAGCTAATTTCACTTGATTTGATGTCATTTTGCTTAATTAGTGATTAGAAAGCAATTAGGGTGAGATTTAGAAGGTGGAGGCCATTACTAGGGTTCAAAGAATGCAAGTGGCGGCTAGAAAACTGAAATGAAATGTTTCTCCAAACCCTTTGCGCCCTCCCATAACCCTAATCCCGAAATGGGTTATGGGCCTAACCATTAATCACCTGATTAAGCCTGGTTAAGCTGTTTTTCATCTTCCAAACCTTATTTCAGCCATATCTCCTAAACGGTAAGTCTGTTTGATAAATGTGACCACTCTATGGAAAGGTAAACCATCATCTGAATCCAATGAAAGTGGCTTTAGATCAAAACTCCTTACCAATCAAAAGTGATAGGTGAAACAATATTTATTAGGGGTAAAATGGTCATTTAATAATCGGAAAAAATCATGAACATGGGAAATGACCCTAATAGTAGTTTCTCAACGTTACACGGCCATACGACTTCGTATGTAAATAAAATAAATAATCTACGATCCTTTTGTGCGTAGAATGCGGGTCATTACAGACATCCTCCATAGGTTCATGGATCTTAACCAATAAAGACTACAGGAGGTTATCGAACCTTCTTATGAGCACGAAGTAGACCATATTTTAGTTGGACAAGCATAGTTTGAATAAGAGGCATACAAAATTTGTAACACCACGTAAAAATATATCCTAAATATAAATAGGTAATTAAATTTAATTATAATCAATTATAAATTAATAAGCTAAAAATAAGAATTTTGGATAATCAAGAATTAGGCCATGAAAGTGTTATTATTGCATTCGTAGTAAGATTCTGATCCGTTTTCATATTTCGTTTATCGAAAATAAAGTCGTATTAATAAGTTGTTAATAAAACAATTTGTACGTAAAATATATGCACATAAGGTTTGAAACTCAAACCAACAAAAAATAAATTACGAATATAAAATTAGTTTTTAATTAGAATAATAGATTATTCCACGAAGATTTGAAATTGTTTGTGTATTTATATAAAGGGGACGAGGATAAACAAGAAACGGAAACAATTAAGGGATTTAAATTAAATAATTGATATAAAGCGGTGAGATTCCCTGGTTCGACCGCAAGAGGGGGTCGATCGCCCTTCTGTATAGGGAAAAGGCTGCCCTCTCGTGTTGATGGTGGAGAAGGTAATTTTTTTAGGGACTTATTTATAGTTTCACTTCAAATAGACAGTCTAGAATGAATCAAACAAATCTTACAGCCATATACACACAAGCAACTATAAATAGACCCCTAATCTCCTCCCAAACCCTATACTTATGCTAATTTTACGCCTCCATCTTGTATCTCCAATGGTTAGGCTTCTGCTCTCTCTAATCTATATCATATCTTTTCTAATCTAAATGCATATATAGATTTTGGAATATATATATGTAACACCCTGTATTTCTAACTACACTAAAGAGGATAAATTAAAGAATAATTAATTTAATATTAAGAATTAAGGGACACAGATTACGTCATTATTTCCGTCTCGAAATTCTAGCCAGGATAGACACTTGGTTTGCGTAAAACGGATAACATATGAAGAAGTTACGGACGATAAAAGTTTGACAAATCAAAACAGGGATAACGGGCACACTTCACAAGTGTGCCAAGGCAATTTTACACTGGCACACCTGTAAAGTGCGCCCATAGGGTTTTTTGTGTATTCGGACCTTTTTCAAGTGGGTGGCATTCCGTGAGCTGATTCACTCTAGGGCTGAGGTGTCATTCGAATTCTGGACATTGGCAGCTATAAATGCACCTCAATTCTCTTGTTTTACTCACAAAGAATCAGTGGCGGCCAAACTCTGCAGCTGTTTGAATTGAACTGGATCCCTTATCTTCTACTATCAACTAAGGCAAATCAATTGGAGATTCAAGATCCAATCTCTTCTAGTTCTATCTTTTAATCCAAACTTAGTGACTATAGTTACTTTAAAATTAAATATTTAAAAGTAAACTTGTTAGAATTACTGTTTGGATTTGTTCATATATTATATTGGATCCATTGTAAATTATGAACATATAACATTTTGGATTTATTATAAATTGGATCTAAATTTCTATGAAGTAGATCTTAATCCGTATTTGTGTTAGACCTACTTTTATCTGTAGATCTGAATTATGTGGACATTCTATGATGTAGATCTTAATCCCTATTTGTGTTAGTCTACTTTTATCTATAGATATGAATTATGTGGACATTCTATGATGTAGATCTTAATCCTTATTTGTGTTAGATCTACTTTTATCTATAGATCTGCATTATGTGGGCATTCTATGTTGTAGATCTTAATCCCTATTTGTGTTAGATCTACTTTTATCTATAGATCTGAATTATGTGGACATTCTACGATGAAGATCGTATCCCTACTTGGATTAGATCTACTTTTATCTGTTAGAGATGAATTATGTTGACATTCTGTGATGTAGATCTTAATCCTTATTTATTAGATCTACTTTTACCTATTAGTTCTGTATTATGTGGACACCTAAATCATTAATCAGATCTAGTTTATTATTTGGATCCCCTTGTACTTCTCATATTAGATCTGAACTCGTTGGACATCTAAATTAAAATCTAGATCTTGTCATGTTCACCTTGTCAACTTTGCAATGTTATAATTAGTTAACTGCCACAAGTTCATTAGATTTATGCTTATATATTCCCCTAATATATGTTTATGACTAGTTATGTTAGAACATTCGCCTTTGTTATATTTCCATTACCTTCCCTTTTTATCGTTTATGATTAGGCTATTATTTAGCCCATACATGCCGCAAATTATGAACACGCTAGTTAGGGAACAAGGAGGGAAAAAGGTTAATATTGGCATAGTTTGAATGTGAACATGAGTTGGACGTATAATTCAATAATTGGGTAAATGGGCATAAATACCTAATAAGGTATAGGTATAATTAATTGGACATATAATTCAAAAGGGGAAAGTGGGAATATAATTACCTATAAAGACATAGGTAAGCATTGGATAAAAATGGAATGTTTAATAATTACAGTTAGAAATTGTAATTGCACTTAAGACTGTTGCATTTGTGGTGGAAGTCTGCTCGGACCCGACTGGCATATCCAACAGCCACTAATGTTGAACCTAATGTGAGAGGTCTAAGTGCACGAATAAGAATTGGGCTAAGACACGAGGTTAGGCCCAACTTGTGGAATAAGACTGCTTGGACCCGACCGACATATCCAGCATCCACAAGTTGTAGGCCTAATGTGGGAGGTCTGGCCCATTATAAACCATAAATGGACATGGTAATAAATTGGACTACTTAACCAAATCTAGTCCACAAGGGATTGTATGAATATGAACTAAAGTTAGGGTTAAGTAAAATTGATTGGCCAGTGGATGGGTTAAGCAAATCTGGAGAGGGTCGGTAATATTTACATATAGGTCCACAAACTTAAGCCGATAAAGTTATGTAATTTAAGACACCTAGTGGTATACATAACCAGAGGGAATAATATAGTTATGTAATTAAAGACACCTTTTAAGGTAAGCATAACTGATAGAAATGAATAGGGCAATGTAATTAAACACACCTAGTGGTATACATAGTCAGTGAAAACCTAATGTAGGATACAAGACAAAGGGGAGAGCTTGTATCATATTGTGTAGGACCCATTTCAGTCAGTAACCCAGAGTAGGTACCAAACTAAGTACTCCGTACTAGGCGGAGAAGGGGCACACTTACTGACTAATTGTAAGAGATCCAAACATGGAGGATGGTGTGGGCGGTGCAAACTGACCAGGCCATATGCGTGCATGAGTCGGGCAGAGGGGGATGAGACGACCGTGACACCTATAGATATGGGGTTGTGCATATCAGTGAGGGGTTGCCACTTTAAGTCGTGATACATCCTACTGTGGGGTCGGCATAGAGTATCTACGGAGTAGGAAGCCGATCGATTAGGGTAGTGGTTAGGTTACATTTGGATGTATGCCTAAGTCTACCACCTTGAAGTGTAAGGGATCATCTCATTCTGGTTATACTAGTAATAGTGCAGAGTAATCATTAGAAGCATATACACCTTATCTTATCTACCTTTCCACACCTGCCATTTATGTAGTGATCTCTCTTATCCACTTTATATGCCTGTCATGCTACTTTTATTTATTTACTAGCTGAAAGTTACTAGACTCGCCAGACTTTATGTCTAACCCTTTTTGTTTCCCCTTCTTCCTTTCGTTTCCCCCCAGGTTCCCAAGGAGGAAACACTCATGCTTGATTATGATTTTGCTTATTTTGCTGGAGCTACCAATGTGTATGGCTCAAGCACCTATCCTTGTTGCTATGGCTATATTTTGTTCTTGGGTAATTTTACTTCTTTTATGTACTCTAATATTTTTGAAGTACAGGAAAATAACTTTTATGTTGTAATGGGCTTTTATGTTTCAGACATGTGATGTTCTTGGACCATGGTATCATATGATAAATAAAGTTTTTATTCCGCTGTTATTCTATATATCTGTCTTGTAATATTCTGTGTCTATTTACCTACAACGCTTCACAAAACTTAATGCATTCCCTTTGTGAATGACATTAATGGACGTGGGGTTTCACACTTGGTATCAGAGCTGAAGGTTTCCAGATTAGATAAAAGTTTTTGAAAATTATTTTTCAAAAAGGTATTAAAAGAAAGTATTTTCAAAAAGAAAAGTCTGTTTTGAAAACATATTCCCCAAAGCCATATGTAATATCTCCCGATTATCCAATTCTTCCCGAAAGGTGTCCCCATTCCAGCATGATGCCGTAAGCATGTTTAAACTGCGGCAAATGTTGAAGGGCAATGAAGTGCCTAACCTCCATCTGTAACTACAATAGCATCACATGCGGCTAATTTTCTAGAGCTTCTCTTCCAGAAAGGTGTCCCCATTCCAGCATGATACCGTAGGCATGTTTAAACTGCGGCACATGTCGAAGGGCAATGAAGTGCCCTAACCTCCATCTGTAACTGTAATAGCATCACCTGCGGCTAATTTTCTCGAGCTTCGTAATAATTTCCATTCGATAGAGGCAACTTTTGAGAGACTTGTTAGCTTGTCACAGAAGGATGGTAAAAAGGAGAACAAGGGAGTTAAGGCTAAGGAGCACAACCTAAGGATGAGAAAAATAATGGCCCGGGAAGGGAACATAAATAAAGTTCAAATAAAGGTGAAAAGGAAGAAAAGTTAAGATTGAGGAAACACAAAATGAAAAGGTATGGTCTAAGAAAAGAAGAGAACAACAATAGAAGAAGGGCGGAAAGAATGACAAGGATAAGGGTAAGAAGAAGTGCCATAGTTGAGGGCGAGAGGGTCACTTGGCCCAGGACAGCAGGAAAAGGAAGAATGCTTGCTTCGTTTGTGAAGAGGTTGGACACTATTCTAGGGAGTGCCCAAGGATGCAATGGCAAGGTCAAAGGACGGGAACCTCTGGAGGGAAAGCAAATGCTCTCCTATCTAGTGCACCAGATAGAGGTATGAAAGTTTCCATGGAAGGTTTGATTTCTCTTTTTAATCTTCCTATAAGAACTCTTTTTGATTCTAGCTCTTCACATTCGCTTATATCTAGTTCTGTAGTTGAATCTCTACACTTAAATACTTGCATGATAGTGGATTCCGTTGTTGTCTCAAACCACATAGGTGGTTCGGCTCATTTATTTATGATTTGTCGGGGTTTGAGTATATCAATATTGGGCGTCGAGTTCGAGTGCGACGCATATAAGCTTATGTTCATGGGCTATGGTTTGTGTCTAGGGATGGGTTGGTTAACGATATATGGTGCCATTCTAGATTGTGAGAGGAGGGTCGTTAGACTTTTGACTTGGCATGGGAGGACCCTCGAGATTTCTTGTGACCCGCAAGGGTCTGGCATGCTTAGTGTCCTAGAGTCTCTTGATGCATCTATCAATGATCTGCAATCGATACCAGTAGTTTGTGAGTATTCTGATGTCTTTGATGAGGTTCGGGGTTTATCACCAAGGCGCGAGATCGATTTCCATATATATTTTGTGGATAATGCAAAGCTTGTTGCATTGCCCGTGCACCATATGGCTCCAAGAGAAAGAAGGGATTTTAGCAAACAAGTAGGGGAGCTACTTGAGAAACAGTTTTCTTTTGGGATGGGATGAAGAAAGAGGTAGCAGAGTTTGTTCCTCAGTGTCTAATTTGCCAGCAAGTCAAAGCTAGGCAAAGGAAGCCCGGTGGTTTACTTTATCCTTTAGATGTCCCGCAGTGGAAATGCAAGAGCATCTCCATGGATTTCATAGATGGTTTGCCTAGATCAACGAAGGGCAACCCCAGCATTTGGGTGGTAGTAGATAGACTCACTAAAAGCTTTCACTTTATTCTAGTTAAGAGTAAGAGGATGGCACCATGATTAGCAGCAATTTATGTCCGAGAGATAGTTCGTCTTCATGGAGTACCTTCCGGCATCGTGAGCGATAGTGACCCCATCTTCACCAGTGAATTTTTGAGGAGCTTGCAAAATGCATTAGGTACGCAGTTATGTTGAGAACCGCTTATCATCCTCAGACCGATGGACAGACTTAGACGGTGAGCAGAGTTGTAGAGCATCTTTTGAGTTTGAGTATCCTAGACGTTGGAGGGACTTGGGGAGAGCACCTTCCTTTACTAGAGTTTGCCCACAATAGCAGTCATCAAGCTGGCATTGGCATGGAACCCTTCGAAGCATTATATGGACGACCCTGTAGATCAGCAACTAGTTGGTGGGGAGGTACATAATGACTTTACTTGGATCAGAGGTTAAGAAGCTACGCAAACAAGAAGCCAAGATGGTGAAGGATCAGTGGGGAGACAACCAAGAGGATGCGACTTGGGGAGACCAAAGACAAGATTTTTGCGCTTTGTACCCTTTTCTTTTCGAGGAAATGTTCTTAATTTCTCTTCCAAAAGCTTTTATTCGTGTTTGCTTCTATCATCTGAGTATATCCTATCAATCGAATCTTTGACCTTTAGGTAGGGAACCCATGGATGTACACATGTGTTTGAGACATGTTATGTTTGATGGATGCAAGTGGATGCAAGTGTTTGCTAGTGGCTGCCTATGGATGCATACACACACATTAGGCACTAGATCAGCTCAATCACTCTCATACTGCATATGGATGTGTGTGCATTTTCCTTTCTTTAATGGATGAAAATGGATGTATCACCATATGGATGTTGCATTTGGATGGATATTTGTGCACTCGTATAGAACTTACATGGTATTATAGGGTTATTTGTATACATGTTGGATTCATGGTTCTAACATACATTGCATTAAGGAGGTCGACCGAATCAGTAGACCGCCTGATCTTCGCATTAGAATTGGGACATATACACACACCTTTGCATATGTTCATATAAGCATTAGAAAATTTTAAGGACAATGGATGCTTGTGAATGGTGGATGAGTAGATGGATGATGGATGGTAGGATACATTCTTCTTAACTTGAAGATTTCATGGACGAAATCCTTTGAATAGGGGAGAATGTAACACCCCGTATTTTTAACTACACTAAAGAGGATAAATTAAAGAATAATTAATTTAATATTAAGAATTAAGTAAAATAGTCTACGTCATTATGTTCATCTTGAAATTCTAGTCAGGATAGACACCTGGTTTGCGCAAAACGGATAACATATGAAGAAGTTACGGACGATAAAAGTTTGACAAATCAAAATGGGGATAACTGGCGCACTTCACAAGTGCGCCAAGGCAATTTTACACTGGCGCACCTGTAAATTTCTCCCATAGGGTTTTTTTGGTATTTGGGCCTTTTTCAAGTGGATGGTGACCCGTGACCTGATTCACTCTAGGGATGAGGTGGCATTCGAATTCTGGACATTGGCAGCTATAAATATACCTCAATTCTCTTGTTTTCTTCACAAAGAATCAATGGCGGTCAAACTCTGCCGGTGTCTGAATTGAACCGGATCCCTTATCTTCTACTATCAACTAAGGCAAATCAATTGGAGATTCAAGATCCAATCTCTTCTAGTTCTTTCTTCTAATCCAAACTTAGTGAGTATAGTTACTTTTAGAATTAAATATTTAAAAGTAAACTTGATAGGATTATAGTTTGGATTTGTTCATGTATTATATTGGATCCATTGTAAATTATGAACATATAACATTTCGGATTGATTATGACTTGGATCAAAATTTCTATGATGTAGATCTTAATCCCTATTTGTGTTAGATCTACTTTTATCTATAGATCTAAATTATGTGAACATTCTACGATGTAGATCTTAATCCCTATTTATGTTGGATCTACTTTCATATATAGATTTTAATTATGTGGACATTCTATGATGTAGATTTTAATCCCTATTTGTGTTGGATCTACTTTTATCTATTAAACCTGAATTATCTAGACATTCTGTGATGTAGATCTTAATCCTTATTTGTTAGATCTACTTTTACCTATTAGGTCTGTATTATGTGGACATCTAAATCATTAATCATATCTAGTTTATTTTTTGGATCCCCTTGTGCTTCTTATATTAGATCTGAACTTGTTGGACATTTAAATTAAAATTTAGATCTTGTCATGTTCATCTTATCAACTTTGCTATGTTACAACTAGTTAACTGCTACAAGTTCATTAGATCTGTGCTCATATGTTCACCATGTTAGTATATGTTTATGACAAATTATGTTAGAACATTCACCTTTGTCATATTTCCATTACCTTCTCTTTTTATCGTTTATGATTAGGCTATTATTTAGCCTATACATGCCGCAAATTATGAACACGCTAGTTAGGGAACGGGGAGGAAAAAAGGTTAATATTGGCATAGTTTGAGAGTGAACATGAGTTGGACGTATAATTCAATAATTGTGTAAATGGGCCTAAATACCTAATAAGGCATAGGTATAACTAATTGGACATATAATTCAAAAGGGGGAAAGTGGGGACATAATTACCTATAAAGACATAGGTAAGAATTTGACAAAAATGGAATGTTTAATAATTACAATTAGAAATTGTAATTGCACTTATGACACGAGGTTAGGTTACATTAGTGGTGGAAGTCTGCCCGGACCTGACCGGCATATCCAGCAGCCACTAATGTTGAACCTAATGTGAGAGGTCTAAGTGCGCGAATACAGATTGGGCTAAGACACGAGGTTTGGCCCAACTTGTGGTGTAAGACTGCCCGGACCCGACCGACATATCCAGCATCCACAAGTTGTAGGCCTAATGTGGGAGGTCTGGCCCATTATAAACCATAAATGGACATGGTAATAAATTGGTCTACTTAACCTAATCTAATCCATAAGGGATTGTATGAATATGAACTAAAATTAGGGTTAAGTAAAATTGATTGGACAGTGGATGGGTTAAGCAAATCTAGAGGGGGTGGGTAATATTTACATATAGGCCCACAAACTTAACCCGATATGGTTATGTAATTAAAGACACCTAGTGGTATACATAACCGGAGGGAATAATAAAGTTATATAATTAAAGACACCTTTTAGGGTAAGCATAACTGATAGAAATGAATAGAGCTATGTAATTAAAGATACCTAATGGTATGCATAGCTGGTGAAAATCTAGTGAGGGATAAAAGACAAAGGGGAGAGCTTGTACCATATTGTATGGGACCCATTTCAGTAATTAACCTGGAGTAGGTATAAAACAAAGTACTCCGTACTAGGCGGAGAAGGGGCACACTTACTGACTGATTGTAAGAGATCCAGACATGGAGGACGATGTGGGCAGCGCAAACCGACTGGTCCATGTGCATGCATTAGCCGAGCAGTGGGGATGAGACAACCATGGCACCAGTAGATATGGGGCTATGCATATCAGTGTTGGGTTGCCACTTTAGGACGTGATACATCCTACTGTGGGGCCAGCACACAGTATCTACGGAGTCGGGAGCCGATCGATTAAGGTAGTGGTTAGGGTACATTTGGATATATGCCTAAGTCTACCACCTTGAAGTGTAAGGGTCATCTCATTCTGGTTATACTAGTAATAGTGCAGAGAAATCATTAGAAGCATATACACCTTATCTTGTCTACCTTGTCACCCCTGCCATTTATGTAGTGATCTCTCTTATCCACTTTATATGTCTGTCATGCTACTTTTATTTAGTTACTTGCTAAAAGTCACTATACTTTCCAGACTTTATGTATGACCCTTTTTGTTTCTCCTTCTTTCTTTTGTTTCCCCAAGGTTCTCAGGGAGGAAACATTCAGTCTTGACCGTGATTTTGCTTATCTTGTTGGGGCTACTGACATGTATGGCTCAAGCTCCTATCCTTGTTATTATGGCTATATTGTGTTCTTGGGGAATTTTACTTCTTTTATGTAATCTAATATTTTTGAAGTACAAGACAGTAACTTTTATGTTGTAATGGCTTTTATGTTTCAGACATGTGATGTTTTTGGACCACGTATCTTATGATAAATAAAGTTTTTATTCCGCTGTTATTCTATATATCTGCCTTGTAATATTCTGTGTCTGTTTACCTATAATGCTTCACGAAACTTAATGCATTCCCTTTGTGAGTGACATTAACGGAGTGGGGTATCACAATGTGTGTGTGTGTGTGTGTGTATATATATATATATATATATTACGAGAGATTGTAATATGTTTGTCCGAAGGCTATAATCCAGATTTTTTTGATAGATTTTACAACAAAACCACTCTTCTTTCCTTTTCAATCTATGTAGGTGGAAATTATATGAGTTTGCTATTCCTTACATATTATTGGTATAAATTTAATTTATTATGCCTAAAGGAATTTGGATTTGAATGAAAACAAAATAGTACAAATCCTCTAAATTCCTTATTTTTGTTGTTTGGAAATTGTTAATCAAATTGTGTATTTTGGGATTTGATGTTATTGATGTACTAAAAGGTAGATATTTGGGTGTTTTAAAGTTTCTGGAATTTGTCTAAATTATCTCATTGTTAATGTATGATGTTTATGTTTGTATATAATAAAGAATAAAACTTGAGTTTTTTATTAGATTTACTAGGTTTAAGCATCTATCTTTGAAATAGATCATTTGATTTATTATTCACAAAATTACTAAAGTCTTAAGTTTTTTCATATAAAAATATATAAAACTGAAGCTTTACCAAAAAGGAAGTTTTACATATGTAATTCGATTATTGCACCTTGTCTATCTTTAGTTATTGAGATAACTATTCAAAACATGGTTACAAGTTTTATGTTTATGCTATTATTTTCCCTTTATTATTGAATGAGAATATGCATATCTAAGCCATGTGATGAAGTTGGGAAATAAACTTATATGCTGTGATTACTTTGTTAGGATTTATATTTCAAACAAATTAGGATGCTTATTCTCATGCGATTGATTTATATTTATTTACTATTATTTATTTAGCCTAATTCACATATTATTAATGCGTATTATTAAATTGCATAGTGAACTCATTAATTAGAAAAGAAGAAATTAAATGTCCCCATAGGAATTTGATGTGTGTGAGTTAGTGGCTTAATTAATATTAACGACACAAGGACATGAGGCACCATTACTTGTAGTAGATGCCAGCTCGGAACTGACCGTCATTCCAGCATCTACAAATAAGACTGGTTAATGAGATTAGGTCTATATGCGATGGTCCATTATAGTTATTATATAAAGACGTGAGGTTAAGCCCAACTTGTAATAGAAGCCTGCCCGGAACTGCTCGACAAATCCAACATCTATAAATTGTTGGTTTAATGTGAGATGTAGAGTGTGTGTAACTGTGTTTAGTAGGTCTACCTTGAGGAAGGTATAAGTAGTTGACCTACCTTATTTGGAATTAAGTAGTTAGGACTAGGTCCATTCCTAAGGATCGCTCCATGATTTTGGACCTAATCATGGGTCTCCCCCTTACAAAGGTCTTAAGTGGTCACGAGATCCGCCATTCTCAATTAACCATGAGTAATTAATGGTCTTAAGTGATTATTTTGATTTGTGTAGTTCTTCAGAAGTTGTTTGTTCCCTCTAGGGGATGTGTGAGGGGTTTCCTAGGGATGGGCAGTATGGAATTTTGCAAAAGTGTTGCCTGTCTACGAGAAGTATTAAGTGGCTACGATTTCACATGTAATAGCAGTTAAATAGTAACAAAGTGGTTTGTCAGAGGGTCTTAAATGACTGTGAGGTGTCTACCTAAATTTGTACTAAGTGGCGGCTTACTATTTCTCGTATTACAAGAGAGAGAATATTTTATTGCATTGACGATTAGGTCTTTAGTGGATAGGGTATACCATAGGATCTTTAGTTATTGAAGGAATCCAACCATAAATTAGTATTTATATAATGGCTTTAAGTGACTAAATAGAGTCCACTTTATAGGGTATTAAGTGGTAACTAAATTTTCCCTGATAAACAATGTGTATGCCTTAAGTGACTATGGGAGAGTCCGCCTTGTTATTTCATATGTTTGATTGTGTTTTAGATTTTGCAGACATAATTTGGTGAATTCATATTACTAAGTATAGGAAATAGTTATTCCTTAAACTTACGTGATTTTCATTCACCAGAACTTATTGTTCTGACCTCCCTCCTTATAACATATAAACAGGTTAGTAGGTGGAGACATTAGACCAGTGATACCTTGGAGTGTAGAGCCTAACGGAAAAGGATCCAGAGCTTTTAGTTACTATTTATGACAGTATTATGAATATTGTTGTGTTATTAGATAATTATTATGCACAAAAAGGGTAACCAATATAATGAGAATATCTCCAAAATCATTTAATTTTGGAAATATTGTATCACCAAAATTCTAATAATCTCCAACTTGATACAATATCTCTTACAACTAAGGTACCCTAATATTAATTCTTCTTAATGAGTTCCTGCACAAGCCACCCCTCATTGCGCTTTGTTAAAGAACTCCAGCAAAGGCCACCGCCCACCAACAAAGTGTTGGAAACACTCAAAATAAGGTAGATGCCATGCAACCAAACTCGCTCACGGTGAGGAAGTATAATATAACTCATATCTCTTCAAACATGAAGAATACTGCATCTTCTCATGACTTCAACCAAGTCATTCTCTTCCCCATAGTGCCATCTTGAGGCACCTAACACTTTATCCAGTGAATCAAATTCGAACGCAGTAACAAACAATGCCTTTATAAACATATCCGTTGCATTCTCATCTGTGTGAATCTTCTGAAGATGAAATAAATTCTCCTCTTTCATAGAGATAAGAAAAGGCTCTCTTACATTTATATGCATAATTATAGAGTTGAAAGCCAGATTTTCAGCTAAATGAATTGCACTTTGACTGTCACAATTCATCAAACAATTATCTTGTACCAAGCCCAAATCACAAAACAACCTCTTCAAATAAAGTACCTCCTTAGCAGCCTCACTACAGCTATAACTCTGCCTCTATAGTAGATAAAGCCAATATAGTCTACAACCATCCTCTTATAGTTGTCCCACCAAAAGTGAACAAATAGCCTGAGTTTGACTTCCTTCTGTCTCTATCTCCATCTTTGGTGTAGGATGAATCAAAAAATCCGAACAAGTTAAAATCTTTATTTCTATCACCAAAGACAAGTCTATACTCTGGTATCTAAAAATATTCTTCACTATCTCCTAATGTGATTTCCTCGGACTTGCCGTATATCTACTAACTAATCCAACAGCCTGAGCAATGTCGGACCAAGTGCACACCATAGAAGACATCAAGCTACCTACTGCACTCACATAAGGCACCTTTTTCATGTAGGCCTTGTCCTTTTGAGATCGGGGATCCCATGTTGGAAAGCTGCGTATGTAAAGGCATGGGTGTACTGTTACCCTTTGCTCCATTTGTGCTAAATTAAGCAAGCACCTTTTGAATATAATCCTTTTGAGTAACTCTCAACGGTACAAGCTTTCTATTTCCTTGGATTTACATCCTCGAAATTTTCTTTGCTTCTCCATAGTCTTTCATTTCGAATTCCGTTTTTAATTTTAACTTCAACTCATCAATTTTAGCTTTATACTTAGAAGCGATCAACATATCATCCACATACAAAAAAAGTACACACAATTACTGTTCTTTAAATGCTTGAAATAAACACATGCATCTTTACTACTATGATCAAAACCATGTGAAAGCATAAAAGAATAAGGCCTTTTGTACTAATGTCTAGGCGTATGTTTTAGACCATATAGAGATTTCTGCAACCTGCATACCCAATCCGACTTTCCATGTGCAATTAATCCTCCTGGCTGCTTCATGTAAATTGTTTCGTCCAAATCACCATTCAGGAAAATGATATTCACATCAAGTTGTTCTAATTCCAAATCGTGAGCAGCAACTAATGCAAGTAGGATTCGAATTGAAGTTTGTCTAAAACTAGAGAAAATATTTCATCATAATCCAACCCCTTTCTTTGTGAAAACCCTTGGCTACTAATCTCTCCTTGTGTCTGCCATCGTGTTTCACCTTGAACACCCACTTACAACCAATAGCTTGGCTTCCTTGAGGTAGTGGTACTAAATCTCAAGTCTCATTCTTCTACAAAGGATGTATCTCCACATTCGTAGCGCAATCCCACATCGATTTATCACTAGACATCATGGCTTCTTCAAGCTCAAAGGTTCATCATGGATTACATGTAAGGCTTATCCAAACAGATCATCAAGGCTCTAATTTTCATAAGGCAAATCTCTATATCTAATTAGAGCTCTCTTTGACCTCTAACTAGCCCAAAACGCTATATTGCCCGACTCTCCTTCAACTCCACCTTGAGCTCCAACTTGAAATGAATTCTTTCTAGCTTCATGGCGATATCCATCACTACTAGTGGAAATCTGTGGACTATCATGTGATGTATCATCAATTACTTTGTCACTTTTATCAATAATAACAACTCTACTTTGGTTTGAAAACTGGGAATCTCGGTCTTTTCAGACATCTCCTCAACTAAATCTAAACCTTCTAATAAACCTTCTAAAGGTTCAAACATTGCCGATTCATCAAAAATCAAATGTTTGAAATGTAAAACTTTCTTCGTATCTGGATTCCAAATCCTATATCCTTTTATTCCATCTGTATAACCAGGAAAAACACATTTGGACGCCATAAGCTCCAACTTATCATCTCCTATATTATGAACATAAACATGACAACCAAATATACAAAAATAACTTAATAAAATATATTTTCCTTTCAATAATTCCTATGAAATCTTCCCACCAAAGGATGAGCAACGAATCTGAATAATAATATATGTTACAGCCAAAATAGCTTCAGCCTAAAAACCCTTAGTGTAACACCCCGCATTTTTACTGAAATTAAAAATGTGGAAATATGTATATATATTGTATGCATAGATATATTTAAGACATAAGTTAAGTAATGATAATAAAATTGCATGTAATAAGCTAATGTAGTGAAATGAAGAAAAAATTAATAAAAGAAATTACATGCAATACATGAAATGCGAAGAAATGCATGCGAACATTTAAAAAGAAATAAAAAGGAGAATTTGAAGAGTCTCCAAAATTTGGTCATGAAATTAGTGTCATTGTGTTCGTGGCGATTTTCTGATCAATTTAGACCTATAGTTTGTAGAAAAATGATTTAAAATGAAAAAGATATCTTTAAATTAAATATTATAGCAAAATATAAAAAAGAGGAATGAGAAAAGAATAATGGGTAGCATTGTCCTAGGTCTTGTTAGCAAAAAGACTTAGTATCTCATTTGGTTAGTACATGTGACTTGTACACAAGAGTTACAGAGTTCGATCTCCACCAGCATCATATTTTTGTTTTAGGGAATGGCTAAAAAGTGGCTTAGTGTGAACACAGTTCAAAAAGTGGTTTAGTGTGAAAAGGGTTAATTGGAAAGATAATTAAAAAGAAAAATAAACAAATATATAACATATATAAATGACATGTGGGTGTCAACACCCCTGCTGCTGCGCATCATGTTGCACACATGGCGCATTTTTGTTGGTTAGTGATGTTTTTCATGGTTTTAGGGCTTATGTGGCTTGTTCTGATTGGCCTGATGACATGTATTTTTGGTTTGAAGGGTTTAGATAAATCCTAGACTAATCTAAAGGCTCTGATTAATCAAATACTTCTATATAAGTACACATAAACCAAAATCCTAATCAAAACTAAATTCATTCATAAGCCGCCATGCTGCTGCATCCTAAACTAAGCTAGTCTCTTCTCCAACAAATTAAAGCTTAGGAATTGTGACAAGGGATTCTAGAACAACAAGGAACGAATCTATTCTTTCTTCTATCGCTGTGAGTACAGTCACTTTCACAAGATAATTAATTAAAATAATTATGATAAGTTGTGGTCTGGACTGTATGATTTTGCCTGGTTAATCATATGCTATTAGCCAGTTCTGTTATCATCTATTCTATTAATATATGCCAGTTTTGTTATAATATGTAATTGGATTCATTTTATGATGTTAATTCCTATGTCTAATTACATATGCTTGATTAGATTCATTCTATGCAAGTTGTGATCTATGCAAGTTATGCAAGTTTATATGCACATTATGTTTTGATATGTGCAAGTTTATATGCAAGTTAAGTTTTGATCTACGCAAGTTATGTTTTGATCTATGCAAGTTATGCCAGTTTATATGCAAGTTATTTTTTAATCTATGCAAGTTATGTATTGATCTATGCAAGTTATGCAAGTTTATATGCAAGCTATGTTTTGATCTATGCAAGTTTATATGCAAATTATGTTTTGATCTATGCAAGTTATGTTTCAAACTATGCAAGTTACGCAAGTTTATATGCAAGTTATGTTTTGATCTATGCAAGTTTATATATAAGTTATATTTTGATCTATGTAAGTTTATATGCAAGTTATGTTTTGATATATGCAAGTTTATATGCAAATTATGTTTTGATCTATGCAAGTTTATATGCAAGTTATGTTTTGATCTATGCAAGTTTATATGCAAGTTATGCTTTGATCTATGCAAGTTGTGCAAGTTTATATGCAAGTTATGTTCATCTATGCAAGGTCATATGCAGGTTATGTTCTTCTATGCAAGTTTATGCTTATATGTTTAGATCTATGCCAGTTCATATGTTTAGATCTATGTCAGTTCACATTGCATATGTAAATTGGACCTATCTTATATGCTAGTACACGCTTATATGTTTAATTAGAATTATGTTGTTTTATGCAAAGTTTATGTTACATATGTTTAATTAGATCTATATTGATTTATGCCAGTTTGAATGTCATATGTCTCTTTCCTTTCCTTTTTCTTATGAGTTAGGCTAACAGCGCGCCTAACGTATTATGTGAATTATACGTATGAATAATGTGGGGATGTTGGGGAATAGTTTGGGAAAACATTAATTTTGGATATTATGTAATTGGCATTAAATGGTTAATAACCATGTAATTAACTTGAGACATAAATTGGTATAGTTTATATACATGGAAATTATGGACATAATTTAGATGATAATTATGAACATAACTTGAATTGACTACACTTGTGGATAATTGACATATAAACTTGGACATGAATGGTCAATATGTAAATTGATTAAAAGATGAACATGCCTAACCCGAGGTTAGATTGAGTCATGGTGTAAGACTGCCCGGAACCACCCGGCACATACAGCAACTGCAACAACAGGTTTAATGTAAGAGGTTAGCGCATCAAGCCCAAAACCCAAGGTTAGAATGAATTTGCAGTAGAAGTCTGCCCAGAACCGCCTGGAACATCCAGCAACGGCTAACAACAGTTCTAATGTGAGAGGTCGATGCATTAATAAATCAATTAATGCCAATGAACAGGCATGCTAAGAATGGTAAGGTTAAGTAACATATGAATTGGCGACACTTAACCAATAACACATGTTAATTAAACAAATGGGTGGGGTTAGGTTAAATTGATAACACTTAATAGTTATAACATGTTGGTTAGGAAACCCTAGTAACGGGGACCCATTTCAGCAGTAACTCACATAGATGTATCATTGTACCTTGAACTAGGCACGGTGGGGCACGATTATTTGGCTGATTATAAGCGGTCAAAATAGCGGTGGGTGGTGCATCAGTGTAGGTTCCGACAGAGTACGGGTGTGCACGTGCTCCGGAGTGGAAAAATCAGGCACTAGGCATTAGTAGTTATACATTGTGTATCTTGAATTGTGACGGATTCCCATCATAGGGATTGATACACCCCATGGTGGAACTAGCACATGTATCTACAAACAAGCGGGGACGAATGACACAAGTAATAAATACATACGAGTTAGGGAGCCGATCGCATGCAGACGGTAGTGGGTACAACTAGTGGAGATAGGAGTAGGCGACATCTATGACAGCTGCTAGGGGTACATGAAACTACCAAAATTATTATTATTATGATTAGCAAGAGGGATCAACTTTCAGTATAGGACTAGTAATGGTGTGGTGTATTTAGCATTGGTGCACTGTAGTAATTATCCTATAGTGATTAGAAGTACAATCAACGTTTATCTTATTCATCTTGCCTACCTCGTCATGCATGCTTATGTTATAGTCATTTCTTACTTTTCAGTTCATATTCTTATCCTGTTACTTTAATAATTATATTGTTAAAGTTATTGGACTCGCCAGAATTTAGGTTTGACCTTGTTTATTTCGCCCCTTTTCTTTCCGTTTCCCCCTAGGTTCTCAGGGTGGGCCTAGTGGAGCTTGATTTGGATCTCTTTCTCTTTCTTTTGGAAGTGCTTGGATTGCTGAAAGTAAAGCTCAGCTTATCTCTTTTTATGTCTATTTATGTTGGGGTTATGCTTTTTGTTTTATGTACTTAGAAAGTAATTTGTCAAGATGGGTATTAAGTGTACTTGGTTTTATTGTTGGTTTTGGTGTTGTAATCAACTATTTTTCCTCTGCAATGAAGTTGTTTTAAAATTTTAAAGTACCAATATATGCATCTGTCTTGTTATATTCTGTTCTGTACACTTATAATTCTCCATGAAAGATAATGCATTCCCTTTGTGAGTGACATTAATGGGCATGGGGTGTTACACGTGGTGTCAGAGCTGAAGGTTACCAGAACAGATAAAAGATTTTGAAAACCGTTTTCGAAAACATTTTTTTATAGAAGTATTTTCAAAAACATGTTTTAAAGAAGGAGTTTTCAAGAGAAAGGTATATTATGAAAAACATAATCCCTAAAAGCCATATATCTTTCTTTCGACTCTTTGTTTCGAATCTCTTCCTTTTTTCTTCTTGAGTCTTTTTCCCCGCGTGTAGATACTTTTTCTAAGATATGTAAAGACTTTCGTGCGATGGGCGGAAAACTGTTTCATAGGACTGAGACGTTTGTCGAAGCTAGAATTGGCTCAAGGAAGTGGAGGACTCATTTGGTATCTTTGAGATAGACGATGGAAGGAAGGTTCACCTAGCTGCTTGGTCGATGAGAGAGTTTAGGCTAAGGAGCATAACCCAAGGATGGGGAATTTGTTGATTTGGCTTTAATCCACGAAGAAGGTACAGGAGAAAGTGGAAAGAATAATTAACCCTGTAATAAAAGAAAGGGGTAAGGATAACAAGTGCCACAATTGTGGAATACCCGACCACATAAAGAAAGCCTATAGAAAGAAGAAAAAGAAGACTGGCTGCTACCACTGCGGTGAGGCAGGGCATATGATTTAGGATTACCTGAGGAGGCAAGGGCAAGGACAGAGGGCAGGATCTTCAGGAGGGCAGGTTGTGTTCTCGTGGTCAGTGTATCGGAAAGAGATAGGAAGTTTCGGTTGAAGATTTGATTTCTTTTTCCTAAGACTCTTTTCGACTTATGCACTTCGCATTCGTTCATATCTACTTCGTTAGTTGAAACACTGCACCTAAATACTAGTTTAGTTATGGATCCCATTGTAGTCTCAAATCCTATTAGTGCTTCGACTCATTTATCCATGGTCTGTCGGGATTTGGGAGTGTCTATCTTGAGCGTTGGGTTTGAATGTAATGCCTACATTCTTGGTTTCATGGGCTACGGCTTGATTCTAGGCATGGATTGGCTAGCCAGGTATGGTGCCATAATAGACAGTGGAAGGAGGGTAGTTAGATTGTTGACTCATTGTGGAAGAACCCTTGATATTTCTTGTGACCCTAGAGGTCCGGTGATGCTTAGCTACCTAGAATCTTGACGCATCCATCGATGATTTGGAATTTGTTCGTGTAGTCCGTGAGTATGGTGACGTCTTTGATGAGGTTCGAGGTTTACCCCCGAGACGCGAGATTGACCTCCATATATACTTAGTAGATAATGCAAAACCAATTGCATTACCAGTGTGCCACATGGCTTCGAGAGAGAAGAGGAAACTTGATAGGAAAGTGGTGGAGCTACTTGGGAAGAGGTTTGATAGGTGAATCATATCAGGATGGAAAACCTATTAAAGACAGTCCTTGAGGAAGCCTATTAATCTAAGATGACTATTCATCCAAGTGGCAATAAAATGTATAGAGTTCGAGGAAGTGGGGCCAAACTTGCGGAATGAATTAAAAGTAGAAAAGACAGTGAGAATGCGACTTGGGAGACTGAAAATAAAGATCATGTTTCATACCCTTTCCTTTAGGACTATGTTTTTAACTTCCTTTTCCAAATCTTTTTATTCGTACTTGTTTCTATCATTTGAGTACATCTTATCCATAGCATTTTTCAATCTTTAAATAGGAAAATCCTATGGTTGTAAACATGTGTTTGAGACATGTTATGTTTGGTGGATGCAAGTGTTTGCTAGTGGTTGTTCGTGGATGCATTTACGCACATATTAGGCACTAGATTTGCTCAATCACTTTCGTATTGCATATTGATATGTGTGCATACTTAAATAAATGGGTGTATATTGATTGTGTTATCATATAGATGCTGCATTTAGATGAATGATTGTGCACGCATGTAGAAATAATATGTATTATTAGGATTCTTTTGCACACATAATGGACGCATGACACTACCATGATTTGCATTAAGGAGGTCAACTGAATCAGTAGACTGCCTGATCTTTGCATTAGGTAAGGGACATATACACACACTTTTGCATATGTTCATATAGCATTAGAAGTCTTTTAAGGACAATGGATGCTTGTGGATAATGGATGATGAATGGTAGGATACATTCTTCTTAACTTGAAAATTTCGGGGACATCCTTTAAGGAGGGGAGAATGTAACACTCCGCATTTTTAATGAAATTAAATATGTGGAAATATGTATATATACTATGTGCATAGATATATTTTAAAGAGAAATTTAATAATGACAATAAAATTGCATGTAATAAGTTAATGTAGTGAAATGAAGAAAAAGATTAATAAAAGAAATTACATGCAATACAGAAATGCGAAGAAATGCATGAGAACATTTAAAAAGAAATAAAAAGGAGAATTTGAAGAGCCTCCAAAATTTGGTCATAAAATTAGTATCATTGCATTGTAGCGATTTTCTGATCAATTCAGACCTATAGTTTGACGAAAACTAATTTGAAATGGAGAATATCTTTAAATTAAATATTGCAACAAAACATGAAAAAGAGGAATGATAAAAGAATAATGGGTTGCATTGCCCTAAGTCTCGTTAGCAAAAATATTAGTAGCTCATTTGGTTAGTACATGTGACTTGTACACAAAAGGTACAGAGTTCGATCCCCACCAGCATCATATTTTTATTTGAGGAGAATGGCTAAAAAGTGGCTTAGTGTGAATGCAGTTCAAAAAGCGGTTTAGTGTGAAAAGGGTTAATTGGAAAGATAATTAAAAAGAAAAATAAATAAATAAATATACAATATATATGACATGTGGGTGTTAACACCCCTGCTGCTGCGCATCATGTTGCACACATGGCGCATTTTTGTTGGTTAGTGACGTTTATGATGGTTTTAGGGCTTATGTGGCTTGTTTTGATTGGCCTAATGACATGTCTTTTTGGTTTGAAGGGTTTAGATGAATCCTAGACTAATCTAAAGGCTCTGATTAATCAAATACTTCTATATAAGCACACATAAATCTAAACCCTAATAAAAACTAAATTCATTCATAAGCCGCCATGCTGCTGCATCCTAAACTAAGTTAGTCTCTTCTCCAACAAATTATAGCATAGGAATTGTGAAAAGGAATTCTAGAACAACAACAAAAGAATCTATTCTTTCTTCTATCACTGTGAGTACAGTCACTTTCACAAGATAATTAATTAAAATAATTATGATAAGTTGTGGTCTGGACTGTATGAATATGCCTGTTGAATCATATGCTATTAGCCAGTTCTGTTATCATCTATTCTATTAATATATGCTGGTTTTGTTATCATATGTAATTGGATTCATTTTATGATGTTAATTCCTATGTCTAATTGTATATGCTTGTTTAGATTCATTCTTTGCAAGTTATGATCTATACAAGTTATTCAAGTTTATATGCAAGTTATGTTTTGATCTATGCAAGTTATGTTTTGATCAATGCAAGTTATGCCTGTTTATATGCAAGTTATGTTTTGATCTACGCAAGTTTATATGCAAGTTATGATCTATGCAAGTTTATATGCAAGTTATGTACTGATCTATGCAAGTTATGCAAGTTTATATGCAAGTTCTGTTTCGATCTATGCAGGTTATGCAATTTTATATGCAAGTTATGTTTTGATCTATGCAAGTTTATATGTAAGTTATGTTTTGATCTATGCTAGTTTATATGCAAGTTATGTTTATATCTATGCAAGTTTGTATGCAAGTTATGTTTTGATCTATGCAAGTTTATATATAGGTTATATTTTGATCTATGCAAGTTAGGTTTTGATCTATGCAGGTTTATATGCAAGTTATGTTTTTATCTATGCATGTTATGCAAGTTTGTATGTAAGTTATGGACATCTATGCAAGTTCATATGCAAGTTATGTTCATCTATGCAAGTTTATGCTTATATGTTTATATCTATGCTGGTTCATATGTTTAGATCTATGTTAGTTCACATTTCATATGTTAATTGGACCTATCTTATATGCTAGTTCACGTTTATATGTTTAATTATAATTATGTTGTTCTATGCCATGTTTATGTTACACATGTTTAATTAGATCTATATTGTTTTATGCCAGTTTGAATGTCATATATCTCTTTCCTTTCCTTTTTCTTATGAGTTAGACTAACAACGAGCCTAATGTATTATGTGAATTATACGTACGAACAATGTGTGGATGTTGAGGAATAGTTTAGGAAAACATAAATATTGGATATTATGTAATTGACAAAAAAAATGGTTAGTAACCATGTAATTAACTTGAGACATAAATTGGTATAGTTTATATACATGGAAATTATGGACATAATTTAGATGATAATCATGAACATAAATTGAATTGACTACACTTGTGGATAATTGACATATAAACTTGGACATGAATGGTAAATATGTAAATTGATTAAAAGATGAACATGCCTAACCCGAGGGTAGATTGAGTTGCGGTGTAAGACTTCCCGGAACCACCCGGCACATCCAGCACCCACAACAACAGGTCAATTGTGAGTGGTTAGCGCATCAAGGCCAAAACCCGAGGTTAGAATGAGTTTGCAGTAGAAGTCTGCCCAGAACTGCCCGGTACATCCAACAATCGCAAACAACAGTTTTAATGTAAGAGGTTGGTGCATTAATAAATCAATTAATGCCAATGAATAGACAAGCTAAGATTGGTTAGGTTAAGTAACATATGAATAGGCGACACTTAATCAATACAACATGTTAATTTAACAAATGGGTGGGGTTAGCTTAAATTGAGAAAACTTAACCGTTATAACATGTTGGTATGGAAACCGTAGTAACGGGGACCCATTTCAGCAGTAACCCACATAGATGTATTGTAACATCCCAGAATTTTCAATCATTTAAATTGGAATATTTAAATCTATTTTATATATTATATTGAAAATATAATGGGTTTTATATCGAATATATTTAATAAAATGGAGTCAGAAGGTATATATTTATAATATAATTAAAACGAGCCCGCAATGCCGCGGTAGTTTGTAATTTTCGATTTGAACTTTGATTGAATATACATGACCCGATATAAGTTGAATTTTTGTGAAACAAGAAACGTTTGAACCGATTTGATCATATATTTCTAATAGAAGAAAAAAATGGAAATTTCAACTTATAGATTGTCAATTATATCCAATTCAAATTTTCTGAATAGTCGTTATGGAATTTCATTAATAAACGAAATATTTAATTAATAAATATAAAGAAATTTCTATCTATTTGGATATCATTTAAACCGAAAATTATAAATATTGAGTTTAAAATTTATATTGGTTCATGCTGGAGCAATAAAAATTTTAATTAGAGATATGCGATAATAATTTATTTGAATTTAAATATGATTTGTTTTGAATTTAAATATATTTTATTGATCGTATATAGGCCTTATAAATAATTTTATTTACAAACATGCTCTGTTTTCAATGAAACGGGCTTTATTGGAAGGCGTACAATTAATTATTGCTAGATTTCCAGTTTGGGGACAAATCGGAGTTGTTTTATCGGTAGGCGATATTTAGGGGTGGACCGATAAATTAAAATATTACAATTGTGCAAACGGAGTCGGTTTTCGATGAAATTTATTTCATTGACTGAAATGTTGAAATGTAAGCAGTGTGTCTATTCTCGTTGGGTTGAAGATCGTGTGTGTCGGTACCAAAATTAACGCTCAACAATATTCATACCGGTTGTTTTATACATTGTTTATACACTGAAGTGAACAATGTGGCTCTATTTTATTTTAGTGATTTAGGTCTAGTTATAATTGATAGAGCTAAATCGGTATGCAAAGTTCAACCAAATATGAGCAAATGAAGTCAAAATTGTTTGTACTACCCTGTAAGGAATATAACTCAAATATGTGTGCATCCACGGTGCCTCATCAGGTAGTTCAATTAATAACAATATAAAATGAAAATGAAATAAACCCAATTCCTTTCTCCAGACGCTACCAAACATTCCTTGGCTAACACACTTTCAATTCCTTTACTTGTACGCCGCACAAAATTTCTTCCTCCCCACATCTCTCACATATATATAAATACAGCTATCGATTGATTTTTCCAGCAAGATATAAACTTAAAAACTTCTTTTTCCTTTCTATTCAAAACAAACCGAGCGTTTGTCTCATCCTCCACCCAGCTGATCCAGTAAACCGTACTTTAGTTCAAAGGATTAAACTCTGAACCCATTCGAATTTGCCATACCGTTAACTACTGAAAGGTAGAGCTGGCGTCAGGCTTTCGTTGTCTGTAGAAGCGAGTTTTCTGAGGGTCGAGGTGAGGAGTGTTCATCACTGATGCATGGGTGGACATGTGGCAACGTGAAGGTGGGTTCGTGCATGGTTTTGATGAGTGAACAGTGGGGAAGGCGGAGCAGTGGTGAAGAGGTTAAGCGGGGTACGGTGAAGTGCATGGGTTCTTGGTGTGGAGGCTATGATGGGGACTGTAAGAAGCAAGATGTAGAAAACACTAGGGAGAATGAAGGAGCAGCGGATGACTGAAAAGAATGTTACGGTTTCATTTCTTTTGGGGGCGGAGTTGTGAGTGCGGACGGATGTGGAGAGAGAGTGAAGTACCGGTGGAAAATTCAACAACAAAATGGCGTGGAGAAGATGGTAGAGAAGTGCGGTGGAGCATGTATGGAGAGGGAGGAGGTTTGGTGGTACATTAACAAGCTGAGACAAATAAAGGAAATGGAAGTGGATTCTCGGTTCAGGTATGGTTCGAAGAAAATATATGCAGCAGGTACCTAAAATCAAATGAAGGTGAATAGTTCCATTCTATTGATTATTTAAATTAGTACGTGCCAAATCCTTATGAAAACCACCTGATATCATTATTAATTAACTTATTAACGTGTCTAGTTTACTTCCAACCCAATTAATACAGGCCTAAATGTTTTAAGCAGGTCCCTAACTTTTAACTAATTTTCATAAATCCTACTCACGTAGTGAACGTGCCTATTAAAGATTAGATATGGCATTTTCCATTTAAACATAATTTATGGTTTAATTAAGCAATAATCGGTTAAGGTATAGTTAATAACTAAGTAACTTGTTAAAATTAAAATATTTAATTAAGTTATAATTTGAATCTTAATAGTATAACTTATTATAATCATTGCTCATGCATTAACAGAATAGGACCAAATCAAAGACATTGAAATTCTGTCAAAAGCGCTTCAAGGTGAAGCTGGTTTGAACAAAGTGAAACACAGAAGGGGATTTTAATTAAATTAAACGATTGTTTAATTTAATTAAAACGAACTGTTTCAACGACCGAAGAATCAAGGTGAGTTTTACTCACTCAGTTTATCCTGTTTATAGTATATATATAAACCGGGTTTTATTTTGTGTGCAATGTTTGCTGATGGTTGATGGCTGTTGAATATTATTTAATATTCATGAATTAAATTAAGCGTTTGTTTAATTGAATTGAATTAAATCATTATTTTAACGATTAGATTCCAAACGAGGTAACTTACCTTTTTGGTTACGTTTATAATAATATAAACATATTAAATAAAAAAATTGACTGTTTGAATAGACGTTATACATTGGTTATTGACTGTTGTTAGTTAAACTGTTATTTATGATTACCATGATAAATATATCATCGTATTGAATTTGAAGTAACCCATGGTAATGCAGGGAAGGACAGGTTGGAGGAATCCAACCAGATTCCTCAAATATGTTGTTTATATTCATATTATATTATATGAACTATTTAATTGGTATGATTGAATGATGAATTTACCATTAATCGTTGAATTAAAATTCAACGTTTGTTTATTTTTAACCAATGGATGATATTGGTTTAGTAATTGACAACGTTTGGCCAAAAGAATGAATCATTTTATAAACAATGATTTACAGTCAGGTAAATCGACGAAAATAAGGTTATAAGAATATATTTTATGACCAAGGGAAATTTTGAAATCTATATTATATAGATTATTTAATAAAGGTTATTGAAGAAAATAAATGATTACTTTTATCTAGTAACTATAAACCGAGTATGCCAAGGAAATTTGTATATTAATGAGGTTTATAAGCGATGAGCAGAAATTAATCAAATGGTTAAGGATTGAATTAACTGTTTCAAACAACAATTAATTACGATTATTTAATTTAATTGTTAATTAAATTAATGGAAATTATTTAAAGTGAGTAGACTGAATCAACAGTTTTAAACCAAGATAGATTTTTAATTATTGGATCTTTAATTATTATTTTAAATCGATTTTTATTTAAATAACCTTAAAAGGATGATTAACTATTATTTAATGTTGAGAAACCAATTAGTTTTAGAAACATTGGAATTTAAAGAATAATAATCAAAGTGATAAATCTTGAAGCTAAATTATTTTTAATGGGAAATTATAAAATCTTAGTGCCTTATGTGTAGTTAAATGGAACTGTTAGTGAATTTATATTTAATTAGGAACTCCTATTAAGAATTCCATTCGTCGGATCTTTATAAAATCCATATTGGAAAATTATGAAGGCAAGTTTTAAATGGACTAAAGTTATAAGAGGCAAACCGAGTTTATAAAGGGGATTTATAATCCAAAGGAAGTAAAGGGGATATAAAGGTGTAAAATTGGCGAAACAGAAATGTTTTAAAATAGAGTAAGCGTGATTTTGAGATGGAGAAACAATGTTTTCCAAATGAGAATAAATGGATTTAAGATACTTGTTTAAAATTATATGGTAAATAAAAACGTTGGGATAATTATTGGAAAGTGGTTTCGTTGATAAACTTGTATCTATTCCAAAGACAAGAATGTTGTCGACTCAAGGTCTGAGACGTAAATTAAATACCCCAACTTGTAACGACTTCATGATTATCCAAGGATGATATTAGTTTATAAACGAGGATAGTGGAAGTGATTAAAATAAGTATTTCCGTAAAGAATATCATGAACGATAATTCAAAGGATTATAAGTTTTCTGGGAATAAGTGAATGAGTATAATTTATTTTCTATTCTATGATCTTTAACCAACAGGAAGGATATATGACTATATTGTTTAAACCCAAAGATTCTGTTATCTTTTATAAACAAACAACTAAAGTGTGTGTGTAACACCCCATGTATTTTATAACAGTAATATTCACAAATTAAAGTATAATAAATTTTAAATTAAAGTATTAAGGGAAACGGGATATGCCATTGCGTTCGTCTCGGAAAAATAAGCGAAATAGAGTCCGATTTTTCGAAAAACGAAACCCGTATGACCAAATTATGACCCAATGAAGTTTCAGAAAATTCAAATTTCGAAAACAGATTTGAATTTCAGCCCAATCAGAGTAGGCGGGAAAATTCCCACCCAAACCCACCAGGTCGACCCTAGGGTCGACCTGCCAGGCCAGGTCGACCTGAGAGTCGACCTAAGTGTCGACCTGCCCCAGGCAGGTCGACTTTAGAGTCGACCTGGGGGCCGACTGCGGAGTCGAGCTGGCCCCTGAGCCAGGTCGAACCCAGCCCACCCTGGCTGGCCTGGTCTGTGTTTAGTCGATTTTCTGAGCCTTGCCTTGTCACTAGGCCTAGGTGTCAGCTCCTGGTTGGTCTCTCCTTTGAGCGAACGGCTATTATTAAACCAAGCTCCATCGACGGTCTAAATCAACTCACAAACTCTATAAAAAGGACCTAAGACTAACCCTAATTTACACAAACTAAAATGGAGTTGAGACCGTCATGCTGCTGAGGAGAGACTGAGGATAGCCGTCAGAAATAGAGAGACAATTAGGAGATAATTCAAAGCTTAAAGAAACGTTAATCAAATCAAAGCAACGCCTACAACAAAGGACAGCATCTCCAAATTCAGAATTCAGATTCCTGAATTGAAGATTCGTCATACGTTGTAAGTAGAGTGCTATTCCGATGTGAATTAAATAATTGTGTTGATTTGTGTAAAGTAAGAAATGGAATTGTGGCGATAATAATCTATATTTGTATGTTGCTTTGATGCTAAACGATTTGGGAATATTATGGTATACGATTGGATATTTGCAAGTACGTGATTTGCGTTGGAAGTTAACAACAAAATGGAATTGTGGCGATAATAACTTATATTTGTATGTTATTTTGATTCTAAACGATATGGCAATGTTATGGTGTACGATTGGATTTATACAAGTATATGGTTTATGTTGACAACCACATGTCGTGGAATTTTAATTGGGATTCATGCAAGCATATGATTCATATTGAAAACTACATGTTTATGGTAGTTATTTACAACACCTATTTGATAATTGCAAGTATATGATTCATGTTGAAAATAACAACTATATGTTGTAATAGTTTATTTGAAATTCATGCAAGTCTATGATTTATTGTTATGCCAACATGATGTATAATTCTATGGTCATCTTTAGTGTAATTTGGTCCATTTGAGTATTATGATTCATATGAAGTTATGTTGGAATTGGCATTATAGTTCAAGTATAAAAATCATGCTTTTGTGATAGTGACAAAATCAAACATCTTTGTAAGCTTGTATTAATTTTATGAACATGATTAAACTATGTTTGTTATTATGCCTAGTTGAAAATATGTTTGCAGGCTTATGTTGTTATCATAATCATATGATAATATATGTGACACATAAGTTACATTAGAATTACACTAGAATTACATCCCACTTGCAAGTTACATAGATAGGATAAAAACCATGATTATATGAATAGTAGGATTCATGTTCAATTATGTTTATGCCATGACTATATGAATAGTAGGACTCATGTTCAATTATGATTATGCCATAATTATATGATTAGAATGGTTCATTTTTAAGTATTATTTATGCCATGACTACATGAATAGAATGATTCATGTTTTGTTTATACCATGATTATGTGAATAGAATGATTCATGTCTAAGTATTGCTTATATTATATGTTGTTACAATTGCAAGTTTACATGTGCCTACCTTATGTTAATTGAGTCGTTATGTTGCAAGTTCATGCGTTCACACTCCCCTTTTTATGTTACCTTATAAACACCATGTTATAAGCCTCCCCTTTTCATATGGCGAAATTGGGTTTCAGTGTTAAACCCAACACACCTTACATTGGAGCGAACGTATAAAACGGGGGTAATGACGTTTGGGCTAAAATATAGAACATATGTGTTGGCATGTTTGACGCATGCCAACAACCTTGAAAAACAATTAAGTGGCATAAATAAATCTTAATCAATAAAGATGAATTTGAATAATGGGCCGCAAATATTTACATATAAAAAGAAAAGAGACAAAATATGTAAATGTAGAAAATACGATGTGTTTAACCCAAGGTTGTATTGAGTTGTGATGTAAACCTGCCCGGAAAAATAAGGCACACACTCCGGCGTAGAAAAATAAGGCACTGGGCACCAGTAGCATACCTTTGCATTCTAGGGTTGTGTCGGGCCGCCAACATGGGACTTGATACACCCTATGGTGGGACCAGCATAGGTAACTACAGCATCGGGGGCCGTAAGACACATGTAACTATGCGAGTAGGAGCCGATCATCATAAAATGGATCACTTCACCCTGATTATGGGGTGCCTGTTGGGAACTAGTTTATATGGGTACAGAGATTAATATGGGGTACGATAGTATATACGACCCTAGACAACTTAGCTTAGTTTATGGTGCTTTCCCATTTCTAGTTTATACTTATCATACCCAGTTCTTTGTTCATAGACTGAATAGTCCTAGACTTACTCAGGCTTTATGTCTGACTCTATTTTTCTTTCGTCTTCTTTTCTTCCGTTCCCCCCCCCCCCCCCCAGGTCCACAGGGAGGGAATACCGCAGCTTGACCAGCCTTCATATCCAGCTTGAAGAGAAAGAATGTATTGCTTGGGTCTTTTCGTTTTGGACTATGGCTTTGGACAACAATTATGGGACTTTTGCAGTTTATTTATGTTTTCTTTATGCTTCTTTAAATAATGTAATCAAGACAATTATGAAGATGTTATGTTTTTAGAAGTATTGTAAGACAATTATGGTATGGTTGGTGTAACACGTATTTTAATGAAATAAAAGTTGTTGTTTTCCGCTGTTTAAAAATATGTGTTATTATATTTGTCTTGTATATCTGTGATTTATACTTATAAACCTCCACCAAAATTAGGGCATTCCCTTTTAGAGTGACCCTAACGGAGGTGGGGTGTTTCAGTGTGCGTCGCACACAGTAATTTATTCAGTTGTGACTGTCCTTTGTAAATGTATAATTAAAGCATGTGCGTCGCACATGGTATTTTACTCTGTTTGTTAGTTTGTTTATACGACATTTATTTGCAATTTATAACCTTTATCACACTTTGTAAATTATCTTTTTATTTATAAGTCTATGCAATTCTGTGCTTCCGTGAATTAAAAATATGTTTGAATGCAAATTTCAAATGTTAAGCACTATTACTTAGATGAATATAACAAGATAAAATATTCAAATAAGATTTCCAATTTATATTGTCCATTTTTTATTTCAGAAAATATCATTGGCTATATTTGGTGAATAATTCCGAAATCATTTACTTTGGTAATTTGATTTAAACCTATTCAAACATATTATAAGTTGAATAAAAATTGGAAAGGCGGTAATCCAAATGTCGAATTTTTTTTAGAAATCAAATTAACGACTGTATAACTAAAGAGGCCAACTGACGCTGTATATTGGACCAGTGAATCCATTTTCTTTCTCTATGGATGATGGTTGTTTATTCTGATGGTTAAAACACCGACTATCAAAATCTGGCCGAGTCGATTGTTGGTATAGAAAGACTGGGATCGAAATTATATTCGAAAACTATTCCAAACCAACAAATACACGAAGATGGTAATTGAAGATGGAGCAATTGAAGACCGTGGATCTTCATAAGCGGAAGGACTACTTGTCGAATTTTCTCTGGCTTGCAACCAAAGTTATTTGATTTGTGATTCTATCGTGGTTGGAATCTACAGATTTGCAATTACTGCTCGCTATTGATCCATTGGGTGATTCCTATATTGGATGCAGTAGGAGGGTACCTTCGGTTAATCCTGCTCCTTGATGACTTTTATGGACGAATGTCTGACAAAGTATTTCCTAGAAAACCACGTATGTTGATTTCTACAAATATACGGAGCTGGTAGTAAAGAGGGGCACTTCTTTTATACCCAGAGTATATTTGTGGATGTCAATTGTGATTTGACGGATCTGACGATATGGCATTCAAAGTGAATGGCGGCTAGAAGATCAAAAGATAGTTATAACCTCAAGCCTCATCAACCGGGAAATGACAGAAAGCGGGCAGGCAGCATGGCTTTGTGGGTCGCTCCCATTAGGGTGTATAGTCACCTGTCTAAAGAAAATCCATTTCATTCTTTATTCTATTGCGATGCTGTCCCTTTTCGGGAAATGGTGGGTAGCCTCCAACCGTTGGTGATAACATTCGATACACTCAAGCGAAATGAGTGGTCGGTCATGTGTGCAGGTGGTTCCATACCTTGTCATAGTTGGAATCCAATCTCCAATAATTGCCTGTGGTTTTTTGATTGTATACTATATATGTGGAGCGCGAGATGTAAGCGTTCCGTTAGATGGTTATTTATTTGTATTTAGACGCTATTATAATATCAAAAAAGATATTGATTTCAAAACTGTTTTGGGTTATAGTAAGGTAAAAACCGTCCGTGTTTATGTGTGGACTAGTCTTACTATTATCCTTTTCTTTTAAAAGGTTTTTTTACTTTAAAATCGATATGGATGTTATATAAACTTAGCGACTTTTTCTCACTCTGGTTCACCAGTCCGACCCGTCGTTTGTAATACTCGGGTTAACTTGGTTTACAGGCTCAGGTTATTGAATGTTGTGAAGTTCAGAGACGAGATGGAGAAGTTTAGATGTATAATATTATCTAGTATTTTTCCGGTGTGTGTTGTATATGAGGACAGGTTGTTATAACTGTACAGATTGATTGACTGTTGTACTCTGATGATTGTAAGTATACATTCTTCCAAGTTTCAATAAAGATTTATTTCTATATCATGTTTTTTTCGCTGCGATGTGAGACTGTATAGGATTGGTTTTTCTTCTTATTCTTCTAACCGTCTAACTTTTCTATTAACTTTCTGGATATTCGGTACTCGAGTCTGGACACGGGATGTATTTGTGTCGAAAATTCGAGCATCGAATTTTCTGATTCGTTACATGTATCATGGTACCATGAACTAGGCAGGGTGGGACACGATTACTGGGCTGATTATAAGCAGACAAAATAGCTGTGGGTGGTGCGTCAGTGTAGGTTCCGACGGAGTACGGACGTGCACGTGCTCCGGAGTGGAAAAATCAGGCACTGGGCATCAGTAGTATACACTGTGCATCTTGAATTGTGTCGGGTTGCCATCATAGTTATTTATACACCCCATGGTGGAACTAGTGGAGATAGGAGCAGTTGGCACCTATGACAGCAGCTAGGGGTACATGAAACTACCATTATTATTATCATTATGATTATGATTAGTAAGAGGGATTAAATTTCAGTATGGTACTACTAATGGTGTGGTGTATTTAGCATTGGTGCAGTGTAGCAATTATCCTACAGTGATTAGAAGCGCAATCAACATTTATCTTTTTCATCTTGCCTACCTTGTCATGCATGCTTATGTTACAGTCATTTCTTACTTTCCAGTTTATTGTCTTATCCTGTTACTTTAATAATTATATTGTTAAAATTATTGGACTCGCTAGACTTTATGGCTGATCTCATTTGTTTCGCCCCTTTTCTTTCCGTTTCCCCTAGATTCTCAGGGTAGGCCTACTGGAGCATGATTTGGAACTCTTTCTCTATCTTTTGGAAGTGCTTGGATTGCTGGAAGTAAAGTTCAGCTTATCTCTTTTTATAGCTATTTATGTTGGGGTTATGCTTTTTTTTTATGTACTCAGAAAATAATTTGTCAAGATGGATATTAAGCGTGCTTGGTTTCATTATTGGTTTTGGTGTTGTTATCAAACTATTTTTCCGCTGCAATGAAGTTGTTTTAAATTTGTAAAGTACCTATATATGTATCTGTCTTGTTATATTCTTTTCTATTCACTTATAATACTCCATGAAAGTTAATGCATTCCCTTTGTGAGTGACATTAATGGACATGGGGTGTTACACTTAGACATACCTCCAATCAATATCAAGCAATGGGCCTTCTCAAGTAGGGTTTTATTCATCCTATCAGCAACCTCATTGGATTGCGGATCACCAAGTGTAGTAAAATGTCTTATAATACTGCGTTGTCTACCGTAATCGAGGAACTCTTTGGAGAAATATTCACCATTGTCAGAAGTAAGAGTCTTCAATTTCTTTCTTGCTTGGTTTTCAATAAGGGTTAACCAAATCTTAAACTTCTCAAATACCTCCGGCTTTTCTTTCAATACATACATCTATACCTTGCACTAGTAGTCACAAATGTATAAAACAAAATAATAAGCTCCACCAATGAAAGCTGTAGGGTATGGCCCCCAAACATCTGAATGCACGTAATCAAGTATCCTCTTAGAAGTATACATACTATCACTAAAAGAAACTCTTATTTTCTTTTCCAATACACACTCCTTGCAAAAGTTCAACTTATTGAAGATTTCTCCCTTGATCTTTTTCTTCTTACGAAGAAACTCTAAGTTTTTCTTTGGAGTATGACCTAATCTCATATGCTAAAGCTGGTAGCATCCAAATTTTTAGAATATCGACTCTAACACATATTTCTCCATGACCCATTAATAAATATAGATTTCGTACTATAACACCCTTCATCAACACAAGTGACTCTCTAGAAACTCTCAAAGCATCTCTGACAATGGTTATATTGCGTCCCGATGATGCCAGTTGGCTTAATGATATCAATGACTTCCAAGGCATGGGACATAATGAACATCTAAAAGTGTGCGAACAATCCCATCTTACATGCGAACTGAACCGACTCCCACAGATTTACATGTACCATCATACTCGATAAGGATGTAAATTTTCTCTTTGTTATCAAAGGAAGAAAAATAATTTTTATTAGGAGTCATGTGAAATGATGCTCCAGAGTCTAAAATCCAGTGGTCTGTAACAACGGATACAAGCGCTATCAACAAATCACTAACATCTTTCTCCATCGCAATAGATGAAAAACCATTGGTCTTCTTTTCCAAATCTGGACAATCTCTTCCCCAATGGCATGGTTTCTTACAATTATGGCACCTTTCATCTTCAGATTTACTCTGCCAATGAGGCTTCCTAGAATTGGAACGGCCCCCATAATTCATCACTTTCTTCTCTGCTCTAAGTGTCTCAACAAATAAACCTGAACTACTACTAGTTCCTCAACTATTATCACAAACACTAAACCCTTTCATTCAATCTCTCAAATCTTCACTAATCAAACTCGTCTTCACATCATTTACTTTCAAAGTATTTCTAACATATATAAGGTTGTTAGCGAAAAAAAATGTATCACTCTGGAAGCGAACAAAACAGAACCGTTGCTTTCTGTTCTTCATCAACATTCAACTCAACAGACTTCATCTTCATCGATAGATCATCACACAAAATCAGATGTATCTTAATTGATGAACCATCCTTCATCTTATAAGTGAAGACGGTCTTCAACAGGATCAAGCGGTTAGTTAGGTATTTCTTCATGCAGAGGTCCTCGACTTCTTCCAATTGCCTTTGGCTGTTGTTTCCTGACTGATCTCTAAGATTACATTCTTTCCCATAACAAGTTGAGGAGTAGTAAATGCTCATTTGTTCATCTCTTCTAATTCTACTAATGAAATATTAGTAGGTGATGTATCTATATTAAATACTACTTGAAGAACACAATTTCTTCTCAAAACTGCTTTCATCATTCACTGCCACACTTATCAAAACCTCCTTTATCGTTCCACTTATTTATTGTCAACTGTGATCCTAAAGCCACAGAGAAGCCTCTGACGTGTGGAGCAACTACTGGCACTGTATTGACCTCCAAAGTACTATTTGTACTATTTTCATCTCCTTCTGTCATTCTGTCAAACACCTTATTTGCGAATCTAGCTCTGATACCTAAGGGGTGATGAATCCCTTTTAGTGAAAACCCTTAAATAGGATCTTTCAATGATGTGATAGAACAAACATGTTTAAATAATTATCAATCGCAGATCATAGAAAAAAAAGTGAAAACAAGAGAGATTACACAATATATATAGTGGTTCCACTATAACAAGCTAGTGCACATCCATGTTAACGGGGAAGAGATTTTATTAATATTGAAGAGATAACAGAGTATTACGGTAAAGCAAAGAAATGAAGAAATTACATATGAGATGCCGAGACATATAGAATAACATTCTCTATGGCTCTCTTTATATAGAGAAGAATTACTCGGGAATGACATAATTGATTTATGTAAACAAATCAATCCAAATATCATTCCTTGTCATATAATTGATTGATAACATTCCCTTTTCTCCGTCAATCAATTCTATCCCATTATGATTTTCTCTTTCACAAAATATAATAACAGACATACGGTGAAAATCTCTAAAATCTCTATCTCTTTAATGTTTATTTCCATTTCTTTCATGCACAAAAATGTAACCAATTTAACGAGAATATATCCAAAATCTATTTAATTTTGGAAATATTGTATCACCAAAATTCTAATAGTAAATTAGATGTATAGTAATTTCTCACATTGCCTTTGCCGATTATATATCCGTTGGAGTTATCTCCAAAAGCAGTAGCTCCATTTTTTAGTAGATAATATTTATCTGCATCTCTTTATCTCTTATCATATGTTTTGAGCAACCATTGTCAAGTATTCGTTTTCCACTTTTCTTGAGTGGGACCTCATTATCTTTGGCCACAAAGAATACATTAGCTTGTTCAGTATCGCTTTCAAACGATGAAGAATCTGGGTCATCCCATATTACTGAAAATGCCCATCTCTTGGACTTTTCCTTTTTATTTTTATTGCGATATTATTTCTTGTGTTCTGAATAGTCTTTTTGAAGATATCCTTTCTTAGGATAGCCGTAGCATTCAATTGTTGATGAGCATGGTATCTTGCTATCGAACCTCTTCTTTCCATTGTTTCTGTTTCCTTTCTTTTATTTCAAAAACTTTCTAAAGATTTTGGTAATAAAAGCCAGGTCTTCTTCATCTGAATCTGATTCATCTTTTTCTGCAAGGAAGGTTATATTCTTTTATCCTGCGCACGAACTCTTTTTACTTGTATGTTTACTTCATATAACATTATGCTTCTTATCATCACTTCTGATTTCACGATTGAGAGATTGTTGTGTGACATCTCACATCTGTTAATGTCACTCATAAGAGAATGCATTAAGTTTCGTGAAGCGCAATAGGTAAACAATAACAGAATTTTACAAGACAGATAGAAATAAGCAGCGGAAAAATCAACTTTATTTTTGAAAATAAAACATTGTTTCATATCTGTTTACATCGTCAAACTAGTTACATCAAAAACCAAGAATCTCAAATCTGTCTTATAATGCAAAATAACAGAGTGCAATAATATAAAATCATATCCCTCATAGCAAGCCATAACAGAGTAGAAAGTAAATCAAAGTGGTACATATGAGACAGTCCATATCCATGCAGAAAGAGTAAGTCCTAATCACTGGGGAGTACTACCACTACGAGGACCTAAGGGGGAACGGAAGAGAAAGAAGCAAAAACGAAAAGGTTAGACACAAAGCCTGACAAGTTCCAATGATTTTCAAATATATATAAAATTGAGATATCAAGACAGATAAACAAGACTGGGTGAGAAAGCACATTATCATATATGGCAACAAGTAAACAAGATAAATAGGATAAACCCGATAAAATAGTGATCGAGTTTATATCACTAAAAACAGGTTTTCTGCACTAATACTAGTATAACAAGATTAGGTGTTTAACCTAATTACTTAACAGGAACAACATGATTAATCAACATAATTAAACAATAGGATTGAACAACATGATTAAACAGTAGGATTAGGTGTACCCTAATTACATAACAGGATTAGGGGTTACCCTAATTACTACCCATGCGATTGGCTCCCTAATACGTAAGTACCCTATGTCAGCCACGACAGTAGGGTGTATCACTCCCTAACCAACAAATTATATAACACAGACCTATTTACTAGTGTAATGGCAGCTTAGTTTCCCTAATCAAACTCATCCATGCTCATGACTCCACCGAAACATGCCCATACCCACCTTGCTCCTTTTGAACCTCTTAATATCCAGTTCAGTAAAGCGTGTCCTGGCCCCTACCTAGTGCGAGGCCCTCTAACAAAATACCAATAAGGATACCGACTGGTATGGGTTCCGCACTGCCAGATTGACACAAGCCAAACCCCCTAAGCTTGTTCCCCCAGTTAACTAGGATTTAAGAGTCCCCAAAACCCAATACAACAGCAGAATAAGGGACCTCTTAGCTTATTAATAATCAATTTTAACCTAGTAGGTTTAGGTTATTTAATAAGCGTGGTTGTAATATTACATGTGCACAACCCTTTTCCGAAACAAACATCCGCCTAAATGTACATAATTGATATAGTAATTCAGTTTACCTAACCTACATCTGGTACTTAGATTATTTTAACACGTCCTTTACTTAATATCTGTATTGAGTCAAATCTAATATGTTTATACATATGCATACTGTTAACCAGCTTTTGGCAAGGCAATCAAGATTCATTGACGTCATAGACTTCGACTAAGGTGACAAGAAGAAACAAGTAACCCCGATTAAGGAACTGATCAATCCATGGATGACAGTTGGTACCTGAGACTTAATTCGAGCACAAGAACCTGATATGCAAGCCAGCAGGAGCCCGTGATCTTCGGACCGACTGGTCTGGTTGAGTTTAACTCCATACAAAATATCCTCCTGAAAATTTGGTCTTACTCCTACTTGATCTCTCTTGGTTATCCTTAATGATCGGATCAGATGCCACATGTCACTACTGATTCAAATCATGCCATCCTTTATGAGAAGAACGCCTCTTCAGCATCTCCAAAAATCCTGGATCGGATAACACACATCTTAGTCTGCTTAAATGTTGTGGCATCCATAAATAGACCTTCGGGACTCAGAAGGAAGATCTTTTTGGCCAATCTCTAATTATACTATTGTTGTGATTGATTCACTAATAATAGATCATTGAATATATAAGAAATTATAAAGTAGACGTAGTCTCTTTCATGTCAAACCACTAAAATTTGTGCGTTATTGTTTTTCTCTTCATTTTCATTTACTTATCTTAATTTGTTCTCTACAATCTCATTTCTTGTGTGTTGTACCATTTTTTGGTGTCAACACTTTTGTGCTTTCACTGAGTACGTTGATATTTTCAACATTTAGAGGATTTTTCTCAACTTCCGGATCTCCAAGTCCGAGATGAGATCCTACGTCTTTTCCGATATCATTGAACAGTGGAAACCAAATCCTCGGCACATAATACCGGAAAGCAGCCACAGGTTGCGGCGTTAGCAGATGTAGCCGGAGGGTCGACCTTTCCGGGGCCTACTTCAGACCAGGACGCACTACCATCTTCGGTGCAACCTTCCGCAGTAGATCAAGCTTCACCCTTAGCATTTTCTACCCACAATGAGTTGGTGACCATGATGAATCTACTCTGGGAAACAATGACGGGTTTAAATGCTCATGCCCGGGAGAATGCTGTAATGAGGCAAGACACGAGCAGTATGTCGAGGTAATGGGAAGAATTTAGTAATCAACCATCTTTATTGTACCAAAACTCGGAAGGCTCATCATCATTCGAAGTAAGTAGAGATCGACTTCAACCGCGATGTCTACTGGAAAGACCTAAAAACTTATGGCAACTGCAATTGGAAGGGCATTCCAACCAGCTCGGAACAACTGATCAAGCTCGCGTCGATTTGACTAACCTAGAAGACATCGATCCATTGACTTGACAGGATTAAAGTACCTCTCCTTCGGCTCACCAAAACACCGCTCAAACAACCCAAGCTCCTTTCCTTCCGCCCCGACGTCTTGTGAATGACCAGGATGCTCGGGGAAAAGAAAGGACTGCTCGGATGATGACTCAGGTGATGTTGCCTTGAGAGGGAGCAAGGAAAGTTCGAACGGTCGAAGAGGTCGATCGACGTGCACTTATCCTTCCATATTTGACTGCCATGGTAAAGATAATCATGAATAACAACAAAGGGTATAAGAATGAAGATCCAGGGATTGACCGAAGCCATATGCCATTTACGGACGACATTCTGCAGGCAGAATTCCCCAGATGATTTGGTATGCCCCTTATGAGCCAATATGAGGGAACCACTGACCCACTATAACACGTGATAAGGTACATGTGGCATATGGAGGTAGTTGTAGCTTCAAACACATCCAAATGCAAAGCTTTCCTGATTTTCTGGAATAGGGTAATGCTTATGTGGTTCGCTTGGCTTCCCCCGAGATCGGTCCCAAACATCAAAGATTTAAGTGGGAAGTTCATTAACCAATTTCACCTCCATGCCTCCTAATCGAAACATGTTATGGCCCTTTCCGCAATAAAGCAAGAAAGGGGTAAATCCCTATAAAACTATCTCAGTCGATTTTAACCGAGCCGCCACCAAAGTAAGCAATCCTAATCATGAGACAGTTTTGATGGCCATAGTAGATGGTATTGATAAATGGCCAGAGTTCGAGAAGCCACCTACGACAATTGAGATGTTCTATGAAAAGGCCAACATCCGATTACGAAAGGAAGATGCGTAATTAGATGAAGAGGATGGGTAAAAAGAGTATCCAACAAACCCATTTAGAGTAATGTAGCAGTCAAGAAGTCAGGAGATAATTTAGGGAAGGTGGAAGTGAAGTTGGAAATCATGGTAAACAAAACGGTAATGAACCGAAAGGTACTAATGGAAACCCTGGACAAAGAGGGAACTCTAGGAAACGGCCCATGTTCCAAGTCTTTGAAAGTTATACTACATTGAATGATATGCTTGAAAACATCTATCTCGACACATGTAGTATAGTTCAGTACAAGAAGCAGCCCTTGCGTGAGTCCACGGAAAAAGAACAGGCGACTGGGAAGTTTTGTCTGTTCCGTGAGATTTATGGGCATGCGACTAATGATACCGTCACCTATGGGACATCGTTGAGAAGATGATTCGAGAGGGAAAGCTCAATGAGTACAAGGTGGTGCCAAGGGACAAGGGGTAAGGAACATCAACTCCAAAGTAGAGTCAGGTGGCACCTAGATCCACAGCCCAAGAAAAGGCGATGGGGATAGTGATCAATGCCTTTGTTAAAGGATCTCATCCACCGGAGCATAGCGTTCAGACTAAGGAACAATATGTAAACTCTACAAAACATATGGATGATGTTGAGGTTAGAGCCCCTGAAGCTACAAGTCCTATAAAACAAAGAAAGGCAATTACGGATGACATTATTTTCCGCGACCGAGAGTCGATCGGTGTAGAATCCCCGAGTATCGACCCAATGGTCATAAAGGCCATTATTGGCCCGACCACAGTACGAAAGGTTTTGGTCGACAATGGGAGTTTGGTAAATATTTTGTTCAAACAAGCTTACGACCAGATGAAGTTGGAATTATGAGACTTTAAATCATGCACGAGCCAGGTACGTGATTTTAATTGATCATCTATCGAGTCGGTCGGTCTGATCGATCTACCAATAAAGATGGGAGACGAGGATTATAGGAGAGTTCAGATCTTGCCTTTTGTTGTAATGAATATAAGTTCCCAGTATAATGCATTCTTGGGGCAACCAGCCCTAACATAATTCAGAGCTTATAACGCTCCCTAGTGCCTACTTTTAAAATTCCCGACCGATGGAGAGATTGGAACGGTGCGCGGGGACCAAGTGACATGACGATCTTGCTATTTGGAGAAATGGGAAAAACTGCGAAGCAAGGATAGCAAGGAATCTGAAGATAATCCTCCCCTGTAGAGGGGAAGGAAGCATAGCAACTACAGAAAACATCCCGAGCAGGACCATCCATATGCCGACTCGGGGAGATCGATCCAAGAGAGGACGAAGGATCAGGATATAGGGAGGTATCCCTGAATGAAACCACTATGGAGATCTCATCGATGACAACCACCTAACGAGGATCTTAAAGATCAACTCCCACCTTGTCCCCTCCGGATGAGGAGTTGACTGAATTCCTTCGTACTAACCTGGGCGTGTTAGAGTGGACCTATGCTGACATGTGTGGGATCTTACCCTCCATCATGACTCATTCTCTTAGCATCGACCCGAAGTATGCCCCTGTGAAGCAGAAAAGTTGGATGCTCGATCCTAAGAGATTTGCGACTTTAAAGGCATAAATTGGAAAGCTTCAAGCCAACGGGTTCATTCAGGATGCGATTTATCCCAAGTTGATAGTTGACCATGTGCTTGTGAAGAAAGCCAACGGGAGGTGGCCAACTTGTAATGACTTCTCTGATTTAAATAAAGCATGACCTAAGGATAATTTCCCATAAACCAGAATCGATCAGCTGGTCGAATCAACCGTAAGGCACGAACTCCTTTCATTTATGGATGCTTACGCAGGGTACAACCAGATTTCATTGCATACGCCGACCAAGAACATACTAGCTTCATAACAGACCTTAGACAGTATTATTATGTGGTTATGCCCTTTGGAATGAAAAATATCGGGGCAACATATCAGCGTCTGGTCAGTCGAATGTTTCATGACCAGATAGGAAGAAAGATGGAGGTTTACGCAGATGATATGTTGGTGAAGTCAAGGAAATCGTCCGTTCATGTTAGAAACCTATTAGAGATGTTTGGCATCCTCCAAAGATATGGGATGAAGCTCAATCCCTTGAAATGTTCTTTCAGAGTATAATCGGGAAAGTTCTTGGGTTTCATAGTTAGCTCTCGAGGGATCGAAATCAATCCTGGAAATATTTTAGCCATTAAGGGAATCAGGAACCTGGAAGAATCAAGGACGTGCAAAGTCTGACAGGAAAGGTAGCCGCCATGGGACGATTCATATCTAAAGCAACTGACTAGTGCTTACAATTCTTTGAATTGATCAAATGAGGGAAACAAAACTTCGCATGGACGCCTATGACTATGTCGAGGACTTTCAAAATTTACTCGACCACCTGGGGAAACCTCCTATCTTGTCCAAACCATTCGATCATGAAGATATGTTTATGTACCTAGTAGTGTTCACATATGCAATCATCTCGGTATTAATCTGTGAAGAGGATCAAGTACAACGACTAGTTTATTATGCAAGCCAGAAACTAACAGGGGATGAATGCTACTAAACAAGATTAATAAGCTCGCCTATAGTCTGTTGATTGCATGACGAAAGCTCTGGTGTTACTTCCAGGATCAACCTATCAAAGTGTTTACCGACCAACCATTACGAAAAGTCTTGAACCAACCTTAGGCAAGCTGGAGACTGCTCAAATGGAATATCGAGCTTAGTCAGTTCGACCTGATCTTTGTCCAAGCCTCCGGGGACAAGCTCTTGCTGATTTCATAGCCGAGTTCACCAATCTGGAAGACGACAGCTAGAGGATAGTACCAAGCCTCTGGATACCAAAGTGAGGTCAGACACCTGGAAGTTTTATACTGATGGAGCCCGAAACGATCGACGTTCTAGCGCCGGCATAGTATTATTATATCCTGAAGGGCGGTCGATCTATTATGCCCTGAGACTGAATTTCCTGGCTACCAACAATGGCTCCGAGTACGAAGCCTTAATTTTCGGACTCAAACTCGCGAGGGACTTAAGAATAACATCGCTTAATACTTTCTGTGACTCACAACTTATTGTATTTCAGGTTCAAAAAGAGAATCATACTAAAGGGGTCCAACTTATTGCCTATCTCAAGAAGGTAGGAGAATTGCTAAATGAATTTGATCAGTACAGCATCTCCCATATTCCCAGAGAGGAAAACCAGAAGGCGGACAGATTGGCAAAACTTGCAGTTACGAAAACCCGAGCGAAGCAGAACTAGTCCTTATAGAGACTTTGAATATTTCGAGCATAGATCAGATGGAAATTGATCAATTAGAAACCGAACCTGAGAAGGAATCATGGAAGACTCCCATCAAGTATTTTCTCATATGTGGCACTCTCCCCGAAAGAAGGAATGAAAGGCGAGCCCTCGTACTACAAACTTCTAGATACATCATTTAGCAAGACCAACTTTATAGGAGGGGTTTCACCATTTAAATGCTTCGGTACGTGTCTAATGATGATGTTTAGAGAATATTGAAAGAAGTGCACGAAGGGGAGTGTGGCACTCATACCGGCGAACAAACCATGGCTGCGAAAGTGCTGCGTTATGGGCACTTCTGGCTGACCATTACCAGATGGTGTGATAAATGTCAGAGCTTTTCTCAGATTCCATAATCCCCACCAACATAGCTCACTCAAATGGGCAGCCCTTGGCCGTTTGGGGAATAGATATTATAGGAAGTTTGCCAAAATCAAAATAGGGTGTAAAATATGCGATCATGGCTGTATACTACTTTACAAAGTGGCTAAAGCCAAAAAGTTAACCAAGATCACAACAAAGCAAGTCATCAATTTTATTGTCAGGAGTATCATATGTCGGTTTGGTTTGCCCCGTACTATCATAACTGATAATGGGACTCAGTTCAACAATTCAGAATTCAGATACTTCAGTGAAAGATTTCACATCGAGAAAAAGTATACGGCGGTTGCACATCCGCAACCTAATGGACAGGTTGAAGCCATCAACAAAATTATCAAGTTTATCCTGAAGAAGCATCTGGAATGAGCCAAAGGCAAGTGGGTCAATGAATTTCCCTTAGCCTTATGGGTCTATCGAACCACTCATAAGACTGCCATGGGTCATACTCCTTTTGCCTTGTCCTACAACTCGGAAGAAGTCATTCCTATAGAACTTGAAGTTCCTTCTCATAGGAATACATTCTATGACCCACTATCAAACAAGCTCTTCTCTTGGAATATACGGCGGTTGCACATCCATAATCTAATGGACAGGTTGAAGCCATCAACAAAATTATCAAGTTTATCCTGAAGAAGCATCTGGAATGAGCCAAAGGCAAGTGGGTCAATGAATTTCCCTTAGCCTTATGGGTCTATCGAACCACTCATAAGACTGCCATGGGTCATACTCCTTTTGCCTTGTCCTACGACTCGGAAGTAGTCATTCCTATAGAACTTGAAGTTCCTTCTCATAGGAATACATTCTATGACCCACTATCAAACAAGCTCTTCTCTTGGAATCATTATATATGATTGATGAAAAAAGAAAAGAAGCAAACCTCTGTGCTGAAGCTCATCGGCGTAGGGTCGCTTGATATTACAATAAGAGGGTCTGACCCAATACCTTCAATGATGGTGATCTTGTTCTAAAATGGATCTTTCCGACTCTCATACATATGGGCCCTAAGTGGGAAGGGCCCTATGTCATTCAATAGAAGCTTGATAATTAAGGTTAGCGACTATTGATGGTGAACCTTTTCAGAGGGTATGGAATGCTGAGCATTTACGACATTATCTATCTTAAGATTCCTGATTTTGTAATAAGGTGTGTCTTATCGCCCACAATAGCTTATGAATAAAAGCTCATTTCCTACTCTGTCCTATTATTGTAGTGACAATATGTTGTGATTCAACCAACATTATGTCAAAAGCTTACTCCCCAACCTGCCAATCCATGTCTCAACGAGTCGACATCGTTTAGCAACTAGAAGGAAATATGGAAATACTAACTTCGAGCTTGATGATGATGCTCGAACCTTAGGACCACACTTTGTAGACCAAAAGTGGGGTTGGCATCGATGTAAAAAGCATGACTGAATGTTTAAAACAACTCCAATTCTCATGACTTGAGAAGGAGTATAAAATTATAGATGAGTGTGTAATGTGCACCCCGACTAAAGACCGCTCGATTCCTGGAACTCTAAACCTTAACGACTAGAGGGAGAGTATAAAAAGACTTATGTATCCTTAACCATGGTCATTTGTCCCTCAAACTAGTCGAATCGATCTTGGAATCGACCCAGAGGCTCGACATCTAAGATGAACCCTCACGACATTGGAGGCATGAGGATAAACAAGTGATCCGACCACGAGTTTCACTTAAATGATCCTCAGAATTCAGAATAAATTGAGGACATTAATATATCTCCTTTAGGACATTCACAAATACTTGGACACATTAATAGTACAATTACTTGAAAGCAATTAAACATTAATACAAGCTTTGCTTACAAAATAACATTACTTACAAGTAAATTAAAGTTCGTCCACGAAATGCATGACTTGATGAAGGCAAAAACGAGAGGCCCGCACTTGCAAACAAATATCAATGGGCCTTAAACAGACATACATAAAAGGACTTCTATGCTTGGGGAGGCTTACCTAAGACTTCTCGATTTCCTTTCTATCTTCTTGATCAGCTCCTGCATTTCCTCGGTATTCAAACTATACTTTGATCTTTTGAGCATGCTTCAAAAAGAAATAGAGCGAGTGGATATTTCTATGTCATGCTTTCTCTTACTCGGATTAGTCGGGGATGGAAAAGGAGCCACTTTGACAGGTGAATTAATTTGGTGGAATGTATTGGAGAGGAGGAGTGTCAAGGGGTTCATCGGTTAGTTCAGCCTTATGGAAGAGACTTCTTCCTCGTCCCTAGCCTTCATCTCCGCAATGGATGGAAGGTCGGACTTGACCTCAGACATAAATACCACGTTATCATTGTCCAACTGAAAATTGCTCGCTTCTAGTTTTTTCAGAGCATCGGCTATTTCTTCATTTTCGCTGGGGATTGTAATGGAATCCTAGTCTGACACTTTAGTCTCCAACACAGGAACTGCTTTCGCTGATGGCGTGCCTTTGACAGAAAGAACAAAAGTTATGATCAAAGGAATGAATGTTCGATGGGATTGAGATGGAAGGAGTGAGTTACCTCCAGTTGCATATTCCACCGGTTTTTCCGAAGCCATTATTTCAAGAGCAGTAGTAGCTAAACTTTTTCTAGATAGATGAAGAAGAGGATCGTATGGACTATATTCCTCCACTACTCTAGAGGATTGGTTTGGAGGAGGAGGAATAAAGGACGTGCCGACCATAGCTTTTGTAGAAGGGAAAGGGAAAGATGCTTTCGTCTAACACGCACTAGTCTCCCCTCCTGAACTGACTTCTCTTTAGCCCTATGTCATTTGACATCTATTATTTCCTCTAGCCTTCTCTTCCCGTCAGCCAACCCATCTTGCTCATCATCATGCAAATATTTGGTTATTAAAGATTCTTTATCCAACAGTTTACCCTTCGCAGCCTTGACCTCTTCTCTCACAAACACTTCCCATGCATAATAAGCTAACACCTGTTTGTAATTTCCTATCCAAGACAGGTTCCTGTAGCGGACAACGCGAGCAAAGAACAGCATAGCGTTGGCACCGCACCTTTTACTCATTCCTTTAACCTCAGCTTCCTATTTGACCTTGATCGAATAGATCTCAATGTCGTGTAAGATCAAGAATTGCTATCGTTCTCAATCACAGTGGTAGCATTATCCTCAGCCTGCTTTCTACCCAACTCAGACGAATCAAGACGAGCTTTAAGGTCTTGACCTCTCAACCATTTAACCTTTATCATTATTTAAGGCTTCATTTTCAGTTCTTAAGGACGCATTCTCCTGACCCATCGACTGTAATTGGGCCTCGAACCCCTTCATAATTGTTCATACTTTTCTTTGAGAATGGACACTTCTGTCTCATACTCCTCCATATTTCCTTTAATCATCTCAAAAGCTTTTCTGTCGGACTCTCGTCCTATCCGCAAGTTTTCATTCTCTATCTTCCTACTATTAACCACTTCACATACTTGCCTTGCGTATGCGTACATCGCATCATATTACGTTAGGACAAAGTCAACATTAGACTAGATTTGATCATGAACGTATGATGGAAATGGTTATAGCATGGAGGCAAGCTCGATTCTAGCAAAATAGAGACCCAGGAAAAGATCCTCCATTTCCTTGGCTCGATTGGTAGATACCCTGAATTTATCTGAATAAATCGATACCTGGCGAATTTTTCTAGGACGGCCGAGAAGAGGGGTAGAGTCATGATCTTGAAGTTCAATATATCGCGTCTCGGTAGAATGGTCGACTGGGAGTTTCGAATGGCCTATAATAGCTTGAGAATGTTCGTTAGTGGTTTTTTCACAGCCATTGGGGGATTTGTTTGGAGGATGGGAGGAAGATCAATGCTTGGAAGTCTTAGGCTCCTCCTCTTTTCCACTAGACTTGCTCCCCTTCAATTCCTTCTCCTTATGTTCCTAATCTCCCTTACCTTGCCTTATTCTCTTCTGATCTTTTTCTTCTTCCTCTTTCTTTTTCCTCTCTTTTCTCTCTTTCTCTCTATGACCATCGTCTTCTTGTCCGCCATTTTTCCTCACTTGCTACGGGGCCGATCTCATAGGCCTGCCTCCCTTCAAAATGGAATTAAAGTTACCATGATAATACTGGGTATCAATACCCCCGCATTATGACAAAGAAACTTCAATCAATGTTCAATATACATCAGAGAGAATAGTGTTGTGATGTCCAGTGCTAGTGCTGTGTATTCTCTAAAGTGGTTCTCCTAAACCAACCCGAGCCTGCAACTTGGTATGCATCTTCTTTGCCTTTTGGATCAAAGCAGTATGAAATCTTCCCCAGACTTAGTATGGAAAAACGCATATGGATCTACGTTTTGAGAAGAGATGATTTTTTCGGGCATTTCCAAATTTCGTAAGCCATAAATGAGAGGGATCAATTCCTCCTCTTATGTACCATGAACAGGAGAAGAATCTCTTCTAGCATCAAAGTCTTTCAATCGGTGGTCAACAAGCTTCTCCTCAACTGTTTCCTCTCAAACCTTCCCCGGAACACCACCAGCCAAGCTCTTCTGCATTCTTAGTCAGTTGGACTCTCGAATCAGTCTCTTCAAAGCAGGCATCTATCCCCTCACCTTGGGACGAGCATTATATTTTCCTCCGGACGAGGGTTAGACGGATGACACCCCAACTCGGGACACGGCCTTGGCAACGGTCGATGTCTTTTGAGATTGAGGCATATCATCCTGAACACTGTGCGAAGGAGAAGTTTCATCATTTGGGGCTCCTAATGTCCTCCCCTAATCCAGGAGATGATAACGATATAGGTTGGCATCGTTCAAAAACCACTTGTAGTTTCAATGTTTCACGTCAAAGGCAACCGAGGTATTCAAACATTGTTGAAACACACTACTTGTGGGTCTTTTTGGCTCATCCCCTATAAGGAACAAATTCACGTGAGAAGCCTTCTTAGGGTTGAATCAACTAAGATAAAAGACTTACTGCATCGAATCCAGCAGCGGACACATTTCGGTTGTTGCTTAATATAAAACCCATCATGCTTAGTATCTCCCATTTTGCTGAGGATGCCTTCAATGACTTTTTAGCAACGGACGGCCTCAAAGAAAACAAAAGAGGGAGAATCTTTCTTCTAATGTCTAAAGTTGAAAAAAAAAACACTATGTCATCAAGTGTCGGGAGTTGGTATAAATACAAATACTTCATGCACATGACATATAAAGACAACAGGTTGGCATAAGAAATCGGGTGAAGCTACATCGACACCAGATTAATTTTCCTTAAAGAGTCGATTACAAACAGTGAAAAAGGGGGCATTGTCCCAGTAGTGCACGCTGTGCGGGAAAGCGCTATATAGCCACTCGGCAGATTATGAGGAAGATCCCCCTCTTTTGAGGCACGAATATTGAGCCATGGAATCTTATGTTTCACACTTAAATTTCTCAGCTATCTTTCGCTCATCGTATGTGGCCAAGTATCTTAAGGATCTCTCAGAAAGGTTGCCCCAGGAGGAGTATCAGGTGCATCTACCACCTCGCCAGATTCTCCTATTTCCATGATGTGGGGGTGGATCTACTGATCGATCTTAGGTATCAATGTTAGGGTCAGGTTCAGAATCGGTCCAAGACACAGAAGACGAAATAATTTCCATGTTTATAGGGGTGGATAGGACATTATCTTCAAGGCTGCAAATGTTATGTCGTTCGACCATCGTAATCTATGTTGTTCATAAAAAACCTTAGGTAAGATTGATGAGGTCATAACCCCTCAATAAATGTGTTCAATTGTGTATGAAAGATGAAGTGACAGCCTAAAATAAAAGCAATAGCCAAAAACATGCTCCGCATTATGACTTTCAACACCAACTAAGAAGAACGGGTGAAATTAATCACTCCATTGAACTTTGGATTCGACCTCAATGGAGTCAACCAGTAATCTTACAGACCCCAAACTAGGTGCTATATCTATGAGTAATAAAGACCAGTATTTATTATATAGTGCCAAGTCTACAAGCACCAGTTATAAAGTCATCTCTTGTCTCCTTCTGCCTGACCACATCGAGAGCCCTCATCATTACCTGAGCACGCCCTTACAATCACCCCCTTTCTCCTACTGCCATGTGTCCTCCGAATTGATGGTGCCTTGAAACTTAAAATGTTTTGAAGAACAGGATATTTCTTCATCCCAATACCTCTCCACAAAAGGCGACTCGGCCCCGTCACCGACTATCATCTCTACGCTACAAGAAATACCTATGTACGCCGCCTTACCACCAGGTGACAATTCCAGCGAACTCGACATCGGCGGTTCTGATCGTGGATTATATAGAATTCAAATTGAAATGGGAAAAGGAAAATAAGGAAGATTTAGGTGCGAAATCACATCAGAATATGTTTTAAAAATGAGGAAAAGAACATTAATCCATACATGCATAGAAATTGGAGGAAACGATCTTGATCTTTGGCAAAGGAGATTTTTCCAATTATTTTGAAAAGTAACAAGTTCGGCTGTAGTCAAAAAGTAAAAATGAATAAAAGAGGTAGGCCAGCCTTTTATAACAAAACGTAGGGACTCTTCATTTTCTATCGACATAACTATTGAACCAGCCGCTGGGCAAAAGTGTTAAGCCATTAATGAGCTAGGCATGATCGAATAGACACATGACTAAAGGGCTTCATCATTTTCCGGACTAGTGTTAATTCCCAAGGCATCCGACCGACCCTTAGCTCACGTGATTCATAGAGAAATATTCGAGCAAATACAAACTTATCCTTCCGATTTCCTTGTGATAAGAGATGATCTAGAATGAAATATACAAAGCACGCCCTGTTCTTAACACGATATGCTTTGGGGGGGCAGGGTGTTGAACAGCCTTTTCGTAAGGCCATCAAGATTCATTGACATCAGAGACTTCGGCCAAGGTGACAAGAAGGACCAAGTAACTCCGACTAAGGAGCTAACCGATCCATGGTTGAATCGGTCTGTACCTGAGACTTAAGCCGCGCAGAAGAACCTGATCTGAAGCCAGGTGGACTCATGATCATCGGATCCACTGATTCAGGTCGAGTCTAACTCCATACAGAATATCCTCCTGAAGATTTGGTCTTACTCCTATTTGATCGTTCCTGTTCATCCTTATTGGTCGGATCAGATGCCACCTGCCACTACTGATTCAAATCATGCCCCCCTCTACGAGAAGAACGCCTCTTCAAGATGTCCTAAAATCCTGAACTGGATAACACACTTCTCAGCTAGTATAAATGTTGTACCATCTGTAAATAAACCTTCAGGACTCGTAAGAAGGATTTTTTGGCCAATTTATGATTATATTATTATTGTGATTGATTCAGCTGTAATAGTTCATTGAATATATAGGAGATTATAAAGTGGATGTAGGCTATTTAACGCTGAACCACTAGAAACTTGTGTGTGATGATTTTTCTCTTCATTTTTCATTTACTTGTCTTCATTATTCTCTACAATCTCATTTATTGGTATTATACCATTTTTTGGTGTCAACATACACTATTCCTTTCAATTACATCCTCAAATTACAACAAGTACAAGTATATGCATACTATCCCTTTTTATTACATTCCCAAATTACAGCAAGTACAAGTATATGCATAATATCCCTTTCCCCAAATTATAGTTAAAAAGTCCTTAATCTTATAATATGCCCATTATTCCCCTCTTTCATGTCTTTTCTTATTATCCCAATTTTAACTATACGCAATCTTAAATCGGACATGCCTAAGCTTAGCGTAAATAAAAAGGAAAAATAGAAGGTGAATAATAGAACTACATCAAACTGTACAAAATTAGGCAAGACTGGAAATAAATTAAAACAATAGAAATAGGGAAAAGGAAGATAAATACGTATAACTAATTAATCAAGTGACAGTAAAAGAACATATATTATTGTAACAACGACATAGGTGTATAACATGCATAACTTATAGGTACGGTTTGTCATAGATCCAATTATATTTATTGTCATGATATGGTTTTAGGTATCAGATTTGAAAATAACAGGGAACTCATAGCGGGTTTTGGTGAAGAAGAGATTATATCTCTTTATATATATATGCCATTGCAGAAAAAAGGTTGTATGTAGATCTAGAATCTTGAATTATCTCTGTATATCCAGGCTTCAGCAGCATCTCCCCATTATATATATATATATATATATATATATATATATATATATATATATATATGCTGAATAGATCCATGGAGGAAGAGAATATGAATAATAATTGTTTGTATTGAAATAGGATAGAGCCACCCTATTTATAGATTTACAAAGCCGATTCTTAACTGCTAGATATTAGGTTTTCAATCTAAGCCATGAGTCAGCGAACGAACCTAGCAAACAAAACATTCCAAGTTTAGAATCAGGAATCCGCCCTACGTCTGGGTGGGTCAACCCACCGACCTACCTGGTCGACCCATAGGTCGAACCCACTTGACTTGGGTCGACCCATAGGTCGACCTAGGCCCACTGTGGATGATCCTAGGTATGTTCATTTCTGCGTTAATCTCGATTTGAATATATATATATATATAACCCCCTTATATGTATACAAATTTCTTATGCTCATAACTTCTTCATACATTATCCAATTTACGCAAACTTGGGGTCTATCTAAACCAGAATTCCGAGATGAACGCAAGAATAAAACTAATTTTACTTAAATTTGAATATTTAATTAAGTAATTCCCAATTTATTATCTTTACTATATGGTTATGGTGTACTAAATTTAGGCCATTACATTCTCCTCTACTTAAAGAATTTCATCCCAGAATTCTCCTAGTTAAGAAGAATGGTATTATTATAACAACCATCTACTCATTCATCAGCCACTAGCATCCATTGTCCTTAAGGAATTTATAATTCTTGTATGAATGTATGCAAAAATGTTGTGTGTATATGTCCCTACGCAAATGCGAAAATAACGCAGTCAACTGATTCAGTTGACCTCCTTAATGTAGTATATCTTTGTGCCATGTATCCAAAACGTATGCAAAAGGAGCCCTAGTATAACATATATGTTCTATATGTGTGCACAATCATTCACCAAAATGTAACATCCATATGATGAGTCACCCATTTCCATCCATTAAAAATTTAAAATGCACACACATCCATATGCAATATGTAAGTGCTTGAGCCAATATAGTGCCTAGTGTGTGTATACGAATCCACAAGCAACTACTAGCAAAAACTTGCATCCACTTGCAACCATCAATGATAACATGTCTCAAACACATGTTCCAACCATTGGACTCTACCTAAGGATCAAAGGTTCGAACGATAGGATAAACATACTTGAATGATAGTAGAAAATGTGAATTTAAAAGCATGGAAAAGAAATTAAGAACATACTCTCAAAAAGAAAAGGATAAGAAGCGTGAATCATGTCTTCGGGTTCCCACGTCGCATCTTTGTGATCTTTTCCCTACCGCACCTTCACCAAACTGACTTTTTTGTTGCATAGTTTCTTAACTCCTGATCTAATAATAAGAGTTGGAACTCTTCTCATCGATGCTTCCTTCTCAGCTTCCACATCTTCAAGTGTGCTCGGCTCTACTATCTCTACTACGTCATGTAGATGTTTCCTCAAATGGGAAACATGAAACACATCGTGTACGCATGCTAGTCTGACCGGTGGTCAGATCCTATAGGCCATCTGACATATCCTCTCTACTATAGGGAATGACCCTATGAATCTTGTCGCTTACTTACCTACTGAGCCAAAGAGAACTACAATCCTTAGCGCTGATACTATAATGAGGACTATATCTCCCACTTCGAATTCCAAATCGGTCCTCCTTTCATCGGTATATGACTTATGTGTGTCTTGAGATGCTTTCGTTCTTCGCTGGATAAGATCAATCTTTTCGGAAGTCTCTCGAATAATCTTAGGTCCAAGTAGAACTATGTCCATAGGCTCCCACCAACAAATTAGTGATCTGCAAGGTTGTTCATATAATGCCTTGAATGGTGCCATGCTTTTGCTCTATTGGTAACTGTTATTGCAGGGAAATTCAACCAATGGAGATGTTACTCCCAAGTCCCTATGAAATCTGGGTTATACAATCTTAGAAGATCCTCAAGAACTCTATTTACCCTCCCAGCCTATCCATCAGTATGAGGGCGGTATGCCATGCTCAAACGTAGATGTGCACCTAACGCCTCCCGTAAGCTCTTCTAGAACTCGCTAGTGAAGATGGGGTCAGGGTCGCTTACTATACTGGAAGGTACCCCATAAAGTCGGACTATCTCTCGAAGATATACCGATGCTAGCCAAGTTATCGTCCTCTTAATCTTGATAGGAATTAAGTGAGCGCTCTTCGTAAGTCTATCTACTATCACCCAAATACTCGTATTGCCCTTCCTTGATCGGGGCAATCCATCGATAAAATCCATAGAGACGCTCCCCACTTCCATAGTGGGACATCTAAGGGCTGAAGCAATCCGCCAGGTTTCCTTCACTCTGCCTTACTCGCTGGCAAGTCAAACATCGGGCTACAAGTACCACCACGTCCATCTTTACGCCAATCCAAAAGAAAAATCTCTTTATGTCTCAATACATCTTGTCGCCTCCCGGATGGATAGTCATCCGAGAATGATGAGCTTTATCAAGAACTACCTTTAGCAATTCCATAATTCTGGGGACACATAGCCTTCCATCTCGTCTTAGCCACCCTTTCTCGTCCACAGTATACCTAGATAGGTGACTAGAAGTCTCTCCTCTACCAAGCCTATCTAAGATGTTTGTTATATGCAGGTCCTCTCGCTGCATAGATCCAATATGCTCCATGAGAGTAGGTCGCACCTCCAATGATGCTAACAATCCCAATGAGAAATCCAAATATGGTTTAAAATCGAAATTCCATATAAAATCAAAGCCCCGCCTTTCTACGAACAAAGGACTCAAAGTCATCCTCTACTTACTCAACGCGTCTGCCACTACATTACACTTGCCCGGGGTATAAGCTATCATAAAATCTAAGGACGCTAGGAACTCCATCCACCATTACTGCCTTAGGTTGAGATCCTCCTGTAAGAACAAGTATTTGAGCGACTTATGATCCGTGTATAACTCAATTCTCTCTCCAAGTAGATAATGTCGCCAAAATTTCAATGTGAACACTATTGCAGCCAACTCTAGATCATAAGTTGGGTAGTTCTTCTAATGAACTCTCCACTGTATGCTATCTAGCATACTACCCTTCCTTCTTGCATTAGAATGGCACCAAGTCATGTGCTACAAGCATCTGTGTAAACCGTGAACATCTTGCTTCCATTGGGGAGAATCGGAACTGCGGTTGTTGTCAAAGTCCTTTTCAATCTCTAAAAGGCATCCTCGCAATCAATGCTCCACGAAAAAGCCAGGTTATTTTTCGTCAATCGGGTGAGTGGGGTTGATACCCTTTCAAAGTCCTTGATAAACTTTCTATAATAGCCCGCTAACCCTAGAAAACTCCATACCTCCATCGCATTCTTTGGAGCCCTCCAATCTGGAACTGCAATGACTTTAACGGGGTCTGATGCTATCCCATCCTTAGATACCACATGCTTTAGGGACCTTACTTCCTTTCTCCAAAAGTGACCAAATTTGTTTACTTAAGGTGATGCGATCTGAGAGTGCGTAGAACCACTCCTAAGTGTAGGGCTTGCTCCTCCTCATTCTTTGAAAAGATCAGAATGTCATCCCCAAAGACTACCACAAACTTATTCAGAAATGCTCTAAACACCCTACTCATCAAGTCCAAAAAAATGTGGGTGCGTTGATTAGCGCAAAAGGCATAACCAGCCACTCAAAGAAACCATATGGAGTTCTAAATGCAATCCTATCAATACTGTCCTCTGCCACCCTCAACTGATGAAATCTCATGGCCAAATCCACCTACGAGAAACTGATGTGCCTACTAGCTGATCAAACAAGTCGTCAATCCTTGGAAGCGGGTGCCTATTCTCCTTGGTGAGCTTATTCAGCTCTTTATAATCCATGCGTAAACGAAACGAGCCATCTACCTTAGTTGCAAAGACGATTGGAGCACCCCATTTTGATATGCTCTGTCTAATAAATCATTTCTTGAAAGCTCCCATATTTGCTTGTTCAGCTCCCTCCTCTCTCTAGTAGTCATATGGAGCAAAAGTAGAGCAACTGGCTTTGCATTCTCCATAATGTAAATCCGTAAGTCTATTTCACATCTTGGAGATAAACTCTTAAACTCATCAAACACGTCCGGATAATCTCGGATTATGGGTACAAATTACAAATTATCAACAAAAGTATCAAGCAAATCTAGGAAACCGAGCATCATCGACCCCCGTGGGTCACAGGAAATTTCGAGAGTTCTACCATGACAAGTAAGAAGTCCAACTACTCTCCTTTCACAATAAAAAATGGCACCATACATGGCTAGCCAATCCATTCCTATAATCAAACCATAGCCCATAAAGCCCAGCACGTATGTGTCGCATTCAAACTCGACGCCCAAGACAGAAATTATCAAAACCCTATATATCATAGATAAATGAGTCGTACATCCTATGGGGTTTGAGACTACTATAGGATCAGAGGCTATACTTGTATTAAGGCACAGACTATCTACTAAAGAGCTGGATATAAATGAATGAGAAGCTCCAAAATCAAAGAGTTTTCTAACAGGATAGTCAATAAGGGAAATCAGACCTTTGACTATGAATTTCCTACCTCAATTGTCCATTAGCCTCAAGAGCATGTACTTGTCCAGAAGATCCTGCACCTTGTCCTTGCTTGCTAGGGCATTACTTAGTGAAGTGTCCCACTTGACCACAATTAAAACAGGCTTTCTTTTTCTTTCTGCAATCTTTCACAAAATGACCCATAGCTCCGCAACCAAGACACTTGATATCTTTCTTGATCTGAGCCTTGTCGGGCTTCCCTCCTTTCTTTTGTGCTACCTTCTTAGGCCAGCATCTCTTTTTCTCGCCCTTAGCCTGTATCTCCTCAATCTTACTATCTTTCTTCTCATCCTTGCCATCTTCGTGCATTAGAGTCATGCCAACTAACCTCTCAAACATCGCCCCTATCGGTTTATGAGATAATGAAAATACTTGGAGAGGTTGATTCAACCCTCTCGCAGACCCAAGTACCTTTTTATGGGGTGTATTCACCAAGTCTAGACCAAATCTCGCCAGATGATTAAACTTATTAACATATTCCTTAACAGACATGTCCCCTTGTTTCAAGGCAAGAATATCTCTATCTGTAATCCTTCTTCCGCCCGAGATAAAAATTTCATCTTAAATCTCTACCTGAAGTCATCCCAAGTGGCTACCGGTTGTACTTCATGTGTCACCTCCCACCAGTATGAAGCTTCGTCCTTCAGTTGCCATGAGGCCAACTATATCTTCCTCTTATCGTCAAGCTCGAAAAGACTAAACACGTTCTTCGTTTCTCTAAGACGACTTCGTGCCTCAACAAAGCTGTCAGTACCACGGAACGGTTTTTGTCCCATAGCGCGAAAGTCCTAACAAAGCTTAGAAAAGTTATCTACTCATGGAAGTTGAGCTACCGCGGCTGCAGTCGGGGGTCAGGCGTCTCCTTGAATTCCGGCCGGTGTCGTAGCCTCTAGATACCTATGGAACCATGTCGGTAGTGGAATGCCCTTCGGAAGATTGAGTGCCCCAGACATGTTGAAAGAGAAGAAACATAAGATTCAAAAAGAGTTCGAGAGAATACTGAATATGGCTAGAGGGGATATGTTTTTCAAAAATGGGTTTTTGTTTGAAAATACTTTACTTTTGAAAACAATTTTTCAAAACTTTTCCTCTGATCATGTAACCTTCAGCTCTGATATCATATGTGACACCCTACGTCTGTTAATGTCATACATAAGAGAATGCATTAAATTTTGTGAAGCGCAATAGGTAAACAATAATAGAATTTTAGAAGATAGATAGAAATAAGCAACGAAAAAATCAACTTTATTATTGAAAATAAACATTGTTTCAAATTAGGTTACGTCATCAAACTAGTTACATCAAAAACTAAGAATCTCAAATATGTCTTATAATGCAAAATAACAGAGTGCAATAATATAAAACCATATCCCTCATAGCAAGCCATAACAGAGTAGAAAGTAAATCAAAGCAATACATTTGAGAAAGTCTAAATCCAAGCTGAAAGAGAAAGTCTTAATCACTAAGGTACTACCATTCTTAGGACCTGAGGAGGAAAGGAAGAGAAAACAAAAAGGCCAGACATAAAGCCTGGCGAGTTCTAGTGATTTTCAAATATGTATAAAATAGAGATATCGAGACAAATAACAAGACTGGATGAGAAAGTATGGTATCATATAAGGAAACACGTAAACAAGATAAATAGGATAAACTAGATAAAACAGTGATCGAGTAATGCTTCTCGTTTGCATACCCAAAAATAGGTTTTCTGAACCAATACTAGTATAACAAGATTAGGCATTTAACCTGAGTACTTAACAGGAACATCAGGATTAAACGGCAAGATTAGGTGTACCGTAATTACCCAACAAGATTAGGCGTTACCCTAATTGCTACCCATGCGATCGGCTCCCTAATACGTAATTTGTTAGCCCTGAGAGTACATTGTATCATTCCCTAATCCAACAACTTATATAACACAGACCTATTTACTGGTGTTACAGCAGCTTAGTTTCCTTAATCAGACTCATGCACGCTTATGACTCCGCTGGAACACGCCCGTACCCACCTTCCTCATTTTTGAACCTCTTATTATCCAGTTCAGTAAAGCGTTCCCTGGCCCATACCTAGTTAGAGGCCTTCTAACAAAATACCAACAAGGATACAGGCTGATATGGGTTCCATACAACAAGACTGACACAAGCCAAACCACCTAAGCATGTACCCCAAATTAACTAGGATTTAAAAGTTCCCGAAACCCGATACAACAGCAGAATGAGGGACCTCTTAGCTTATTGATAATCAGGTTTAACCTAGCAGGTTTAGGTTCATAATAAGCATGGTTGTAATATTACATGTTATTATGTGTGTGCAATCCTTTCCTAAAACAAACACTCGCTAGATGTATATGATTGCTATAGTAATCTAGTTTACCTAACCTACATTTGGCACTTAGATTATTTTAACATGTCCTTTACTTAATGTCCATGTTAAGTCAAATCTAACATGTTTACATATATGCATTCTATTCCTTTCAATTACATCCTCAAATAACAACAAGTACAAGTATATGCATATTATCCCTTTTTGTTATGTTCCCAAATTACAACAAGTACAAGTATATGCATATTATCCATTTCCCCAAATTATAGTCAAAAAGTCCTCAATCTTATAATATTCCCATTATTCCCCTTTTTCATGCCTTTTATTGTTATCCCAATTTTAACTATATGCAATATTAAATCAGACATGGCTTAGGCTTAGTGTAAGTAAAGGGGAAAAATAAAAGGAGAAAAACTGAACCACATCAAACTATATAAAATTAGGTATACAGGCAAGACTGCATACAAACTAAAACAGTAGAAATAGGGAAAAGGAAGATAGATATGCATAACTAATTAATCAACTGACAGTAAAAGAACATACATTACTGTAACAACGACATAGGTGTATAACAGGTATAACTTATAGGTACTATATGTCCTAAATCCAATTATATTTACTGTTAGATATGGTTCTGAAAATAACATGGAACTCACAGCGGGTCTTGGGAAAGAAGAAATTATATCTCCTTATACATATATATGTATGTATGTATGTATGTATGCCACTGCAAAAAAAGAGCTGTATGCAAATCTTGAATCTTGAATTATCTCTGTAGATCTAGGCTTCATCATCATCTTCCCATTATATATATATATATATAGAATAGATCCATGGAGGAAGAGAATATGAAGAATGATTGTGTGTATTGAAATGGGAGAGATCCACCCTATTTATAGATTTGCAGAGCCAGTTCTTAACCGTTAGATATTAGGTTTTCAATCTAAGCCATACACGCAGCACTGAGTCAGTGAACAAACCTAGCAAACAAAGCGGTCCAAGTTTGGATCAGGAATCCACCATGCATCTGGGTGGGTTGGCCCACCGACCTATTGGGTCGACCCATAGGTCGACCCCACTTGACTTGGGTCGACCCAGGCCCATTGTGGGTCGTCCCAGTTACGCTGATTACTGCATTTATCTCGGTTTAAATTAATTTAAATATATATATATAACCCCCTTTTATGTATACAAACTTCATAAGCTTATAACTTCTTCAAAATTTATCCGATTTATGCAAACTTGGGGTCTATCTGAACCAGAATTCCGAGAAAAACGCAAAAGTAAAGCCGGGTTTACTTTAGTTTGAATATTTAATTAAGTAAATTCCAATTTATTGTCTTTACTGTGTGGTTATGGTGTATTAAATTTTGGGGTGTTACACATTGGCTTCTTTAATTGCTAAGACTTTACTTTCCCGATCTTCCTTTAAAGAGTTTAGGATTTTTGAAACTACATCGAAATTAAAATATTTCTCTCCTAAGCCAACTAATGCATGATAAATATCCTGAAATCTAGAGTATATGTCATTTATAGATCCATTTTCATTCATTCTGAAATTCTAAAACAGGCTTTTATGCATGAATATGTTGCTTACTTTACTTTGTTGGTTCCTTTGTGAGTTACTTTTAGTGTTCGCCATATTTCATATGCAATATTATACATGCGAATACGTTTAAACTCATTTCTAAGAAAAATGCAACATATTCTTAGCTTTAGCATTTGTAATAGCATCTAATTTTTGTGAATTTGACCACTTAAAATAGTTACTTGTCGGAGGTGTATACTCGGTTTGAGCAATGTTCCAAGATTAAAATTCATTGGCTTGCATATATATTCTCATTCGTGTTTCACAATAATTACAATTTAATCCATTTAAAAGTGAAGGTCATGGAGTGGATTGACCTTCAGTAAAACTGGTGTTAATGTTATTTTTCATTTCATCAAGAAATCAAATAACTGTTTACAGTTTTAAGATGTCCTGCTTTGATATTAAATGAAAAGATGTGTAGGGTCAAGTAATATGGAAATATGTGTATATGCGGAAGTTATGATAAAGTAATATATTATTCTTGATATACGCTAGTAAATTTTTAATGAGATAAATATTTAGACATTATCTCACAGATAATAAATATAAATGCAGTTAAAAAGTAAAGAGCATCAGGAATTTTTATATTAGTTCGAAGCACAGCCCTATGTCTAGTCATAGACTCCTTTTGGAATTTCAACTAATCAACACCATTACTTAACCCGGAGGAACAAGTATTATAACACCTAAGAAGCAGAACAGGGACTTGAGAAGCAGAACATGATTTTGCCTCAGCAGCTGAAGAGGACTTCTTACCTGAGCAGCAAAACAAGACTTCAACAAATAAAAAGATTTTTTTTACTGTATACGTGTTCTTGACAACACGGCTAAGTCACCATTGAGTACACCCTTCCTATAATCTTCTCCTTTGTATATATATTTGAAAGTAAGTGAAGAATAGAGAAGGAAAGCGATTTATAATCATAGAATATTGAGAATTTGAGAGCACAAGTGAATATTGTATGAAAATAATTCAGAATGAAAGAATATAGAAATCAGGAAAGTTTGATGATTGAAACCAATGATTCTAAAGTATATTTATAGTAAATAAAAGGTTGCAATTATTCGTGAAAAGATTTAACCAATAGATATAGTCATAACTCTTGGATTGAAGAGTTCTGACTCTTTAAAAAGTCGCAATACTTTAGTTCGACACTTTGAATTTATAATTCAGATAGCTAAAAAAAACGTCTAGTGTTTGAAAATTAGTGTACATGTGCATAAGTCACATAAACCAACTGGCTGAATATTCAAACTCATATGTTTGAATACTCAGTAATCAACCGATTGAATTTCCAGTTCAGTCCGCTAGTGAACACGACTCTGCTCATGTATTTCAGCCTTGTATGAAATAATATATAAACACACACACATACTATTGGAGAGAGTTTAATAATAATAAGTAACTAAATATAGATTCTATTTCATTATAAATATGCCAATATATCTTTTTGTCGAATCTTCGTGTATTTAGGCTATATTCTTCACCTTTTTCTTGTGAAATATGTCAGTGAATAATAACATCGTATATAGTTGTCATAATCAAAATTCAACCAAAATTTAGCGAAAAATATCGTCGTATTTAGTCAAATTAAGTCAAAATTTTGTTGAATTTTGAAATGACCCGAAATCCTCCTTACGGGAAATCACGGATTGAATTGGGAACAAGACACAAAGGAATGCAGACAGAAGAACATTTCATTGTTTATTACCACAATTCTATCAGAATACAAGAATATACAGAGTATGAATAAATATTACACAGAAGATATCAGAGATTTAAATTACACTTAAATACATCGCAGCGGAAAAATAATACAATACACAACTAGAAGTAATACACGGATACAGAGCTTTCCGAGTATCGTCCCAGCTATAAATCAGGATCCTATGAATATAAATCTGCAAAACCAAACTACTAGCTGCCCGTGCGGAAAATAGGGGCACCCAGAGTTTACGTTAAAACAATAAACTCCAGGTCAGTCATATGACTGGTGTGAGAACTAAAACAGTTATTTAAAACTTTACTGTAAATCAGATATATCAAGGGACTACGCCGTATAACACGGAACGAGTTTCCTTCCAAGAATACCAGTGCATAAAACAACAGCGCAATGCTATTTAAAGAACAATGAAGCTATTATAAGACCCAGGACCCATCACACAATGTAACACAAACCGGAGGATAGGGTTTTACCTTATAATAGCCAAAGAAGGCTTGATATGCTAAATTTCATCTTTTATTATTACTGTAAGTGTATAGTGTCAAAACAATTTCAATCATAAGTATCAATCATAGACGGCATGAGCGCCCTATACCACTATGTCGCTATATATAGGATTACAACTAAAATCGAAATGTCACGTATTGGAAGTTGGATTTCCATCTGTGAACCGAGGCAAGGGATCGTCCTCCACCGAATTCGAGACGCTCTAGCCCGTGTCTCAGGCAAGCGCACAGGCAAGCCTTGGATCGTCAGGGCCGGTCCATCGATGTGGATTAAAATGCCTGAACACTGCGTTTCCCCACCCTATGGGGTGTCAATGAGCCAACAATGACTCCATCGGCTCCACATACTTACCGATATATCTGAGGCACCTCGCAACAACAACAACTACATAAGTCAAACTCGTCTGGGCGTGTAAAACCACTGATGCCACTTCTAGCTAGAAGGAAACGCATGCCCTCCCTGAAGTCCTCTCCCGTTTCTGGTCCACTACCAGGGTGTGAGGCTCGCGAATTAACACTACACAAAGTTGTGCCACACAGGCTGTGCTTTGATCATCAACCACAAGACTCTGCTTTTCTACAGAAGCCTTGATCATATTGCACACAGGCAATTCACTCCATGCGTTTGATATCCATCAATATATAACCTCTGAGCTCATACGTTTCAGAGAAGGGCGTTAAGCAAGAGAATAAATTCTCCGCCGCCGAACAGATACATATTTAATAGAAATCAACCACATAGAATAAAATCCAATGTCAGACACACAGTCCATTTACAAGTCCGTTCTGGGTCTGAACGAAACCGGAGGCACCTTGTATCTCGCTTATCCATCGATCTCCAAGTACGTTTGGACGACTACTAACTGATTCCCTCCTCTTGGGTGTACGGCCCAATCAAGATCATCAATAATCACCCAAACGACGTGAAGACCTTCGGTCTTTGTTGATGGGCCTTTTTGGACTGCCCATCAAGGCATGGTAGTGTCGAAGATTCTCCTTCGAAGCCCTTGAGGAAAATCGATTAAAGAAGCCCATCATCCTATTCCATGATTATCCATCAGAAGCGGTCCCAAAGGAGTACGATGAGGCCCAGTCCAGTCAGCTACGAAGCGCTCGTCTAAGGGTCAGTCTAAAGAATAGTTCATCCCATATTTTTTTTCCACTCAAATTGCCCACGGCAGGTGGATCAAGCATCGAATCCGCACTGGATTTTTGGAAGAAAGACCAATTCTTCTGCAGATACCGATTCATTCAGCCGCAGCTACTCTGTTGGATCCGATGACACGTGTAGATAACGGCCAAGCATTGTACCATCTATAAATAACTGTGTTTCAATTCAGAAAAGGGTATTGTAATCATTCTAGCAAATAAAAAACAGAAATAATATATAAAGTGGACGTAGGCATCATCTTCGCCGAACCACTATAAAAACTCTGCGTGATCTTTTTCAATTTTCTGTGCATTGTTTATTGTTATTAATCTTCATTTATTCTCTACAAATCTCTTTTCTTTGGGTGTTGAACCAGTTTTTCGTATCAGCATTTTGGTGCTTTCACTGAGAACCTGATTTCTCAGATCATTTCGGATTTTTTGCTCTACTTTTGGATCACCAAGTCCAAGACGAAAATCCCATTTTTTATTATTGCATTGATTTGGCAATGGCAGGGAAAACGGCATGCAATACAGGAAAAAATCTGCAAGTGGGTCCTCTATGGGAGCAGCTGGTGGGTCGACCGCCCCAGAAACTACTTCGAATCATCCTGTATTACCCGTTGGAGGGGATTTAGCTCCATCCTCTACTTTTGCATCTCGGGACGAATTCATGGCTATAGTTGATCGACTTAGGGAAAGTATTGATGCCCTAAGGGTCCACTCTCAGGAGAATGCCGCTATGCGTGAAGACATGACTCGCATGGCAAGGCAATGGGAAGAATTCAGAAACCAAGCTCAGGAGCTCTGGGGCTATCGACTCCCTTCTCCGCCGCTGGACCGAGTATTGGGAAGCTCGTCTTCATCGGAAGAAGACAGGGATCCACGCCGATCCCAATGTCCGTTAGAGAGAATTGAAATTGCTCGACTACCGTAGACGGAAGAACATCAGAATCCGCCCATTGAACATGCTCAAGGGCGTGCTGGACAGGTCGAGCTAGAAGTAGTCGACCCTGTAGCCCCACACAACCGGGAGCCTTCCCCTCCAGTAAACCGAAACGCTATTCGAAGAAATCGGTCTCCTATACGCCCTCCCGGAATCTTGTGAGGGACCAAGAAAACCAAAGGAGAAGAAATGCCCGGACGGTATTTCCTGATAGAAGGGGTAGAAGAAGTCTGTCAGTAGAAGAAGTCGACCCAGATACAGTGGTTCCACCAAACCTAGCTGCAATGGTACGACAAATTATGAACGATAGTCGTGGGCATAGAAATGAGGATTGGGGAATCGACCGAAGCCATTCACCGTTCACTGATGACATTTTGCAAGCGGAATTTCCTAGGAGATTCAATATGTCCCAAACGGACCAGTACGATGGGACTTCAGACCCACAGCAGCATCTAATGAGATATTCTTGGCACATGGAAGTAGCGGTTGCACCTGACACAATCAAATGCAAGGCTTTTCCAATCTTTCTAAGTAGTACAGCTCTTATGTGGTTTATCCGTTTACCTGCGAAATCTGTATCTAGCTTTAAAGACCTAAGTGAAAAGTTCCTAACTCAGTTCCATCTTCATGCCACCAAATCAAAACATGTCATGGCCTTGTCAGCAGTTAAGAAGGGAAGAAGCGAACCCCTAAGAAATTATCTCAATCGGTTTAATCGGGCGGCAACCGAAGTTAGCAACCCCGACCACGAGACCATTTTGATGGCCATGGTCGATGGCATCGACAAACGAACCGAGTTCGGGAAATATTTGATTGGAAAACCACCGACTACGATTGAAGCTTTCTATGAAAAAGCCAACGTCCGATTAAGGCAAGAAGATGCGTAGCTGGAAGAAGACGGTCAGAGGGATGCCTTCGATCCGTCAACCCAGAACAACGTTGCGGTTAAACAATCTGGAGATAACTCGGGGAAAATCGAAGTGAATGTGGAAAATCGTGGCAAGCGAAATGGCGAAGGATCGAACAGCGGTAGTTCGAAGCAAGGGAATTCCCGGAAGCGCCCCCGCTTCCGGGTATTTGAAACATATACGGCGTTAAACGACACATTAGAGAACATATACCTCGATACCTGTAATACGATGCAATATAAGAAGCCACCCCCACGAGAACCTACAGAGGAGGAGCGTGCAACCGAGAAGTACTGTTTATTCCACGACATTTATGGGCATACAACCAATGAGTGTCGACATCTTGGGAACATCGTTGAAAAACTGATTCGAGAAGGAAAACTCGACGAATATAAAACAGCTCCAAGGGATAGGGGGCAAGGAACTTCGATGCCTAAGCAAAACCAAGCCACGGCTTGTGCTACCCCTCAAGAAAAAGGAAAGGGGATTGTTATTAATACCATCGTGGGAGGACCACATCCCGCAGGTCATAGCATCAGAGCCATGGAACAATACGTCAACGCCACAAAACATCTTGATGTTGCAGAAGTAGATCCCCGTGAAGCCGCGAGTCCTATCAAACAAAGAAGAATGATGGGCGAGGAAATCATCTTCCGCGAGCGAGAATCATCTGGTATAGAAACTCCTACGGTCGATCCGTTGGTAATAACAACTGTTATTGGCCCAGCTACCATCCGAAAGGTTTTGGTTGACAACGGGAGTTTAGTAAACATCCTATTTAAGCCGACCTACGACCAAATGAAATTAGATGCAAAGGACTTGGAGCAGTATGAAGGTCAGATATGTGGTTTCAATGGGTCGACCACCGAACCCATCGGCCAGGTCAAGCTATCAGTGGAATTAGGAGATGGGGATCGACGAACAGTCAGGATTCTGCCATTTGTTGTAATGAATATCAACTCGCATTATAACGCTTTCCTGGGGCGGCCTGCCCTGGCTGTGTTCCGAGCATGTATCGCCCCTTGGTGTTTACTTTTGAAGTTCCCCAAGGATAGCGGAATCGGAACTATGCGAGGAGACCAGGTAATAGGTCGAACGTGTTGTGTGGCAGAATGGAAGGAGCTACGGAACGGCGGTAATAAAGAGTCTGAGAAATCTTCCCCCTCGGGGGAAAGTAAGGAAGCATAACAATTACAAAAAAACACCCGGACCAGGACCGTTAGCCTGTGAGGTCGAAGACATCGATCCACGAGATGATGATGAGTCAGGGTACAGAAAGGCGGCCCCAAATGAGGCCACCATAGAAATACCCATCAATGATAATAATCCCACCAAGGTCCTAAAGATTGGATCTCACCTTGATCCCCTCCGGACGAGGGAGTTAAATGAATTCCTTCGGGCAAATTTGGACGTGTTCGCCTGGACCCATGCTGACATGTATGGGATATCTCCATCTATTATAACCCACTCCCTCGGCATCGACCCAAAATATACTCCAGTAACGCAAAAAAGGCGAATGCTAGGCCCCGAAAGGTCGAGAGCTTAGAAGGAGGAAATCGGGAAGTTACAGGCCAATGGGTTCATCCGAGATTCAACCTATCCCGACTGGATAGCTAACCCGGTACTCGTGAAGAAGGCTAATGGGAAATGGAGAACTTATATCGATTTCTCTGACCTAAACAAAGCGTGCCCCAAAGACAGCTTCCCATTACCAAGGATCGACCAGCTGGTTGACTCGACCGCCAGGCACGAGCTACTCTCATTCATGGATGCACATTCCGGATATAATCAAATTGCCATGCATGTCCCTGACCAAGAACACACCAGCTTCATTACCGATCTCGAACTATACTGTTATGTGGTGATGCCTTTTGGCCTAAAGAACGCAGGAGCTACTTATCAAAGGTTAGTCAATCGAATGTTTCATTATCAAATTGGGAAAACAATGGAAGTATATGTAGATGACATGTTGGTAAAATCAAAACAATCGTTTGAGCATGTGGACGACCTATCAAGGATGTTTAACATCCTCCGAATATATGGAATGAAGCTAAATCCGTTGAAGTGTTCTTTTGGAGTAGCATCGGGCAAATTCCTCGGTTTCATTGTGAGTTCCCATGGAATCGAGATCAATCCCGATCAGATTGCAGCCCTTAAAGGAATCCAGAAACCTCGCTGGATAAAGGATGTTTAGAGTTTAGCGGGAAAGGTAGCAGCTATGGGACGGTTCATCTCGAGAGCCATTGATAAATGCCTGCCATTCTTTGAATTGACAAAAGGAGGAAAGTGAAACTTTTCTTGGACACCTGACTGTGTTGAAGCTTTTCGCAATCTACTCGACCATATTGAAAAACCTCCTATTCTCTCTAAACCTTTAGATCATGAGGACTTATTCGTTTACTTAGTAGTACCAACACATGCACTCAGCTCAGTTCTTGTCCGAGAAGAAGATCGAGTACAGCGACTAGTCTACTATGTGAGTAAGAAATTAACCGGGGCCGAACGCAATTATCCTAAAATTGAAAAATTGGCCTATAGTTTGTTAATCACGTCGAGGAAGCTTCGACACTACTTCCAGGCCCATCCAATTAAGATATTCACTGATCAGCCTCTTCGACAAATCTTACAAAGGCCAGAAGCGAGTGGAAGACTGCTAAAATGGAATATTGAATTAAGCCAGATTGACTTAACATTTGTTCCTCGGAAATCAATCCGAGGACAAGCTTTGGCTGATTTCATAGCAAAGTTCACAACCCCGGAGGAAGAATGTCAAGAAGAGGACCTTAAGCCCATGAATATCGAGCAGAAGCTAGTCAATTGGAAGCTCTACACGGATGGGGCCCGAAATAGACAACGTTCAGGAGCCGGCATTGTACTTTTGTCCCCTGAGGGGCGCTCGGTCTATTATGCTCTGAGATTAGAATTTTTAGCAACCAATAACGACTTTGAATACGAAGCCCTGATTGCTGGACTCAAACTGGCGAAAGACGTGAAGATAACATCGCTCGACATCTACTGTGACCCACAGCTTGTAGTCTGCCAAGTCAGAAAAGAATTCGTAACCCGAGGAGAGCAACTGACCACTTACCTCAAAGAAGTCGAGAAGTTGCTACGGAGCTTTGACCGATACAGCATCTCCCATGTCGCACGAATAGAAAACCAGAAAGCCGATAGGCTAGCTAAAATGGCTAGTCCCGACCAACCGAGCGAAACAGAGTTAGTTCCCGTAGAAATTTTAAGGATGCCAAGCATCGACCAAATGGATGTCGATCAGACAGACGTCGAACCCAAAGAAGAATCATGGATGACCCCCATTAAAAATTTCCTTCTCCACGGGAAATTACCCGAAAAGAAAAACGAAAAACGAGCCTTGGTACGACGAGCCTCTAGGTACCTTATTCAGCAAGGCCAACTCTATAGAAGAGGATTTTCTGTTCCTATGTTCCGGTGTATAGCCAACAGCGACATCAAAAGGATACTGCAGGAAGTATATGAGGGGGATTGCGGAGCACATACCGGGGGGCAAGCCCTTGCCCAAAAAATACTGCGCTATGGGTATTTCTGGCCAACCATGCCAAAAAATGTGATAAGTGCCAGAGATTCGCGCAAAACCCATGGACACCCCCGACGAATATTACCCAGATGACTAGTCCTTGGCTGTTTGCTGTGTGGGGAATTGACATCATAGGAGCATGGCCTATTTCGAAAGGGGGTGTAAGGTATGCAATTGTGGTGGTAGACTATTTCACAAAATGGGCAGAAGCTGAGCAGATGACTACAATCACAGCGAAAAAAGTTATCAACTTCATCGTCTGGAATATCATATGTCGATATGGAGTGCCTCGAACTATTATCACATATAATGGAACTCATTTCGACAGTTTAGAATTTCGAGATTTTTGTGAGAAATATCATATTGAAAAGAGGTACACTGCAGTAGCACACCCCCAATCCAATGGTCAAGTCGAAGCAGTCAATAAGATCATTAAGACCATTTTGAAGAAACGACTGGAACGCGCTAAAGGAAAATGGGTCGACGAATTAACCTTGGCACTATGGGCATATCGTACTACCCATAAGACCACTACGGGCCATACCCCCGTTGCTTCGGCATACGGATCCGAAGCAGTTCTTCCGATCGAGCTTGAAGTCCCGACTCATCGGACAGCATACTATGATCCCCAGACAAACAAGGCACTTCTCTTGACGTCTTTGGACATGATCGACGAAAACAGAGAAGAAGCAAATCTTCATGCTCAGGCTCACAGGCAAAGGGTCACTCGATATTATAACAAGAAGGTCCAACCAAAAACCTTCGAAGTAGGCGATCTGGTCTTGAAACGAATCTTTCCAGTTCCTGTGCATATGGGCCCGAAATGGGAAGGACCTTACGTCATTCAGAGAAAGCTCGATAATGGAAGTTTCAGATTAGTGACTGTGGATGGCGAGTTGTTTCAAAGAGCATGGAACACGGAGCATTTACGACATTATCTTTCTTAGAATTTGTATTTCGATGTTTTTACATTCTTTCTGCATTTAGATTGTTGATTTATTTGTTTCTGGCGTTGTAATAAGCGACCATCATCGGTCGCATTAGCGTATTAATAAGCGTCTCCGTTCCTGCTCTAACTTGTTGTAATTATAGAAGAGCCAGTGATTGTGATTGAACGACTGACCTTACAACCATTACCTTGGATGAATCAAGGATAAGACTGACGCCTATCCAGGCATACTGATCGACCATCAGACCTCGACTCTCGACCTCATTGACTTTAGGAAGAGCATAAACGACACTCGAGCGTGAATGGTGCACCTTGACAAAAGACCGCTCAAACAATAGAACTTTACCCTTTACTGACCAAAGGATAAGTATAAAATCCTGAAGGCGCCCCTGTTTAGTTACATCCAGGTTTTGATTAAGGATGAGACAACTTAAACTCGATGGGGGAGTTCGCCACTCAAAGGTCTACCCGACATTGGGGGCAAAAGATATAGCCATCGCCCCCGATTAGGATGAAGGGCGACTTACCCTTAATGTTTAAAAAAAACATAGCCATGAAATTCATACGACATTTATATACACGTTATCATCATTCACAAGATAAGTTGATTTTCATTTAAAGTACCCTGACATCATTACAAAACATTACTGCCTGACAGGTGCTATCCGGATAGCGCTACATCATCAAAAAATTACACAGAAATGGAAAGTTTAAAAGGGAGGCGGCACCATCTCAGCCAACTCCTTCTGTCTGATCATCTCTAACATCTCCTCAGTGGTCATCATGCGTCTTAACCCTCCAAGCGTGCTACCAAAGGAGTGAGGAGTCGGGGTCGAAGCCTGTGGATTTTCCAAAATAGCAGGGAAGGGAGCTGCAGATATAATGGTTGCGGGATTGAATTGAGAAAGTCCAGTGTTTGCAGGATCTTCAATGGGCTCGGGCTTTAAAGCGGAAATTTCCTTGTCTTCCTGATCCTTGGTCTCAGCCATAGATGGGCGACCCTCTTTTTTGGATTCCTCAATAATATCGACATCAGGAGAAACTAAGTCCACCGTTTCTACTTCTGCAGCCTTGATCACCTCTTCAGTAACGCCCTTTTTCTCGGCGACGGGTCCTTCGTTCGCCATGTCGGATGCAATGGAAATCCCTAAAGAAGAGAAAAGATACATGTAAGTTGGAGGAGGATAAGGGTTTGAAAAAGAAAAAGGAGAGAGGAGAAGCTCACCTTCCATATTCGAACCAGCCACCTGTCCTTCCGTGGCCTTGACTTTGTCGGATGGAAAGGTAGAAGGAAAACCCCTCTCTGTAACCCTGTGTGAAGAAGGTGCGGGAGTATAAGGATGACTATCACTAGCTTCAGTCTTAAGGGCCGATTATCCCTTCACCTTACGACGCTCCGCCTCTGCCATTTTCTTTTCTTGTTTTCGTGCCTCCACCACAATGGCACGCTCTCTGTCATTCAAGATATGGGTCATCAGTGACGTCTCATTCACTGGACGACCCTGTGTTGCCTTCTTCTCTTCCTCCCATAACAGTACCTTCCACATGTCAACTAACGATTTGGGATATCCAGGCATCCAGGACAAATCCCTGCGGCGAAAAACATCCGTGCAAAATAAAAGAACCTGGCAAGCATGCCCCTTCTTCATCTCAACCTTCTCCCGGGCATGCTCGGCCTTAAGAGTCTCGACTTCAGTATCATGCTGACGCTTCAGATTACCAGCGGACTCGACGGCTGCAGAAGTGTTCTTTTCAGCCCGATCCCTAGCTAGCTCTGATGAATGAAGGGCTTCCTTTAAATTCTGAATTTCGAGGTCAAGCTGAGCTCTATCCCTCTTCAAAGCTACAATTTCCTCCCTCATGGAGGCGCATTCCTAGCCTTTCTGTTGGGCCTGAATCTTCAACTCCTTGATCTCTTTCCAATGCTTTTCTCTATCCGCCGCTGCCTGTAACTCTTGGTCTTTAATTCTCTTTTCAAGGAACCCGAAGGTCCTCTTACCACTATCGACATCCCTTCTTAAACTAGCAAGATCTACTAGTTTTCCCTTTAATGCCCCACTCAGCTGCTCGGCATATTCCAGCATAGCGTCATATTGAGACAAGGCATATTCCAAATTACTGCACATACGGTGATGAAAGCTGTGGGATAATGGTTGTATTTCGGGAAGTGCTCCGATCTCAGAAAAAACAAGACCGAGGAAATTTCGTTCCAATTCTTGGAATCGATCGACGGAAGAAGTGCCAGCTATAGGACTGGAGCGATGGGTCACTACCCGAGAAGACTCGGCTTCCTTTTTCTCCCTGGACTTGGGAAATTTATCCACTTTCCTCTTCTTGGGCGTGTTACTCAACTCGCCCATATCTCTCGGCGATCGATCATGTCTTTTCGAGCTTCTCTTTTTCTGCCCATCCTGGTCCTTGGGCAGTTGATCTCCTCTTTCTTCCCTTGATTCTTCTCTTTCTTCATCCTTCCTGTCTCTCTTCACGGCTTCTACTTCCCTCCTCCTCTTATCATTATCTTTTTCGCTGGCATCTTTTTCTGAATGGGGCAAAGTAGCTTCCCTTGGCCCGACGTCCCTTGAGAAGGAAGAGAACAAATCTCCATAAAACTCTTCATCAACACCTGTAGGGGAAGCAAAATGAAGTGAGCAGTCTTCGATTTGCATATAAGCATTTGGAGTTTTAACGTGCAATAAAACCTTATAGCTATGACAAGATTATACCTCCAATGCCGCTCTGTTTGTCTAGAAATGACATTCCCTCAGATTAGTGGGCAAAGAATCGATCTGGATTTAAGCTTTGAGGTGAGATAATAACATCGGGCATTTGGAGATTTTCCAACCCCGGAAGAGGGGCTGCGTCGAGCTCCGCTTGCAAGTCATGAGTCGAGGGAAAATCATCTTCAACTCCCGAATTTTTCGGATAAACCTCAATGGATTCTTCTTTGTTTATATTCCTTGGTGCCACTTTGGGAGACCTCTTAGCAGAAACCTTCTTTTTTGATCGATGTCCGACCCCATCGCGAGCAACTTCCTGAAACTTGACCTTCTGAACCTGCCTTTTGAAAATATGCTTCTTTGAACCAGATTTCCTTTTCTTCTCAGGCAAAGGACGAACAGAGGACCCTTCGACCTGTGGAATTGCCTGTTTATCACCCGACTTTTTTGTAACTGGGGGCACGTCATCTTGAGCTGGCACTTTAGGTCAGGCCCTTCTTTCGTTGAGCCCCTCGACCTATGTTGGTCGAGGAGGGCATATCGATGCAAGTTTTCATCGGTTAGGCTGTCCCAGACCTCCCACTGCTTCTTTTCTATCTCGATCAACCGTCTGGGGCGTTCTTTAAAGACCTCCCCATCAGGTCTTGCTAGCTCGCCTTCTGTGTATTGAAAGAGGGATCAGTTGGGGAGGGAGACTCCAATAATAAAGGAGAACTTACCACATTTTAACCAGTATCGAGCGCACCCCCGGCCGTTGTTTAATCCAAAACCAGTCTCTCCTAGGACCGCCTGCCTTGCTTGGAACTCCTCAATAATCTTCCAACCGCGAACAGCTTCAAAGAAAAATAAAGAAGGAGACTTATCATTGTGTCTAAGGTTGAAAAACGAGGCTATGTCATCAAAGGTTGGAAGATGTCCCAGAAATTTCAGAAATAGGTAACAGGTCAACAACAGGTTGCCATAAGCTACCGGATGAAACTGCATTGGAGCCAAGTTCACTCAGCATAAAAAATCAATGATGAAAGGAGGAAAAGGGTGAATGGCTCCCACGTTGCACATCGGAAGAGAAATTTCCATATAACCGTCCAGAGGGTTATGAGGTCTGTCGGTCTCCGCGGGGACTCGAACGTCATCAAAAGGAATGTTATGTTTCGCTGTTAAATGTTTTAATCGCTTTAGAGTAATGTTGGATTTTTCTGCTTCTGGAGGGCTCCTTAGGATCTCCGCACCAGGAAGCATATCGGGTGCTAAAGGGATAGGTGTCGCCTCGGATAGCTCGACCGATATCTGGGGGATGGGTTGCGGATCCATCTACCGACTTTGAGGATCATTGCTAGGAGCGGATTCTGACTGACTTGTAGATTCCGAGGAACTGTCCATTCTAACGGAAAAAGGTATCTCTCCACTAGACTTCGACTTAGCCATTAACCTATTAAAAAGAGGAAAAAACAAGTAACTGGTGATCTAGTTCAGGGTAAATGACAAAATCTTTTTCCATCAAGATTAGAAACTTGATATCAACAGGTTTAATGCCGAGAAACCCCGTCGATGGAGTTAAATTAAACCCTAGGTCACAATAAAAAAAAGGGGAACAATTGTGCAAAAAAGATGTTTCGAAATAGAGAGCAATTCATACCTGAAAAAGATGATTTTTGGAGAAGATGATGATCGTTGATTGTTTTTCTTTCGAAGCAGTGGATTAACCCCCACGATGACGAAAAAGTAAAAAGAAAAGGGTAAATGAAATTTTACTTTTATAGCAGTAAAGAAATGTGGCTATTCAGATTCGATCAATCTGATTGGACCAGGCGGACGTGTAAAGAAGTTGGAAAATCAGAAGTCGGTTGATAAGACGGGGAGACAGAAAGGCGCCATCATTATCTGAATTCATTTACAATCTCGAAGCAGTTGATGGGACTTGACACAGTATGCGGTGCCCATTAAATGAAATTCGGGGCAACCAATGGAGTAAGCGATGCACAGACTTTGGTTCAGAAAATGTAGCAGCAAAGCATGCTTCCCATTAAGTGAATCATACTTTGGGAGGCAAAGTGTTGATGGGCCTTTTTGAGCTGCCCATCAAGGCATGGTAGTGTCGAAGATTCGCCTTCGAAACCCTCGAGGTAAATCGATTAAAGAAGCCCATCATTGAATTCCACGATTATCCGTCAGAAGCTGTCCCAAAGGAGTATGATGAGGCCCGGTCCAGTCCGTTATCAAGCGCTCGTCTAAGGGTCAGTCTAAAGAATAGTTCATCCCAGATTTTTTTCCATTCAAATTGCCCACGGCGGGTGGATCAAGCATCGAATCCGCACTGGATTTTTGGAAGAAAGACCCATTCTTCAGCAGATACCGATTCATTCAGCCGCAGCTATTCTATTGGATCCGATGACACGTGTAGATAATGGCCAAGCATTGTACCATCTATAAATAACTGTGTTTCAATTCAGAAAAGGGTTTTGTAATCATTCTAGCAAATAAAAAAGAGAAATAATATATAAAGTGGACGTAGGCATCATCTTCGCCGAATCACTATAAAAATTCTGCGTGATCTTTTTCAATTTTCTGTGCATTGTTTATTGTTATTAATCTTCATTTATTCTCTATAAATCTCTTTTCTTTGGGTGTTGAACCAGTTTTTGGTATCAACAGTGTTCAACCACCGTCTTCCTCCTCGACACCATGTCGAATCATTTATTCAGAATGGGATAAACCCGGTCTTTCTGAATAACTCGCGTATATAATAAACAAGCGTTACACAAACGCAACATACGCCTCATTCCAATATCCTTATACTTTGGGAAAGGTTCCCATTAATTTTATCAAAGATAAATTCTTTAAATTTATTCTTTAATCTTCTTTGAATATCAATTCAAACTATAGCGAACCACACCGAAGTAATCATTTATTTTATTTCCCAATCCCAACCTATTCATCCCATGAAGTAAAACTGGTCATACTTCATATCTAACCCCATGGTGTTATCGGTAAATTCAATTACCATTTCACGTTCAAATCTAATTAAAGATTTAACTATAGCTTGGAGCAAAACTGGTGATACCCCATTCTCGATCTTTTCAACCTAATTAAAGATTCGTTAAAACTCCACTTAGTTTTAATCGTTAACTGGGTTAAAGAATCAGTGTCGTTTAAAACACAGTTCACGATAAACCCAAAAATCAATACCAATTCAATTCCAATTAAATATTATTTAATTGGTACACTTCATTAAATCTAAATAAAAAGATTTAATCTTTTTCTCAACTGGGTTTAAGAATAGTGTTAATGAAGACACCATTCACGACAAACCCAAATCACATTTGATATTAAATACAAGGCCCTGAATAGAAAATATATCGGTTTATATTCAACATCAAATTCTACGACCAACAAATATCGTATTGGAAATAACGATATAAATATATCTTTCAAATTCCCATCACAATATCTGTATCATCACGAAATCCAACATCGAAATATTCCAAAGACAATTTCGATCCAAACCCATTCCAATTCAATTATTGGAAATTCTGGTTATTTTCAAAACCATTTCAAATCCACTTTATTTATTTTAAAAATAAATAGAATTATAATTCTAGTTCAAAACTAGTTCATTTTGATAAAAAACTATTTTTATCTTTTCAAATGTGGAGTTTTTCATCCCAATTCTTCACAAATCATTTCTTATGATTTTACACGAATTAGTACTATTTTTACTATTTTTAATAATTTTATCAAGGCCCGTACAGTCGATTTCCATCAACGGCTGTCGAACTACACTTACAACGACCTTTTCCCAATTTGATTTGGGCATAAATCCAAATCCAACCGTTAGATTTCAAATTTCTAATATCCGTTAGAAAGCCCTTTTCGATACGAACCCAATGGTTCCAGTTTTAGGAGAATCCGACGATCGGATCTCCCGTAATATCCATTCGAAGTCAATGGTCGAAATTCGCGAACTGCCGCGGCGCGGCGCATTCAATTCAGGCCATTATATTATATATTTATAACATATATAATATATATTTCATCAATTTCCTTTTAAAACGTATTTTATAAATCGTTTTAAATTCGTTTTCGAAACGATTTCAACTTCATTTCAAATTCAAATCAAAATTTAATATTTCCTTATAAATTCATTTTTAAATTCACTTCAAATTGATTTTTAATTCAACTTTAGTTCGTTTTCAATTCAATTTCAATTCGTTTTCAATTCAATTTCAATTCGAATTCATTTCAATTCAAATGCATTTCTATTCAATTTCAATTCGAATTCATTTCTATTCAATTTCAATTCGAATTCAATTCGAATTCATTTCTATTCAATTTTAATTCGAATTCATTTCTATTCAATTTCAATTCGAATTCAATTCTATTCAATTTCAATTCGAATTCATTTTTCTTCAATTTCAATTCAAATTCATTTCTATTCAATTCGAATTCATTTCTATTCAATTTCAATTCGAATTCAATTCTATTCAATTTCAATTCGAATTCATTTCATTCCAAAATATTCGATTTTGAAATCACTTTTCAATTTTCATTATAAAAACGAATATAATCGATAAAAATATCGTTCGCGTCAAAATAGCGTATATCTAATCAATACGGCTTTATATATTTCTATTTCAAATATTCTATTCAAATATTTCGTTTCAAATATTTCTTCTCAAATATTTTATTCAAATATTTCTCTTCAAATATTCTATTTCAAAAATAGAATAAGGCCCAATCAATTACCATAGATTTTATTTCTATGGATTTCCATACAACGCATGTATATATCAACAATGACAAATAATCGACCATCATCCAAAGTGCATTCTACACTATATAAGCCTCAAATATAAATATTTAACACTTATTACAGTCTGTCAATCAATCGATCGACATACAACTAATTATATCATATATCATCCCAATACCCGTGTGGGGTTTCAAACAGTCAAATATAGATTTTATTTGTGCAGTTGGACGATGTGTAAAATTTATCATCCCAATCAATATCATTCAAATGTGTATATATAAACAAATCGTTCGATTTGTTTATATTAATTTATTTCACATTCACGTTAAAAATTATATTTTCAACTATAAAATATTTTTAACTAATTAAATATATTATTTCATTTCACATCCCATCACACAATCAACTACACATCAAAATCAAACAAACAAGCATACAAGCCGTCCATGGTCTGTGGACGACGGGTGTCGGGTGCTACTAAACACCGTCTGCATCCTAGTATATATTTTAACTAGAAAATTAAATTAAAAGTGAGAAGTTCTCACCCAAGCTAAACCAAACGTCACGACTCTTCTTATGTAGAAATCTTCGCTGCGCTCGCCTTTTGTTACTTTCGTTTTCCCGTAGCCACTACATATGTAAAAATCACATTTTTATATTGTTGCTATCTATATAAAAATCACATTTTTATAACTATGCTATATGGATAAAAATCATTTTTTTTATAATCACTCTATATGGATAAATTATATTTTTATCACGCTATTCTCTATATAAAAATTATATTTTTATATCTCTGCTAGCTATGTAAAAATCACTCCTTTGCAACGCTACTTCCATGATAAAAATTATATTTTTATCTTGTTAGTAATATAATAAAAATTATATTTTTACCTCTCTACATACATAAAAATTATATTTTTATTACTCTACATAAATAAAAATTATATTTTTTATTCAAGGAGAAATCATATCTTTGTTCAAGGAAAAATCATATCTTTGTTCACCTAAAAATCTAATCTTCCATCGTTTAAAATATAATCTATAGTCTTTTCAGATCAAATCTAGGTTTATATTTTCAAAACCAATCTGTTCATATTTCCAAAACAAATCTATTCATATTTTAAAACAATACAAGTTCATGTTTGAAAAACAAGGTTATTTCATAGACATTAAAAACTGAATTTTTTTCCATGTATTTATATTGAATAAACCCTCACCTTCACTGTAAATTGTTTTAACCTGAACCGAACCACCTTTAACTTTATCTCTCCTTCGCTGCATGAGCTTCCAAGCACCGGAGCACCAAGGCGCGGCTTCAAGCAGGGGTTGACGCGGCTCAGGCGAGCTGGGGGGCTCGGATTCATTGAAGACAGGGAGGGGGAGGAGGAGGGGGTATAGTGGCGGTTTCCGTCGATGAAAGGGGGGTTTCTCCGATTCGAGTAGGGAGAGAGAAGGAGGATCGGAGGGGGAGCTAAAGGGGGTGCGACTGAGATAGGAGGGGGCGGCGGTGAAATCGCGGTGGGCGGAGGAGGGTTCGGGCGGGTGGCCGCTCGAGATTCAGAGGAGCGACGGGTTTCATTTTAGAAAGAGGCGGGTCTGATTTTTTTGCTGAAGGAGGCTAGGTATAGGAAGGAGGATTTATATATATTATATTATTTATTTATCCTCCAAAAAGTAACTTTAAATTTCAAACTCAAAATTGAGCCCATCGACTGTCGTCGCTTGAGTATACCCCCATTCCGAACACAATGGGATATGTCCCGTAAGCTGATTCGATCATTTCGATCAATTTTCGTCAAAATCAACCTATAACTCTATATATTGAATTTGAACGCACATTTCAATTTACCGGGGCCACATACGAACTCTAAAAATCCCCGAAAAATATTTTCTAGCTTCGTATTGTCGATACGGTCCTAACAAAACTAATTTCGTTGAATTCTGAGACCGTTTGAAAAATGGTCATTTTCCAGTCGATTAAAATCAACTTAAACTGGTCAAACGGGTTTTCCTTTGCCACGCTCACATATTGATTCGAAAAATTACGAATTTTGGAATCTAGCATTACTAGACATCATGGATCCAACAAAAGTGGTATCGTCGAAATCCGAGTTCGTTTGCAAAATTTCCATTTTTAAGGGCCAGAATTCCATTCGACTATTCTGAATTTTCAACCGGACGTATCCTTTGACAATTTTTTGGATTCGTTGGAAAGATATTCACAAATAGATTCAAATAATTTTGGTTTCTCTAAAATCCGGATTATTTTGAATCCTGTACATTCATTTGAATTTTGAAATCGAATTATCGAACTACCACGCCATTTTCAATTCCTTTTATAATTATAAATAATTATTTATCTTCTAACGGCGATCTATATAATATATACGTTCAAATTCTATTCAAAATAAATTTTTCGTCGTTATTATTTAAAATAATTCAATTTAAATATTCAAAATTCACTAAAACTGCCAAAATAAAATTTTTAAATTGGCTTGGATTTCTGGGTTATTACAAATTTAGTCAAATTCAGTCCAATGGTTTCATACCAGAGGAGGATATGTTCAGCTGAAAGGGGAGGGTGATAACAACTATTTATCTAATTATTATATATATGGTAATTTGCGTGTTAAGCAACTTTTTAGTCATATTTTTCTAGCGAGCCATTAACAGTGTTATAAAGATAGAGTTGACATTCCAATTAGTTTTATTGAACTTATTTCTTATTTTTTGACTTCAAACTCACCTTTTATTTTCTTTCTAGCATTGGAATAATATTGGTTATAGTTAGCAGAAGTAAAAATGCTTGAATTCAACATTCATAAGTATTTTACTAGTCATTGTTTGCTAGTATTATCTTATCTGATTCTGTTTGCGATTATTATGTTATAGTATAAAAAATTATTAGAAACTTCGGTTGAAAATTGCAAAAGATCAGTTGCTTATGCTGGGGCAATTATTTTGAAAGAAGAGTCGATCGAATCAACCTCCTCCACCATCAACTTTTGCAGCAGCACCGCACGAGAAAAGTCAGGAAAAGCAAGCATGCATTCTTTTACTGTTATAGAAGCCATTTTGGTTATAGATTGTGTTTGATTTTTTGATTTTGTTTAGGGATTTTGGAAAATTAAACTCCAGAACCTTCTCTATCACTGAATTCATGCATCTCTGATTGAGACATGATCATTTCTATTAAGAAAAAAATGATTTAGGCTTTACTTAGCCAGTTATGATAACACAACTATGCATTGATTACCATAGTTGCTCCACTTAACTTTATTTCCATATCTTAAAATTTATAAACTTTTTCCATGGTTTTGATTTTTATTTGGATAATTCCACCTAATCAGAATTGAAGTTAGAAACTTTGGACCAACTTAACACTAGTATTCAAGCAAAAAAAAAAATGCTCCGTTCAATAACCGAACCCTGGTCCGTATAGTGGAAGGATACTTAACCACTATGGCCTAATGACATATCAAACTTTGGTTACTTAATTCTATTTCATTTAAATGGTTATTGATATATACTTTTTGTTTCTAGTTTTTAGATAAAAACAAGTGGAATGCATTATTTGAGCTGTCTTAGATAATATGACTATCGTTTTGTTTTATAATTTTGTGTAAATATTGGACATTTGGTATTCATTGTCATATTAAATTTTATTTGAAATGATTATTAAACTAAATGATTATTTGAATTAAAACATCAGGTAAATTAAGAAATAATATGTATGTAATAAGAACTCAAATTGCTTAAACTTTTGCTTCAGCTAACTGCATCTAAGGTATGTTACGGAATCATACGTGCCTAGCTTGAGCTTATTAAGGATTGTGATTCTATGCAAATTATTTACTAGTTCTTTTTTCTTTTCACCACCATAAAATATTAGTTCCTAATTATTGTTCCCTTCCTAATATACATCTGTAGGTCATTAGCAGAACCAGCCCGGGCCCAGTGCCAACTGGTCTACTGCATGGGGTATCAGACCTATAAGGGCATCATAAAGAAAGGAAGCTACTCCCAAAAAAAAGTTGGGTAACCAAAAAATATATTCGTAGAAGTAACGCGCAAGGAAGAAAAGGGTTGAGGCGCAAGGAACAAGAGGGCAAGGCGTAAGCCTAAAATGATAGTACTCCCGACATCCTTGGAGTTGCAACCATTTCTTTTAGAGTTTAGTTGGATCAATTAATACATAGTTATAGGTAATTTTCATATATATTACTTCTAACTTGTAAAATATGTTATGTGTGATGGGTTTGCTTATCTATAACTATGTAGGGACATACTATATATTTCAACATCTAGAATATTGTAATTTGTTATTATTTGTTAAAACTATGTTTACAGTGTGATATTAATCATGGACGGCTACTATGCCACTTGAAAAATCCTCATTCAGGTTGATGTTGTTCACTGCCTCGTTTTTCATTTCCTTGGCATCATTATTATCCCCAATCTAACACAAGACGAATGATTATATATTCCTTATTCACTCCTTTAAAGTTGAAAAAAAAATGGTTCTTACTTCGTATATGTCATGTTTTATACCCAAAAAACATAAGACCTACCTATTTACTTCTTTAAGTTTTGACCCTGCATATTGAATTTATTCAGCTTTTCATATTACATTTGTTTTAATGCACATGGAAAGTGACTCTATGATTTATTTGCATATTATAATTCCTCAATATAAAGATAGCATAGCACCCCATGGTTCGTTTTCAAGGTAAAAGCATTTAAGCTTCACATTATTAATATATTGGAACGTATTAATGTGGGTAAATGTTTCAATAAGAAAAGTCCAATTACTAAAAACTCATAAATCATGGGAATTTATAGTATAATTCTATACATTTTAATTCCATATTAGATTTAATCTCAAAATTTGCACCTTTATGAAGTATTGAGTGTATTTAACGGCAGAGAAGAAGCAAACTGGGCTTTTTTTTAAAAGTGACTCTATGTATGTTTATAATGATGGTATTGAGTTTTTCAAAAATTAGCTATTCCATACAAATAAGAATTTTATTTAGTATCAATGCATAAAATTTCATATTGGGCATCTTTTAATAAATCGCATTTGACGTTGTAAGCCTCGTGTACGACTCTAGTTGATTGTGTTCCTATGACCTTGAACGGGGACCGTAGAAATCAGTTTTTGAAAGGAATTGTTCCCTTTGATGCTATTTGCAAGATATTATACCAGAATGTTGATCTTCTGCTTTTTGTGCATTGTTTCCATTGGTGTTATCTAGTATGGGAATATACTGGGAATATATCATTTACATATTATAGAATTAATGCTAAACCATCATTTTCAGGTTAAATGGAGCTTATTGATTTCAAAATGCAGCTTCTAAGCTGCTAAAAAAGCAAGTAAGAGCTTTTGTTGGCCTAGATCAAACTCATTCCCCCAAAACATGAAAGTCAGACTGGCAAGGATTTTGCAGTATTATGGGTGTGGTATTGCTTTGGACATCTTGGAACCCATAAGTTATCTTTTATATTTTAGATAATGGATCAACATAGCAGGTTCTAGATCCAATCACTTCCTAATGTATCGACATGGATGTATGCATTATGAATATTGTCATTGCTCAATTATATATGACACACACACCCCCACACACAAACGCGCGCACACTCACACAAATATATATATATATATATATTCTTTACTGGTTATTTGTTTATCAAGTTCCCGAGTTCACATTATATAAATCGCAAAAGATTTGCGCTGATTTTTATTGGGGTGACTCAAAGCATAAAATATCTTAGGAGAATTTGTGTAGGCCAAGAAAGGAACGGGGTGTTGGTTCCAAACTCCTCTCTGATTTAAAAAAGGTAGCCTGTATAAAACTGCTTTGGAACTATTTTTCTAAACATAGTATATTTCCAACATGGATGCAGAGAAGATATTGTAACAACAAGCAATTTTGGAACATACATTATTACAATAATGCCTCTCAACATGGAAAGCATTGCTTAGACTGCGTACATCATCATCACAACTTCTTAATAAACAGCTAGTTAATGGAAGACATACCTCACTTTAGTTCGAGTCAGGGATTAATTGTAAGTGCCTTATGGATCTCCTTGGAACCCATCAGTTTCAAGCAATTGGCCACCCTCATGAGTTGGCGAGCATTATTATCCGACAAAACTCCTTTGTTCCCTCAGTTCATCCTGCAACTAGAGAGACTGCAAATGAGCTACGTGACATCGTCGTTCACCCTGGAATCAATGTAGATTCTTAGGCATGGTGTGATGGCCATCAGATCACTTTTCAAGCAGCCTGGGATAAAGTGAGAAGCAGAGGTAATCCAATGCCTATATTTGACGTCATCTGGCACTCTAAGAACATCAAGAGAATGTCCTTTGTCTCCTACCTTGCAGCTATTGGTCGGCTCAGTACGAAGACAAGATTCATTGGTTTGGCATTGTTACAAACACCATCTGTTCGCTTTGCAACAAACACGAAGATTCTTCTTAGCATTTGTTCTTTTCTTGTGAATATTCTTCTTTTATTTGGGCGTTGTTGAAGCAAAAATTGAACTTGCAACCTAGTATTTTACCCTCTATTAAATGATGAACCAACCTTATTATATCTACAACTCACCAGAAAGATCAACTACGTGATGTGCGTTTGGGGCTTTTACTGCAGCAATCTACTGCATTTGGCAGGAGAGGAATACACGAGAATTCTTTCACAAATCTACACACAGCTATATCAAACTTGCTCAGATTAAAAAGGAGGTTCACTATTTGGTACGCGATAATTGTACAAGAATGACCAGATCAGATGCTTCGACAATGGGGGATAGACTTGAGGTATTCTAGATAGCGGTATATTTGAAGGGGAGGAAAGTTTGAATGGTTTGTGGGTCGTGGGCCTGTATGGGTTTTTCAGATTTATTTTCGTTTTTTTGTTGTTGTTTTTTGAGACTAATTTCTTTTTGTATTTGGTATGTAATATAACCATCTATGTACAGTTAATATGTGGAACTTATATGTACTCCTTTCCCTTGTAAAGTACCCGGTAGAGGGGGGTTACAAGGTTTTCATGAGGCATATAAGAAAAGCATATGATTGGTATTTATTAGACCAAAAAATGGCTCTAACCAAATATTATCTTGATTTGCAGAGAATTAAAACTAGAAATGAAAGAAAAAGCAACAAATACACAATATTTATAGTGGTTCGACGTTAAAGAGCCTACGTCCACTTTATATGACTTTGATTATACGTTTGAATGCAAGTACAATCACAATATTATCTCGATCTCACCTTTATAATAGAAATTCACTCAACAATTTCGAAATATCTCTGATTAGAAATGATGAAGGTTTGATAATGATGGAATCAGAGTTCTGAATTGCCAAAAGATCCTAAAAATGCCAAGTATTGGGCTATTTATAGGCGATTTCTACAGGCGGTTCGTGAAGACAGGTGGCACCAATCCCGAGGATCCTGGAACCATTCGTGAGCGGATGAGGAAATGGTCAACATGGCAGTTATGGACATGTATCTTCAGATCCATTAATTTTGGTTCGTGAATGACCAAGTTGTGATCATGATCTCCAGAATACAGGGCCGACTCGTGACAATTTGGCACGAACGGGTCGTGAACCTTCCATCACGAGCGGGTTGTGCACCCTTCTTCACGAGCGGATCGTGCACTCTTCTTCACGAGCGAGTTCACGAGATCCATCACGAGCGGATTCCTGAGGTTGGTCACGATGTCAGGACAGAAAAAGGGAGACTAAGAGTCTTCCAAGAGGCTATATAAGCCGATCCATCACTCTCTTTATACCTTATCTCTCCATCCGCTTCAGTTTTCCACTGCTGTGAACTCTGCTCACCAAGTCCGAAACACTAATTGCAGTTTTTTTCCTAATTAATACAACTTCAAACCATCTTCTCCATCAAATAGGTAACATGACCCTCACTTTCGAATTCAATTCCGTGTTTGGATATCCGCATCAAATTAGGTGTTAGTCCCCTTTTATCTTTCATCTGTATCTACGGTTAAGCTATCCACCATTATCCATGACGCCATCGTCAGTGTCGTCAATGATGGTGGTGGAAGTTCATGCTAGCCGATTCCCTGTTTAGCTTTATGATAAAGACATGGAGTTAGAAATTGAGATGGCTGAGGCATTGGGTGGTTACGGACTAGGGAAGGATCTTGGAGATGTTTCATCATTGGCGACCGGTTCGTGGTAACGGTTGGGAAGAGGCTTGAATGGGAAATATGTCCTTGAAAATCGAGTCATGTAGAGGAGTCAAGCACCAGTTTGGATTGGATCGTGGGACACAACAGCGTGCTTTTCAGGGAAGGAAACGAAGCATCGGTTCGTGATATCGAGTCAGGTCATGTGGGTAGCTTGTGAATCATTCAAATACGAGCCGATAGGTTTTATTCCTTTGAACTAGAATCGAATCATGATCCAGTTTCCCTTCACGAGGCGGTCAGGGTGAACCGGTATTGTGCACGAGTGGATGCCGGATCACGTGCCACTCCATTACCATGAACCAGATTCCTCCTTGCGAGCCGATGCTTTATCACGAGCCGTATTACTAAATTTCATAAATCGACTTTATCTTCAAGTCAATTTTATTTTTACAACTATACCGACATAGCAGCATCAAATAACTAAACATATCAACTGGCACTTCATTTGAGGATCAACTATAATCCAAGTAACCCGACGAGCAGTTAGGCTAGATCCTTTGAACAAGTTACTCTGGAGTGCACAAAGACTTAACTTAAAGACCTGCAATAGCTTATTATTCTTTCATCTGCTTGTACTTCATGCTTTTCTTTTCTGCATTGCACATATTGACATACACTAGCACTTGCACACATATGGGGTTCGCGGGTATTTATGATCTAATTGCTTATGCTTATTCACCAACACAACAGATAGACACTCAATGAGTATATAGAGAAGAATTCAGATCCAGAGTCGTCAAGTAATTATAATCCTTATGTACTTCCGTCGGATCCGGATTGGAGTAATTCTGGATCTGACTATGAAACAGACATCGACGCAAAATCAACATCTTTTGAAAGCACGTCGCTTGAATCTTATTTTATTCCATATTTCCCAAACTTTTCCCAATCATTCCAACGTAAATCTCAACGCAACATGCTTAGGCTCAAAGTTAACCTATTATCAAAAAGGAAAAGAAGAAGGGGAGAGAATCAAAACATCCAAACTGGCATAAACATATAAATGGGCATGTGAAATGAAAAATGACAAAGTAGATCAGATAGGCATATGATAATAGCAATTAGGTATGAATCTAAAGGATAACAAATTAAAAAACTTGATATGATTCATCTTATTTACAGGCATATACATCAGATCCAATTTACAATCCTATCACAATTACTTTTTAATTCAATTATATGTGAAAGTGACATAAACTCACAGCGATAGGATTCTGAGAAAAGAGAATTATGTGTTGTTGTAGCAATTCTGATCTTGAATAATCTCTACTTTGATTGCCTGTAGATCTGATCTTGTAATTGGAATACTCCTATTCTGATTTATTTTAGTGGAAAGGCTAGTTTAGATTAAAGCAGCATGGAGGCACCATGGATGGAAACAATGAGATTAGGGTTAGGTTTAGGTATTTATTTATAGGTGTATTAGGTGAATTTGGACCTTTAGATTCGATTAGGAACCATCTGAACCATCCAGACCAGAAAAACACGTCATCCAGCCAATCCTAGTAAAACACGTCATCATGGAACTCTCCAGAATTCTACATATTTGGCTCTGCCTGGGCGCACTTCCTAGGTGCTCCAGTGCAATTTTGTTCTGACGCACTTCACAAGTGCGCCAGTTATTCTAGCCCATTTCCTGAATGTTTTGCCAAACTTCCGTCGTCCATAACTCCTTCATACGATATCTATTTTATGCAATCTTGGACTCTATCTCAAGAAGAATTCCGAGATGAACGCAATAGCGTAACCCATTTCAATTAATTCTTCTTCTAAAAATTAATTATCCCTTATGTCATGTTTAAAATTACGGGTTGTTACATTCCCCCTTCTTAATGGATTTCGCCCCCGAAATCTTGAAGCTGAAAGGAATGTATGTCCTACCATCCATCATCCATCAACCACGGGCGTCCATTGTCCTTAAAAGATTTCTAATGCTTTCTTAAACATATGCAAAATGTGTGTATATGTCCTTATCCTAATGCAAAATCAAGCGGTCTACTGATTCAGTTGACCTCTTTAATGCAAAACATGATAGTGCCATGCGCCCATTATGTATAAAAAAGAATCCTAATGATACATATCATTTCTATATGAGTGCACAACCGTTCATCCAAATGAAACATCCATATGATAAATCATTCAATATACATCCATTAATTTAAATACACACACTAATCCTTATGGAATATGAAAGTGATTGAGCCAATCTAGTGCCTAGTGTGTGTGTAAATGCATCCACGAGCAACCACTAGAAAACACTTACATCCACTTACATCCACCAAACATAACATGTCTCAAACACATGTTTACAACCATAGGATTTTCTACCTAAAGATCGAAGATATAATCAAGAGGATACACGAAACGATAGAACAAGTATAAACAAAGCGGTAGAAAAACGAAAAGTTAAGAACATACCCTCAAAAAGGAAATGGTACGACGCACGTATCTTGTCTTCCGTTTCCCAAGTCGCGTCTCCTTGAACATCTCCCTATTGGACTTTAACCAACTTAACCTCTCGGTTGCATAATTTCTTGACCTCTGATCCAAGAATGCATGTAGGAATTCGTCTAACCATGGCATCTCGCTCTACTTCCACGTCTCTAAGCATGCTCGGCTCTACTACTTCCGCAGTATCATGTAAAGACTTCCTCAAATGCGACACGTGAAATGCGTCATGAACATTACTAAGCTTCTCAGGCAACTTCACTCTGTTGGCCATTTGTCCAATTCTTTCTGTAATGGGGAATGGCCCTACGGACCTTGGTGCCAATTTTCCTACAGATCCAAAATGAACTACATTCCTCAATGGTGATACTGTAATAAAAAACTATGTCTCCAATCTTGAACTCAAGATCGGTTCGTCTCTTATCAGCATATGACTTTTTCCGGTCTTATGCCGTCTTCATGCGTCTTCGAATCATGTCTGTCTTCTCCAAAGTTTCTCTAACCATCTCAGGCTCAAGCAAAATCTTATCTGTAGATTCCCACCAACAAGTTAGTGATCGACAAGGTCGTCCATATAAAGCTTCAAAAGGTGCCATGCCAATACTAGTCCGATAATTGTTGTTATAGGCGAACTCTACTAATGGAAGCTGTTCCTCCTACGTTCCTCTAAAGTCCAAGAAGCATAAGCTCAAAAGATCTTCTAGAATCCGATTCACTCTTTCTATTCGGCCGTCCATCTGAGGGTGATAAGCGGTGCTCAAACACAATTGTGTTCCTACTGCCTCTTGCAAGCTCTTCCAAAACTCACTAGTTAAAATGGGATCTCATTCACTTACGATATTAGAAGGTATGCCGTGTAGATAAACTATCCCTCGGAGATAAACAAATGCTAACCATGCCACTGTTCTTTTACTCTTAACCGGAATGAAATGCGCGCTCTTGGTAAGTCTATCTACTACTACCCAAATTCCCGTATTACCCTTCCTTGGCCTTGGCAACCCTTCGACGAAATCCATGGAAACACTTTCCCATTCCCATTGTGGAACCTCTAAAGGGTGAAGCAAACCACCAGGCTTATTTTGCTCAGCCTTGAGTTACTGGCACATTAAGCATCTAGAAACGAACTTAGCTACATCCTTCTTCATTCCGACACAAAATAAAACTCGCTTCATGTCTCTATACATCTTGTCACCACCGGAATGTATGGTCATCTTAGAACGATGTTCTTCTTCAAGTATTATCTTTCTCAAACTCTTGTCTCGTGATACGCAAAGTCTCCCATCACTATGCAACCAATCTTTGTCATCTATAGTATATCTACTAAGATGGCTTGAAGACTCCCCTTTTATGAGCTTGTCTACTATCCCTATCAGTTGTGGGTCATCTCGCTGTGCCTCTCCTATCTTTCCCAAAAGCATAGGTCACACCTCTATTGATGCCAACAAACCGGGTACATAACCGATAGAGGGTCTAAAGTTAAAGGTATTGATGTACTCTAAACTCTACCGCTCGACAAACAAAGGACTCAAAGTCAACTTCTTTCTACTCAAGGCGTTAGCTACAACGTTACCCTTGCCAGGCGTATATGCAATCTCAAATTCGTAGGATACTAAGAACTCCATCTACCTTTATTGCCTTAAGTTTAGATCTTTATGAGAGAACAGGTATTTTAGTGACTTATGATCTGTATACAACTCAAACCTCTCACCAAGCAAATAATGGCGCAAAGATTTAAGCGCAAAAACTACGGCAGCTAATTCTAAGTCATGGGTAGGGTAATTCTTCTCATGGACCTTCAACTGCCTTCCACCATAACATATCACCCTTCCCTCTTGCATCAAAACTGCGCCAAGCCCTATCCCGCAAGCATCGGTATGCACGTTGAATGGTTAACACCCATATGGAAAAAGTAAAACTGGAGCTGTCGTCAATGCCCTCTTCAATCGTTGAAAAGTATCGTCATAGTCAACGTCCCAAGAAAAGGTCAAACTCTTTTTCGTTAACCGAGTAAGTAGGGCTGATATCTTAGCAAAGTCCTTGATAAACTTTCTATAATAGCCCCCCAAACCAAGAAAACTTCTCACTTCCATTGCATTCTTAGGAATCTTCCAATCTTGGATTGCCACTATCTTCGCGGGATCCACTGCTATCCCTTCTTTAGAGACCACGTGCCCTAATAATCTTACCTCCTTCCTCCAAAAGTGACATTTGGAGAACTTAGCCTTGAGTTGATGTACTGGAAGGGTCTCTAAGACTTCCTAAAGATGTAAGGCATGCTCTTCCTCGCTTCTAGAGAAGATCAGGATATAATCCACAAAGACTACAACGAACTTTTTTAGAAACTCCCTAAACACCCTACTCATCAAGTCCACGAAATATGCGGGCGCATTCGTCAAACCAAAAGGCATGACGAGCCATTCAAATAAACCATCTGGAGTTCTAAATGCAGTCTTATCTATGCTGTCCTCAGCCACCCTAAGCTGATGAAATCCTGTAGCTAAATCCAACTGCGAGAAAACTGAAGAACCAACCAACTGATCGAAAAAGTCATTTATCCTCGGTAATAGGAGTCTGTTCTTCTTCGTGAGCTTATTCAACTCCATATAGTCCATGCACAATCTAAGCAAACCATCGGCCTTCATAGCAAAAACAACTGGAGCGCCCCACTCCGAGATACTTCTTCTTATGAATCCTTTCTCAAGCAACTCTTTCTCTTGTTTACTAAGCTCCCTCCGTTCTCTTAGAGCCATGTGGTGCACAGGCAGTGCAACTACTTTGCATTGTCCACCAAGTATATATGGAAATCTATCTCGCGTCTTGGAGGTAAGCCCCTAACCTCCTCAAAGACATCTGCATACTCACGGACTACTAGAAAAGATTGCAAATCATCAATAGAAGTATCAAGAGATTCTAGGTAGCTAACCATAACAGAACCCTTAGGGTCGCATGAGATATCTAGAGTATTCCCCAAACCAGTCAAAAGTCTAACTACCCTCTTTTCACAGTCGAGAATGGCACATACCCGGCTAGCCAATCCATTCCTAGAATTAAACCATAGCCCGTGAAACCAAGTACATAAGCATTGCATTTGCACTCAACGCCATACACAGATATTCTCAAATCCCGACATAACATAGATAGATGAGCCGTATCCCCAATAGCATATGAGACAACAACGGGATCCACTACTATACTAGTATCTTGGTGTAGAGACTCAACAATAGAAGCAGATATAAACGAATGTGAAGCGCAAGAACCAAACAAAGTACGTACAGGATGATTTAAAAGAAAAATCAAACTTTCAACGAAAATATTTCTACCTTTCTCTTTCATAGCTGCCATGAGAGCATGAACCTGCCCTCCAGAAGTAGATCTTGTCCTCTGTCCCTGCCCTTGTCCTTGCCTCCTTGGGCAGTCTTTAATTATATGTCCTGCCTCACCAAATTGGAAGCAACCAATCCTCTTCTTCTTCCTACATTCCTTCTTCAAATGGCCAGGTATTCCACAATTGTGACACTTTCTTTTCTCTGAGCCCTTGTTATCCTTACCGCCCTTCTTTTGTTGTTGTTGTGCCTTCTTTGGATCCCCTTTCTTATTATATGCCTTATCTACGTTAGCACCTTTCTCCTCTTCATGTATTAACGCCATATCAACAAGATTCTCGAAAGTAGCCCCCATAGGAATGTGGGACATAGCCAACCCGTGTAATGGTTCATTCAGACCCTTGGCAAATCTCAAAGCCATCTTATGTGGTTTATTAACTAATTCCATACCAAATCTTGCTAACTGGTTAAACTTGTTAACGTACTCCTTCACAGAAAAACTCCCTTGTTTCAACGCCAAGAACTTCTCCATGTATAAACTCTCCGCTTGTGAAAGAAATTTCAACTCGAACCTTTGCCTAAAATCCATCCATGTCTCCATTGCACGTCCTCCATTAGTTACTTCCCACCGAAAGGAAGCTTTATCCTTCATTAACCAAGAAGCTAGTTGAACCTTCCTTCCCTCGTCCATCTCAAAGATACCAAACAAATCCTCCACTTCCTTGAGCCAATTCCGAGCCTCAACAAACGTCTCAGTCCCATAAAACGGTCTTCCGCCCATCGCACGGAGGACTTTGCATATTTTAGAAAAAGCATCTACATGGGAGGAGGAGGAGAAGCGGCTGCAGTTGGGGGAGGAGGAACGTTTACTGGGCCAGCGGTAGTATCCCTAGCCTATAGATACCTTTTGAACCAGCCTGGTATCTGTATGCCCTCGGGTATACCGGATTCCCCAAACATGCTAAAAGGAAAGGAAGAGATTCAAAACAGAGAACCGAAAGAAAGATATATGGCTTTTGGGGATTATGTTTTATCATAATAAACCTTTATCTTGAAAATAGCTTCTTTGAAACTTGTTTTTGAAAACAGTTTTCAAAATCTTTTATCTATTCTAGTAACCTTCAGCTCTGATACCACGTGTAACACCTCATGTCCGTTATTGTCATTCACTAAGGGAATGCATTAACTTTCATGGAGCATTATAAGAGTATAGAACAGAACATCACAAGACAGATATATAAAATGGTACATAAAAATTCAAAATTTATTCATTGCAGCGGAAAAGGAAAACATGTTTGGTTACAACATCAAAACCACATACTAAAGGCAAGTACACAATTATCCATCTTGAACAAAATTATTATCAGAGTACATAAAAGCAAAACCATAATCCCACTACAAATAAAAATAATGAAAAAGAGATAAAGCTGAGCATTACTTTCAACACTTCCAAGCACTTCAAAAAGAAAGAGATCCGAGTCAAGCTTCACTAATCCCACCCTGTGGACCTTGGGGGGAAAGGAGAAAGAAAAGAGGCAAAACAAAAAGGGTCAGACATAAGTCTGGCAAGTCTAGTGACTTTAACAATATAATCAGTAAAGTAACAGGATAAGAACATAAACTGGATATAAGATATTACTGTACCATAAGCAGATATGACAAGGTAAGCAAGATAGAACATCGACTGCGCTCCTAACCACTATAAGATATGCCCTACACCGTACCAACATACTAGTTACATATTAAGAGACGATCCCTCCCCACTAATCATAATAATGGTAGCTTCTGTACACCTAGCTGCTCTCGTAGGTGCCCCACTTGCTCCTACCACCACTAATTGTACCCACTACCCTTCCCATTCAATCGGCTCCCTAACCTCGTAGATACCTGTGCTAGTCCCACAATAGGGTGTATCACTCCATAAGGTTACAATCTCAATACTACTGAAATGCACAGCTTATACCTACACGACACAGCAACGTCTTACCTACCAGCCCAGAACCACGCACGCATATGACTCCGTTGGACTTGCACTGCCATCATTATCTCTTTATTGACCTCTTACAATCAACCCCAGTAAGCGTGTCCCTGTCCTCGGACTAGTTCGAGCTCATATAGATAAATAAATGGGTTATTGGTTGAAAAGGGTCCACCCACTTGACACACGCTTCCCTCCTAAGCTTGGTCCCCACTAGGAATTCCCACTTAACCCCTCTTTATCTCCATGTCTAAACACATGTCTCATCATGGTTAAGTGCTTTTATTATGTTTCACATGCTACCCATGTTACCCACTTAACCCTTTGTTATCCCCATGTCTAATCACATGTCTTATCTTGGGTAAGTGTTCATTAATTCATTATAACTGTAATCATGCAAGACCTCCCACATTAGATTACCGTTTTGCAGTTGCTAGATTTGTCGGGCGGTTCTGGGCAGGATTATACCGCAATCCGAATCTAACCTCGTGCCTTTGCATTATTATGCATCTAATTTCTTCCTTTGACCTCTCACATTAGATTACCGTTTGCGGTTGCTGGATTTGCCGGGTGGTTCCAGGTAGGCTTATACCGCAATTCGAATCTAACCTCGTGTCTTAGGCGTTCATTTTCACTTTCTTGGATCAAATCCCAATTTCCAATCTTGGATTATAATTTATTCCAATTACCCATAATTTCCCATCTAAATTATGTTTATAATTTTAATCCAAAATATGCCTATAATCACATGCGTACAAGTTATGCCAAATTATGCCTAAATCCATTTTCCACAGCCACCAACAATTTATGCCAAATCTTATCTGATTACATATTTCCCAAACTTTTCCCAATCATTCCAAGTTATTCGTACGTAAATCTCAATGCAATATGCTTAGGCTCGAAGTTAGCCTAATATCAAAAAGGAAAAAGGAAAAGAAGAAAGGGAGAGAATCAAAACATCCAAACTGGCATAAACATGTAAATAGGCATGTGAAATGAATAACAACAAAGTAGATCAGATAGGCATATGATAATAGCAATTTGGTATGAATCTAAAGGATAACAAATTACAAAACTTGATATGATTCATATTATTTACAGGCATATACATCAGATCCAATTTACAATCCTATCACAATTACTTTTTAATTCAATTATATGTGAAAATTACATAAACTAACAGTGATAGGATTCTTAGGAAAGAGAATTAGGTGTTGCTGTAGCAATTCTGATCTTGAATAATCTCTACTTTGATTTCTTGTAGATCTAATCTTGTAACTGGAATACTCCTATTCTGATTTGTTTTGGTGGAGAAGAAAGGCTAGTTTAGATTAGAGCAGCATGGAGGCGCCATGGATGAAAACAGTGAGATTAGGGTTAGGTTTAGGTGTTTATTTATAAGGTTATCAGGTGAATTAGGACCTTTATATTAGATTAGGAACCATCTGAACCATCCAGACCAGAAAAACACGTCATCCAGCCAATTCGAGAAAAACACGTCATCATGGAACTCTCCATAATTTTGCAGATCTGGCTCGGCCTGGGTGCACTTCCGAGGTGCGCTAGTGCAATTTTGTTCTGGCACACTTCATAAGTGCGCCATTTATTCTGGCCCATTTCCTTATTGTTCTGCCAAACTTCCATCGTTCATGACTCCTTCATACGGTATCCGTTTTATCCAAACTTGGACTCTATCTCAAGCCGAATTCCGAGATGAACGCAAGGCGTAACCGGTTTCACTTAATTCTTCTTTTAAAAATTAATTATTCTTTAATTATCCCTTATGTCATGTTTTAAAATTACGGGTTGTTACATGAAGACCCTAGAGAAAGAGGATAAGCCTCATTCTGCCCCGGAAGGGTATATGGCTATTAGCAAGGTCATGTGCTCGGTAGGTGCCATTCCTCCTTTTCCTCCGATTATCGTTGATCTCTTGAGATGGCTGTGCATCGCTCGCATGCAACTCCATCCCAATGCTTATGCTGCTTTATATACCTTGTACATCGCGTATGCAGAGATTCTGGAGCCCGAGCTTATTTTCAAAGATTTGAACTTCTACTATTATTTCAAGTATCATTCCACAGGGACTTCGAACTTTATTTTCTTCGAGTCGATCCCGTCCAAAAAGGTCTTATCAGATGGACACAGTAACTTAGGCGATGCCAAATCCGAATGGTTCTACAAAAAACAACAAGTTGGATGTGCGAGGAGGTAGCTACAGTCAAGTAGGTTCTGAATCCTTCAGTGTATGTCCCAACTGCATGATTAAAGTGCTAATATCTTCTTTTTCTGTACAGCTTATAATTTTCAGAAACAAGAAAGTGAAGTATACGAAGATCGTCTGTCCCGCCTTATAAAAAGTAGCTTTGATTTTTGCAAAATTAGGAAGTGTATAATCGACGAGAACCTTCACAAACATCATCTACTTAACATAAGATTTGGGCTTGGACAGGGTAGCAGGCCTTACAGATATGTGCCCCCAACTTTAACACCTAGGGAATCGAGTAGCATGCCCCCAGCTGAGAGGCAGGTGACAACGGAAATCAAGACATTACCTGGTCTACCCAAAAGCCCTTCACCAATGATTAACCAAGATGAAGAAGATTTGGATGTATACAAAAGGGGTGAAGTTCGAGCCAATGAACCACGAGATGCTTCTGTTCCCGAAGGAGGTTCATCTCAAAAAACACCACCATCGATTAAACCCGCGACTCATGATTCTTTAATGGAGGAAGAAATATACGGTGATTTAGAAAAACTTCCCCCACAGGATAATATTTACACATATGAGGATTTTGGAGCAGAATCGTTCTTCCCTATCTCCAAGGAAGAATCCACTCCAGTCAAGGAAAAGGAAATTGTACAGACGAGCCTAGTTCCGGGCCTTGGTCCGTTAGGGAGGATCGCACGACACACACACATTACATGCAACACACGACACAACATTCGTACACTGTATGTACTCATGGTCCTTATTCTTTCTTATAATTTTTGCAGGAAAGATTGCACAGGTGACCTTTACTTCTGAAATAAGGCAAAGTTGGATCATTTATGAAAGCTATTCCCTGACATCCACTTCGAAAGGATGCTTTTTGTTCCAGACCTTGAATCAGTTTCTGATGATTGGGATACAGAATTTATTAACCGAGTAGGCCACATGGCTACTCAATATAGGGTAAGGAAGAAGCATGCCAAGAATCTCTCAGAAGTTATCCACTGTTTGGAAAAGGATGTAGAGAAAGCTAAAGAAAAGGCTGAACACAATGTCAAGGCTAGGGACAAGGCTGAGAAACGAAGATACTCAAGCTCTTCTTTCCTTAGCTCAAAGGGATGCCGAAAGTTACAAGACGCAGTTGGAGGAAGCGAAGAAACGTTTCCACTTTGAGCTTGATTCGAACAGCCAAGAGCGTATAACTATGTAAAAGGAAATAGAAGATCTCAAGTAGATTATTGCCAAGCTAAAAACATCACAGGATCGCTTTACCATAGAAAAGGATGCTTGGGAAAAAGAAATGGCAGGCTTAAAAGATAAACTTGTTCATGTTGAGGAAAGACCAGCTCTTGCTAAAGGGCACGCCAACGAAGCCCTTGAGTCTACCTCGAACGCTACAGCTAAACTTGCTATAGCCGAGCTAAAGATAGAAGGGTTGGATGAATTACTGATGGACTTTTTCTCTCAAGTCATTCGAACTTGAGACATTTCTTGGATCAAGAACTATCCCACCATCTTAGTTGATGTATGGGACCAGAATGTCGAAAGCGAGAGAACGTGCTTAAAGGTCGAGGATATCGATGAGAATCAACTTATGCAGACCTTCCTCAGAGGTGAAGAAGCTAAGGTATTAGCAGAGCGTAGACGTCGGATTAAAGAGTCTACGGAGGCGGAGAGGTTTAATCTCATAGGCAAGGACAAAGTTGAAGAAGGTTCAAGCTCAGCCATGGAGCACAAGACTTCTGGGGTCGACGAGTATAACCCTGATGACCCGCTAATCTCTGAAATTCTTGTTCCCCAACCTGCTGGGGTTTCTACTGCGACTCGGGATGAGCAGTAGGTGGAAGGTATCTCCACCATTCTCTCCACAATTTGTCAAAGCTAATATAACTTGTCGTCGAATTGTGGAGCAAACAATTAAGAAGACCATATTTTCTCCTAAATTAATAACAGTTGCTTCTCATAATGTAGGTGCTAAGTTAGCCGAGGGGATTGTAGCAAAGCAAGTAGAGATCGAGAAAGCCACCATACCATCGAGCCCTAAGGCCCACGAAATCCCTAAACAAATTGAGGTTGAAGCAACTGAGAAGGCAATTGTACCATCGAGCACTGATGCACCTAAAGATGCTGTATTCATTGGGGCCTTGAAGGAAACTAATGGTGATGATGGGGATGAAGAAGAGGATATTACTACTACAGGGGAGACAAACTTTGATTATAATCTGACCTTGGCCGATATGAAGACCAAAAAGGATGAGCTCTTGAAGGCTAAGATTGAGGAAGAGCCTTTAAATGTTCTACCTCTCTCTGCAGCTACTCCCAGATCTGGACTGATCATAAAGCTCTCTTCCAAGTCGATAACTACACAACTCGCGTCCCAATCCTCTGATGCTCCATAGGATCCCCCCTTAGGGAAAAATAAAAGAAAGAAGCAAGATTCCCCTGATCTCAACAAGGAGGTTCTGGAAAAACAGAAGAAGGAGAAGAAGCCGAAGTCAGCCCCGAAGCCAAAATAGGGCTCGTTTCTTTATGTTTTGTTTTCAGATTTCCCACTGGCCCTTTATAGTTGTTGTGAGTGCAGCCCTCGCATTTTGTCCAGCTTTGTGTTGTGAACCTGCATTTAGTAAATGAAATTATGTTTTCCTTTGTATTGTTGTGTACCTGTGAACTTCTCATATTTATTCATGTTTTTAAGCATTTGAGTCGTAAATAAGTCATGAATGAAACTGCATCATAAGTAATCATTACAAGCACAACATAAGAATTCTGTAAGTATATTATTCATTTTGTCGTCACCATAAAGTGTGGTAAGAAAGTATATATATATATATATATATATATATATATAAGTATGCCCCCAACCAATCATTGACGTGATGTTTGGCCAGGGCTTGTTGAGGATTGATTAGGATTGACAATGCATTGCCCCCCATGTCTGGATATGAAGGGTTCAGGATCAGCTTTCATTCTTGCCCCCGATACCACAACGGGGTAGGAGCCCTTTTTATAGTATTTAATCAACATGCCTTTATACTCTCCTGTCGTATGCTTAGGATAGAGTTCGAACTCAGCTTTTCAGTCTTCTCCCTGATCCTTCAGCGAGGTAGGAGTTCATTGGCAGCACCAGTCTCTAGCGCCTTTATACTCTCCCTTCGATGCGAAGGGTAGAGTGGAGTTGGGGCAGTCTTTTACTCATGGTGCACCTTCACGTCTTGTGGACAATTCACTTTCTTGTCCTATATACTCCTTCTCAAGTCGTGAGAGTTAGAGATTTAAGGTTGTGCCATTTGCTGCATTGCATCGTCGATGATCTGTACCCAGTTGTTTTTCAAATTCAAAAGACCTTTTGAATTAGGTGTTTTGGGGTCATCATGGGATTTATGTTAAATGTCATTGCTTGTATGAATAAAAGCAAAAGAATAATCACAAAATGGTATGGTAAAGTAAATGACACACGATATTTAATAGTGGTTTGGTCGAATCATGACCTACTTCCACTTTATAATATTTTGCTTATGCAACCAGACTGTTCTAGACAAGTCGTTCCTTTTTACATGTACCTAAAAATAAAAGAGTAAAAAATGAAATTTTCATGTCAAGTAATGCCGCAAATTTTGGGCGTTCCACACTCTAGGAATTTCATCTCGATCCACGGTAGCTTGAAGGATCCATTATCAAGCCTCCATAGGATGATATATGGTCCTTCCCATTTTGGACCAAAATGGACTGTGGGTGGAAAGACACACTTTGGGAGCAAGTCCCCGAGTTCAAAGGTTCGAGCCTGGACCTTCTTATTGTAATACTGGGCAACCTGCTGCTTGTGCCTCATGGCACGCAGGTCCGCCTCATCCCTTTTTTCTTCTACCATATCTAGGGATTCGAGGAGCAGTTCATTATTAGTCATCAGGCCATAGTAAGTAGTTCTATGGGATGGTACTTTTAATTCGACCAGGATGACCGCTTCTGACTCGAAAGCAAGGGAAAAGGGGATGTGCCACGTGGTTCATTTGTAAGTCATTCTATAAGCCCATAAAGCCAAGGGTAATTCGTCAACCCACATGGATCCGGCTCGTTGCAGTCGCTTCTTTAGAATGGACTTAATCACTTTGTTCGCTGCTTCTAACTGTCCATTCGACTGCGATGTGCCACGGCAGTATACCTTTTCTTGATGTGATATTTCTGGAAAAATTCCTGAAATTCTGTACTATCGAATTGGGTCCCATTGTCTGTTATATTGATTTTTGGGGTCCCAAACCGACATATAATGTTTCTGACGACAAATTTTATCACTCGTTTGGTTGTGATCATGGTTAACGGTTCAGCTTCGATCCACTTTGTAACGTAATCCACGGATACGATGGCGAATTTAGCTCCGCCCTTTGCAATGGGAAGGCTTTCGATAATGTCAATGCCCCAGACAGCGAAGGGCCATAGGCTCATCATCGTCTTTAATCGGTTAGGAGGTGCCCTGGGGACCTTAGAAAATTTCTAGAATCTATCGCAACGTCGTGCATATTTAACCGCATCTTTATTCATGGTAGGCCAGAATTAACCATACCGTAGTATCTTCTTAGCCAACGTTTGACCTCCAGTGTGATCACCACATTCACCTTCGTGTACTTCACTTAGTACCCGCTTAATGTCATCATGGGCTATACATCGGAGGAGTGGCATCGAGAATCCTTATCTATAGGACTTCGCCTTGCATGACATATCTAGAGGCCTTTCGAATAACAACACACCTCCTGCTTTTCTTGGTTGGAAGAGTTCCGTTAATCATGAAGTTCTTTAAGGGTGTCATCCATGACTCCTGTTCCGGCTCAGTTTCCAGTTCGGGATCAATTTCCATCTGATTAATACTTAGAGACTACAATATTTCAATCAGGACTATCTCTGTGTCCACAGGACTATCAAAGCTAGCCAACTTGGCCAAATTATCTGCTTTTTGATTCTCTGATCGGGGAATATGGGTTATAATGTAGTGTTCAAAACCATCCAACTTATTTCTCACTTCTTTCAAATATGACATAAGTCTTGGCCCCTTGGCATGAAACTCCTTATTGACCTGATTTACGATAATCTTGGAATCACAAAGAATATCCAACCTCGTTATCCCTAACTCCTTTGCGAGCCTTAGCTAGGAAATCAGGGCTTCGTATTCTGAGTCATTGTTCGTGGCATGGAACTCAAATCTGAGAGCGTAGTATATTGACCATTTCTCAGGAGTTACTAGCACGACTCCGATGCCAGATCGTCTGTCATTTTGGCACTATCAGTATACAGCTTCCAGGTATTGGGGTCAAATGGTTGGGTTGAGGGACCAGCTTCTTCACTTCCTACATCTTCCTCTAGTGAATTCTACTATGAAATTAGCTAATACTTGCCCCTTATCGATCTTCGGGGCTGGAAGTTCAAGTCAAACTGGCTTAACTGTATATTCCATTTGAGTAGCCTTCCTGATGCCTTTGGCCTTTGCAAGACTTGTCAGAGCGAATGGTCTGTGTATATGGTGATGGGATAAGATTGAAAGTAGTGGCAGAGCTCTCTGGATGTGATCAACAAGTTATATGCAATCTTTTTTATCCTTAGGTAGTTTCGTTCTGCTTCCTCTAGCTTCTTACTCACATTGTACACAGGCCTCTAGACTTTATCTTCTTCTCTTAACTGAACTTATTGCGTGGGACGATACAGCCAAGTCTACAAACAATTCTTCAAGGTCGACTGGCTTGGACAATATCGGTGGTCTCTCCAAATAAGTCAACAGATTCTGAAAGGCTTCCACACAATCAGGAATCCACTGGAAATTGCGTTTCCCTCGCTTTATCTAGCCCAAAAACGGAATCCATTTATCTATAGCTTTAGAAATAAATCTGCTTAATGCGGCAAATTTTCCAGTAAGGCTTTGTACATGTTTAATCTGTCTCAGTACTTGGATATTCCTGATTGCCGCGATCTGATCCGGATTAATTTCTATTCCACGCGAGATGACGATGAAGCCTAAGAATTTTCCGGAAGCAACTCCAAATGAACATTTTAGAGGGTTGAGTTTCATCCCATATCACCGAAGGATATCGAACATTTCTGCTAGGTCAGTTGTATGATTAGATGACCGCCGGGATTTCACAAGCATATCGTCAACATACACTTCCATTGTCTTCCTGATTTGATTGTAGAACATCCATTTTAGTAGCCATTGGTAGGATGCTCCGGCGTTCTTCAAACCGAAGGACATCACCACATAGTAGTATAGTCCCAAATCCGTGATGAAGCTAGTGTGCTCTTCGTCTGGAACATGCATGGGAATTTTGTTATATCCTAAATATGCATCCATGTAGGAAAGAAGTTCATGGCCTGCTGTTCAATCCACTAGCTGGTCGATCCTAGGAAGTGGAAAATTGTCCTTCGGACAAGCTTTATTCAAATCAGAGAAATCAATGCAAGTACACCATTTTCCATTGGCCTTCTTTACTAAAACTGGATTTGAGATCCATTCCGGGTAAGTCGAATCTCTAATGAATCCATTTCTTCTCAACTTCTTCCTTTAAAGAAGCTGACCTCTTGGCCTAGCATTTGCCTCTTTTGCATAACGGGTGGATGTTTTGGGTTGATACTCAATGAGTGGCTCATAATTGAGGGTGATATCCCACACATATCAGCGTGGGTCCAAGCAAAGACATCCATGTTTGCCTTTAAAAAGTCACTCAATTCCTTTGCCCGAAGCGGGTCAAGCTGAGATCCGATCTTTAAAACCCTCATTGAGTCATCATTGTCAATCGGGATATCCACAGTTGTTTCATTGGGCATTGCCATTCTGCCCATAGGCTCTTTGTCCTCTTTGGGATCTATGTCCTCGGGCAGTTCTCCGGGCAACTCCCTCAGGGTAGTCCCCCTTAGTTGCTATGCTGACCCCTCCTTCACAGGAGAGGAAGCACATTTGGTTTCTATATTTAGTCCTTTCATCAACATCTTCAATTCTGCCATATAACTTGCTCGTCCAGTGGCCTAGTCACCTCTAATTACTCCCACTCCCGCATCTATTGGGAATTTAAATAATAAGCATCAGGGTGCGATGCAAGCCCTGAACTCTACAAGGGTCGGTCAGCAAAAAAAAGCATTATAGGGCGAGTCAATGTCCGGAACTACAAATGGGAGAATTCTCACTCTCCAGCGATCTACATCTCCTAGTGTCACTGACAATTCTACATATCCCATCTGAGCCGCCAAGGCCCCATAGAATCCTCATGTCCATCCATCTTAGGGTTTCAAATCCTTGGCTTCGAGCTTCATCTAATCAAATGCTTTCTTAAATAGAATATTAACTGAGCTTCCATTGTCCAGTAAGACCTTGTGGACTAAAGCAGGACCAATAGTGGTTTGATAACTAAGGGGTGTTCGGTAGGGGAATGAACTCCAATACTATTTCTATCATGAAATATGACATCGTCAGACATTGTTTTCTATTGTTTTATTGAGGAGGTATCTTCGGGATTACTGCACTCCCCTATTCCAACATGCTTGGCTGCATTCGCATATTGGTCCATCGCCCTGAAGCTGTGTCCAGCCGTTTGAGGCTCTCCAACTATAGTATTGATAATGATAATCTTTCCCTTCTGCTGAGCAGTGGGCCTAGAAGCAAGTTGGTTTCTATTCGGGGCATGTCCGGGTTGCCCTCTATCTATTGGAGCAACCTTGTATTCGTCCAACTTACCTTCTCGAAGCAATTTTTCAATAACGTCTCTCAAGTGACGGCACTCGTTAGTGGAGTGACCATGAGTCTGATGGAAAAGCCAGAATTTTCCTGTTTCATGCTCTTTCTCTGTTGAATCTCTTAGCGGAGGCCTCTTATATTGAAGAACATTATAGGTGTCTAGGAAAATATTCTCTAATGTATCATTTAATGATGTAAAGTTTTCAAATGCTTTGAACCGAGGTCTCTTCTGTGAGTCATTTCCCCGATTCTTCTTCCGACTGTCATTCCCATTTTGGTGGCTACTGCTTTGGTTCTTATTTCTGACATTGACCTCTACCTTTCCAGAACTATCTCTGGACTATTTGATGGCCACATTACTCTGTATATCTTCCTTATCAGTGGCTTTGCTCTTTCGATTAGCATATAATTCCTCTTGGCACAGACGGATATTGAACTTTTCATAAAATATTTCTCTAGTTAACGATGGTTTTCCAGCTAAGTATTTGCCGAACTCCGTATCTTTATCTACTCCGTCAATTAAGGTCATCAGGACTGATTGCTCGTGAGGGTCCCTAACCTCCGTGACTGCTAAATTGAAACGGTCCAAATATGATCTTAGAGTTTCATAAGGATACTGCTTGATGACTGATAGTTCAACTACGTTTTTGGACCTTTGAGTATGGAGCTGGAATTGATTTATGATTTTTTCGCTCAATTCCTTGAAGCTGGAGATCGATCGAGCAAGCAAACGTGTAAACCAAATTAGAGCCACGTCCTCTAAGAAGATTGGGAATGCTTTGCATTTCACTGCTTCGGGTGTGGTAGCAGCATTCATATACCATAAATATCTCATTAAGTGCTGAACCGAGTCTGTTCTGCCTTAATAATGATTCATAGTCGACATGTTGAATCGCCTCAGGAATTAGACATCCAATATGTCATCAGTGAAGGGAGTGTAACTATGGTTTATACCCCAATCGTCATTTCTTTGTCCATGGCTATCTACCACAATCTGCCTCACCATTACCTCAACGTCAACATTAGTCAAGGTGTATTCCGGATCAGTACTTCTCGCCCTGCGGGGTCCCCCGATATCTCTTCGATGTACTGCTCCCAAGTCTGGGGCTTGTGCAAAGCTTCCTTGCCCCCCTATGGCCATGGTCAATCAAGTCGCGAAGGGGTAGTAATGGTTGATTCTGAATAAAGTCATCAACACCCTGATCTCTAGGTAGAATTGTAGGTTCCCCTATAGGCAAAAGAGCGTGATTACTCGAGTTACGGTTGTCAGGTCCCAGGTTAAGTGTCGTTTCTGCTTGAGAAGGAAGGGATCCAAATTGAAGCTGCTCCACATTCTTAGGCCTTTCTAATTGCCGTTGTGGGGGTCTAGGAGGTTCCCCTGACGAGGAGGAGTAGTCCGGAGTAAGGCGGTGAGTTAGTGAAGGCATTATCGACCTTCGAAATTCGTCGATCTATCTTCTCATCGTAGCCATATTTTCTCTCATCAATGTACTCTCACGTCGTTGAGCTCCAAAGCGTCATTTGTCCTTTCCAACATGTCGAGAACACGGGACAAATTTCCTTCTGTTACTGAAGTAAGGGCAGGTAGCTGATCATTAATATTCATCGTTGGACGTAGAGCACTTGAGCCAAGTCGAGCTGAAGCATCTGCATGGGTGGAATGGGTCATAACCTCCTTCCCTGTTCGGGTCGTGGTCCCTTGGGTGGACCGGTTCGTGACCATCTCTTCCTGTGGACAATTCGTGGTGTGCTCATAGGGGCGGCCCGTAATGCCCTCCTAAGACCGGGTCGTGACCCCCTCTTGGGGTCGGTTCGCCCCCCGCGATCTACGAGCCGGGGAGACCACCTTGGATTGCTCCTAAACATTACCCTCGTTAACTTCATTTGCTCGCGAAGCTCGTGAATCCTTCAATTTCTTTGCGGCCATAGTGTTTTTACTTTGCTGAAATTTTCGAAAATGAAACAATGGAAATGTGGACTATTTTCTTTGGACTTGAAAATCCAAACAGTAGAACAACAATCCATCAGGCTGAGAATTCAATTCCCAGTGAAAGCACTGAAATGTTAGACCAAAAAATGGCTCTAACACCCAAATTATCTTTATTTGCAGAGAATTAAAACTAGAAATGAAAAAAAAGCAGCAAACACACCAAATTTATAGTGGCTCGGCATTAAAGAGTCTGCGTCCACTTTATATGACTTTGATTACACGTTTGAATGCAAGTACAATCACAATATTCTCTCAGTATCACTTTTACAACAGTGATTCACTCAACAATTTCGAAATATCTCTAATTAGAAATGATTAAGGTTTGATAATGTTGGAACCAGAGCTCTGAATTGTCAAAAGATCCTGAAAAATGCCAAGTATTGGGCTATTTATAAGTGATTTCTACAGGCGGTTCATGAAGGCATGTGGAACCAATCCCGAGGATCTCAGAGCCGTCCGTGAGTGGATGGGAAAATGGTCAACATGGCGGTTATGGACATGTGTCATTAGATCCATTAATTTTGATTCGTGAATGCCAAGTTGTGATCATGATCTCCTGACTATTGGGTTGACTCGTGACACTTTGGCACGAATGGGTTGTGAACCTTCCATCACGAGCCGGTCGTGCACCCTTCTTCACGAGCGGATCGTGCACTCTTCTTCACGAGCGAGTTCACGAGGTCCATCAGGAGATGATTCCCGAGGTTGGTCATGAGCAGGGGTGTGTTTGCACCGAACTTGGATGTGTAAGTCTTTTCCCTTCTAATTATGAATATATGTACTCTTGGTGGCTTGATCAAAAAGCTAACTAACAATATTTAATAAAAGTGTGCCAATTTTCAGTATATATATACACACACAAATATACATATAAGTGGTAATATGTGGAAAAATATGTACTTATGTGTCCATGACTTTGTTGAAAATGTAATAATATTCACTGTCCATAATTTAAAATGTTCTTTCCATTTATTGTACAATACTATTTTTTGTATATCATTCTATACTAGACCGTTCCTGTTATGATGATATTCATAAACTACAAAAAATATTTTCATATAGTTGTGAATGGTACAATATGAAAGAATTATTGTTAAATATAATATTTAGAATGTTTGTGAAATATCATGTAAGATGTATACATTACGGTTATGTAAATTTGCAAATACTATCTTTTACAATGCTTATAGTAAATAGTTAAAATGTTATTTACAAAGTGTAATACATGTTGTTAAAATAACATAAAGGATGTATAAATTTACTTGTAACAAGTTAGTTTATAACCACTACAAGAGAATACGACTATTCCAACGGTTATAGCCATTGGCGGCCATTTGAATAATGTTAATGAAGTCTAATGGTTTCCAATGGATACAACAAACCATTTCCAATGGTTATTCCAACAGCTTCAAATAGTGAGTAGCCGTTGGAAACCATGTCAAACCAATGATCTATAAGTCGTTGGAAAATGTTTGTAGTCGTTGGAAAAACTAGGTGATTTTTTTATAATAACAAGCCTATTACCTTCCAACGCCCCCATTTCCACTCCATTCCATTTTAAATACATTTCCAATCAATTCCACACATATATACCAATAACAATATAAATAGCTAACATAGATCAAATAAACATCAATATAAACAAAATAAACCATCCAAACAACTATGAAACCAACACGTTAACGTTACATGTCTACAAAGCAAATACAAACTATCAAAATATATCTAAAGTAACATTCTCACCCACTCCAAACCAATATATACAACATCAAAACAAAATCCTCACCATCTCAAAGTAAATATATACATCGTGCAATCACAAACACAATTAAAAACATACCTCAAGTGTCATCTTCATTACCAGAAGCACCAGACGAAGAAGCAAAAGTACCACGATTGTGCATATACTTCACAAGCTTTTGATTTAGATGCTCCATTTGTTAGTCTATTGACGATTCTGCTCCTGCGACTGCTCAATCATGGTTCTAAGATCCTTGATTTCTGCTTTGTCTTGGGCCTTTTGAGCTTATCGAGCCTGCAATAGAATGAATAGCAAAAAGGTTATGTCTACATGTAAAATATTATAACACTATATATTTGAATGCTAATTTGTTATATGTATGCAAAAGGATTAATTACCATCAGGTTACTGAAACCATAACGTCTGCCCCACTGTGACGGATCCATAGCAGCATCAAATATGTTGTCTTCCTCCTCCAGTGTTAACTCATCACGACCAGACTCCTAAAGCACATGAGCCCGCGCCTCCTAAAACCTTGCCAATAATGCAAAAAACAATTTTAGTTGAAAAATAATGCATTGTTGTTTTTATTTTACATTACTAGTAATTAATAAACTTATCGATGTGAGCAATAAAATTTAAAATACGCATACATATGCAGTTGTCACCCTATCCTGATCACCCCACAAATATGTGACGTTGCTTGCCTCGTTTACTTTCTTGAATGCGTGGTGTGAGCAAATACGTCCATGTAGGACACAGCATGTCTACGAGCTCGTTCCTGAAATTGATAATTTGGATATTACAATTCCATATAGTTAATTACTGAACTGGTCAATATAGAAATGTAATAATCGATAAATTTACCAAATCCTCGCGGTGAAGCTGGAAAGACTTGGATCCTTCATGTTGAGTTACTGGTTTCCTACTCCTGTTTGCGGAATTCCTTGCTGACCTCGTCTACAAATGTATGTTGACTAATCATTTAATAATCGACAAAAAAATAAATGAGGTTCGTTACAGATTTACCTTGAACTCATTTGTGTCCCACTACTCAAACATCTTATACTGCATCGCTCATCCACTTTGCTTTCTTTCCCAATTTTTAATCTCATTCATTTTCTCCTTGTAATTCTCAGCGATTTTTGAGTTCCAGTGTCGCTGAACTAGGCTAATGTCGGGCTCCTACCGATCTATTACGCCCTGTACAATGAGAAAATATTATTAATTATTTATTTGTATTTAATCATTTTATAAAGCGGTATAAACTTACCAGAAAATCTTGCCAGACGGCCTCTCTCATGGTGTCAGGGATCCTGCTCCACTTAGGCCAGAAATCACTCATTCTAGACATGTACACATCCTTATAAATGTTAAGAACCATTTGAGATGGCTCCAAACCAAGCCACCTACGTTAAATATAAAATAGAACTTTAGGAAATTATAGATATATCATGTACAAAAAATTTAATTGCTATGCTGCTAATTTTGATACATACATATGATCAACCTTAGGCTTCTAGTAAACAACCTGATGGCTCGCCATCACTCTCACCGGCCAATTGGGAAAAGCTAGGTCGTCGAGTGCTAGAGCCAGACATAATACGCCTACAACATAGATACATACGCCATTCATAATAATTATGATATGGTGAACTATTACAAAAAGTAATACATGTTACACATGTGTCGTGTGTGTGTTGTGTGTGTGTGTGTGATTATACACTTGTTGTCATTAAAATTATATAACTCAGATAAATGCAATATTAAGCATAGGTGTATGTATTGCGAATAATTGTGAAAATTACCATATATTACTCAGTCCTCATCGTTTTTTGATTCATGCTCAGTTTCATGTTCTATGTCGTTTTCTCTACACTCTCAGATGCTTCGACTAATGCATTTGTCTCATCATTTAAAGGTCCAAATCAATTTGATCATATGTAATTGCTACTTCAACATTTTCCTGTAGATTTGCTTTATAGGATTATTCGTTAGGAATATTTTTCCATCGAACGTAAATCGTTCCTTTGTTTTAAAAACCGCAGACTAATCTGCTTTATCCCTTCTAAGAGATAGATAAGGGGCATTAAACTTTTAGGGCTTGTTCAGCTAGTACAAAAGTGTTGTTCTTTTGATAATGTGAGATACGTTTAATTTCAATAAGATTATAATTAACCAGAACAAGGAACATTGCTGAACCAGTTGAAAAAATAAACATCCTCTGCGGACCTTGTAGAATACGTCAATTGCAAATCTGAGTTAAAATGCAATAAAAATCATTTATATGATTATTAAGATCTTCAGTGCCTTTAACAAATACACCAGTATTGTTTGTTGATTTTTCATCACCGTATTCTTTGTTGTTGAATTTAAATCCATTAACAAAAAATATTGGATACGTTTGAACTTTTCTTTTCGGTCCAAACGCCAAATGTTTCAGTCTTACGTCGAGCACATGATTTATGGGATCAGAAACGTTGTTCCCAAGCCAACTATAGGAATCTTTGCTTAAATCGCACTTGGATTTTGTGGTTCATAAATACTCCAAACACAAACATGATATGTTACATTCTTATTTATTTACACATGTAACTTGAAGTTAACAAAACTTGTAAAAAAATCATTATCTAACATATGGTCCGCTTCAGGACAATTAAGAAGAATGTATCTGTGTGCTACATAGTACTCTTTATCATCTAGCCATATTTCCACACTTTTTTAGCACGTCGACCATGTTGTTTAAAAATAGATAATGTTGCTTCAGAAGAAGAATCGTGTTCAATGAACTCATCATTACACGTAGCGCTTTCAAACGATAAATTCACATGATTATTGAAATAATGAGAGAAAAAGAAAGAAGGTTCTTCATCGATATATAATTTACAAGTAGAACCTTCATCTTTAGCTTTTTGTCTCACTTTATTCTTTAAATGATTTAAGTACTGTAACAACCCGCCCGGAATGGGCCTAAATTTTGATCTAGAAAAGGCCTATCAAAACTTAGAGCCATTCTAAACGAGTCATTGGTTCCTATAAGTATTACATTCGCATCGATAATACTAACACATACTTCGAATGGAAATCGCACACAGTGGAAAGAGAAAATATAATACCGAAAATAAGATGTACCATTTTTTCAAAATCACATAAATATATAGTTGTAGTTACATTTATTCAAAAGGTACATCGAATAGCTCGATCTCATAAGATTCCAAAAGAAGAAAAGCAATAACTGCTCATAATATCATAATAATTTCATCTTCTCTATTGTCTTCAATCAGGACTTCATCCATGGCTTTACCCCATTTACTTACCTGTTTGGATGTTAAGGAGAGGGGGTCAGAACATAAAGTTTTGTGTTACTAGAATATAGTATTACTTATTGTCCATGCCCTATATTTTTAGCAGGTTACATATGTCAAGGTATGTCAACGCAACACACAAGGTTCCACACCAACATAAGTATCTAACCAATGGGGTTGATATCCAAGTCAATCGCCCATTAGTGTTTTTAGGGCAAAGACCCAACGAGGTGGCATTCTCGGTCACTTATGGCCCTGTTAAAGGTGGAATTTTAAAATCTTTTATAACACTAAGGAGGATCCCTAACCCTTTAAAAACCCCGTCCTAGTACGTTAACTTTCTTAAGTCTATTCTCTCATTTGTAACATGGGAAGTAGTATTGCGAATGTAACTACCTGATCTTACCCAATAGGACACCCATGTCACTTAAAACTTCCCTTAGACAGTTGGTGAGCATGCAATGGCCACATATCCTTCAATTACCAACCTGTCCGCAGTTGACCCCTTATGTAACACCCCACCTCCGTTAAGGTCACTCACAAAAGGTATGCCTTAACTTTGATGGAGCGTTTTAGTAGACAGAATAGAATATTACAAGATAGATAAGTAGTACTTGAAACATTATAACTTTATTACAGCAGAAGCAGAAATAAGTTTGGTTACATCTTCCTAAATCACAGTACCAAAAATCAAGTACACAATTATCAGTCTTATACAAAATCCTTCAGAATGTAAAGTTTCAATGCCATAATCCCCAACATAAACTGCCATGAAAAGATAGAGTCAAGGCCAAGCAATACTCAAAGCACTTCAAGTAGAGCGAATCAGAATCAAGCTCCTATGTTTCCACTCTGAGCACGTGGGGGGAAACGAAAAGAAAAGGGGCGAAAACAAACGAGGTTAGACATAAAGTCTGGCGAGTCCAATGACTTCCAGCATATAAACAGATAATATTATCATGACATGTAAATAAAGCTGGATGAGAGATTACATCAACAGGAATAACATATATACTTTAAGTTAACAGAAGAAATAGAATGATGTAAACTTATGTTCCTTACTTACATCTTACTTCTTTGCACTAATACTAGTATAATAGGGTTAGGTGTTACCCTAATTTCTAAACTAAAACAGAATCGAAACAGATTAATCTATACAAAAGCCCAACAAACAGAAGGTACAGAAGCAAAATACTAATAATGGGCCTTTACCACCCCAACAGACAGAAGGTATGGAAACAGAATACTAATAATGGGCATTTACCACCCAACTAATGGGCCTTTACCGCCCCAATAGTTAAAAGGTACGAAAACAGAATCAGAAACGGAATCAGAGACGAAAACCGAATAATCCCTACGGAAAAAAATGTTAGAATTAGGTGTACACTAGTAATGGGCCTTTACCACCCCTACATATGGTACCACGCAGAAACAGACAAGTGTTACCACCCAAAAGAAATAGACGGTACCAACAGAAATAGATAGAACTAAGTGTACCCTAAGTCCTACCCCAAGCGATCAGCTCCCTGATACATAAATACCCTGTGTCGGCCCCATAGTAGGGTGTATCACTCCCTAAAGTGGCAACCTATTGGCACAGACCTATTTACAGATGTCACGGTGTCTTACATCCTCAGAGCAGACCGGATCCATGCACACATATGACCTGGTTGGAACGCACCATTAACACCCCTCGCCATTATCAGAATGAACCACCTATAATTAGTTCAGTAAGCGTGCCCGGACACCTACAAAGCATGGGGTCAAAGTTTTTGATACCAAAAAGGGTTACTAACTAATATGGGTCTCAAACAACAGATGACACAAGTATTCCCCTCCTAACCTTTTGTCCCCAGGCTAACAGATTTCAGATTAACTTGTTTACAAGTTTCAAACATACAGAGTTCAGATTTACTAGATCACAGATCAGATAATCAAGTTAACAAGTTTTTAGACTAACAGATCAGATGTACAGTTTTAACAGACTTATAAATTGTCTAACTTTGTATTGGGCCTACAGTTTCATGAAACGGGTTTGTTAAATTCATCAGTCAAGTTGGTTTAACCCTATCCGCTCAACACGTTTTAGACATCATATTTATCTTAGATTTGCATTAATTAAATATTAATGCACAAACCTCTCACATTAGGTCGGTAGCTTGTGGTCGCTGGATATGTCGAGCGGTTCCGGGCAGACTTCTACCACAAGCCAGACCTAACCTCGTGTCCAAGCATATTTTAGTTATGCCTACGACCTCTCACATTAGACTGACAGTTTGCTGTCGTTGGTTAAGCCGACTGGTTCCGGCAGGCTTAAATGGACTCTAACCTCGTGTCATAGCCAATTTATTCCAATACAGATTATACAGATATCAGACTAATTATGTCCACTTAACATATTAAACTTCTTTACAGGTTACAGTAGATTAATCAAATTTCCATGTTTTACTCAATCTTAGATCGAGCCTACGGATTTTCGTACCCAAATTACAATTATTCAGCTTTAAACAGATTAAGAAATTCAAAAGATAACAGATCTAGCAGATTTGATGATTCAACAGATTTAGCAGATTAGGCAATTCAATAGATTAGACATTTCTAAAATTCTATTTACATATCTTGCCTAATCATTAATTAAGCCTAAACTTACATGCCTAAATCATGGTCATAATTCATAATACAACATATACCGAAATTTTTAGTTAAACTTTGCACAGTACAGAATATTCTCTAAAAGCCCCAAATTATGATATAAAATATGAATTATGCCAAATTATAGCCTTAAATGCCAATACTCAAAAATCCATTTTTAGGCACATTCACGTTAATAGTTATCCTATTTTAATATAGGTTTTTATGCCCAAGTCACATATTCCTTTTTCAAGTCATGAATCGTTATATAAAAATATGCCCAAGAATCTAGATCTTTAAATTATAACATCTCAAAATCAGATCTTAATTTTAAACATGCGTTATGTCCCCAAGTTTCAAGTCATATGTTAACATACAATGGTTCCTCTTCTTCCAAATCACAGAGTATGCACAGATATAGATCTAATTTACAACATATGTCCCTTTTCTCAAATCAATTACAGATCAATTATGTCCAATTATGCATTATTCATTATTTGTCCCAAAATTTAGCGTTCGTGCGTTAATCTCTTGTGAGATTTGGCACAGGCTCGTAGTAGCCTGGCTATAGAACAGAAAGAAGAAAGAGAATAATCACAGAAAAACAGATTTGACAAATAAGAATATGCATAACCTCATATTCGGATTTATAACCAAGTCAATATCATAATTAAAGTTCATATCTGAAAATAACTGTACTCACAAAAAGGTAAGATTCTTGTATTCTGGAATCTGTATTTTGAAACTGAAATGCTCGCCTTTGATGTAGACTAATTGTTTTAGATTTGATTCTCTTTTAATTTTATTCAGATTGGAAGAAGATGCATTAATCCTAGTTTTGATTCCAACAGAGTAGCGATGCCATTTTTATTTTTAATTAGAATAGAGGCAGAGTATAGGCAGAATGAAATTGTGTGGAGAGAAAGTGTAACACCCCACCTCCGCTTGGGTCACTCACAAAGGGAATGCACTAGTTTTGGTGGAGCATTATCTAGGTAAACATGCACAGAGATATCACAAAACAGAACATAAATAAAGCAGCGGTAGAAATTAAAAACCGAATCACATTACTTTCAAGAAAAGAGTCAAAACCTTATATATCCAAAGTACAAATTTTCATTATTCCATTACATCAAGTTCTAGATAGAGAAGCATAAACTTAAAATAAAAAAAGTAAATTATTCCCCAAAAATAGCAGAAGTGCAGCCATAGCATAGCTCAAGACCAAGCCATACATGAGTTGACAGAAAGCAAGCTAAATCCAAGCTAAGAGCTAGAGTTTCCTCTCTGAGAACCTGGGGAGGGGGGTGGGGAAACGAAAGAAAAAGGGGCGAAAGAAAAAGGGTTAGTCATAAAGACTAGTAAGCCCTAGTGACTTTCAGTATAAAAACTAGTAAAGTTAACAAGACATGAATAAACGGAGAGTAAACATAAGGGTGATGATAAGTCTGGCATGATAACTAAGATAACAAGATAAATCAAGTCTAGCATCGCATATTCAAGATTCGCTGCACCAACTGTACTAGTATTCTAACCCATGTCAAGTATTAACCATGAAATGATCCTTTGGCCCAATATCATGAAATGACCCATTACGGGGTCCTACAGTACGATCTACTAATCGATAGGCTCCCTACAAGTTCTAGCTCGTCATGTGTCTCTGTCATACAGCCCAATCACGAAATGTAGTCACCTGTGTTAGGTCCACCATAGGCTGTATCAAGTCCTATGGTGCCAACCACCGACACGAATCAAGCACACACAGTGTAAACCTACGGGTGCCCAATGCCTGCTTTTTCAACTCCGGACTACGTGCACGACCATAGTACGCCTGAACCTACAATGACGCACCTACTCAGCCGTCGTTCTGGCCGCTTACAATCAGCCCAGTAATAGTGCCCCACCCTGCCTAGTCCCAGGGTATCGTGATACATCTAAGTGGGTTACTACTGAAAAGGACCGTGTAACTAGGGTTTCTAATGGGTTAAGTGTTGTCATTCAAATTCGTGACTTAACCCTACCAAATCATGTATCAAGTTGGTTAAGTGTGTTCAAGCGGTTCATGAATTAACCCTATCAAATCATCGTGTCAAATTGGTTAAGTATATTCAAGTTGTTCATGACTTAACCCTATCATGTGGCATTAATTCATTAATGCACCCCAACCTCTCACATTACACTAGTTGTTGTGGTCACTGGATTGGTCGGGCGGTTCCGGGCAGATTTACACCACACATAGTCTAACCTCGGGTTTTACGTGCGATATGACCAACTACCCACATTGGATCCTATTGTTTGCAGTCACTGGGTTCGCCGGGTGGTTCCGCGCAGATTTACACTGCAAACTCAACCCAACCTCGAGTTGTTCATTTTCAAATTCATTCTAGCGTCATGCCCATGTTCAAGTTTTCATGTCAAGTTCATGTCCATATCCAGGTTCAAGTTATAAAAATGTTCATGTTTCAAGTTCATAGTAAATTCAGGTTTTGCCTAATTTACCCAATCGCATTCCCATCGCACGTAAACCCGAATTGATACAAACAAATCTAATTGGGGAATAACATAGAAAGAACTGGCATAAGGTGGCAAAAGTGATTACAAGTCAAGCATGGTATAACTTGAGATAAATGATTACAACAATACTGGCATATGGAATAGTGGTCTCAAATATCAAATCTAGCAAAATAGGGTGATAGTCATGGTAACAGTTGACATAAGATAATAACCCCAAACCTGTGAATAACAACTATTTCAACATCACAGGCATGAATAATATGGACATTAAGGGTTTTAGATCTACAACATGTATAGGCCCCAAATCAATTTCATGCAAATATTCCTACAAGTCAAGATTCAAGATGAATAGATCCAAGGTGAACAAATAGTAGATCCAAAATTATAGATCCAAAATGAACAATGATAGATCCAAGATATACAATGATAGATCCAAGATAATTATCATACTTAGGTTCAATCTCGATTTACAACATGTCCATATTATGTTTAAAATTTAGATCTAAAAGTAACTAGGGCTTACAGATCGTGGTTAGAGAATTAGAAAAAAAAAGAGGCGATGTTGAATCTCGAGTCTAATAGAAATCCCCCAAACAGCAATACTCTACATGTAGCCTTGTTGGAGAAGAAGCAATCCCTTTTCTCTAACTTTTCAACCAGAGTTTTAGCAGCATAAGGTCAGAGAGAATTTGTGTAGAGAGACTAGAGTTAGAGGCTGTTTATATAGGGTCAGGCCAACGAATTTAGACAGAAATCGGACTAGAAACATCAGAGTGAACTCTGACTCAAAAATGGGCTCGGCAACCAGGCCGACACCCAAGTCGACTCTATGGTCGACCTGGTCCTAGGCAGGTCGACACTATGGTCGACCCCCAGGTCGACCTGATCCTGGGCTGGAAATTTCCCGCCCAGTCCGTTCTGGGGTTTGAATTCGAAATTTGAATTCGAATTCTGAGCTGTTCTGAACTTGAAAATTTCTGAAAACTTCGAAGGGTCATAACTTGGTCATACGGACTCCGATTTTCGAAAACTCAAACTTGTTTCCAAGTAGAATTTCGAGACGAACGTAATGGCGTAACCCGTTTCCCTTGATTGTTATCTTAAAAATTAATTCTGTCTTGATTTATGGTTATAACACGTTATAAAAATACAGGTTATTACATTCTCCCATCCTTAAAGGATTTCGTCCCCGAAATCTCTAAGTTAGGAAGAACGTATCCTACCATCCATCATCCATCTACTCAAAACATCATCCACAAGCAAACCATTGCCCTAAAAAGATTTCTAGTGTTGTATGAACATATGCAGAAAGTGTGTGTATATGTACTTATCTAATGCAAAAGATCAGACGGTTACTGATTCAGTAAACCTCCTTAATGCGAGATATGTTAGTGTAATGAGTCCAACATGTATGCAAATTCCTAACTTAATTTATAATCTCAATATGAGTGCACATAACATTCATTCATATGCAACATCCAAGTGATAGCATAACAAGTTTCATCCATGTACAAGTATAAGCACTCATACATATGCAACATGAAAGTGTGACTGAGACGATCTAGTGCCTAATGTGTGTCATGCATCCACTAGCAACCGCTTGCAAACATCAACCATAACATGTTTCAATCACATTTTACATCCATATGGTTCTACCTAAGGTTCTCAAGATAAGATCGAGGAGATAACAAGGCAAACATAGGTAGTAAAAGCATGATACGAAAGTTTTTCAAGTTTATAGGAAAAGAGATCGAGAATGTACCCTCAAAAAGAAATGGGTAAAGCGCGCGTATCTTCTCTTCGGTTTCCCAAGTTGCGTCTTCTTGGGCTTCACTCCATTGTACTTTAGCTAGCTTGACTTCTCGATTCCTAAGCTTCTTAATCTCTGTTCCTAAGATATGAATCGGAACTCGCCTCAATATTGCTTCTTTTTCCACTTATATGCCTTTAAGGATGCTTGGCTCAACCACTTCGGCCGACTCATGTAAGCACTTTCAGAGGTGTGAGATGTGAAATACATTGTGTACTCCGGTCAGCTTCTCGGGTAAGTCTACCTTATAGGCCATCTGCCCAATCCTCTTAGTTATAGGGAACGGACCTACGAACCTTGGTGCTAGCATTCCACCCGCTCTAGAACGAAACACATTGCGTAAAGGAGAAACTTTTATAAAGACCATGTCTCCGACTTCGAACTCTAGGTCTTTCCTTCTCTTGTCCGCATAAGATTTATATCTATCTTGGGCCGTTTTCATTCGTCTTCATATCAACTCAATCTTCTCAGAAGTGTCCCTTATCATGCCGGTCCCAAGTATAAGCCTGTATGTCGTCTCCGACCAACAAGTTGGTGACTTGCACGGTCTTCCATACAAAGCTTCGAATGGTGCCATTCCTATGCTAGCTTGGTTGCTATTATTGTATGCAAACTCCACGAGAGGGAGATGGTCTTCCCAAGTACCACCAAAATCAAGAATGCATAGTATCAAGAGATCCTCTAGTACCCTATTTACCCTTTCGGTTTGTCCATCCGTCTGTGGGTGATAGGCCGTGCTTAAACTCAGTCGCGTACCCATTGCTTCTTGCAGCCTATTCCAAAACTGGCTAGTAAAAATCGGGTCACGATCACTAACTACACTAGAAGGAACCCCGTGCAACCGTAGTATATCTCGAAGGTAAATAGACGCTAGCCATGATGCGGTCCTCTTGCTCTTCACCAGAATGAAGTGAGCACTTTTCGTGAGTCTATCAACTATGACCCATATGCTAGAATTTCCCTTCCTTGACCTAGGCAGTCCATCCACAAAATCCATTCGAGATACTCTCCCATTTCCATTGCGGAACCTTCAAATGATGTAATAGCCCACCGAGCTTCTTCGATTCGGCATTTACTTGTTGGCCAACCATGCACTTCGAAACAAACTCTGCCACGTCCTTTTTCATTCCAGGCCAAAATAAATTGCGTTTCATATCCCTGTACATCTTATCCCCTCCGGGATGGATGGTCATCTTCGATTGATGCGCCTCCTCGAGGACTTTCCTTACTAAGTCTCCCACATGTGGGACACATAGCCTTCCATCACGCCTTAGCCATCCCTTGTCATCTATGGCATACGTACCGAGGTGACTTGACGTCTCACCACTAATTGGCTTGTCCATGATTTCGACTATCTGTGGATCTTCCTTCTGTGAAGTCCCTACTTGATCTAGAAGTGTAGGTCTTAACTCAAGAGATGCTAATGTAACAGCCAATGACTCAACAACAGGTGTAAAATCAAAGGTTGTTATAAACTCAAGGCTTTTCCTTTCAACAAACAAGGGGCTCAAAGTCAACCTTTTTCTACTTAGCGCGTCCTCCACCACGTTACCCTTGCCAGGGGTATAAGCTATATCGAAGTCATATGATGCCAAGAATTCCATCCACCTCTGCTGCCTTAGATTCAAATCTTTTTGCGAAAAGAGGTACTTAAGTGATTTGTGATCAGTGTATAGCTCGAACTTTTCACCCAGAAGATAGTGGCGCCAAGCCTTAAGCGCAAAAACAATCGCGGCCAACTCCAAGTCTTGTGTGGGATAGTTTTTCTCATGAACTTTAAGTTGTCTGCCCCCGTAGCATATCACTCTTCCATCTTGCATTAGGACAACGCCTAATCCTGTGCCGCACGCATCTGTGTACACCGTAAACATCTTGCCTCCATCGGGTAATGCCAAAACTGGAGCTGTGGTGAGGGCTCTCTTGAGTCTCTGAAAAGCAATCTCACATTCTATGTCCCATGCAAACGCTAGGTTTTTCTTCGTTAACCTAGTAAGAGGGGATGAAATCTTAGCGAAGTCCTTAATGAACTTCCTATAATAGCCTGCCAAACCGAGAAAGCTTCTCACCTCCGTTGAGTTCTAAGGAATTTTCCAGTCTTGCACCGCAACTACCTTTGCGAGGTCCACGGCTATGCCTTGCTTAGAAACTACATGTCCAAGAAACCGAACTTCCTTTCTCCAAAAAGGGCATTTGGAGAACTTAGCCTTTAACTGGTGTGCTCTAAGCGTATCCATGACTTCCTTGAGATGCCTAGCATGCTCTTCTTCATCTTTTGAGAAGATCAAAACATCGTCCACAAAAACTACCACAAACTTGTTAAGGAACTCCCGAAACACCCTAGTCTTCAAATCTACAAAGTACGTGGGTGCATTCGTTAACCCAAACGGCATGACGAGCCATTCGAAGAACCCATCTGGAGTCCTAAACGCAGTTTTGTCAATGCTATCCTCGGCCACTCTGAGCTGATGGAATCCTGTGGCTAGATCGAGTTGAGAGAAAACAGATGCTCCCACAAGCTGGTCAAACAAATCGTCAATTCTTGGCAGTGGGTGCCTATTCTTCTTCTTCAGCTTGTTTAACTCACGATAATCTACGCACAAACGAAGCGAACCACCCGCCTTAGTAGCGAATACCATCGGAGCACCCCATTCAGAAATGCTTCGTCTTAGGAAATTTTTCTCAAGCAACTCCTTAACTTGTTTACTGAGCTCTATTCTTTCTCGCGGGGCCATGTGTCTAACGGGCAATGAAACTGGCTTGGCATTATCAACAAGATAATTTCGGAAGTCTATCTCACGTTTAGGTGGTAACCCCTTCACCTCATCAAAGACATCTGGATATTCTCGGACCACTCTTACAGATTGCAAATTGTCGATGGACGAGTCAAGGGATTCTAGATAACACAACATGACCGGACCCTTCGGGTTACAAGAAATTTCAAGGGAATTACCAAGGCGAGTCATGAGCCTCACTACCCTTCGTTGACAACCAAGAATGGCTCCATAATTGGACAGCCAATCCATACCTAGGATCAAACCGTATCCCATAAATCCGAGAACATAAGCATTACACGTGAATTCTAGGCTTAAGATAGAAATCCTCAAATCCAAACAAATCATAGATAAATGAGCGGAGCCCCCAATTGGATTTGACACACTAATGGAATCCTCAACTAGACTAGTACTTAGGTGCAGATTTTCAACAATATCAGAAGAAATAAAAGTATGCGATGCGCCAGAGTCAAATAAGGTTCGAACAGGAAATTCAGAAATGTAAACAAGGCTTTCTACAGAAATATTACTACCTCGGTCAAGAGCTGGAGTGGTGTTGAGAGCATGCAACTGCCCTCTAGAAGGTCCTGCTCGCTAGGTCTGCCCTTGCCCTTGCTTCTTAGGGAAATCCTTATTGAAGTGTCCAGTATCTCCACAATGAAAGCATTCGCCTAACTTTCTCTTCTTCCTTCTACAGTCTTTAGCTAGATGTCCCGTAATACCACAAAAGTTGCACTTCCTTGTCTCGCGTGGTTTGTTAGCATTGTTGTTGTTGTTCTTCTTATTCTTGTTGCCTCCCTTCTTGAAGTCAACCTTCTAACTCTGAGTCTCATTAGGCTTAACCTCTTTCTTGCTATTCTTGTCTTGCTCATGAAGTAGGGCCATATCCACCAAGCTTTCAAAGGTCGCCCCCATGGGTATATGAGTTATGGCCAAACTGTGTAGTGGCTCGTTGAATCCTCGAGCAAAGCGTACAGCCTTCTTCTGGGCCGTACTGACCAAGTCCAAATCAAACCGAGCAAGCTGATTAAACCTATTCACGTACTCCCTAACAGACATGTCCCCTTGCTTGAGTGCTAGGAACCTCTCCATCTAAAGTTCTCTTCTACTGACGATAGGAATTTAAGCCCAAACCTCTCTCTAGAGTCTGCCCAAGTCTCAACTGGCCTGGTAGCGTTGGTGACTTCCCACCAAAATGCAGCTTCCTCTTTCAACAACCATGCTGCCGACTAAACTTTCCTATGATCCTCCACATCGAAGATAACAAACAAGTCTTCAGTCTCTTTTAGCCAGTTTCGTGCCTCAACGAAGGTTTCAGTTCCAACGAAGTTCTTGCCGCTCTTGCTTTAAAGTCTTTGCATATTTTGGCGAAGGCGGTACTAGGAGGAGGAGGAACCGCGGCCACTGAGGGAGGAGGAGGAGAGATGTCTGCCGGGCCCGCGCCATTGGCCTAGCTTCTAAGTACCTTCGGAACCATCTAGGTACGGGTACTCCCTCAGGAAATGCTGAAAAACTAAAAGAAAAAGATTCAAATGGGAAAACAAAGGAAAGTGCTAATGGCTTTTGGGGAATAGCCTTTTCTTAAAAATAAATCTTTTCTAGAAAAATGCTTCTTTATATATGGTTTTGAAAATACTTTCAAAAGGTTTTTGAAACTTTTTCCCAGTCTGGTAACCTTCTGCTCTGATACCAAATGTAACACCCCACCTCCGCTAGGGTCACTCAAAAAGGGAATGCACTAGTTTTGGTGGAGCATTATCTAGGTAAACATGCACAGAGATATCATAAGACAGAACATAAATAAAGCAGCGGTATAAATTAAAAACCAAATCTCATTACTTTCAAGAAAAGAGTCAAAACCTTATATATCCAAAGTACAAATTGTCATTATTCCATTACATCAAGTGCTAGATAGAGAAGCATAAACTTAAAATAACAAAAGTAAATTATTTCCCAAAAATAGCAGAAGTGCAGCCATAGCATAGCTCAAGACCAAGCCGTACATGAGCTGACAGAAAGCAAGCTAAATCCAAGCTAAGAGCTAGAGTTTCCTCTCTGAGAACCAGGGGGGAGGACGAAAGAAAAAGGGTCGGTCATAAAGACTGGTAAGCCCAAGTGACTTTCAGTATAAAAACTAGTAAAGTTAACAAGAAATGAATAAATGGAGAGTAAACATAAGGATGATGATTAGTCTGGCATGATAACTAAGATAACAAGATAAATCAAGTCTAACATCGCATATTCAAGATTCGCTGCACCAACTGTACTAGTATTCTAACCCATATCAAGTATTAACCATGAAATGATCCCTTGGCCCAATATCATGAAATGACCCATTACGGGTCCTACAGTACGATCTACTAATCGATCGGCTCCCTACAAGTTCTAGCTCGTCATGTGTCTGTGTCATACGACCCAATCACGAAATGTAGTCACCTGTGCTAGGTCCACCATAGGGTGTATCAAGCCCTATGGTGCCAACCACCGACACGAATCAAGCACGCACAGTGTAAACCTACGGGTGCCCAATGCCTGCTTTTTCAACTCCGGACTACGTGCACGACCATAGTATGCCTAAACCTACAATGGCCCACCTACTCAGCCATCGTTCTGGTCGCTTACAATCAGCCCAGTAATCGTGCCCCACCCTGCCTAGTCCCAGGGTATCGTGATACATCTAAGTGGGTTACTGCTGAAAAGGACCGCGTAACTAGGGTTTCTAATGGGTTAAGTATTGTCATTCAAATTCGTGACTTAACCCTACCAAATCATGTATCAAGTTGGTTAAGAGTGTTCAAGCGGTTCATGACTTAACCCTATCAAATCATCGTGTCAAATTGGTTAAGTATATTCAAGTGGTTCATGACTTAACCCTATCATGTGGCATTAATTCATTAATGCACCCCAACCTCGAGTTGGCCATTTTCAAATTCATTCTAGCATCTTGCCCATGTTCAAATTTTCATGTCAAGTTCATGTCCATATCCAGGTTCAAGTTATAAAAATGTTCATGTTTCAAGTTCATAGTAAATTAAGGTTTTGCCTAATCTACCCAATCGCATTCCCATCGCACGTAAACTCGAATTGATACAAACAAATCTAATTAGGGAATAACATAGAAAGAACCGGCATAAGGTGGCAAAAGCGATTACAAGTCAAGAATTGTATAACTTGAGATAAATGATTACAACAATACTTGCATTTGGAATAGTGGTCTCAAATATCAAATCTAACAAAATAGGGTGATAGTCATGGTGACAGTTGACATAAGATAATAACCCCAAACTTGTGAATAACAACTGTTTCAACATCACAGGCATGAATATTATGGACATTAAGGGTTTTAGATCTACAACATGTATAGGCCCCAAATCAATTTCATGCAAATATTCCTATAAGTCAAGGTTCAAGATGCATAGATCCAAGGTGAACAAATAGTAGATCCAAAATAATAGATCCAAAATGAACATTGATAGATCCAAGATATGCAATGACAGATCCAAGATAATTATCATACTTAGGTTCAATCTCGATTTACAACATGTCCATATTAAGTTTAAAGTTTAGATCTAAAAGTAACTGGGGCTTACAGATCATGGTTAGAGAATTAGAAAACAAAGAGGCGATGTTGAATCTCGAGTCTTACAGAAATCCCCCAAACAGCAATACTCTACACGTAGCCTTGTTGGAGAAGAAGCAATCAATTTTCTCTAACTTTTCAACCAGAGTTTTAGCAGCATAAGGTCGAAGAGAATTTGTGTAGAGAGACTAAAGTTAGGGGTTGTTTATATAGGGTCAGGCCAACGAATTTAGACAGAAATCGGACTAGAAACATCAGAGTGAACTCTGATTCAAAAATGGGCTCGGTAACCAGGTCGACACCCAGGTCAACTCGATGGTCGACCTGGTCATGGGCAGGTCGACACTATGGTCGACCCCGGGTCGACCTGGTCCTGGGCGGGAAATTTCCCGCCCAGTCCGTTTAGGGGTTGAATTCGAAATTTGAATTCGAATTCAGAGCTGTTCTGAACTTGAAAATTTATAAAAACTTCGAAGGGTCATAACTTGGTCATACGGACTCCGATTTTCGAAAACTCGAACTCGTTTCCAAGCAGAATTTCGAGACGAACGTAATGGCGTAACCCGTTGCCCTTGATTGTTAACTTAAAAATTAATTCTGTCTTGATTTATGGTTATAACATGTTATAAAAATATGGGTTGTTACAGAAAGCTAGGTTTGGGGGTGTTTAAATAGCATAGGGGTTACGAATATGGTCAGAACGAGCGTCTAAATACAGAAAAATGCATCTGTCCATGGATCTGGGAATAGGGGGAGGTCGACCCTAAGGTCGACCCTAGTGTCGACCTGTTTACCCAGGTCGACCCTAGTGTAGACCTGGGTCCTGGGCGGGAATTTTCCCGCCCAGCCTGGGTGTCTGTTTTGAATTTCGAAATCTGAATTTTTGAATTTCGGGCAGGTTTTTATTGAAATTTCTGAAGGCCATATCTTCTTCATACGGAGTCCGATTTACGCAAACTTCGACTCTATTCCAAGTAGAATTTCGAGACGAACGCAATGGCAAAACCCGTTTCCCTTAATTGTTCTATTATAATTTAATTATTCTCTGGTTTGTCATTCTTATGTTCATAGAAAATACAGGGTGTTACATTCTCCCCTCCTTAAAGGATTTCGACACCGAAATCTTCAAGTTAAAAAGAATGTATCCTACCATCCAATTACCCATCTTCTCAACCATCATCCATAAGCATCCAATGTCCTTAGAAACTTCTAACATTGTATGAACATATGCAAAAGTGTGTGTATATGTTCCTTATCTAATGCAAAGATCAAGGCGGTCCGCTGATTTAGTTGACCTCCTTAATGCAAATTATGTCAGTGCCATGAGTCCAACATGTATGCAATTTTCCTATTTGATATATCATTTCTATATGAGTGCACAACCGTTCATTCATATGCAACATCCATGTGTTGAGTCAACCATTTTGCATCCATAAAAATTTTAAAAATGAACACACATCCATATGCAGTATGAGAGTGTTTTTGAGCCGATCTAGTGCCTAATGTGTGCATCCACGAGCAACCACTAGCAACCACTTGCAACCATCAAACATAACATGTCTCAGACACATGTTTACACCCATTAGTTTCTACCTAAAGGTCGAAGATTCGATCGATATAATACAACTAAGTGACGGAAGCAAGTACGATTAAAACTAGAGCTCTGTTCTTATTAGACATCGGTTAAGAAAATAATTCCCTAAGTATCAACCCCGAAGACCGATATGGCTACAGGTACAGAAAAGATTACCAAATGATTCTTAGGAAACTAAGCATGATAAAAACCAAGAATGTATGCGTCATTGTCAACATAACGCCCAACACATATACCCTCAAACCCCAACTTATCACAAATAGCTGAGTCATAACCCTTATGGGTCTGGGTCTACGGCAGGATTAAAAACAAGACTAGTATTAAAGTGCAGAGTACCAATTACAGAATCAAAATGCCAGAATCAGAAATAGTTTTAACTCAAAAATCAGATAAGGAAATTAAACCTTCTACAGAAAGTTTTCCAATTTCTATCCTATCTACCAGCCTCGAGGGTATTCGCCTGCCCTCCAGAAATAGGACCTGTCCTCTGCGCTTGTCCTTATTTCTTTGGGCAGTCCCTAGTGAAGTGTCCCAACTCACCACAGTTAAAGCAGGTGCCTTTCCTATGTTTGCAATCCTTGTTCAGATGGGTCGAGCTTCCACAAGTAAAGCACTTCTTCTCTTTCTTGTCTTCAGACTTCTCATCCTTCTTTTGTGTTTCCTTTTTGGGCCCAGCCTTCTTGTTTTGTGGTCCTTCAAGCTTTTCTTCTTTCTTCTCACTTTTGATTTCCTCTTCATGCATCAATGCCATGTCAACTAATTTCTCGAAGGTAGCCCCTACAGGAATGTGGGACATTGCCAATCCTTGTAGCGGCTCGTTCAAACCTTTAGCAAACCATAGTGCCTTCTTATGTGGTGTATTTACCAAATCTAAGCCGAATCTGTCCAACTGATTAAACTTGTTGACGTACTCTCTCACTGATAAATTCCTCTGCTTCAATGCCAAGAACCTCTCTACGTATAGACTCTCTTCCGCTCATGAGAGACCTATGCCTGAAATCCATCCATGTCTCTACCGGGCGCTCTCCATTTGTGACCTCCTACCAAAAAGAAGCTTCGTCCTTAAGCAACCATACTGCCAACTGTATCTTCTGCCTATTGTCCACCTCGAAGATAACGAACAAATCCTCAGTTTCTTTGAGCCAGTTCCTTGCCTCCATGAATTATTCAGTTCCATTAAAGTTCTTCCCGCCCATGGCTCGAAAGTCTCTACATATCTTCGGGAAAGTATTCATGCGCGGAGGAGGAGGAACCGCTGCAGCTGGTGAGGAGGGACGTCTACTGGGCCCGCATCATTATCACTAGCTTCTAGGTACCTCCTGAACCAGCCAGGTATCGGTATGCCCTCCGGACGGTTAAGATCCCCAGACATGCTGAAACGAAAGAAAAGGAAAGATTCAAAACAAAGGATAGAAAGATAGGCATATGGCTTTGGGGATTATGTTTTTCAAAATATACTCTACTTTTGAAAATACTTCCTTTTTAAATCATTTTGAAAATAGTTTTCAAAAACTTTTTATCAAATCTGGTAACCTTCAGCTCTGATACCAAGTGTAACAGCCCACCTCCGTTAAGGTCCCTCACAAAGGGAATGCATTAACTTTGATGGAGCGTTTTAGTAGATAGAACATAATATTACAAGATAGATAAGTAGTACTTGAAAATTTATAACTTTATTATAGCAGTAGCAGAAATAAGTTTGGTTACATCTTTCTAAATCACAATGCCAAAACTCAAGTACACAATTATCAGTCTTATACAAAATCCTTCAGAATGAAAAGTTTCAAAGCCATAATCCCCAACATAAACTGCCATGAAAAGATAGAGTCAAAGCCAAGCAATACCCCAAGCACTTCAAGCAAAGAGAATCAGAATCAAGCTCCTATGTTTCCACCCTGAGCACTTGGGGAGGAAACGAAAAGAAAAGGGGCGAAAACAAACTTGGTCAGACATAAAGTTTGGCGAGTCCAGTCACTTCCAGCATATAAACGGATAATATTATCATGACATGTAAATAAAGCTGGATGAGAGATTACATCAACAGGAATAACATATATACTTAAAGTTAACGGAAGAAACAGAATGATGTAAACCAAGTTATGTTCCTTACTTACATCTTACTTCTCTGCACTAATACTAGTATAACAGGGTTAGGTGTTACACTAATGTCTAAACTGAAACAGAATCGAAACAGATTAATCTATACAGAAACAGAATTCTAGTAATAAGCCTTCACCACCCCCACAGATAGAAGGTATAGAAGCAGAATACTAATAATGGGCCTTTACCACCCAACAGACAGAAGGTACGGAAACAGAATACTAATAATGGGCCTTTACCACCCAACTAATGGGCCTTTACCACCCCAACAGACAGAAGGTAAGGAAATAGAATCGGAAACTGAATCAGAGACGGAAACAGAATAATCCCTACGGAAACAAAATGTTAAAAATAGGTGTACACTAGTAATGAGCCTTTACCACCCCAACAGATGGTACCACGCAGAAACAGACAGGTGTTACCACCCAACAGAAACAGATGATACCAACCGAAACATACAGAACTAAGTGTACCCTAAGTCCTACCCCAAGCGATCGGCTCCCTAATACATAAATACCTTGTGTCGTCCCCACAGTAGGGTGTATCACTCCCTAAAGAGGCAACCTATTGGCACAGACCTATTTACAGATGTCATAGTGTCTTACATCCTCAGAGTTGACCGGATCCATGCACGCATATGACTCGATTGGAGCACACCATCAACACCCCTCGCCATTATCAAAATGAACCACTTATAATTAGTTCAGTAAGCGTGCCCGAACCCCTACATAGCGTGGGGTCAAAGTTTTTTATACCAGAAAGGGTTATTGACTAATATGGGTCCCAAAATACAGATGACACAAGTATTTCCCCTCCTAACCTTGTGTCCCCAGGCTAACAGATTTCAGATTAACTTGTTTACAAGTTTCAGACATACAGAGTTCAGATTTACTAGTTCACAGATCAGACAATCAAGTCCATAAGTTTTCAGACAAACGAATTAGATGTACAGTTTTAATAGACTTACAGATGTCTAACTTTGTATTGGGCCTACAGATTCACAAAACGGGTTTGTTAAATTCATCAGTCCAGTTGGTTAACCCTATCCACCTAACACGTTTTAGACATCATATTTATCTCAGATTTACATTAATTAAATATTAATGCACAGACCTCTCACATTAGGTCGGTAGCTTGTGGTCGCTGGATTTGCCAGGCGGTTCCGGGCAACCTTCTGCCATAAGCCAGACCTAACCTCGTGCCTAAGCATATTTCAGTTATGCCTACGACCTCTCACATTAGACTGACAGTTTGGGTCGCTGGTTAAGCCGGTTGGTTTCGGGCAGGCTTCTACCACAAACGGAGTCTAACCTCGTGTCATAGCAAATTTATTCCAATACAGATTATACAAATATCAGACTAATTATGTCCATTTAACAGATTAAACTTCTTTACAGGTTATAGAAGATTAATCAAATTTCCATGTTTTACTCAATCTTAGATCGAGCCTAAAGATTTTCATACCCAAATTACAATTATTCATCTTTCAACAGTAAGAAATTCAATAGATAACAGATCTAGCAGATTTGACGATTCAAAAGATTTATCAGATAACAGATTTAGCAGATTAGGCAATTTAATCGATTAAACATTTCTAAAATTCTATTTACATATCTTGCCTAATCATAAATTAAGCCTAAACTTACATGCCTAAATCATGGTCATAATTCATAATACAACATATGCCCAAATTTTTAGTTAAACTTTGCACAGTACAGAATATTCTCTAAAAGCCCCAAATTATGATATAAAATATGAATTATGCCAAATTATAGCCTTTAATGCCAATACCCAAAAATCCATTTTTAGGCGCATTCACATTAATATTTATCCTATTTTAATATAGGTCTTTATGCCTAAGTCACATATTATTTTTTCAAGTCATGAATCATTATATAAAAATATGCCCAAGAATCTAGATCTTTAGATTATGACATCTCAAAGTCAAATTTTAATTTTAAACATGCGTTATGTCCCCAAGTTTCAAGTCATATGTTAACATACAATGGTTCCTCTTCTTCGAAATCACAGAGTAAGCACAAATCTAGATCTAATTTACAACATATGTGCCTTTTCTCAAACCAGTCACAGATTATGTCCAATTATGCATTATTCATTATTTGTCCCAAAATTTAGCGTACATGCGTTAATCTCTTATGAGATACGGCGCAGGCTCGTAGTAGCTTGGCTATAGAACAGAAAAAAGAAAGAGAATAGTCATAGAAAAACAGATCTGATAGATAAGAATATGCATAACCTCAAATTCAGATTTATAACCAAGTCAAGATCATAATTAAAGTTCATATCTGAAAATAACTATACTCACAAAAAGGAACGATTCTTGTATTCTAGAATCTGTATTCTGAAACTGAAATGCTCGCCTTTGATGAAGACTAATCGTTTTAGATTTGATTCTCTTTTAATTCTATTCAGATTGGAAGAAGATGCATTAATCCTAGTTTTGATTCTAGCAGAGTAGCGACACCATTTTTATTTTTAATTAGAATAGAGGCAGAGTATAGGCAGAATGAAATTTTGTGGAGAGAAAGCTAGGTTTGGGGGTGTTTAAATAGCATAGGGTCACGAATCTGGTCAAAACGGGCGTCTAAATACAGAAAAATGCATCTGTCCACGGATCTGGAAATAGGTGGGAGGTCGACCCTAAGGTTGACCCTAGTGTCGACCTGTTTACCCAGGTCGACCCCCAAGTCGACCCAAGTGTCGACCTGGGTCCTGGGCGGGAATTTTCCCGCCCAGTCTGGGTGTCTGTTTTTAATTTCGAAATCTGAATTTTTGAATTTTGGGCTGGTTTTTATTGAAACTTATGAAGGCCATATCTTCTTCGTACGGAGTCCGATTTATGCAAACTTGGACTCTATCCCAAGCAAAATTTCAAGACGAACGCAATGGCATAACCCGTTTCCCTTAATTATTCTGTTACAATTTAATTATTCTCTAGTTTGTCATTCTTATGTTCATAGAAAATACGGGGTGTTACACCTTACAAGCTTCTAGAGGAAATGGACATCTTCGTGAATTACCCTACTCCGTTAACTGCTTCATGCCTAACCACTTTTAAAGAAGGAGGACCCAAAGACTTACCTTAATACTAATAAGGGTAGGTCCAATGACTTAGGTTTCTCTCCAAGGAATAAACCTTCGGAGGGATCCTAGTCCTAACCACTTAAGACCTGATTTAGGTAAAGAGGTGAGTCAGCCACTAAAGACCTTCTTAAGGTGTAGTAGGCCTATTTATTTTCACACATCAACTTATATACATATAGTTATATGTATAGTTATATATATATATCGGTATATATATAGTTATATATATATACACACACACTATAGATATCTCACATTCAACCTATAATATCCCACACTTTTTAGCTCCCAAATTTCGATAAAAATCGAAACTCGAACACATCCAAGCATGAAGCATGTAATCTGGCACCTGCAATAAATGAGCATGAGCATAATCAGAGTACGATAAGATAACTCCTAGTGGAAACAAAAAGGATAAATTAGTATTAACTCAAGCAACTACCTTTTCAAAGTAAGTCACTTTGCCAATACCGAGCATGAGAGAGAACGAAAAATGAAAGCCAAACTTAAACATCTCTGAGAACTTGACCTTCTCTATAAAACCTGGAGGTAGTAATGAGGAGGAGGGGTCAGAACAAAAAGTTCAGGTGACTAAGAAATGTACAACACAGTCTATAACACAAATATATCCCGTTCTGTTCAACACAAGCTGTATGCCTAACCTGGTTAGTGATTCTAGCCCAACCTAGTAAATATATATGCACGGCTTTACTATTTAGCCCAAAGTAGTATTTCCAAATTATATTACCGAGATAGGACATTTACATACATTTTTGTGAAGCCTTTATACCACAGTTTAACTGGTTAATTATATCAAGAGTGGTTCCTTAATATTGGGGTTTCTATCTATATCCTCATTCTCTATTCTTTATTATTTAATGCATCACTATCAATTGATAGATAAGGTGGATTCTCCCTAATCACTTAAGACCCTAGGCGAACCTATTGGTCACTTACTAACCCTCGATAATATATTAAATGTTAACATAAAACTAGAGAGCACTAGCTATGGGCCCTACTAGTTAAGGCTTCCATCATTCACACCTATACCCTTACCCCGCACAAGGTGAGAGTAGGTATTTTATCGTTCGTTATACATTCTAGTTGAACTTGTTACATAACCTCCTTAGTCACTTACTACTTCCCATAGGATAGGCGGCCATATCTGACCCTTTTAATTTCCAAGTTTGGGTAGGCCAACACATAGCTGCCATTTAAGACCCCTATACCGAAATCCTATGCCCAGGTGGACTCTTTAACCCTAGTCACTTAGCCTTTTAGGACCGAGGAAGCGGACTACATGCGAAGATTATTCGTTCGTCCCTCATTTGCCTTTAACACCTTTCGCTTTTTCGGATAAAGTAGGCTACGTTATTAAGTTATTCCCATTTAATTCCTTTACATGGAAGTACTATACATACACCATTTATTTATATCACGGGCTTATATGGTTAATAGTGTCTTATATTATTAACCTACTAAGTCCAACTATATTTTTAATTGTAAGTTTTATTGACATGAATAAGGAAGGTTATATTCCCTTTTCTCTAGGATGTTTATTTAATTTCTTCCCTAATTTGGACTTAGTATTTAAAAGATAATCAATACCCATTAATCCTTTTTTGACACCCATTTCTTTTTGTTTCCTTTTTATTGCCCTTTATTACTCTAACAGTCATATTTTCCTAAGGCGACTATTTATCAGTCCTAAGTTATCTATTGTTGTACCCCAATGGACAATTTCTATTTTAATTTATTTATTTATTTCTTGGTTGACTATTATATATACGTATATATATTTTTACAAACCAGGCCTCTCACATTAAGTTGACTAACTGTGGATGTTGGATAAGCCGGTCGGTTTCGAGAAGACTTCTACCACAAGTGAACTTAACCTCATGCCTTAGTATGATTATATTTGTGCATTAGACCCCTTACATTAAACTGACTATCTGTGGTTTCTGGATTTTCCGGTTGGTTCCGGGCAGGCTTACAGCACAAGTTGAGTTTAACCTCGTGTTTAAATGCAGTTATAATTTAAATTTCCTAATTGGGGTCCACAACAATTATCCTAATTGATTTTAAGAATTGTAACCATTTTCCTATCACATTTATTTTCCCCAATCAATATTGGTTACGATTAATTTGAGGAACTTATTTATAACAGTTAATTACATTGATTGCTATAAATTGTCACCACAAATATATTAATTCAATATGGATTATATTTACATATAATTCCACCATTGAACCTTATCCAAACATTCAACTTTGTCACAATTGTTAATTGTTTATTTATGGCCTCGTTTATAGCAATCAATTACATTAATTGCTTCAATGGTCACCATAAATATATTCATTAAGTATGGAATATAAATTTATATGTATGATTCCATAAATGAATACCATTCATCATTTCAAACCTTCAAACATTTAATATAATACATGTTTTACTGTTTTACGCTGATTTGGACTGATAATATGAATATATTTCTATATCTGTGTGCAGTCAACGTACTATTATTATTATTTATTATTTTTCAATACTTATTTTTAAATTAATGATTTTGTTTAATCAATTAACCAATCATTCCCTTTTTATATTCAATCTTGCCGAAAAGGTTTCAAGTCTCACAAGGACCAGTAGCCAAAATCATTGTAAATCATGCCTATTTTTTGGAATTGACATATTTCCAAATCATAAGAAATATATGTAATGTATTTTCATTTTGGAACAGTCAACGCAAATTACATACAAAGAATATATTTATTTTTATATGTATCATTGCACCACTTTTCCGTTTTTAATTCTTTTTGTTATACTTCTTGTGATTCTAAAATAATGCCTCTTTATTTAAAAATGAGGAAAACGACATAATTTACAATGCTTAAGCCAAAAACCCAACAATATTGAACGTAAATAAGGAACATTACTTTTTATTCTTCAAATCACATAATACACAAATTCATCTTTTTACCCAAATTTACACATTTCATATGTTAGTACTGAACTAAAGATCTGGAACATAATTACAACAATTTTATGTTTAATGGGATTGATTTCCAGATCCACAATGCTATGTAACATATACAACATATTTCATGACAAAACTTGTAGGAATATGTGGGAATATATATTAACCTAAAACTCATGTTTATACATAATCACAACTTTATCATTTATCAATTTCAAACATATTCATAATCAGATCTAATGGTTATCACAATTTACAATTATTTAAATAACATATCTGATAGGCATAAAACATAGATTGGATTCAAATGAAACAGATAAATCATTATATCTATGTTAGTAAATTTCCCACTCACCTTATAGCTTCCAATTTCTGAATTCTGAACCTTTTTTGGCTTACAATCCCCAAATTCTTACAAACCTACAGTTCTAGAAAGGGCAAAATTCTAGATCTGTCGAAACATATAAAAAAGGGAAGAGAGCGAAGAAATCTGTCGTTGAGCACCCTCTTCCATTGAATCTATTAATCTTCCTAATTCCATATGAATTTGATTTGATTTGGTATATGTATGAATATATTTTATTTAGAAATTATGTTAGAAGAGGAAGAAAAATGGAACAACTCTACTGCCTCTATAGTTTGAATGGAAAAGAATGGTGCTCTACCCCTTTATTTATAGGGATGGAAATGGCCTTGCACCATGAGATCAGTTTTAAATTATATCTGTCCATCCGTTATAAATATTATAGACCAAAACCCTATATGACCCAGCCGTCACTGAGCATCTGATCGCCTAATAGGTTGGCCGTGGCGGTCAACCGCTATGATTGTAACACCCCGAATTTTAGTTAATACTAAAATTCACTAATTACAGGATAAATAATCTTAGACGGGGGAATTGGGGGTAACGGGCTGCGTTATTGCGTTCGTCTCGGAAAAATACGCGAAATAGAGTCCGAGTTTTCGAAAATCGGAGTCCGTATGGCCCGGTTATGGCCCGATGAAGTTTGCAGAAAATTCAAAACTAAAACAGATTTAAAAATTTAAAAATTCAGATTTGGAATGGGTCAGGCGGGGTCAGGCGGGAAGCTTCCCACCCAACCCATGTCGACAGGGCTGTCGACAGGCCTGTCGACAGGGGTGTCGACATGCCTGTCGACTTGCCTGTCGACAGGGTGGCACCGTTCAGTGAACCTGGGTGCACCAGGTTGGGTTCTAGGCTGGCTTGGAGGGCTGGTTCTAGAGATTTCCTAAATCTAAGGGTCCTAAATTAATCTAGGGTTAATCTAAGGGCCTAAAACACTCTCTTAATCTATAAATACACCCTAAACCTACCTTAATCCTTACCAAAAATAGAAATAATGGCCTCATGCCGCCAAATTGAATCCTAAGAGAAGCCTCCACTAATCTAAGAAGAAAGTTGCAAGCTAATTCCTCTCTAATCATTCTCTAATCATCATTATCTTCATAGTTAGCAACTAATTCTACTTCATAAGGTTGCTAATCTTGAGTTTGATGAGTTTCTATCACTTTAACATCAATTGTTAAAGTAAGTAGATTGGGTGTAATGAGACTTATGGTCTTAAATGCGGATTAGTGAGTTTGAATCATGTATAATGATATGTTACTCTATGTTGTTCTATGTTTATGCATATTCGATAAGTTGGTTTATGCATGCTTAATAAGTTGATTTATGCATGTTTAACAAGTTGATATATGCATGTTTAACAAGTGGATTTATGCATATTTGATGAGTGAAATTATGCATGTTTAACAAAGTGAGTTATGCAAGTTAAGTATATGTTTAAATGCAAGTTTAATGTGATATGCAAGTTATACATGCTTATGCAAGTATATGGATGATTATGCAAGTCATGTATATGTTTAAATGCAAGATTTATGTGATATGCAAGTTATGCATGCTTATGCGAGTATATGAATGCTTATGCAAGATATGTATATGCTTAAATGACATGATATGCAAGTTATGCATGTTTATGCAAATTATGTATGCTTATGCAAGTATGTGAATGCTTATGCAAGTATGTGAATGCTTATGCAAGTTATGTGTATGCTTAAATGCATGTTTAACATGTTATGCAAGTTATGAGAGTGACTATATGCAAGTTCAACATGTTATGCAAGATATGTGTATGATGATATGCAAGCTCATATGCAACATGTTATGCAAATCATGTGTATGATAATATGCAAGTTTGGGTTATATGTAGTTGGGTTAATATATGCTCATATATGCAAGTTGACATCCTCTTAACCCATGACCAAGTTGTATGCTAAACCCATGATATTTGTGATGATCTTCCCCTTATTTATGTTATGAAATGAGAACGATTTACGTGGGGAACGATGGGGTTGGTAAATATGTAATAAATGAATGATTGGGTATGATTAAGCATACCATAAAAATAAATTACCATAAGTGGGAATTTACCTATTGAGTTAGGTCTACCCCATGGGAATTTACCTATTGAGTTAGGTCTACCCATGTTATGGAAAACTTGATATTAATTAGGGATAATTAATATGGGGGTGATTAATTAGGTGTAATTAATCGACTAAGACACGAGGTTGGACTCATTTGTAGTGTAAAACTGCCCGGACCCGACCGGCTTAACCAGTTGCTACAAATGTCAGCCCAATGTGAGAGGTCTTAGCCATAAATTAAATACGTGATTAAGGTAAAGACACGAGGTTAGACTCTGTTATGACGTAAGACTGCCCGGATTCTACCGGCTTAACCAGGCGGTCATAACAGCCAGTCTAATGTGGGAGGTCTTTACGGGAGATCACGGTCTTAATTAATTAAGAAACACTTAACCATAGTAGCATGTAGTGGTACATGAGGGGTTAAGTGGGTGCCTTGGGTGGCATGAGGAAATTTTGTGGGTGCCTTGGGTGGCATGTGGAATCTAGTGGGTTGCCTTGGGTGGCAATAGAAAATACGATTAGAATACTTAACCAAGTGGAAACATGTAATTAAACATGATTAAAGGGTTAAGTGGGATGCACTAGATATTTGACAAGCTTAAGTGGGTAGCTTGTGGGGGCCCATTTCAACCAATATCCCAAATGTATCTTTGTGGGCTCGACCCATGTCGAGTGACGGGACACGCATATTGGGCTTGATTATAAGAGGCCAAAACGGGTTAGCGGTGGCAACCCAAGTCCAACGGGTTTCATATGCGTGTGTGGGCCCGGGCTGGTAGATAAGTCGTTGTTGCATCGTGTAGATATAAAGCCGTGCACCGTTTGTATTGGGTAGCCACTTTAGGGGAGTGATACACCCCACTGTGGGACCAGCAAGGGTATCTACGGTAGGGAGTCGATCGCTTGCGGAGTAGTGGGTACACCTAATGAAGATAGGGGCAGACGGCACCTATGTAGGGGTACACGAAACTACTGGGTAAGAATTACTGGGTACACCTAGTGGAGATAGGGGCAGACGGCACCTATGTAGTGGGCTAGGGGTACATGAAACTACTGGGGAAATTTTCTAAGTCCTTGGAAGGGATCAACCTTTAAGTAGGAATGACTGGTGTAGTGCAGTTAGTAATTATCCTTGGGTGGGTAGATGCGTCCTGACGGTTATCTTAGTTTATCCTAAGTCTACCAAGCTGCTTAGTGTAGCCATTCATCCCCAGATATTACCGTAGGTCAAGTTTATGTCTTCTCTGGTTACTCTAATGATTGTATTGTTAAAGTTATAGGACTCACTCAGACTTATGTCTGACCCCGTTGTCTTTATCTTTTTTTCCCAACCCTCAGGTCCTACGGTGGATCCTAGCAGTAGTAGAGCTTGATCGGATTGCTGTTCCAGTCTTTAGGAGCTTGGGTAGATGTAAAGCTCCAGTTATCCAGTTATCTTTTCTTTTGTCATGGCTATTGTATGAGAGAGTGGGATTATGTACTTCTTTATTTTGACAGATATTGTACTTGACTTTTATCATGGTTTTATGATGTAACCAGACATGTTTATTTCCGCTGTTATGAGATGATGTTTTAAATTTCAAGTACTATTTATATCTGTCTTGGTGAAATTTTTCTGTTCTATATTCACTAAAATACTCCACCGATGCTATGGCATTCCCTTAGTGAGTGACCATAGCGGGCGTGGGGTGTTACACGTGGTATCAGAGCAAAGGTTACCGGAACAGATAAAATTTTTTAGAAAACTATTTTTCTAAAAACATTTTTGGGAAAGATATTTTCAAAAACATGTCTTTTAAGAGAAAAGTTTTTGAAAGAAAAGCATAATCCCCAATAGCCATATCTATATCCTTCGAATTCTCCGTTTTGAATCTTTCCTTTTTCGTTTCAGCATGGCCGAAAATCTTAATCTTCCGGAGGGTGTGACGGTACCAGTATGGTATAGGAGATTGATGGAGGCTAGGGCCACCACTACGGGTCCAGCAAATATTCCTCCACCAACCGTAGCACCCGATCTTCCTCCTCCCCCTCCTCCTCGCACGGATACTTTTGCTAAGACTTGCAAGGAATTTAAAGCTATGGGAGGGAAACCTTTTCAAGGATCTGAAACCTTTGTGGAGGCTAGAGATTGGCTTAAAGAGGTGGAAGAGTTGATAGATATCTTTGAGATGGAAGAAGGGAAGAAAGTCAAGTTGGCTGCTTGGTTAATGAAGGGAGAGGCCTCATTCTGGTGGGAGGTCACTAATGGAGAACGCCCCGTTGACTCTTGGGCGGATTTTAGGCAAAGATTTGTGGCAAAGTTTCTCTCAAGGGCGGAGGAAAACTTGTATATGGAAAGATTCTTGACTCTGAAGCAAGGAAATCTTTCGGTGAAGGAATATGTTAACAAGTTTAATCAATTGGCAAGGTTTGGCCTAGATATGGTGAATACACCGGAGAAGAAGGCTTTGCGGTTCGTGAAAGGCTTGAATGAACCTATGCATGGGTTGGCTATGACTCACATCCCTATGGGGGCCACCTTTGAGAAGCTAGTTGACATGGCACTCATGTATGAGGAAGAGAAGGGTCCTAATGCTAATAAGGCACCCGAGAAGAAGGGAGATCAAAAGAGACCTCAACAACAGCAAAGCAAAGGTGGGAAAGGCAACGGTGGCAAGGGCAAGAAGAAGAAGTGTTTCAATTGTGGGACACCTGGCCACCTAAGCAAGGATTGTCGCAAGAAGAAGAAGACCGGCTGCTTCCACTGTGGCGAAGCAGGGCACTTAGTGAAGGATTGCCCTAAGAAGGGGCAAAGGACGGGATCTACCTCAGGAGGACAGGTGCAAGCTCTTATGGCACCGAGTCAGGCTAGGGGGCAAGTACAGGCTCTCGCGGTTCCACCGATTCAGGAGAGAGGTAGAACTATTTCCGTTGAAAGTCTGGTTTTTCTATTCGACCATCTTGTCCGTACATTGTTTGATTCAGGCGCATCGCATTCGTTTATTTCATCATCATTAGTTGAGTTATTGCACCTAGACACCAGTCTGGTAGATGATCCCTTGGTTGTTTCAAATCCAATTGGGGGCTCCACTTATTTGTCCATGATATGTTTGGGTTTGAAGATTTCTATACTTAGCATTGAGTTTAGATGTGATGCTTTTGTATTGGGCTTCACGGGCTATGGGTTGATTTTGGGCATGGACTGGTTATCCAGTAATGGTGCCGTTCTTGATTGCGAAAGGAGAGTTGTTAGGCTGATGACCCGCTTGGGTAACACTCTCGAGATTTCTTGTAATCCCAGGGACTCTGTTATGCTAAGTTATCTTGAATCGCTTGACGCTTCGGTCGAGAGTTTGCAATCTGTTAGAGTGGTCCGGGAATATCCGGATGTGTTTGAGGAGGTGAAGGGCTTACCTCCAAAGCGGGAGATTGACTTCCGAATATACTTGGTGGATAATGCTAAACTGGTATCTTTACCAGTGCGCCACATGGCTCCTCCCGAGAGGAGGGAACTCCATAAGCAAGTAGGGGAGTTGCTTGAGAAGGGGTTCATAAGATGGAGCATATCGGAGTGGGGTGCTCCAGTAGTATTTGCTACGAAGGCGGATGGGTCCCTCAGACTTTGTGTAGACTATAGAGAACTCAACAAGCTCACAAAGAAGAATAGACACCCATTGCCGAGGATAGATGATCTTTTCGATCAGTTGGTTGGCGCTTCAGTATTTTCTCAGTTGGACTTAGCCACGGGGTTTCATCAGTTGAGGGTGGCTGAGGATAACATAGATAAGACTGCCTTTAGGACTCCGGATGGCTTCTATGAGTGGCTGGTGATGCCATTTGGGTTGACGAATGCCCCTGCATACTTTGTTGATTTGATGAGTAGGGTGTTCAGGGAGTTCCTTAATAAATTTGTGGTGGTCTTTGTGGATGATATCTTAGTATTTTCTAAGAGTGAAGAAGAGCATGCCCTACATCTTGGGGAAGTGTTGAAGACTCTTCGAGCACATAGCCTTAAGGCTAAATTCTCTAAATGTCACTTCTGGAGGAAGGAAGTACGATTCTTGGGGCACGTGGTCTCCAAGGAAGGGATAGTTGTGGATCCCGCGAAGGTAGTATCAATTCAGGATTGGAAGGTTCCAAAGAATGCTACCGAAGTAAGAAGTTTCTTGGGGTTGGCGGGTTATTATAGGAAGTTCATTAAAGACTTCGCGAAGATATCAGCCCCATTAACCCGCTTAACAAAGAAGAATCTTGTTTTCACATGGGACGTAGATTGTGATGATGCGTTCCGACGGTTAAAGAGAGCTTTAACCACCGCTCCAGTTTTAGTGTTGCCAGATGGGAGCAAGCCATTTGTTGTCTATACCGATGCCTGTGGGACAGGACTTGGCGCAGTCTTAATGCAAGAGGGAAGGGTAATAGCCTATGGTGGAAGGCAGTTGAGGGCACATGAGAAAAATTACCCTACCCATGATCTAGAGCTGGCCGCTATTGTTTTTGCGCTTAAGATTTGGCGCCATTATCTTTTGGGTGAGAGATTCGAGTTGTTCACTGACCATAAATCATTGAAGTACTTATTCTCTCAGAAAGATTTAAACTTAAGACAGCAAAGGTGGATGGAGTTTTTAGCATCCTATGATTTCGAGATAGCGTATACCCCTGGCAAGGGTAACGTGGTGGCGGACGCCTTGAGCAGGAAGAGGTTGTCCTTGAGTCCATTGTTCGTGGAACGACAAAGCTTGGAATTTATCTCGATGTTTGATTTCAGACCTTCTGTTGATTATGTACCCGGTTTGCTAGCTTCTTTGGAAGTTAGACCTACTCTTTTGGGGCGGATTGGAGAAGCACAGAGGGGCGACCCACAGTTGGTTGAGTTAGTAGAAAAGCTCATGAGGGGGGAGTCGTCCAGCCATTTGAGTAGGTACACCCTAGACGATAGGGGGTGCTTGCGTAGAGACGGTAGACTTTGCGTACCGCAAGACGAGGGTTTGAGGAAGGCTATTCTTGATGACGCACACCGTTCTAGGATGACCATTCATCCCGGTGGGGACAAGATGTACCAAGACATGAAGAGGGTTTTCTTCTGGGCCGGTATGAAGAAAGATGTGGCCGAGTATGTCGCTCGATGTTTGGTGTGCCAGCAAGTAAAGGCGGAGCAAAGGAAACCAGGTGGGTTGCTTCACCCATTGGAGGTTCCGCAATGGAAGTGGGATAGCGTCTCGATGGATTTTATTGACGGGTTACCCAGGTCGAGAAAGGGTAATACAGGAATTTGGGTAGTGGTAGACAGACTTACTAAGAGCGCCCATTTCATACCTGTGAAGAGCAAGAGGACCGCTCCATGGCTAGCTTCAGTATATCTTCGAGAGATAGTTCGATTACATGGGGTACCCTCTAGCATAGTAAGTGATCTAGATCCTATCTTCACTAGCGAGTTCTGGAGAAGTTTACAAGAAGCAGTAGGGACTCAATTGTGTCTAAGCACCGCATATCATCCTCAGACGGACGGCCAGACTGAGAGGGTGAATCGTGTTCTAGAAGACCTTTTGAGGCTTTGTATCTTAGATTTTGGAGGTACATGGGAAGAGCATCTTCCATTGGTGGAGTTCGCATATAATAACATCTTTCAGTCCAGTATTGGTATGGCTCCTTTCGAAGCTCTCTATGGAAGGCCTTGTCGATCACCTACATGTTGGTGGGAATCTACGGATAAGATCTTGCTTGGGCCCGATATGGTTAGGGAGACTTCTGAGAAGATTGACTTGATTCGAAGAAGGATGAAAGCAGCGCAGGATAGGCAAAAATCTTATGCGGACAAGAGAAGGACGGATCTTGAGTTTGAGGTTGGGGACATGGTTTTTGTTAAGGTATCTCCGTTGAGAAATGTTGTTCGCTTCGGATCCGTTGGGAAGTTAGCACCAAGGTTTGTTGGGCCGTTTCCTATCAAGGAAAGGATTGGACGGATGGCATATAGGTTGGAGTTGCCCGACAGACTTAGTGGTGTTCATGATGTATTCCATGTATCACATCTGAGGAAGTGCTTACATGAGACCGCAGAGGTGGTAGAGCCAAGCTTGCTTAGAGATGTAGAGGTTGAGCGTGATGCGACGATTCGACGAGCTCCTACTCGTATCCTTGGGTCAGAGACTAGGAAATTGAGGAATCGAGAGGTTCAGCTAGTCAAAGTGCAATGGGGAGAAGATGAGAGCAACGCGACTTGGGAGACGGAAGTGAAGATGCGTTCATTGTACCCATTTCTTTTTGAGGGTTTGTCTTTACTTTCTCCTTTATCACTTGTCTTGTACTTATCGTATCTTTGGTATGTCCTCTCGTTAGTACCTTTGACCTTTAGATAGGGTAAACCTATGGTTGAAACATGTGTTTGAGACATGTTATGGTTGATGGATGCAAGTGGATGCAAGTGTTTGCTAGTGGTTACTCGTGGATGCATATACACACACTCTAGGCACTAGATCGTCTCAGTCACTTCATATTGCATATTGCATAAAATTGTGTGTAGGAAAATATATTTATGAATGTATAATGGTTGTGTTATCACGTGGATGATGCATTTTGGTGAATGATTGTGCACTCATGTAGATATTGTATGTGTCAATAGGGTTCTCTCGCATACATAATGGATGCATGGCACTATCATGGTTTGCATATGTTCATACATTAGATAGGGAACATATACACACACTTTTTGCATATGCTCATACATCATTAGAAACTGTTTAAGGACAATGGATGCCTGTGGTTGATGATTTGAGTAGATGGTTGTTTGGTTGGTAGGATATGCATTCTCCTTAGCTTAAAGATTTCGGGGACGAAATCCTTTAAGGAGGGGAGAATGTAACACCCCGAATTTTAGTTAATACTAAAATTCACTAATTACAGGATAAATAATCTCAGACGGGGGAATTGGGGGTAACGGGCTGCGTTATTGCGTTCGTCTCGGAAAAATACGCGAAATAGAGTCCGAGTTTTCGAAAATCGGAGTCCGTATGGCCCGGTTATGGCCCGATGAAGTTTGCAGAAAATTCAAAACTAAAACAGATTTAAAAATTTAAAAATTCAGATTTGGAATGGGCCAGGCGGGGTCAGGCGGGAAGCTTCCCGCCCAACCCATGTCGACAGGGCTGTCGACAGGCCTGTCGACAGGGGTGTCGACATGCCTGTCGACTTGCCTGTCGACAGGGTGGCACCGTTCAGTGAACCTGGGTGCACCAGGTTGGGTTCTAGGCTGGCTTGGAGGGCTGGTTCTAGAGATTTCCTAAATCTAAGGGTCCTAAATTAATCTAGGGTTAATCTAAGGGCCTAAAACACTCTCTTAATCTATAAATACACCCTAAACCTACCTTAATCCTTACCAAAAATAGAAATAATGGCCTCATGCCGCCAAATTAAATCCTAAGAGAAGCCTCCACTAATCTAAGAAGAAAGTTGCAAGCTAATTCCTCTCTAATCATTCTCTAATCATCATTATCTTCATAGTTAGCAACTAATTCTACTTCATAAGGTTGCTAATCTTGAGTTTGGTGAGTTTCTATCACTTTAACATCAATTGTTAAAGTAAGTAGATTGGGTGTAATGAGACTTATGGTCTTAAATGCGGATTAGTGAGTTTGAATCATGTATAATGATATGTTACTCTATGTTGTTCTATGTTTATGCATATTCGATAAGTTGGTTTATGCATGCTTAATAAGTTGATTTATGCATGTTCAACAAGTTGATATATGCATGTTTAACAAGTGGATTTATGCATATTTGATGAGTGGAATTATGCATGTTTAACAAAGTGAGTTATGCAAGTTAAGTATATGTTTAAATGCAAGTTTAATGCGATATGCAAGTTATACATGCTTATGCAAGTATATGGATGATTATGCAAGTCATGTATATGTTTAAATGCAAGATTTATGTGATATGCAAGTTATGCATGCTTATGCGAGTATATGAATGCTTATGCAAGATATGTATATGCTTAAATGACATGATATGCAAGTTATGCATGTTTATGCAAGTTATGTATGCTTATGCAAGTATGTGAATGCTTATGCAAGTATGTGAATGCTTATGCAAGTTATGTGTATGCTTAAATGCATGTTTAACATGTTATGCAAGTTATGAGAGTGACTATATGCAAGTTCAACATGTTATGCAAGATATGTGTATGATGATATGCAAGCTCATATGCAACATGTTATGCAAATCATGTGTATGATAATATGCAAGTTTGGGTTATATGTAGTTGGGTTAATATATGCTCATATATGCAAGTTGACATCCTCTTAACCCATGACCAAGTTGTATGTTAAACCCATGATATTTGTGATGATCTTCCCCTTATTTATGTTATGAAATGAGAACGATTTACGTGGGGAACGATGGGGTTGGTAAATATGTAATAAATGAATGATTGGGTATGATTAAGCATACCATAAAAATAAATTACCATAAGTGGGAATTTACCTATTGAGTTAGGTCTACCCCATGGGAATTTACCTATTGAGTTAGGTCTACCCATGTTATGGAAAACTTGATATTAATTAGGGATAATTAATATGGGGGTGATTAATTAGGTGTAATTAATCGACTAAGACACAAGGTTGGACTCATTTGTAGTGTAAAACTGCCCGGACCCGACCGGCTTAACCAGTTGCTACAAATGTCAGCCCAATGTGAGAGGTCTTAGCCATAAATTAAATACGTGATTAAGGTAAAGACACGAGGTTAGACTCTGTTATGACGTAAGACTGCCCGGATTCTACCGGCTTAACCAGGCGGTCATAACAGCCAGTCTAATGTGGGAGGTCTTTACGGGAGATCACGGTCTTAATTAATTAAGAAACACTTAACCATAGTAGCATGTAGTGGGACATGAGGGGTTAAGTGGGTGCCTTGGGTGGCATGAGGAAATTTTGTGGGTGCCTTGGGTGGCATGTGGAATCTAGTGGGTTGCCTTGGGTGGCAATAGAAAATACGATTAGAATACTTAACCAAGTGGAAACATGTAATTAAACATGATTAAAGGGTTAAGTGGGATGCACTAGATATTTGACAATCTTAAGTGGGTAGCTTGTGGGGGCCCATTTCAACCAATATCCCAAACGTATCTTTGTGGGCTCGACCCATGTCGAGTGACGGGACACGCATATTGGGCTTGATTATAAGAGGCCAAAACGGGTTAGCGGTGGCAACGCAAGTCCAACGGGTTTCATATGCGTGTGTGGGCCCGGGCTGGTAGATAAGCCGTTGTTGCATCGTGTAGATATAAAGCCGTGCACCGTTTGTATTGGGTAGCCACTTTAGGGGAGTGATACACCCCACTGTGGGACCAGCACGGGTATCTACGGTAGGGAGCCGATCGCTTGGGGAGTAGTGGGTACACCTAATGAAGATAGGGGCAGACGGCACCTATGTAGGGGTACACGAAACTACTGGGTAAGAATTACTGGGTACACCTAGTGGAGATAGGGGCAGACGGCACCTATGTAGTGGGCTAGGGGTACATGAAACTACTGGGGAAATTTTCTAAGTCCTTGGAAGGGATCAACCTTTAAGTAGGAATGACTGGTGTAGTGCAGTTAGTAATTATCCTTGGGTGGGTAGATGCGTCCTGACGGTTATCTTAGTTTATCCTAAGTCTACCAATCTGCTTAGTGTAGCCATTCATCCCCAGATATTACCGTAGGTCAAGTTTATGTCTTCTCTGGTTACTCTAATGATTGTATTGTTAAAGTTATAGGACTCACTCAGACTTATGTCTGACCCCGTTGTCTTTATCTTTTTTTCCCAACCCTCAGGTCCTACGGTGGATCCTAGCAGTAGTAGAGCTTGATCGGATTGCTGTTCCAGTCTTTAGGAGCTTAGGTAGATGTAAAGCTCCATTTATCCAGTTATCTTTTCTTTTGTCATGGCTATTGTATGAGAGAGTGGGATTATGTACTTCTTTATTTTGACAGATATTGTACTTGACTTTTATCATGGTTTTATGATGTAACCAGACATGTTTATTTCTGCTGTTATGAGATGATGTTTTAAATTTCAAGTACTATTTATATCTGTCTTGGTGAAATTTTTCTGTTCTATATTCACTAAAATACTCCACCGATGCTATGGCATTCCCTTAGTGAGTGACCATAGCGGGCGTGGGGTGTTACAATGATCCACTGCCTAGGCAACCAGATGCCCAGGTCGGTTGTTTATATATGGTATAATATATATTAATCTATCTGTTCAGTTATTTTCCGTCCATAAAAAATTTCATATGGACTCCGTTCACGAAACTCCAAACATAAAATTTGACCAGAATTACGCAATGAACGCAACGGTTAAAGTTTCATGGTAAAATTCCATTGTTTGCAGAAATTCTGATTTTTGAGCTTCTAATTAAATAACTATTTATTGTCAAAATTCTGGGTTGGTACAGAACTATATACTTGTATATGTTGGAAATGTCGGTCGGTTCTGAGCAGGCTTCTACTACAAGTCGATTTAACCTTGTGTCTGGTGTATTAAGTTTTTGAAGGTCCCATGACACCTAGACATCTCATTAGTTGGGCCTACTTGTGGTTGTTGGATATGTCGGTCGGTTCCGGGCAGGCTTCTACCACAAATGGCAACTAACCCCGTGTCTATGTGTCATTTATTTATATATATATATATATAAGTCATTCTATATATATACGCACACACAAGCAAACAAATATATATATATGTATATATTTGTCAAGGGTGCATTTCAAATTCAAACTCTAACTTAATCCCATTTATTACGCTAATATAACTTTAATTACATTTAAATAAATAATAAAATAAAAGCGCCTAACTAACGCAGCATTCGTATAAATGAGGAAAGGTTCAAATCAGGATGGCAAATGTCATTTGTTGAATTAAGGCATACAAGTTTAAGTCTTTCCAAATTTTACTGCTACAACATATCATGATGGAATAATGAACATATAACAAATAGCAGTAATGGAAAACATACACATACATAACAAATACAACTTGTATCCTTGGCATATAGAAAAGGATTTTGATATTAAATTAAAAGTAGATTATTTTATGTATTTACATATGCATGTTTACAATTTATATTCTACCCAATCCACCCGTTTTGTGGTGTTATACACCTAAAAATATTCGCATTTGACTTATTCTAATTTATGAATGTATTTACATCCAAATTAGGATCCAAACCCAATCCAATTATGAAACAATTCAAAACCCATCTTTTTAAGACAAATCAAATGATAATAGTGGTGAATTGCATAAAATATAGATAATAATACAATACTCATGTTTACCTTTAATTCAATACAAAAAACAGAATTCTACAAAACCAATACAATATGACAATTCCAACGTGATTACAAAGTAGAAGATTTAGGGATTTTTCATGTTATATTATCGCATAACCAAATCTTCATAGGGATAACAATTCATATAGCAAACTGATAATAATATGAATATGCCTTTAAGCAAAACTATATTCCAGTCACAAATCAAGTGGAGATGTGATAGAAATCTCAAGATCTACGGCGGTTCCCAACATTCAAGTGAGCTCTGATTGATCTCCTAACAATATTAATATAAGAAACATATAATTTTTTTGGGAAGGTCGACCGGTTTTTATAGTGATCCGTAACACTATTTTATTACTAAAAAAATGAGATACATGAGAGAATTGGTGATATGCAAGGTACGTATCAGCAAAACTTCCACATTTGGAAAGTTGTTACTACTATCACAATTTCAATATCACTTACATTTTAGAATGCGACTTCTTTTTTATCCTAAGAACTACATTGAATATTGCAGATAGTTATCCATTCTCCTGTAGATTTCTTAGCATCTCCTTCTTCATGCTCCGAGTGACACGAGTTTAGGCCCTGCTTTATCGTTAGAGCTAGAAGACACTGGTTCAGTGATGATGTCTAAAGGTCTCTCTTTGTAAGCAGTAGGGGGACAATATGCGCGTAAGGGTTTGCAGCTTTGTCTTTGTCTATTGGTGATTTTCGCATCTTCTTCTTTCCACTAGCAATGGTTCTCTGGAGCACTGCTGATACGGAATCAAGCCGCGCTGTGTGCAGTTGATCAAAAACTATTCCCGAACAGAATGCATTAAAGTTTTCCCGTTTTTTCACTATTACAAGGTATTCAGGAGAATTAATTTCCCTATTGGCCAGCTCAGCTAGGATAGACTTAGAGATTGCCAAGATGTCAGCGTTAATCGTTCGAATGTGTGTTGATCTTGCGGATTCAATTGCACTCGGCTCCGTTTTGTCTTTTAGTAAATGTTTCTTATTCTCCACGAAAACTGGAGTGTTCTGCATAAAATATCCATGGCAGTTCAAAGTTATGGAGTTTGCAGAAACCTCACCAGTGGCTTCATTACTCATCTTGTCCGGAGATGCATAAGGCACAAGTATTGCACAAACCGCATTATTTGATACAGCAACAGGCACTGCATTAGTCATTAGAACACAAGGCGCATTTGCATAACCCTATCCATTTTCCTTAGGACTATCAAATGTTGTTGTCAAAACTTTATCTACATGAGTTATATGATCTGCATGTGTAGCCTCATCAGGTCAGCAACATCCTTTTTCTTAACTTAGAAATCTTTATTTCTTCTCTGTATAATGTTTCATGTTGCTATGGTTTTCACATGGTTCATCATGTTTCCAATATCTCCAGCATCATTTTCTGCAACGTTTAAAATCTCCCCTTCTTCAGTTTCATTATTCTCAATATTTCTAACACTTACTTCATCACTTACAGGCAATAAAGAGAAGTAGTTAGAGGTTCCAATGGCTTTGGCAACTGGAGACTTGTCTATAATGACATTCTTCCCCTATCCTTCCCATTTACTGCACTTCTACCCAGACTCTTCTTCCTAAGAACTTTGGTCTAGCAACTATCTTTGGTAGAGACTGCGAAGCGAGGTATCTGAATCACTTTTCTAGTTCTATCAAACGTATCAGCTCTTGAAATTCTACTGACATTTTCAACACCTTTTTCCTTATTTTGCTGAATAGAGTTAACACGACTGTCCACTTCTTTGTCTTTTTTTCACTTTCCTTTGCGTTTGGGTTTTGGCACTTATCTGACGAATGCCCAAAGACTTTGCATTGCGGACATAGTTCTGGTTTCCAGAGATAAAAAAATTTCACTACATGAATGGATCCGTTTAAATTCCTAACAGGAAAAGTGTCTGGCAACGGAGCATTAGAAGACACTTCGCCCATGCACTTAGCGTATTCGAGTCTATTTAAACTTTCATTGTTAGAGTCCATACACAAAAATTTCCCGACTCTAGAGGTCATATAGCTAATCCCCCTCTTCGACCAAGCGACTAGAGGTATGTTAAACATTTTGATCCATACTAGAACTAACTTAACACTTTTTGCAACATTACTCAAACTTGGTTCCCAAGGTTTTACTATGAACAACTTGTTGATAACAGGGTCTGCCTCGAGAACCCTTATACGATCAGCCAAAGATGAAAACTGGAAGGAAAAAAACAATCCCATTCGATTTGAATTCAATTGTACCTTGTGGCGCCTAGTGCTGTATCAAGAAATTAATTACAGTAAAGTAGGGCTGCGGCGAATCAAGGAAAATCTCGACAAGGAATCCATTCCATTGCTCTACACTTGCCTGAATAATGTCTTCTATAGGGACAAGATTTTCCCCATCAAATCCCAACTCAATATCATTGACTTCATAGGTGCCAGCGTTCAAAGGTTTTGAAGAAAAAAGAGAGGACCATTTTTACTCTGGGATTGGATCTAGGTAACGCTTGTCGTTGTGAGGAAGTGGATCTAGTGAGATGGTAGGGTTAGCGGAGGATGGAGGAGGGTCGGGCAAAGGTGGAATAGGATTCGGTGGTGGATTTGGAGGCTGTATGAATGGGGTAGTGGTGTTGGGAGGCTGATTGGATGGGGTTGAGGCGTTGGGAAGAGAGGATGGATTTTAGTAAAGAGGAATGGCTGAAGCCATTTTTGGGAAGCGAGGTAAAGAGGATGGAGGTAGAGAGATATAGGAATGGAGGTAGAAAAGTAGAAGAACCTTCACCCTTTTCCCTTTATTTTTGTATGGAATCTGGAAGCGAGGAGGTAGAGGTTTAGATTAAATAGGGTTTATGGTGTAGGGTTTGAGGGGTTATTTATACTTATTCATATGAGCGAGAGCCATCGGATTAATAAGATTAGATCCAGGCATTTAATATAAATACAACCTCTTAGAAAACCCTAATCAAAGTTGGTAGAATTGAGCCTGCCATCTGAATCCCCTTAAGGGGGAGCGGTCGACCCTCCCCCACTTTGGTTGTGACGCCTAATTTTGCTCGATTGATGAGCTGTTAATTTTTATTAATATGTTTCCAATTCTTTTAATGTTATTCTGTATTTACAAGATACATTGTCCCCTTGACCTTATCCCAAATTCAAATTTGAATTTCCCTCTTTTATTTTAAATTATTATTTGGACAATATATATATTATTTACGCAATTATATATATATATATATATATTCTGCGTACATTATCCAAATTCATTTTTTCATAACTTCTTCATATGTTGACCATTTTCAACATATTATATATGTAAATGATTCAAAGTTTCGCCACGAATCCAAATAAAAGAATTTTGTAGTCAAAGTCCTAGAGCTGCTAAATCTCATTTTCTAGCCATATCATTTAATTTCTTGTTTTTATTTATTTAATCTATTATTAATACTTATGAATTTTACGGGGTGTTATATTCTTCCCCCTTAAATTAGATTTCGTCCCGAAATCTGTTTAAGGGGTGAAAATTACAGCTCGCACGAAACATCCATGTTGTACACCCATGTTATTTATAATTCATCTATAAACATCCATGACTCGCACTGATTATGAATTGCAGAACAACTAAAATTAGTTCCACTCAACCATGTAGGTGTAATAAGCGATTAAACATGTATGCAAACTACCTAAATATGCATATATTTCTATATGAGTGCTTAGTGCGATGGTGTTGCATTCATTTCCTAGCATCCAATCTGGCAATCACGATGCATCCATAAATGGAAATTTTGAGGAAAATTTTACCCGTGAAAAGATCTTGGTGAGTCTATTTCACTTTATCCTCGGTCTCCCATGTGCTTTCCACAGGGTCATTCCCCCATTGAACTCGGACGAGGCGAATGGTTTTGTTGTGGGGCCTCTTGATTCCGTGATCTATAATCCTTGCAGTGGCACATGGCACCCTGGACTCCAACTCGAGTTCCTCTATGTCCCCAATTTCATCAAGCTTGAGTCTAATAGCAGAATCATGAAGGCATTTCCCTAGATGAGATACATGAAAAACATTATGGATTCCCGATAGACGCTCTAGGAGATCCACTCGATAAGCCAAAGATCCTATCTTCTTGATGATACTAAAAGGAAAAATTAATTTGGGAACCAACTTCCCAGTATTTCCAAACTGAACAGTTTTTTTAAGAGGGGATACTTTCACGAACACTAAGTCTCCAGCGTTAAATTCTAGTTCCTTCATACGCTTGTCGGTATATGATTTCTGACAGTCTTGGGTTGCCTTCATTCTCTGCCTAATCAAAGATATCTTCTTCATGGATACACGGATGAAGTCCAGTCCAAGTATAACCTTGTTTGTAGTTTCCCACCAACAAGTTGGCGATTTGCATGGCCTCCCGTATAGCGCTTTGAAAGGGGCCATACCAATCGTCGCTTGAAAACTATTATTATACGTGAACTCCACAAGTGGTAGGTGATGCTACCAAACTCCTCCAAAGTCAATAATGCAAGCTCTGAGCAAGTCTTCTAAAATTTTTTTTACACTCTCTATCTGCCCATCGGTCTGCGGATGATAAGATGTGCTTATGTTAAGGGTCGTCCCCAATGCTATTTGTAGGCTTCTCCAAAATTTGCTTATGAATAAGGGATCTCTGTCACTCATGATACTTGATGTAATACCATGGAGTCTAACTATCCCTTTAACATACAATTAGGCTAACGAGGCTGCAGTCCTTGTCTTCTTGACTGGTATGAAATGGGCACTTTTGGTTAAACGATCTACCACAACCCAAATGGCCTCATTCCTTTTTTGGCTTCTAGGAAGCCTACCTATGAAGTCCATGGAAATATGTTACCACTTCCACGTGGGAACATCTAAAGGTAACAACAATCCTCCAGGCTTCCCTTGCTCTGCCTTGACTTTTTGGCATGTTAAACATTTTGCCACGAACTCGGCTATGTCTTTCTTCATTCCTTCCCAATAGAGATTCATTTTCATATCCTTGTACATCATACAACCACTAGGATGTATGGTCAGTCTCGACCAATGGCACTCCCCTAGAATTTCTCTTCTCAACCCTTCATCCTTAGGGACGTAAAGTCGTACAACCTAGAGTAAACTCCCATCATCGCTAATCGAATACCTAACTGAATGAAGAAAGGTCTCTCTTTTATGCCTTTTAACTCTTTGTCGATGTCTTGTGCGCTTTGGATTCTTTCTCTTAAGGTAGGTCTAATTGCAATAGCCCCAAGAAAACAATTGGAAGGGGTCGGTGAGGGTTGTAAATTAAAATTGGTGAGAAATTATAATTGTTTCCATTTTACCATTGCATTTAATGTCACATGTTTCCTACTTAAAGCATCCATCGTAACATTCCCTTTGCCAGGGTATACTGAATCATAAAGTCAAATGAGGCAATGTATTCCATCCATCTTTATTGTCTCAAGTTTGGTTCACGTTGAGAAAATAAATACTTAAGGGACTTATGATCAGTAAATAATTCAAACTTCTCTCCTAAGAGATAATGCCTCCACATCTTAAGGGCGAACACTACTACGGCTAACTCAAGGTCATGCGCCGGATATCTTTTCTCTAGATCCTTGAGTTGTCTACTAGCATAGGAAACTGCTCTTTCTTCTTGCATAAGGAATGCTCCTAAACTGATCCCAAATGCGTCAGTGTAAACGGTAAATGATTTTGAACCATCAGGTATAATTAGGACTGATGTGCCGGTTAATGCTTTCTTTAGTTTCTTTAAGCTATATCACTTTTATTACTCCAAGTGAAAACCAAATTCTTCCTTGTCAATTGGATTAATGGAGTAGCAATCTTTGTGGAGTCTTTAACCAAATTCTTCCTTGTCAATTGGGTTAATGGAGTAGCAATCTTTGCGGAGTCTTTAATGAATTTCCTATAATACTTGGCCAACCCAAGGAAACTTCTTACCTCTGTAGGATTTTAGGTATCCTTCATTCCTTGATTGCCTTGTTCTTCGTGGAGTCTACGGCCAAGCCTTTACTTGACACAACATGTACTAAAAATCTCACTTCTTCCCTCTAGAAATGGCACGTCGAGAATTTTGCTTTCAGTCGGTTCCTTCTTAACATCCCTAACACTTGTATCAAGTGTTTTTCATGCTCTTTACGATCTTTCGAAAATATAAGGATATTATCTACGAAGACTACAACAATTTTTTTTAGAAAACCCATAAACATTCTACTCATGAGGACTACAAAGAAAGAGGATGCATTCGTTAATCCGAAGGGAATAACTTCCCATTAGAACAATCCGTCCTACGTCCTAAACGAAGTTTTGTCCTTGTTGTCCTCCGCAATTCTCAACTGGTGAAATCTAGTAGTAAGGTCTAGTTGGGAAAATACTCGGGTTCCTCCCAAATGGTCAAAAAGGTCATTGATTCTTGGAAAAGGGTACATGTTCTTATTTGTCAATTTATTAAGTTCTCTATAGTCCACACAAAGTCTCAAAGATTCATCTGCCTTGGTGGCAAATACAATAGGTGCACCCCATTCCGATGTACTTTGACGAATAAAATCTTTTTTCAACAACTCTGAAATCTGGTTATCTAACTCCCTTCTTTCCTTGGGTGTCATATGCCTCAAGGGTAGTGCTACAGGTCTAGCGTCCTTCTCTAGGTAAATGCGAAAGGAAACTTCTCTATGGGTCAGAAGCCCCGTAACTTCCTCAAAAACGTCCAAGAACTCACGAACTATAGGAGCTGAAGATGGTCCTTCAGAACTAGGAGACAAGGAATATAAAAATGCTTTTTCCTTATTTCTGACATTAGAAGGAATAATTAGGTTGTATCCTCCTCGGGTCCTAAGACGAATGAATCTTTTATCGCAATCTAGGACGAACCCATAAAATGATAGCCAGTCCATACCTAAGATAAGGTCATACCCTATAAAATCCAATGCATGCGCTTCGCAATGGAACTCTACATTGTCGACCTCCAATATTAGGTCTTTACACAATAGATCAAGGTACTTAGATCCTCCGATAAGGTTGGCCACCTCAATCGGACTATCCAAGATAGATATGAAAAGGTTCAACAGATTTACTAATCGCTTGGAGATAAAAGAATGGGAAGCCCTATAATCAAGCAAGGTGTATGTTGAATTTCCTAAAATAGAGATTATACATTTAAGTGTGGGTTGCCCCTGGTCTCTCGGGGTTCGGCAATGGATCGGAGTTGCTTCAATTGCATAGTTCTGGCCACTTTTTGTAGCTTTGGGCTTTGGTCAGTCTTTGGACATGTGTCCTTATTTGTGGCAGTTGTAACATTTTTCCTTGAACTCCTTCTTTGCCAATGAGACCCTCCAATCCTTAGCCTTATGGCCCTTACGGTTGCAGCACACGCAAGTCTTTGTATCCTTTTTGAAGTTCATCTTCTTGTTGTTTTTCCACCATTCTTTCTTCTTTTTCTTGTTGGAGCTTTCTCCTTTCTCATCCTCCTTATCCTCCTTGGAGCTTTCGGCTATGCAAAGGGTAGCTGTCTCAACTAGAGTCTCAAACGTCGCTCAACTGCTACTTGGGCTAACAAGGTTTCCTTCAATGGGGAGTTCAGTCCTTTCACAAACCTAAATGATATATTCATGGGGGTGTCTACAAATCCTCTATCATACTTCCATAACTCAGTGAATTTGGATACGTATTCTTGTAGACTCAAGCTTCCTTGCTTGAGATGGATGAATTTCTCCATTTGTATAGTCATATTTGCCTTCCGCAAAAATATTGCTTCAAATCGGGTCTTGAATTCGGCCCATGTGAAGACCCGACCCTCGTTCTCCATTGATATTAAGTTTCACCACTCTAAGGCTTCATCCTTCAAATGCCAGACCACTATCATTCTTCGTATTTCGTCGGGCCAGGCAGTAGCCTCAAAGATTCTTTCACATTTCATAATCCAAGATTGGGCACTACCAAAGCCTTCCTTTCCATAAAATGGTTTCCCTCCAAAATTCGTAAAGACCGTACATAAGCGAGAAAAATCAAAGGCCACATCAGCGGCAGGAGATGCGGGAGCCGCTGGGGCAGGATTAGCTAAAGAGACCTACTCCACAGTATAGAGGTACTTCTGGAACCATTCTGGCAAGTAGTGTGGTCTTTCCTGGTTGCCCTTCTCATTAGGATTTTTACCCATTCTATTATCTAAAAAGAAAAGGAAGAATCGCTTAGTGGATACTCTTGAGATAGTATTTAAGCTGAAAAAGGAAGAAACGATAAAGGTGCCTAGTATAAATGCGTATGCTTATAGGGCTAAACATATTATATATATAGTTTGAAAAATCTTTTCAAATTACAAATACGACCCTCATACGTATACTTCCCTTAAAATTGAGTAACCTATGTTCTAACACCAAAAATAACAACCCACCCAGAAAGGGCCTAAATTTCGACCCAGAAAAGGCCCATCAAAACATAGAGCCATTCTAAACGGGTCATTGATTCTTGTAAGGATTAAATTTGCGAAGATAATACTAACACATACTTCGAATGGAAATCTCACATAGCGGAAAGAGAAAATATAATATCGAAAATAAGATGTCCCGTTTATTTCAAAATCACAGAAATACATAGTTGCAGATATATTTATTCAAATAGTACATCAAATAGTTCAATCTCATAAGATTCCAAAAGAAGCAAAGCAATAACTACTAATAATATTATAATAACTTCATCTTCTCCGTCGTCTTCAATCAGGACTTCATCCATGGCTTTACACCATCTACTGACCTGTTTGGTGTTAAGGAGAGGGGGTAAGAATATAAAGTTCTGTGTGACAGAAATTTAGTATTACTTAATGTCCATACCCTATAATTTTAGCAGGTTACATATGTCAAGGTATGTCTACGCCGCACATAAGGTTCTACACAAACATATGTATCTAACCAATGGGGTGGATATCCAAGTCAACCGCCCATTACTATTTTTAGGTTAAAGACCCAATGAAGTGGCATGCTCGATCACTTATGGCCCTATTAAAGGTGGATTTTTACAATCTCTTATAATCCTAAGGTGGACCCCTAGCCCTTTAAGAAACCTGTCCTAGTACATCAACGTTCTTAAGTCTATTCTCTTATTTGTAACATGAGAAGTAGTATTGTGAACGGTACTACTTAACTGCTATTACTCGGTAGGACACCTATGTCATTTAAGACTTCCCTTAGACAGTTGGTGAGCATGTAATGGCCACATATCCTTCAGTTACCAAACATCCCCTAGTTGATCCCTTACAAGCTTCTAGAGGAAACAAATAGCTCTGTGAAGTAGCCTATTTCGTTAACTGTTTCATGCCTAACCACTTTTAAAAAAGGAGGACTCAAAGACTTACCGCAATACTAATAAGGGTGGGCTCCATGACTTGGGTTCCTCTCCAAGGAATAAACCTTCAGAGGGATCCTAGCCCTAACCACTTAAGACCCGAATTAGATAAAGAGGTGAGTCAACTACTAAAGACCTTCTTAAGGTATAGTTAGCTTATTTATTTTCACGCATCAACTTAAATATATACACACACACTAGAGATCTCACATTGCACCATATACCTGTAGATGTTGGATATGTCGGTCGGTTTTGGTCAGATTTCTACTACAAGTTGGTTTATGTAACAGCCCGTATTTTACATATTGGAAGATCGTAAAATATTTTTATTTTACTCCTGGGGGGTCGGATCATTATCATATTTTAATGTGTTCCTTATGGGGATGCGAGATATATCCATAATTTTTACCAGTTTTGTTTGTGACCGTTTCGCCTTATCAGTCTTGTACAGGGAATAACTTTTGACTCAGGTCGAATCAGAGGGTGAGACAAGTGCCATTGGAAAGGAAATGATGATTTCCTTTCCATAGAGTGGATACATTAAAGATCAGGCTCAATAATTTGGGAGTAATCGTTGTTTTAGGGTTTTTCAGTTGGTTGTTCTGGTTTGGAGAGCCACAATGGGCTGATTTCGGAAGGACCATTTTTGAGCATGTGGAATGGTATAAACAAGGGGTGGGAGATATGCGAAATGATTTTGTTTCTCTATTCTCTCATTAGGTAGCCTATGTTTCTCCTTCCTCTAACACCTTTCCACCATTGATAATCAAATTCTTTGGGAGGAAATCATAGATCTACACCATTGGAGGCTAGATCTACATCAATTGAAGCAAGAATTCATCGGACCAAGGGGTTTGGTTCGAATAGCTTGCTTTTTAGAATCATATTGCATTGATTTTAGCTTATTTTAGAGAATAGGTGAGTGGTTTACATCTCTCACATGGATTCAATGAAATGTATCAGTGTTTGATCATATTTTTCATCAATTTCAAGTGTTGTTCCATAGATCTATGCATTGGTAAGTACATTTTCATATGAATCACCCTATGATCTCATTTAGTAAGTTTAAATCCATGATTCTATGTTATTTCTATGTTATTCCATATGATTATGCAAGTTAGATCTATAGTTTTGATCATATTTGCATTTATGGTGACTTTGGTGAATTTCACATAATTATTAATGAAATTGCCAATTAGTGATGTTATTGGTTTCATAACATGCTTGTGGTGGTATTGGATGAATCAGATGAGTTGGTTTCGTCGAATTGGTCATTTGGCGAAGTTTTGGTCGAAATCGGAGTTGCATTGGTGAAGTGCAGGTTTTGGGTTGCATGGGTTGGGTCGGTCGCGCTCTGGTATGGTTTTCTTGGGAAACAAGACAGGAAATGGTGGTCGGTCGAGCCAAGGAGGAAAGGTCGGTCGAGCAACATGGTCTAGGTTTGTTGGATTTGATGCTCGGTAGGTCAGCTGTCGTGGAGTGGTCGGTCCAATTGGGTCGGTCGTTCCGAAGTGGGTCGGTTAGTTCCAATGGGGAAGTTGGGTCGGTCAAGCGCCCTAGGGCTTTGGGTCGGTCATGAAGTGCAATGATGAAGCAAGTTGGGTCGGTCGCTCCTAGTTGTCTGGGTCGGTCGGTTGTATAGATGTGAGGCTAGTCGGTCGTGTGGAGGCTGGTCGGTCATGTGAAGGCTAGTCGGTTGGTCGAATCCTGGCCGGTCGAGATGAACTTTCAGGAGCATTTTTAAATGTTGTGGTGGATGGCATAAGTGTTGTGGTTTATTTTCTCTGACAAATTTATGTGATGTTATGGATTGTTTCGGAGCTTGTGATTGATGTTTCTTTGGTTTGAGATTGGTGATAACTTCGAGGAGAATTCAAGGGGGGATATTCGAAGTGTTGAACGTATTCGTTGGTCGGCGTAGAACAACGAATGAGGTGGCAACTCAAAGGTCGTGAGTTGGTGGATAATGGTTGCTTGAGAAAGTTGCTTGAGCTATGAAAAGTCGTCGGGTTGGATGACTAGAGATTTGAAGGCCGAGAGATTTTTTTTGTCGTAAGTTCTATCAGGCTCGAAGCAGGGGTATGATGGGGGCACCCAAAAGACCGGTTGTAGTTCGAGTACCCTGGGTATCGTTGAAAGGCCTAGTTGTTAAAGTTGGACATCACATACATATCATTGAAAGGCGTATGGAGTTTATGATAGAACTGGGATTACCATTAGCCCTTAACATATGGCAAGGTTGGCCGTCATATGATTAACGAGGGTTTCAAACCAAGGTTGTCCATGATAGCCAGAGTTAGTCCTGGATGATTGGCTATTTTGTTTATACCATCTCATGTAGGTCATCCAACGTCGAAGGAGATGTTCCTTGAGTGCTTGTCTGATATTGGTTTTGGCGTTTGGGGCTTGTGCTTGAGGGATGTTGAGTTCGATTAGGATGGTTTACATGAGATGCATATAATCTAGATGTTACGAATGTTTATCATGGTTGAATAGGTGTTCTGGTTTCCATGGATGAATAATTGAATTGTTTATCGCAAAGGCTATCACTGTCCGATGTGGGGAAGACAGGGTTGAGTTCTTCTCTGGTGCTATGGGTGGATTAGTATGTTTATCTATCCATTTTCATATACTTTATTGATGAAGTTTGTTAGTTGTTTTATCGCTCACTAAGACTGTTAGCTGAATCAAGGTTTTATGTTTCCTCTTATTACCTTGGGTTGTTCATCCGGTTATGGATGGGCAGACTAATTAGCAAGTGACAAGTGATTAGTGAGGACAATGCTATTGTGTGAAGGTAAGCAGGAGGTTATCGTATTACTTATACTACTATCTAGTATTTATGTTTCCGCTGTTTGAGTTGCTCTATGAGTGTTGTAATGAAGCCTTATGTACATGCTTGATATTTCCTATGATGTTGGGATAATCTTTCAGGATGTTGTGAAAGTTTGAAAAGTTTGCTATATGATGCTTCACTACTATTACCTATTGTATATGTTCTATTATATTTTATCCTTGCGCTGTGAGTTTTACGACATGTTCCGCTTGAGTTTACCTACCCTGATGATCGTCCATAGCAGCCCGGCACACCTTTCAGCGCATTATTCCTCTTGATTTATGCAGGGGCAATGGGCGGTCATCACATTTGGTAAAGATATCTAGTTAACGATTTTAGCCAAAGTTCAAAGACATAATTATATACGAGATACGTATTTGTAGATTGTAGTTCAATGCTTACTATATATATTAGCATATATAGTAGTAGCGGTTGTATTCCTTTAGCAGTTTTTCTTGAAAGTGGCTAATTATTCTAAATTGCAGATTTAGAATGAGTAGACGACCATCAAGACACGCTGCTAGGGGAGTTTTTAGTGGAGGGGGAGTTGGCACTGGAGGGGAAATGGCGATGAACCAGAATACCCTACCATGTTTGAAGCCATGATGGAGGCATTCATGCGAAGGGTCCTTGCTCCAATGGCAGGTATGGTAGACGTAGGAGTTCAGTTGCCTAGGGTTGTGGATTTTTCGAAGCTGTGCAAAGATTATACATCTCTTAGAGGGAAACCATTCAAAGGAACTAAGCCAGCTGAAGAGGTTTAAGGATGGATGGATTCTTGTGTTCATATCTTTGGAGAATTGAGTTTGGATGGTGCAACCAAGAGAAAGCTTGCATCAACGCAACTGCAAGGTAGGGCCATGGAATGGTGTAATTTAGTCATGCTTGAGACTCCAGAGGAAGAAATTTCATGGGAGCAATTGCAGGCTAAGTTTGAAGCAAAGTTTATCTCCACTGCTCAGAAGTCGGCTTTGTACAAGAAGTTCATGGAGCTGAAACAGAATGGTCGTTCTATGCTTGATTATGTTTCTGATTTCGAGGCCTTGTCTAAATACACTCGTTCATACATTGATACACCTTATCAGCAGAACGAGAAGTTTGTTATGGGTTTGGATACCTATATTGGAAGGCTGTTGGTGGATCCCCTTGACGATTTATTTGAGAAGATTGTGGAAAAAGCTATTCGCCATGAAAGCTTGTTTTCTAAGGAAGTAAATGTTGTCACTGCAACCGAAGAAGTTCAGAAACCACAGCAGGGTGGTAATAATAAGAAGAGGAAGAAGCAACATCAGAAGGGAAAAGATGGCCAAAAGAAGCCTAAGCGTGAGGTGGTTTGCTTTAACTGCCAACAGAAAGGCCATTTTGCTAATGAGTGCAAGAATCCCAAAGCTGAGAAGAAATGCTTCAAGTGTGGGAAGCCTGGGCATGAGAAGAAAGACTATCCAGAATCAGCTAAGGGAAAGCAGATTGTGAAGACATATGCTTTGGAAGCTGTGCCAACTTCTTCGAGAGCTCCTACTACAGAGGAGAAGGGAAAGGGTGCCATCGTGCAACGTACTCTTTCTGTCCGAGGTATTTCAGTTCGAGTTTTGTTCGATACTGGGGCATCACATTCATCCATTTGCAATGAGCTTATGTGTCCCTTGGGTTTGAAACCAGAAGTTTGTGATAGACCATTGATCGTGACTAATCCAGTTGGGGTTTCGTCTAATCTTGCATGATTTTCCGTGGTCTAGTATGGTCGAGTCATGGTCGCTCTTTTGTGTGTGATTGATTTGTTCTTAAATTCGCTAGGTTTGGGATCATCTTGGGCATGGATTGGCTCTAGAGGTATGCAGCAAGTGTGAATTACGAGAAGCTAGAGGTGAGAGTCAAGGATGTGGAAGGACGAAAGATGTTGATTAGATGTAAGTGTGAGGAGGGTGTCTTCGTGAGCCATTTATATTCGCTTAGGATTCCACAAGAAGACATGTCATCTTTGTTGATGGCTAAGGAGTACGAAGATGTCTTTGACGAGGTCAAAGGGTTGTTGTCGCATCGTGAGATCGAGTTTAGGACTGATTTGGTCGAGGGTGCTAGACCAATATTATGCCTCTTAGGCAGATAGCGCCTGAGGAACAGCAAGGGTTGGAGGTTCTAGTTTGTGACCTTCTAGGAAAGTGATTCATTCAGAGGAGTGTTTCCGTATGGGGTGCACCGGTTGTGTTTGTAACCAAGGCAGATGGCTCATTTAAGATTGTGTGTGGACTATCGTGAGCTGAACAAGGTGACTAAAAAGAACAAGTATCTGTTGCCAAGGATTGATGACTTGTTCGATCAGCTTCACGAGGACAAAGTGCTTTCTCAAATGGATTTGGCAACGGGATTTCACCAGTGGAGGGTGGCTAAGGATAGTGGGCCAAAGACTGCTTTTAGGACACCATGTGGTTTCTTTAAATGGTTGGTGATGCCATTTGTGTTGACTAACCGCTAGCATACTTTGTGGATCTTATGAGTAGAGTTGTCAGAGATCAGTTGAACAAGTTTGTGCTTGTGTTCATGGATGATATTCTGCTCTATATCCAGAATGAGGAAGAACACAAGATGCACTTGAGGGTTGTGTTGAAAATCTTGCGAAATCATCATCTGAGAGCTAAGTTTTCAAAGTGTCACTCTTGGAAGAGTGAAGTGAGGTTCTCAAGCCATGTTGTTTCTGGAAATAGGATAGCGGTTGACCCCGTTAAACTGGCAGCAATACAGGACTGGGATAGGCCTGAGAATGTGACAGATGTTCGGAGTTTCCTTGGGTTGGCTAGTTATTATCGGCAGTTTATCAAGTATTTCTCCAAGTTAGCCACACAGTTGATAGGATTAACGAAGAAGAACCAAGTGTTCACATGGGATGTAAAGGTGAGAAAGCGTTCGGGATCCAGAAAGAGAGATTGACAAGTGCACCTGTGTTGACCATTCCAAGTGGGAATGGAGAGATGGTGGTATACACCGATGCATGTGGTATTGGACTTGGAGCAGTGCTAATGCAGAAGGAAAAGGTTGTGGCCTATGCGAGTCGACAGCTAAAGGCGCATGAAAAGAATAATCCAACTCATGATTTAGAGTTGGCAGTGATTGTGTTTGCTCTAAAGATGTGGAGACATTACTTATTGGGAGTACAATTCGAGTTGTTCACGGATCACAAGTAGTTGAAGTATCTTTTCTCCCAAAAGGATTTGAATCTTCAGCCGTAAAGGTGGTTAGAGTTTCTGGCGTCATATGACTTTGGTATAGCCTATACTCCTGGCAAAGGCAATGCAGTGGCCAATGCGTTGAGCCGAAGACACGCAAGTTTGGGAGCAAAGTTTTCAGAATGGAAAAGCGTCGAGTACTTGGCAGGGTTTGATTTCAGGCCAAGGTGTGAGTTGGAACATGAAATGTTGGAAAGATTATCGATAAGACCTACTCTAATTGAAAGGATTGGCGAGAGCCAAAACGAGATGCAAAGCTTGTCGAGTTTATCTAGAAACTGGAACCAAAAGATTAAGAGTTCGAAGTTGATCCAGAATGTTGGCTTCGAAAGCAAGGGAGATTGGTCGTTCCTAATATTGATGGATTGAGAGATGAGGTTCTGAGAGAATGTCATCACTCGAAGTTGACGATTCATTCCGGTGGTAATAAGATGTATCAGGACATGAAGCGAGTCTACTACTGGGAGGGCATGAAGCGAGATATTGGAAAGTTCGTTTCCAAATGCATGAACTGCTGGTTAGTGGAAGCTGAACAGAAGAAACCAAGTGGTTTGTTTCAGTCATTGGAAGTTCCTACGTGGAAGTGGGAACAAATATCGATGGATTTTATTGGTGGATTACCTAGTACTAGGGCAGAAAATGAAGGGATTTGGGTCATCATGGATTGTTTGACCAAAAGTGCAAGGTTCATTCCTGTCAAGTCGACTAGGATGGCATCAAAATTGGCTGAACTTTATATGAAATGGATAGTTCGATTCCATGATATCCCGAATAGCATAGTGATTGACCGAGATCCATTATTTACAAGTGGATTTTGGAAGAGTTTGCAAGAAGCTTTGGGGATCGAGTTGTGTTTAAGTATGGCTTATCATCCCCGAACTGATTGTCAAATCGAGAGAGTTAATCGAGTTTTTGAAGATCTCCTGAGGGCTTGTGTGTTATACTTCGGAGGATCATTGGAAGACCATATACATCTAGTTGAATTTGCGTATAACAATTGCTACCAGTCTAGCATTGGGATAGCACCATACAAGGCATTGTATGGGACACTACAAGTGTAACGATCCGGGGGATTTGCGACCTTGGTAATCGACATAAACTCAATGTCGACTGTCCAAGCATCGTAGATACTAGATAGTTAATAGAAAGAAGTTAGAGGGTGAGAATAGATAAGATAGAAAATTATAATAGTTTAAGAGGGAGAACATAACAACATAATCAGAGTACCACAAATCTCACAGCGGAAAGAATAAATATATTGTATAACATAATTTCGAAATAAATCCAATACTATATACAATTCCATTCTCGGAGTACAACACAACGGAAATAAACTATAGCTATATAATCTTGAAGCCTCCTGCTCCAGCTTTCCAATTATATTTGTAAAATCCTGACTACTTTACTGCCCGTACAAAATTGGGCACCCAAGATTTTAAGGAAAACCAAACTCTAGGTCAGTCATGTGACTAGTGTGAGTAAACTGCAACCATTTGTTTAACTTTTAAAATCCTTTTAAAAGAAAGAATAATCATAAGACCAATCCATATATAAACACGGATGGTTTTTACCTTTGGATAACCCAAAACATTCTTTTAAAATCCATACTCTTCTAATATTATAATAATGTCGAAATCAAATAAATAGCAATCTAGTGGAATGCTTTCATCTCACGTTCCACATATATAATATACAATCAAAAACCGCGGACTCTTATTGGGTAGTGGATTTCCAACTATGACAAGGTATGGAATCACCTTACGATCTATGTACTCTAGAAGCGATACACTAGAGTTCAACAAGAACATCTTGTAACTCGACCACACATGACCGGCCATTCATTTCACTTGAATGTTCCGAATATATTGTCACCTTACGGTTGGTATACCAACATAACCGTTCCCGGGAGATACAAAATTGAAAAAAGTAACAAATATGAATACTCTCTATATGGTGACAATATACCCTACTTGGGTGAGACCTACTTAGCCATGTAGCCTGCCCAATTTCTGTCATTTCCCAGTTGATGAGGGTTAAGGTCGTAACGTATCTTTTAACAGATCACTCCTTCATTTACGTTGAATGCCACATCGTCATACGTAAAATCACAAATTGATTTCCCCAAAAATACCACGGGTATAAGCTAAGAGAAACTAATTCCCCCGCCACCAACGTAAATACGTTTGAAACGATCAACTTACGCGATCTACCAGATATACTCCGTAAGACATTGTCCATTCAAGTTGTCCTAGGAATGGACAACCCAAAGGCACTATTCTGTAAATCCATCTTAGGCAATTTCTACCTAGGATTTACTAAACAACCCTTGCATAACTCCGTCTTCAATTATCTTCATCATATTTGATTCACAACGCTAATGCCATACGGAGTGGTTTTCAGATGATATATCTGATCCCGGTCTCTCCGTATTGACAACGGTAATTGTCAAAAAATTTGATAGTTGGTAATTTAAGTATCAAAGGAAAACATGTGTATAAACAACGGTCGTATTCCCAAATGGAAATCTTACTGATCAATCATCATTTCATTTCCCAATATCCCATTTATCGTTTCCATAAATTCATAAATTCCTTATTTTCTAAAATTAGAAAATATACGTTATTAACTTTGGAAAATGTTTCCATTTCTGATTCACGCATCAATATCTTCCCACCTCTGTCAGTCTCTACCTGTAAACTAGTAAGAGAACAACTTCCCAAGTATAAACCCCGAAGGCCGAAACCAACATCAGATCGATACCCAGAAAGCCATTCAACTCAACTAATTTCCAGTCAGTTTCTAATTTAGTAATTCCATTTAAATTCCTAATTCAAACCCCAAATTCCATTATAATATTTTATTTGCAAAATATTTACTTTAATCTAATTTTTCACGTAGAATGTGAATAATATTTGTTCATATAATCAAAACAGTTTGATTTCTTATTTAAAAACAATATCTCAAACCCAAATTCTATTTATATTTTTATTTGCAGAATTATTCATACAAATCTTATTTCATTTCCAACATTGGTAATATCATTGCAAATTTCCTTTATAACTACTATGTTCACATTCCATTTTAATCATCGGTATTAAAACCGTTTTTACTTCTCTATATAAATTCAGATTTATATATTCAATTTATCAAACGATAAATATTTCCGTAATTTATAAACATCGTTTATAAATTATTCTCCTCAATTTATCTGTTAAAACAGATTTCTATTAAATGTTTACTTCAAGCATTCTTCTCATAATTCTTTTATTTCTCATCCATTTCCTTTTATAATCCTATTTATTTTCCAAATATTTCCTTTTTTAATTCTATTTATTTTCTAAATAAATATCCCTTTCATAATTATAATTATTTTCTAAATAAATATTAATTTTATAAAATCCTTTGATAAATATTTTTATTTCAATATACACTTTGAAATTTCTCTTTTTTACATTCCAATATTTCTTATGGTATTTAATATACCAAATAACCATGATCAATATCATCCAAACACCCATAATCAAGAACAGATTATAAATCACATCATATATCACAATATATGAAAAAACAGTATTATAAATATTGAGGAATCCAGTTGGATCCCTCCAACCTATTTCCCTGCATTCACAAATGTTAAACAATATAAATAACATCAGTTTCATTTCTATATGAAATATTCTGATAAACAGAATCAATATATAATTAATGATTTTTATATATATATCGTTATCTATAATTTTGAACCAATAAATAAGCAATTCAACCAGACAAACCACACACAGCAATCAATCAACATTTATCAATACTAGATTATATTTATAAGAATGTAAAATGTACAAAGTTAGTGAGATTTATTCACATTGGACGGTTTATCGTTAAATAACGATTATTGTCGATTGATTCAGACAGACAATTTAATTTGCTATAAATTGTAATGAGCTTCAATTCACTCCCAGTCAGTTCCATTGTGTAGCCGTCGTCCATACGATCCTAATGTGACTGATCATTCGAAATTCTGATACAGTATGATGAAGTTATATATTTTAGAAGTTAAGGTTATATAATTTAAAGTTTAACTTAAACTATTTAACAATCGGGCCTTACATTTTTAAAGAACCGGCCCATCTTCATCAACAAACTAGACCCGCCCTCTTTCCTTCTTTCCCTTCGTCATCAGTTCGAATCCGTCTTTGTTTCTCATGGCCATTTCCGATTTTTCCTGAAGCCCACAAGCACTCGTTTCTCCACGAATGCAAAAACCAAGACCACTGGCATTTCTCTCTTCGCAAGCTCGTCCACCTCATCCTTACCCCATACATCTCGGCGTCCCATCCTAGATCGCGTACTTAGCATCCCATATGCAGAGGCAGTACCAATATTGACGTCTTTCAGCGTGAAAACTCCTCAAAAATTTAAAACCCAAGCTAAATACTACCACCAATTCGAATACAGTCTCCGAAACATCCATTTATATCCCGATTTCAAGAATCGATTAGCCCTATAATTCACTGTAAAAAACAGCAACAAGTAATAGTGTCAAGCTCAATGAAAATTACACCACGATGAAGAGAATTGATCCATGAATGCTAATATATATATGATACGGTTTATAGGAATTTATATGATTTACTTGCATTTCTTGAAGCTATGGTTTCACCTTTTGGTTGCTGGAAAAACATAACCGATGGCGACTACTACGTTTTGACCAAGGAGAAATGGAATAAGGGTTAGAAAAAGTTAGAGGTTATTTATAGGATACAAATTAATTTGAATTTTATATTTATTTATAATCAACCACTATTTGTTTTGCTGTTTAAAAATTCGTGTGATTACATACAACATCCAAAAATCATAAAAATTGGCATACAGCTACAGTTCGACATTACGGACCATACAAAACTTGTTTTGTCGAATTCCAACTTCATCTGCTCACACAGCGTATTTTTATAGCTAAATTATTGAGTATTTACGGCCACATACCGACTCTTAAATTCACAAAAATTGAAACCTAACAATAATTTAATATTCCGGATCTAAAAAAATTAGTTTCGTCGAAAATGGAGGTTGTTTGAAAAACTGGCTATTTTTAAAGCTCTAAATAAACCCATTTAAATATAAATATATTTAAAAACAATTAAATTAAATATTTATAAATAAATATTATCGTATATATTCACATAGAGTATAATACAACTCCAAAATATTCCTGTTTGAATTTATAACTCGACATTTCAAATCTAAATTAAATTCTATTTAATTTCTATTAAAAACCCTTTTATAATATAAATAAATCATTATAAATTATAAAGGAATTCCATAGCGACTTTTCAAAAATTTGATTTGGATATAACTCACAATCTACACGACGAAATCTCGATTTTTCTCTTCCATTAGAAAAATATACTTCACCAGCTCCAAACGTTTCATGTTTCACAGAAATCCGGCTTAAAACGGATTTTGTATACTCGTTTAAAGTTTGAATTGCCAAATTACGAACTACCGCGCCATTTCGAGCTCGCTTATAATTATAATATAATTATTACGTTCAACGATCGTTTAAATAATATATCCGTTAATATAATTCAATTCTAAACTGAATTAAATATTATACATAGTTCAATTCACATAATATTGTGAATTTCAACTTAATTCCGATTATTTCTAAATTAAATATATTATTTATATTAATTAAATATTCCATATAATTTAATTAAACAACCATTTAATTCTCTAAATCAGTATTTAAATAATTAAATAAATAAATTATTATACCGTAAAAATATGGGTCGTTACATTTTTTGCCCTTTAAAATAATTTTATCCTCGAAATTTCTAAGGTAGAAAACAAACCCTATTAACTTGATTAAAAAATATTTATTACCTTTAGTTTTAGCTAAACTAATTTAATTTCAATTAAATTATTAATTTATTCTTACCAACTAAAATTTTCTAACACCTTAAATTTTCGAAAAATTTCGCCAGCACCTCCTTTGTATTGGTCAATCGGTACAACTACAACTCGCCTCTCTAGGCCACTCCCAATCCAAAAGAAAATCAAATAGCCAAGCGGCTTGCCAATTCGGCTCAACAAAAATCTCATACCCAATATAGAATATAAACTTGTACCTTTTTGTCGGGCATATCATTAAATCATTTCCATCTATCACCCAATCAATCTCCAATCAATTCATTCTCAAAACAATTATTTGCTTATACCCCAGCCAAATTTCATTTCAAACTCGAGTTCCATTCTTGATTCCAAACTCCTAACTCATCAATCCAATTTTATTCGATATTTTCTTATTCAATTTCTACTTATCTGGCTTTAATTCAGTTTCAATTTGCTTTCACCGATTCCAATTCAATTTGGTTTTAATTCAAACAATCTTTCCCTGGGAATTTGAAACAGGTTAGCTATTTTTTTCTAAAACCAGATTATCCCTTTCAGAACTCAACAAATTGTTTTCGCATAACAATTCAAAAACAATTTTTTGGTAGTAATCCGGCACTTAGAAACTCGAAAATGAACACCGATGATGTCCGGATCATCATCGGAATTATTTTCCAGCGACCGAAGTGAGTTCAATACTCTACCACTTTTCAAAACCATGTTTAAACATTTCCATTTGCAATCATTTCAAAATATCTTTTTCAATGTTCGTAACCAAATTTAAAATCTCCTAGGATTTTAAAATCCTCATATATTTAATCCCAATCCATTTACAAACACTTTTTCAAATTCTAGGAATTTTAATTCCTATTCTGATTTTAATATCAGATTTAATTCAATTCATTCGACTTATACGAATTTATTTGGTTATTTACATAACCATTTCAATTATAATCTTATCTGATTATAATCATAGCCAACACATCCAACAAATGATAATACTTCAAATATAAATCATCCTTTTATATCAAAATATAATTTGGGTAAAATTATTTCATTTACCCTCTTTTCAAACATAATGTGTCGGATCATTGTACTCGAGTGTTTATAAACCCCTACCGATACAGTGGATCAAACCGATCGATCGGAACCCATAAGCAACTCAACCAATAAATCTCCACAATATAAAACCATTTTATATCAAATAACAAGTACGCACTTTCGTGTATATACACTCAACTCAATCTAGGGCATTACTAACCCCATCTCTACTGAGTTACGCCACAGAGCCAAGATAATTACTTAACCTTCAGCTCTTATACCACTGTAACGACCCAGGGGATTTGCGACCTTGGTAATCGACATAAACTCAATGTCGACTAAGTAAGCATCGGAGATACTGGATAGTTAATATAAAGAAGTTAGAGGGTGAGAATAGATAAGATAGAAAATTAGAATAGAAGAAGAAGAAGACAACAACAGAATCAGAGTAACACGAATCTCACAGCGGAATGAATAAATATATTATATAACATAATTTGGAAATAAAACCAATATTGCATACAATACCATTCTCGGAAAACAACACATATAACACAGCAGAAATAAACAATAGCTATTTAATCCTAAAGCCTCCTGCTCTAGCTTTCCAATTATATCTGTAAAATCCCGACTACTTGACTACCCATGCAAAATTGGGCACCCAAGAGTTTAGGGAAAACAAAACAAAATAAACTCTGGGTTAATCATGTGACTGGTATGAGTAAACTCCAAACATTTGTTTAACTTTTATAATCCTTTTAAAAGAAAAAATAATCATAAGACCAATCCACATATAAAAACGGATGGTTTTTACCTTACGATAACCCAAAACATTCTTTTAAAATCCATACTCTTCTGATATTATAATAATGTCTAAATCAAATAAATAGCAATCTAGTGGAATGCTTTCATTTCACGTTCCACATACATAATATACAATCAAAAACCGTGGACTCTTATTTGGTAATGGATTTCCAACTATGACAAGGTATGGATCCACCTTTTGATCAGTGTACTCTAGAAGCAATACACTGGAGATTCAACAAGAACAACTTGTAACTCGGCCACACATGACCGACCATTCATTTCGCTTGAATGTTCTGAATATATTGTCACCTTACAATTGGTATACCAACATAACCATTCCCGGGAGATACAGAATTGAAAGAAGTAACAAATATGAATATTCTCTAGATGGTGACAATATACCCTACTTGGGCACGACCCATTTAGCCATGTTGCCTGCCCGATTTCAGTCATTTCCTAGTTGATGAGGTTGAGGTCATAACGTATCTTTTAACAGATCACTCCTTCATTTACTTTGAATGTCACATCGTCATACCCGTCAGATCACAAATTGATTACCCCAAAAAATACCACGGATATAATCTAAGAGAAAAGAATTCCTCCGCTACCAATGTAAATACGTTTGAAATGATCAACTTACACAATCTACCAGATATACTCTATCAGACATTTGTCCATTCAAGTTGTCCTGGGATTGGACAACCCGAAGGCATTATTCTGTAAATCCATCTTAGGAAATTTCTACCTAGGATTTACTGAACAGCCCTTACATAACTCCGTCATTAATTATCTTCATCATATTTAATTCGCAACGCTGATGCCACACGGAGTGGTCTTCAGATAATATATCTAATCCCGGTCTCTCCATATTGACAGCGGAAATGGTCAAAATCTTTGATAGTCGATGATTTAACTATCAAAGGTAAACATGTGTACAAACAATGGTCGTATTCCCAAATGGAAATCTTACTGATCAATCATCATTTCATTTCCCAATTTCCCATTTATCATTTCCATATATTCATAAATCCCTTATTTTCTAAAATTAGAAATTATATGTTATTAACTTTGGAAAAAATTTCCATTTCTGATTCATGTATCAATATCTTACCATCTCTATCAGTCTCTAACTGTAAACTAGTAAGAGAACAACTTCTCAAGTATAAACCCCGAAGGCCGAAACCAACATCAGATCGATACCCATAAATCTATTCAACTCAACTAATTTTCAGTCAGTTTCTAATTTCAGTAATTCCATTTAAATTCCTAATTCAATCCCCAAATTCCTTTATAATATTTTGTTTGCAAAATATTTACTTTAATCTAATATTTCACATAGAATGTGAATAATATTTCTTTATATAATTAAAACAGTTTGATTTTGTATTTAAAAACAATATCTCTATTCTATTTATGATTTTATTTGCAGAATTATTCATACAAATCTTATTTCATTTCCAACATTTAAAATCTCATTGCAAATTTCCTTTATAACTACTACGTTCACATTCCATTTCAATCATCGGTATTAAAACCGATTTTACTTCTCTATATAAATTCAGATTTATATATTCAATTTATCAAATGACAAATATTTCCTTAATTTATAAACATCTTTTATAAATTATTCTCCTCAATTTATCTGTTAAAACATATTTCTATTAAATACTTACTTCAAACAATGTTCTCGTAATTCTTTTATTTCTCGTCCATTTCCTTTTATGATCCTATTTATTTACCGAATATTTCCTTTTATAATTCTATTTATCTTCTAAATAAATACCCTTTTATAATTATATTTATTTTCTAAATAAATATTACTTTTATAAAATCCTTTGATAAATATTTTTATTTCAATATACACTTTGAAATTTCCCTTTTTTACATTCCAGTATTTCTTATGGTATTTAAAATACCAAATAACCATGATCAGTATCATCCAAACACACATAATCAACAACTGATTATATATCACATCATATATCATAATATATATATATAAAACAGTATTATAAATATTGAGGAATCCAGTTGGATCCCTCCAACTTGCTTCCCCGCATTCACAGATGTTAAACAATATAATTAACATCAATTTCATTTCTATATGGAATATTCTGATAAACAGAATCAGTATATAATTAACGATTTATATATATATATATATATATCGTTATCTATAATTTTGACCAATAAATTAGCAATTCAACCAAACAATCAACACATAGCAATCAATCATCATTTATCAATACTAGATTATATTTATATTAAAATATAAACTGTACAGAGTTAGTGAGATTTACTTACGTTGGACGGCTTATCGTTAAATAATGATAGCTGTCGGTTGATTCAAACAGACAATTTATTTTGCTACAAATTGTAATGAGTTCCAATTCACTCCCCGTCAGTTCCATTGTGTAGCCGCCGTCCATACGATCCCAACATGATTGATCGTTCGAAATTCTGATACAGTATGACGAAATTATATATTTTAGAAGTTATAGGTTATATAATTTAAAGTTTAACTTAAACTATTTAACAATCAGGCCTTACATTTTAAAGAACAAGCCCATCTTCATCAACAAACCAGACCCGCCCTCTTTCCTTCTTCCCCGTCCTCATCAGTTTGAATCCATCTTTTTTCTCATGGCTATTTACGATTTTTACCGAAGCCCACAAGCACTCGTTTCTCCACGAATCCAAAAACCAAGACCCGTGGCATTCCTCTCTTCGCAAGCTCATCAACCTCATCCTTACGTCGTACATCTCAGGGTCGCATCCTAGATCGCTTCCTCAACATCCCATACGCGAAGGCAGTAATTTTTTTGACGTCTGTCAATGCGAAAACTCCTCAAAAATTCAAAACCCAAGCTAAATACTACCACCAATTCGAATACAGTCTCCGAAACATCCATCTACGTCCCGATTTCAAGAATCGATTAGCCCTAGAATTAACTGTAAAAAAACAGCTACATGTAACAGCGTCAAGCTCCATGAAAATTGCACCAAGATGAAGAGAATTGATCCATGAATGCAAATATATATATATATATATGATATGGTTTATCGGTATTTATATGATTTACTTGGATTTTTTGAAGCTATGATTTCATCTTTTATTTGCTGGAAAAACATAACCGGTGGCAGCTACTACGTTTTGACCAAGGAGAAATGGAATAAGGATTAGGAAAAGTTAGAGGTTATTTGTAGGATACAAATAATATTTTTAAATTTGAATTTTATATTTATTTATAATCAACCGCTATTTGTTTTGCTATTTAAAAATTCACGTGATCACATACAACATCTACAAATCATGAAAATTGGCATACAGCTACAGTTCGACATTACGGACCCAACGAAACTTGTTTCGTCGAATTCCGACTTCGTTTGCTCACATAGCGTATTTTTAAAGTCAAATTATTGGATATTTTTCACACTAAAATTCCGTACGGCCACATACTGGCTCTAAAATTCACAAAAAATGAAATATAATAATAATTTAATACTCCGAATCCAACAAAATTAGTTTCATCAAAAATGGAGGTCGTTTGAAAAACTGACTATTTTTAAAGCTCTAAATAAACCCATTTAAATATAAATATATTTAAAATAATTAAATTAAATATTTATATATAAATATTATCGTATATGTTCACATAGAGTATAATGTGGCTCCAAAATATTCCTATCTGAATTTATAACTACGCATTTCAAATCCAGATTAAATTCTATTCAATTTCTATTAAAAACCCTTTATAATATAAATAAATCGATATAAATTATAAAGGAATTCCATAGAGACTTTTCAAAAATTTGATTTGGACACAATTCACAGTCTACACAACGAAATTTTGATTTTTCTCTATCATTAGGAAAATATACTTCACCAGCTCCGAACGTTTCTTGTTTCACAGAAATCTGGCTTAAAATGGATTTTTGCATATTCGTTTAAAGTTCAAAATGCCAAATTACGAGCTGCCACGCCATTTCAAGCTCGCTTATAATTATAATATAACTATTACGTTCAACTGTCGTTTAAATAATATATCCGTTAATATACTTCAATTCTAAGCTGAATTAAATGTTATACCAAGTCCGATTCACACTATATTGTTAATTCAACTTAATTCCTATTATTTCGGAATTAAATATATCATTCAATTATTTAAATTAATTAAATATTCCATATAATTTAATTAACCAACCATTTAATTCTCTAAATAACTATTTAAATAATTAAATAAATAAATTATTATACCGTAAAAATACGGGTCGTTACAATAAAAAAAATGATTTTTTGTAGCGTTCAAAAATCGCTACCAATCATTTTTGGTGGCGTTTCGATAATCTTTACGAGAAAACATGCCACTAAAAATCATTACCAATTGGTTGCACTATTTTTAACGCTACCGTAATTTCTTTTTTGTAACGTTTATTAAACACCACCAAAATAATTTTCGTCGCACTAAATAAACACCATAAAAAGCTTATAATCTCATTAATAAAATTTCCAATTTTACCCCTAGTTTAAGGTTGCGTTTATTCAACTCCACTAAATGTATTTCTGTAGCATTTTTAAAACTCAACTAAAAATTATTAATTATTTTGCTCTTGTTTCCCTGTAGTTATTTCCTGCTAGTAGTCTATTTCGTTTCCACAATATCAATCCAAATCATTCACATACTCATGACATTCAAACAATCAAAAAAACAATTAACCATATAACTAAGTAAAATATGCATAACCAATTCATTATAATAGTTGTTTTCTGTATAACTGACCAAAAACTCACGTACAATAACCACTCTGATATACAAAATCACACAATTTATACAAAGAAAATGTTATACTCGTAATGTACACATCTAGTACATTAACCACTTTGCTCTTTTTGAAGTGATGCAACATATAGTCAGACAGCTCCTCCCTAATTTCACAACAAGAAATGTTAACAAGCTATGTTTAACTAAATTATCACAGACAAGAGATTGAACCATATTACACGGGCAGCAGATTATGAGTCATCGCAAAACAAGACTGGACATACTAGGCAATGCTAGTTCATATGTTTGTTACCTTCGTGTAAATACAAAATACTAATGTGTAGCTTTAGCAGCAGCTGAACACAAGTGACAATACAAAATACTAATCTTAGCTATAGCCAGCTTTTATGTGTTCCATTCGTGTAAAAAGTAAAGTAGTATAAATTAACCTGGGTCGATAATGCTAAGGCAACAGACCCAGAAGTACTTCCATAGGCAGTTCCAAGATCAACATTATCTAACACAAGGACATATTAAATGACCTATTCGTCAAACTGTATACACCAAAATTAGACTACCACATTTTTATGTGATAACTTACTTCCATTGAAATGGTGAACTCATCCATGTTTCCTGGTATCCACAAAATCGATAAAGTACAGCATCACTCAACCATGTTTCTTGATCAATTTCAGCATGTCATCTGTACACGTAAATAGCCATGTTATTTCTCTCATGATCTACGATCTAGCTGAAACATATGAATACATACACACATACACACACATGCACACATGCATGTATATGTATATGTATATGGGATTTGAATTACCCTAGATGTACCTAAGGTTTACCTTTTTTCCTACCTCCTATTATTTACATTGATGTCCTAACATGCACATGCAATCATGCTCTCGTAGATATTCTTGGCTTTGCTAATCTGCATAATATAATAGAAAGCAAACCACTTTAAACAGCAATGACTTGGGATTAGTTTTAGGATAAAATGTGCTAACATGCAGCAATAAGAAATCATACCATATCAGTTTGTCTCGTAGAAAATCCAAGAGCACGCCTATAGAGTTTGTAAGTAATAGGTACTATAAGCAATCAAAATTTGTAAGACATATAACAATGGTAAATTAACAAAATAGATGAAGTTTTTGTAAGTAATAGGCATGCCTGTAGAGTTCCGAGCAATGCGACAAACTTGAAGAGCCTTTTGAACTGTAGGCATATTCAGATAAGAAGAAACATAATTGTCAAAACAAATGTAAGATCAGACCTCAAACTCCCCTTGTATGGTATAATCATTTCTTCTATAACACCAATTCAAGTTGACAGGATCTCTGTTCATTTTCCCACGTCAATTCAGGTTCCTCTAGCCTTAACAATATTAATAATCAAGATTGCAAATATGGTTCAGGTTCAACTTGATCGTTGATGGCCTAATATGAAAATTTGCAATTTGAACTATTAATATTGATGGGGGAAGACCTTAAAGTTAATTCGTCCCCGACATAACATAATGCTTCTCCAGAGCATACATGGAAATTTTATATGAAATGTATCAGAATGTAACATAATCCTTATACCATTACATAGTCCTTGAGTGATCCTCCTATGCACAGAAAATAAGTATGTTAACCAATGTAATATTCATTAGCCAACACAAACTTTTGAAGATCCTGACACTATTAAGTAGTACCGCTAGAAAGTAAATTTTAGAACCATGACGATGGGATGTTCAGTAATTTTAAGATACTGCGACCAAATTCCATGAAGATGGAACATTCACATTTTATTAAGTCCTAAATCACGAGTTATATGCATACACCTAAAGAAAAAAGAGGTATTGAACAAGCATTTTGTGGGCTGGCTGAGGAAACGCTCCGAAATGATAAATTTGACCATATGGACAAATAATTTTAGCACTTACTATTTAATAATTTGGTCTAGTTAACAAACCAACTAAACTCGACTTATCTTGGGAGTAAATAAATTGACCCATTGAAACTTATTGATTTTCTAAAATTGATTTACTGAATTTTGAAGCTCTTTAATGATTGAAAACTTTATTTTAAATTTTTCATCATTCTGGAGTGTTTCCTCAACCAGACCACAGAAAGCTAGATCAATACCTCTCTAACCTCCTCCAAATATACGCTTAGAACTCGTGATTTGTTTCTTAATAACACGTAAATGTTCCACCTTCATGGAAATATGTCGTAGTATCCTAAAAATACTAAACACCTGCCGACATGGATCTGAAATATACCTCCTGACAGCACTACTATACACTAACAATGAACTTTGATAGAAGATGCTACCATGTTAGTGTTTCGTTTCAAGTTAATTGTCAATTCATTGACAGAAGATCTATACCTCTCTTGCCTCTAAGATAAACTGAATTTACGTAGTCTCTTAACTTAATTTAGTAACTCACAAGTCAAGTTAACTTAATTTAATAACTCCCAAGTCAAATTAACTTTATTTAGTAACTCCCAAGTCAGATTCATTGTCAGCTCAAATAAATTAGACTTCTTGGGCCGCAAAATTAACTTGCTTATATTTCTATTTCTCAAAATGTTCACACACACTTGATATATACACTACTCATAAACATATATGCTCATGCTTCACAGATACAAAACATAGTTTCACCTGCACTATCTATGTCTGTATGCTCGTAATCATTATATGTTATATATATACACACACACAGATGTGCTGATGTGCATGCAGAAGTCGTACATTAGACATATATTTATCGTAATGTCATACACAAGTTAAGTAGGTGTACACACACACACATATACATATATATATAGCTATATTTAAAAGCAGTAGTCTTTCATGTATATCATTGTGTGTGTATGTATGTTTTTATATATACACACACACGCACATTGTTGTCAAAAACCCTAAAATCTTGTGATTTGAATCCCGATCCAACTTGAATCTCTCCATTTATGACTCGATTTTTACATTACGATTCAAACTTAGTTATAAAAATCACATTCAACTCAAACTACTATATGTAATATACTTGTCTAGATTCACAATCAATCGACAATGCTTTTAAAACAAAATAAGAATGAAATTGAACAGAAAAAATTTTGAGTTTTAAATTTAATTGTAGAAATCCAAACATCTAAATCAGATTCAAAGTGCATATGAAACCAATAAGCTATGATATTCGGAAACTACGACTGATGATTTAAAACCCATTTCGATTTGAAATATAAATTTTACGATTTAAATCCCATTTTGAAAACCTTACGTATATATATATATATAAGGGGGGCAACCTGGCTTCACAAATCAGTCACAACAGATATATGGCATATTTCATTATTCATGTATGTATACTCCGGTAAAATAAAGTAAATTAACATACATAAACGCATTCTGATTGCAATGTATGTATACCTTTTAAACCTGTTTTCTTTTCAGTTTCCCAGATCAATTCATGTTTCTCTAGCCTCATAAATATCAATATCGAGACTACAAATGCGGTTCAGGTTCAACTTGATTGTTGATGGCCTAACACAAATTTTGCAATCTCGATTATTGATATTAATGGGATAAGAGGCTAAAACAAATTGTCTTTGTCCCTTTGGGTTCTCCAGAGCCTACAAAGAAATTTTGTATCAAATGTATCAGTTAAGTGTCACTCTTTTATAATGCACAATTTCAGAATTCATGTATACTCTTATACATGAAAATCAGATGAAAGAAAATAAATTAAATTAACATACATAAACACATTCTGATATACTTGCATAATATCACATATTGCAAAATTCATAAACTCCTAAGTCATAAGCTGAACAATTTTGTATACTGAATAACTCACATATATAATTCATGCATTGCAAGGTTCCTATATGTGCACACACATATATATATACACATACACACACATATATATACATATATGTATATCAGTGTAATATGTTTGCTGCATGTATTCAATCAAGCAATTTAAATGAACACGTTAACATTTAAAATCAATGTCCATATTAAATTCCAATCAGTATAGTCTATAGTTCAGGCAATCAACATATATGTACAAAACAGGTTCAAAACCCATTCGATTCAGATGCAAACACTAGAAATCAACACTATTTGGTAATTTTTTCTGGTATATTGTCAAAACCAGAGTTAAAAACCCATTCAATTCAGAAGTAATTTAATCTGGTATAATGTCAAACCCCAGAGCTCAAAAGTAACTTATAAACCATGATATAAAACCCATTTACAAACACTGTTTGTAGAAATCAATTGTTTTGGGTTGTGGTTGCAGAAATCAACACTCAGTAGATTTTAACTATTCGAAACCCTAAACAGTAGATCCAAACAAAATTAGAAAGATTAAGATTGGTTTTATACCTTTCTAGCTTTACCGATTTCACGGTATTGAATATGATTAGGAATTAAATCAAATCGCTTTGTAGCATCGTTGAGATGAACCGCCTCTACTGTATCCATACCAACGTTGAATGAGATAGTCTTTACAAATTCGAAGTAAACTGAGAAATAATAAGCGGGAGATTGAAAGGGGTAAAAAGCTAGGGTTTTTTCTAGAAAAAGAAAGAAAAGTGAACGAGGGTTAAAAGATGTTAAGTAAGAAGGAATAGGAAAGGAGGATAGATCAGTTACGTTTTCCTTGGACAAGCAGACCTGTGTTTACGAAGAGGCGGGAATGTGAAATTTGTTTACCGTGCTTACATTGGTCCTAAAAACACTTTTGCTTGCATTTGATAATAAACACCACTGATTTTTGCAATAAAAAATCAATTTTCTTGTAGTTGGAGGTCGTGTAATTCACTAGCTTGTTGGTTAGAAACTGGATATAAGTTGGTACTTGGGCCAGAAATGATTACAGAAACCTGGATTGTATCGAGATCGTTCAACAATGAATGAAAGCAGCCCAAGATCGTCAAAAAAGTTATGTTGATAAGCATAAAAAAAGTTTGGAATTCGACGTTGGCAACATGGTTTTTGTGAAGATTTCTCCATTGAAGCATGTGGTTCGATTCAGAAGTAAAGTAAAGTTGGCTACTAGGTTCGTTGGACCATTTCCGATAGTCGAGTCGCATATAGATTGGAGTTACCCGAGAAGATGTCGAGTGTGCGTAATGTTTTCCATGTATCATTTCTACAGAAGTTCGTGCATGATTTGAATGTGGTGGTATCTCCAGAGCAATACGAAGACCTAGAAGTAGAGATCGTAATCGAGAAACTTCGTAAGCCACTTTGTGTTATGGGAAATGACACGAAACAGCTTAGGAGGAAGACGGTTAAGCTAGTCAAGGTACAATGTAGTGAAGGTGGCAATGATTGTACGTGTGAGACGGAAGAGAGCATGAGAGTGACTCATCCAGAACTCTTCGTCGATAGGACCCTTTGAGATCATATCATCGTTATATTGTTGTATCTTTTTGATTGTTTGATAGAATCCCGCGTGCTAGGATAAGGCTACAGATGCATGGCTTGATGGTTGCTAGTTTGAATGATAGAATTGGCTTCTCATGGATGATACGCATGTGGAATTATTGTGATTGCTTGTGTTTGCTTGGAATTTCGGGGGAGAAATTCTTTGGAGGGGGGAAAGAGAGAATGTAACAGCCTGCATTTTTCGTATCGGTAGATCGTAAAATATTTTTATTTTATTCCCGGAGGGTTTGATCATTCTCCTATTTTAAGATGTTGCTTATAGGGATATGAGACATATCCATAATATTACCGATTTTGTTCGTGACCATTTTGCCCCTATCAGTTTTGTACAGGGCATAACTTTTGACTCAGGTCGAATCAGAGGGTCAGACCTGTGCCATTGGAATGGAAATGAAGATTGCCATTCCGCAGAGTGGTTACATTAAAGATTTGACTCAGCGGTTTGGGAAGAATAGCTGTTTTGGGGATTTTCAGTTGGTTGTTCATTTTTGGAGAGCCACAATGCGCAGATTTGGGAAGGCCCATTAGTAGGCAAGTGGAATGGCATAAACAAGGGGTGGGGGTATGAGAAATGTTTTAGTTTATCTATTCTCTCATTAGATGGCCTATGTTCCTCCTTCCTTTAACACCTTTCCAACATTAAAAATCTAAATCTTAGGGGGGAAATCATAGATCTACACCATTGGAGGCTAGATCTACATCAATTGAAGCGGGAATTCATCACATCAAGGGTATGGTTTGAATTGCTTGCAGTCCGGAATCATATTGCAGTGATTTTAGCTTATTTTGGAGAATCGATGAGTGGTTTACATCTCTCACATGAATTCAATGAAGTGTATGAGTATTTGATCATATTTTTCATCAATTTCAAGTGTTTTTCCATAGATCTATGCATTGGTAAGTCCATTTTCATATGAATCACCCTATGATCTCATTTAGTAAGTTTAAATCCATGATTCTATGTTATTTCTATGCTACTCCATATAATTATGCAAGTTAGATCTATAGTTTTGTTCATATTTGCATTTATGGTGATTTTGGTGAATTTTACATAATTATTGATGAAATTGCCAAATTAGTGGTGTTATTGGTTTCATAACATGCTTGTGGTGGTATTGGATGAATCAGATGAGTTGGTTTTGTCGAATTGGTTTTGGCAAAGTTTTGGTCGAAATCGGAGTTGCATTGGTGAAATGCAGGTTTTGGGTCGCATAGGGTGGGTCGGTCGCACCCTGGTATGGTTTTCTGGGGAAACAAGATAGGAAATGGTGGTCGTTCGAGCAAGAGGGAAGGGTCGGTCGAGCAACATGGTCCTGGTAGGTTTGGTTTGATGCTGGGTTGGTCAGCTGTCGTGGAATGGTCGATCCAATTGGGTCGGTCATTCTTGGGTGGTCGGTCGAGCGGGTTGAGGAAGTTAGTCCGTAGTGGGTCGGTCAGTTCCAATGAGGAAGTTGGGTCGGTCGATCACCCTAGGCCTTTGGGTCGGTCATGAAGTTGGAATGATGAAGCAAGTTGGGTCGGTCGCTCCTAGTTGTCTGGGTCGGTCGGTTGTACAGACGTGAGGCTGGTCGGTCGTGTGCAGGCTGGTCGGTCGTGTGAAGGCTTGTCGGTCGGTCGTATCCTGGCCGGTCGAGATGAACTTTCAGCAGCTTTTTTAAACGTTGTGGTGGATGGCATAAGTGTTTCAGTTTATTTTCTCTGGCAAATTGATGTGATCTTGTGGATTGTTTCGGACCTTATGATTGATGTTTCTTTGGTTTGAGGTTGGTGATAACTTCGAGGAGAATTCAAAGGGGAATATTCGAAGCGTTGAACGTGTTCGTTGATCGGCGTAGAACAACGAATGAGATGGCAACTCAAAGGTCGTGAGTTAGTGGATAATGGTTGCTTGAGCTATGAAAAGTCGTAGGGTTGGATGACTAGAGATGTGATGGCCAAGAGATTTTCGTTGTTGTAAGTTCTAGCAGGCTCGAAGTCGGGGTACGATGTGGGCACCCAAAAGACCGGTTGTAGGTCGAGTACCCTAGGTATCGTTGAAAGGCCTACTTGTCAAGGTTGGACATACATATGTATCATTGAAAGGCGTATGTAGTCTATGCTAGAAATAGGGTTACCATTAGCCCTTGACATATGGCAGGCTTGGCCGTCATACGATTAACAATAGTTTTAAAGCAGGGTTGGCGGTGATAGCCAGAGTCAGTCATGGATGATTGGTTGTTCTTTTATACCATCTAATGTAGGTCGTCCAACGTCGAAGGAGTTGTTCCTTGAGTGTTTTTCTGATATTGGTTTAAGACTTTGGGGTTTGTGCTTGAGGGATGTTGATTTCGATTAGGATTGTTTACATGAGATACATATAATCTACATGTTATGAATGCTTACCATGGTTGAATAGGTGTTCTGGTATTCATGGATGAATAGTTGAATTGTTTATTGTAAAGGCTATCACTGTCCGATGTGGGGAAGATAGGGTTGAGTTCTTCTCTGGTGTTGTGGGTAGATTAGTATGTTTGTCTATCCATTCTCATATACTTTATTAATGAGGTTTGTTAGTTGTTTTATCGCTCACTAAGACTGTTGTCTGACTCAAGGTTTTATGTTTCCTCTTATTACCTTGGGCTATTCATCCAGTTGTGGGTGGGTAGACAATGTAGCATGTGACAGGTGATTAGTGAGGATGATGTTGTCATGCGAAGGCAAGCAGGTGGTTGGCGTATTACTTTTACAACTATCTAGTATTTTTGTTTCCGCTGTTCGAGTTCCTCTATGAGTGTTGTAGTGAGGCCTTATGTACGTACTTGATATTTCCTATGATGTTGGGATGATCTTTCAGGATGTTGTGAAAGTTTGAAATCTTTTCTATAAGATACTTCACTACTATTATCTGTTGCATATGTTCTATAATATTTCATCCTTGCGCTGTGAGTTTTACGATAGGTTCCGCTTGAGTTTACCTACTATGATGATCGTCCATAGCAACCGACACGCCTTTCAGCGCATTGTTCCTCTTGACTAGTGCAGGGGCTGTGGGCGGTGGTCACAATTTAACCTCGTGTCTAGTGTACTAAGTTTATAAATGGCCTATGGAACCTATACATCTCACAATAGTTGGGCCTACTTGTGTTTACTGGATATGTCGGTCGGTTCTGGGCAGGATTCTACCACAAATGGCAATTAACCTCGTGTCTGTGTCATTTATTTATATATATAAGCCATTCTATATATATACGCATAATCAAGTAAACATATATATATATATGTATTAAGGGACATTTCAAATTCAAACTTTAACCTAATCACATTTATTACGCTAATATAACGTTAATTACGTTTAAGTAAATAATATAATAATAGTGTCTAATTAACGTAACATTCGTATAAACGGGGAAACGTTCTAATCGGGATGGCAATTGTCATTTGTCAAGTGAAGGCACGCAAGTTTATGTCTTTCCTTATTTTCCGCTACAACATATTATGATGGCATAATGAACATATAGCAAATAGGAGTAATGGAAAACATACACATACATAACAAATACAACATGTATCCTAGGCATGTAGAAGAAGTTTTCGATATTAAATTAAAAGTAGAGTATTTCATGTATTTACATATGCATGTTTACAATTTATATTCCACTCAATCCACCCCTTTTGTGGTATTATACATCGCATTTGACTTATTCCAATTTATAAATGCGTTTACATCCAAATTAGGATCCAAACCCAATCCAATTATGAAACCGTTCAAGTCCCAACTTTTTTAGGCCAAATCAAATGATAATAGCGGTGAATTGCATAAAATATAGATAATAATACAATATTCATGTTTACCCTTAATTCAATACAAAAACCACAATTCTACAAAACCAATACAACATGACAATTCCTACACGATTACAAAGTAGAAGATTTGGTGATTTTTCATGTTATATTATCGCACAACCAAATCTTCATAGGCATAACAATTCATATAACAAACTAATAATAATATGAATATGCCTTTAAGCAAGATTAGATTGCACTCACAAATCAAGTGGAGATGTGATAGAAATCTCAAGATCTGCGTCGGTTCTCAACGTTCTAGTGAGCTCTGATTGATCTCCAAATAATATAATTATAAGGAACATACAATTATATTCTTATATATATATTGTTTGCGCTAAATCTCAAATTCCTAAACATATATAAATTGAAATAGAGAGATATAGGAATGGAGATAGAGAAGTGTAACACCCCGTGAATTCTATAACATTAAACTTCACAAATTAAAGTGTGATTAATTCTAAATGAAAGAATTAAGGGAAACGGGTTACATCATTGCGTTCGTCTCAGAATTCTGCTTGAGATAGAATCCGAGTTTGCGTGAATCGGACTTCGTATGAAGGAGTTATGACCTTCGGAATTTTCAGAATAAAATTTAAAATTCAAACAGCTCAGTTTCAAGTTCAAAATTCGAAAAATAAGCTCAAACTAGGCTAGGCAGGAAAATTCCCGCCCAGTGACCAGGTCGACCATAGGGTCGACCATGGTGTCGACGTGGTCACCCCAGGTCGACCATAGTGTCGACCTGGGTGTCGACCTGCCAGTCGACCTACTCGGTCAACCTGGCTGGCTGGATCTGGCTCTGGCTCGAATTTCTGTGGCTCGGTGTGTCATTGGGGCTAACATGTCACCTCTTGATTGGCTCTTTGGACTTTGTATGGTCTAGATTCCTCCTGTCTTCATCTGACGGCTCAAAACAATCTAAAAATCTATATATACACCCTAAGTCTCAACTAAAATTCACAAAAAAAAAATAAGATTGGAGTCGTCATGCTGCTAGGAAGGAATTGAGTGTAGCCGTCAATCGAGAGGAGCTTAGAGACAAATCAAATTAAGAAGAAGACTAAAACTTAATCAAATTGTTCAACGCAATGTTAATCTACCCAAAGGAACGCATCTCAATTTCAGAATTCAGAATCCAGAATTCAAGATTCTGCATTCGTTGTAAGTATAGTGATCTTTCAGAATATGAATAAAACGGTGACGTGATTCGATGTAAATGAAAATAGAATTGTGTTATTGTATAATAATGATATAAATTCTGTGTATTGTAATGATTCTGTCATGAATTGTGTATTGATATTTGTGGCCTAAATTGATTGATGCAAGCCTATTGGACAATTGTATATGAAAATAATGGCACTTGCAAGTTTGTGGCAAAAACTAGAATTTGGTCCCTTTATGATTATGTCTATGGCATGGACTATATACATTCTCTAAGTCTAAATTAAGGCTTATGTAAACATGTTCTAGATTTGAGACCTTTTATGCCCACATGACTCAAAATCTAGGAACACATTTTTATGTTTATTTGCAAGTATAATTGGATCTATGTTAAGTACCGTTTGGGTTACATAAATATGCAAGTTTCATTTTGGAATAGGCTATAAGATTAGATGTTAAAATTGGATATTTTGGTGAATATACAACATGTTAGTTTTGTTGTTGACATTATGCCAAGTTAAACATGTTTAAAACCAAGTTTGTATAAGCCTAAACAATGCCATTTCATATGACACCTACTTAGTTATACTCTGATTTGAATGCAAGTTCACATGACCCATAATTTATGTTAGTTGAATCGATAAATTGCAAGTTCATGTGCCACACACCTTTATGTATTCTAAAATATTACATGCTCTTGATTTCCCCTTTTCTCACATTTATAAAGTTGGGCTGAATTGTGTCGAGCCCAACATTTGTTATAATGTTGCGAACGTACAAACGGGGGTAATAACGTTGGGTGTAAAACATGAAAAATATATGTTGGCATGTTTGGCACACGCTAATGACATTTAAAGCGGTATGAATTAATATACCCAAAAATAAAAGATATGACATTTACATATATATTTGAGAAATAATAAAATATGTAAATTTAGAAAACACGACATGCTTAACCCGAGGTTGGATTGAGTTGTGATGTAAACCTGCCCGGAACCGCCCGGCTATCCAGTAGTCACAACAATACCTATCCAATGTGGGTGATTAAGCATTGAGCCCAATAAGGAACCGAGGTTAGACTGAGCTACGGTGTAAACCTGCCCGGAACCGACCGGCACATCCAGTAACCGTAGCAATATCTGTCTAATGTGAGTGTGCTTTAAGAGGCTAAGGACAGATGGTAGGGTTATGTCAACTAAAAACACTTATCCAAATTCAACATGTTAACAAGAATTGATGGGTGAGGTTAGGTAAATACAAACACTTAACCACTTAACATGTTTGACTAGAAAACCCTAGTAACGAGGGACCCGTTTCAGCAGTAACCCAAGTTAGGTATCATGGTACCCTGAAACTAGGCAGGGTGGGGCACGATTACTGAGCTGATTGTAAGCGGTCAAAAACGACAGCGGTGGGTGCACATTGTAGGTTCTAACGGGGTGCGGGCATGCACACACTCCGGAGCAGACAAACAGGGCACTGAGGCACCAGTAGTATGACATATGTATTTTAGAATTGTGTCGGGGCCGCCACCATGGGTCTTGATACACCCCATGGTGGGACCAGCATAGGTATCTACAATTCTTGGGGGCCGTATGACACATATGTTTATGCAAGTAGGAGCCGATCTTTAGAAAATGGGAATCACTTCACCCTTAGCATGGGGTGCCAGTTAGAATAAGCTCAAGTAGGTGCAGAGATATAGTGTGGGTGCGATAGTACATTCGATTATAAACTACACTTCCTTAGCTTGTGATACTTTCCTATTTTCAGTTTATATCTATCATGCCCTTTTTCTTATTCACATACTGAAGAGTCACTAGATTTACTCAGGCTTTATGTCTGACTCTATTTTCTTTTTGTCTTCTTTTCTTTCGTCCCCCCCCCCCCAGGTCCACAGGGGGGAAAAAACCTAGCTTAGTCAGACTCTTTGCAAGCTTCATGACCGTAGATGTATGGTTTGGATCTCTTTTGCTCGGATTATGGCTTTGGATATCACTATGGGGATTTTTGTTACTTTATTTATGTTTTATGCTTCTTTAATAATCAAGACAGTAATGAGGTTGTAATGTTGGAAGTATTTTGGGACAATTATGGAAATGTTTTGTATGAACACGTATTGATGAAATAAAAGCCTTTTTGTTTTCCACTGTTTAAAATATGTGTATTTATATCTATCTTGTGTTTATCTGTGACTTTTACTTATAAACCTCCACCAAAGTTAAGGCATTCCCTTTGTGAGTGACCTTAACGGAGGTGGGGTGTTTCACTTGGTATCAGAGCATAGGTCTACCAGATAAGATAAAAAAAATTGAAATTGTTTTCAAAATGAAGTTTAAAGAAGCATTTTTCAAGAAAAAGTGTTACATTTTAAAAAAGGCATAATCCCCCAAAGCCATGTGCACTATCTCTCTTTATCCTTCGTTTTGAATCTATCCTTTCTGTTTCAGCATGCCTGGAGACCTTAACCTTCCAGAAGGAGTGCCGATACCCGGCTGGTTTAGGAGGTACTTAGAAGCAAGGGCCAATGGCGCGAGCCTAGCAGACATTCCTCCTCCAGTGGCCGCGGTTCCTCCTCCTCCTCCTCCTCCTCATGGAAATGCCTTCGCAAAAATTTGTAGAGACTTCAAGGCTATGGGTGGAAAAGACTTTTATGCGACAGAATCCTTTGTAGGAGCAAGAAACTGGCTAAAGGAGACCGAGGATCTGTTTGTCATCTTCGGAGTCGATGACAGGCAAAAGATACAGCTAGCAGTGTGGTTGCTTAAAGATGAAGCTTCCTATTGGTGGGAGATTACCAATGCTCAGAGGCCAGTGGAAACATGGGAAGATTTCAGGACAAGATTTGAGATCAAATTCCTCTCCCAAGCTGAAAGAAGCCTGCAAATGGAGAAGTTCCTAACTCTTAAACAGGGGAGCATGACGATCAGGGAGTACGTCGATCAGTTTAATCAATTGGCCAGATTTAGGCTGGACTTAGTAAACACCCAACACAAGAAGGCACTTTGCTTCGTCAAAGTTTTGAACGAGCCTCTACACAGCCTTGCTATGACCCATGTATCCACAGGAGCGACTTATGAAAGCTTGGTGGACATGGCGTTGCTACACGAGGAAGACAACGGCAAGAAAGAGACTAAGGTGGAAGAAAAGAAAGAGGGTCTACAAGCTAAGAAAACAGACTTCAAGAAAGGAGGAAAGAACAATAAGCCCCGTTAGAGGAGAAAGTGCAATTTCTGTGGCATTGTTGGACATATATCGAAAGACTGCCGAAAGAGGAAAGAGAAGATGGGCGGGTGCTTCCATTGCGGAGAGACTGGGCACTTGGCTAAGGACTGCCCAAAGAAGCGAGGGCAGGGACAGAAGGCTGGATCCACTTCAGGGGGTCAAGTTCATGCACTAGTGGCACCTCCATAGGAACGCGTTAGTAATATTTCTGTAGAAAGTGTAGTATATCTTTATGATCATCCAGTTCGCACACTTTTTGACTCTGGTGCATCACACTCCTTTATTTCATCTGCCTTAGTAGAATCTCTGCATCTAGACACTAGTATGGTAGAGGATCCCTTAGTAGTTTCATATCCAATTGGGGGCTCCGCTTACTTGTCAATGGTTTGTTTGGGTTTGAAAATCTCTATTCTCAGTGTTGAGTTTAGTTGTAATGCCTTTGTTTTGGGCTTCTCGGGATATGGTTTGATCTTAGGCATGGACTGGTTATCCAGTAATGGTGCCATTCTTGATTGTGAGAAAAGAGTAGTTAGACTCTTGACTCGGCTTGGTAACACTCTAGAAATTTCTTGTAATCCCCTAAATGTTGTTATGGTTAGTTATCTAGAGTCGCTTGATGCTTCTGATGAGAATTTGTAGTCAGTTAGAGTAGTCCGGGAATATCCGGATGTCTTTGAGGAGGTGAAGGGCTTACCTACGAGGAGGGAAATAGAATTCTGCATATATCTTGTGGATAATGCAAAGCCTGTAGCTTTACCTGTCAGACATATGGCTCCAAAGGAGAGAAAGGAGCTCAGTAAGCAGGTCAAAGAACTTCTAGAAAAGGGGTTCATTAGACGGAGCATTTCGAAATGGGGTGCTCCAGTGGTGTTCGCTACCAAAGAGGATGGTTCGCTTCGCCTTTGCGTCGACTATAGGGAGTTAAACAAATTGACCAAGAAAAATAGGCACCTTCTTCCCCGAATCGACGATTTGTTTGATCAGCTTGTAGGTGCGTCGATCTTCTCCCAACTTGATCTGGCAACTGGGTTCCATCAGCTAAGAGTAGCTGAAGACAACATTGATAAAACGGTGTTCAGAACCCCAGCCGGTTTCTTCGAGTGGCTTTTCATGCCTTTCGGCTTGACAAACGCACCCACTTATTTCGTAGACCTAATGAGCAGAGTGTTCAGAGAATTCTTCAACAAATTTGTGGTTGTCTTCGTAGACGATATTTTGTTCTTCTCAAAGAATGAGGAAGAGCATGCTTAACATCTGAAAGAAATCATGGATACTCTCTAAGCACATCAGCTGAAGGCAAAATTTTCCAAATGCCACTTTTGGAGAGAAGAAGTAAGGTTTCTTGGGCATGTGGTGTCCAAAGAAGGGTTGGCCATGGACCCCACGAAAGTAGTTGCTGTGCAAGATTGGAAGGCACCAAAGAACGCAACCGAAGTCAGAAGTTTTCTAGGGCTGGCGGCTTTCTACCGTAAGTTCATTAGGGATTTTGCAAAAATCTCAGCTCCACTCAAGGCTAACAAAGAATAATCTAGCGTTCGCTTGGGACTTGGATTGCGAGTTTGCTTTCCAATGCTTGAAAAGGGCTCTTACAACAGCCCCAGTTCTGACTCTGCCAGATGGAAGCAAGACGTTCGTAGTATACACAGATGCATACGGGACGGGGCTAGGCGTTGTTTTGATGCAAGAAGGGAGGGTAGTAGCTTATGGTGGAAGGCAATTGAAAGGTCATCAAAAGAACTACCCAACCCACGATCTTGAGTTAGCCGCCATCGTCTTTGCACTTAAGTCTTGGCGCTATTATCTCCTAGGTGAGAAGTTTGAACTGTATACTGACCATAAATCGTTGAAATATCCTTTCTCATAGAAAGATCTTAACTTAAGGCAACAGAGATGGATGGAGTTTCTTGCCTCGTATGACTTTGAGATTTCCTATACTCCAGGCAAGGGCAATGTAGTAGCAGACGCCTTGAGCAGAAAGAAGTTGACCCTAGGCCCGCTCTTTGTAGAAAGGAAAAGCTTGGAGTATATAGTCAGTTTTGACTTTAGGCCCTCCTCTGATTTCATACCAGGTTTGTTAGCATCTCTTGAAGTGAGCCCTACTCTTTTGGATACAACAGGGACTGCACAACGTGAAGACCCTCAGCTAGTTGAAGTGGTTGATAAGCTAATTAGGTGTCAGACTTCTAGTCACCTCAATAGGTACTCTATCGATGATAAAGGCTGGCTGAGACGCGATGGAAGACTATGCGTCCCACAAACAAGGGAGTTGGTAAAGAAGGTTCTTGAGGAAGCACATCATTCCAAGATGACAATACACCCAGGCGGAGACAAAATGTACAAGGACATGAAGAGAGTTTTCTTTTGGAGCGGCATGAAGAAAGACGTGGCAGATTTCGTTTCTAAGTGTATGATATGCCAACAGGTCAAGGCGGAACAGAAGAAGCCTGGAGGACTGCTTCATCCTCTAGAGGTCCCATAGTGGAAGTGGGATAGTATTTCAATGGACTTCGTTGATGGGATGCCAAGGTCGAGAAGGGTCAATACTAGCATTTGGGTAATAGTGGATAGGCTTACAAAAAGCGCCCACTTTTTACCTATCAACAGTAGAAGGATTGCCTCATCTTTTGCGTCTCTTTACCTTAGGGAGATAGTTCGACTCCATGGGATACCCTCCAGCATTGTTAGTGACCGAGACCCAATCTTCACAAGCGAGTTTTGGCGGAGTCTGCAAGAAGCTGCAGGCACACAGTTATGTTTGAGCACGGCCTATCACCCCCTAACTGATGGCCAGACGGAAAGGGAGAATAGAGCTTTAGAGGATCTTTTAATACTTTGCGTCCTTGACTTTGGAGGGACATGGGAGGATCACCTTCCTTTAGTGGAATTTGCCTACAACAACAGCTACCAAGCTACCGTAGGCATGGCACCCTTCGAAGCCTTGTATGGAAGACCATGCAAATCACCAACTTGTTGGTGGGAGTCTACAGATAAGCTTATACTTGGGCCAGACATGATCAGAGAGACCTCAGAGAAAGTGGACTTAATACGAAGAAGGATGAAGATAGCCTAGGATAGACAAAAATCCTACGCAGACAAGAGAAGGACCGACCTTGAGTTTGAGGTTGGGGACAGGGTTTTCCGTAAGGTATCTCCTTTAAGGAACGTCGTTCTCTTTGGATCCATAGGAAAGTTAGCACCAAGATTTGTAGGGTCGTTTCCTATCGTCGAGAAGGTTGGGAAGATGGCCTATAGATTAGAGCTACCCAAGAGACTGGTCGGAGTTCACAACGTCTTTCATGTTTCTCACCTCCGGAAGTGTTTGCATGAGTCTTCGGAAGTGGTGGAACCAAGCATTCTAGAAGAAGCCGAAGTGGAACGTGAAGCATCTGTGAGGAGAGTTCCAACCCGCATCTTAGGAACTGAAGTGAAAAAGCTAAGCAACCGCAAAGTAAAACTCGTTAAAGTTCAGTGGAGCGACGCCGAGGAAGACGCGACTTGGGAAACTGAGGACAGAATATGCGCTGCCTACCCTTTTTTTTTTTAGGGTACATCTTTGATCTCTCTTTTTCCTTAAGCTATGCTTTATCTATCTTTTTAGGTATATCTCCTCGGTCCTTTTCCTAACTCCTTAGGTAGAAAACAAATGGATGCAAACATGTATTTGAAAACATGTTATGGATGATGGATGCAAATGGTTGCTAGTGATTGCTAGTGGTTGCTCGTGGATGCATATACACACACACCCTAGGTTTTAGATCAGCTCAGTCACTTCATATTGCATATGCATTGTAATAACCCGGAAATCTGGGCCAGTTTAAAATTTTTATTTTGGCAATTTTAGCGAATTTTGATTATTTAAAATGAATTATTTTAAATAATATCGACGAGAAATTTATTTTGAATATGATTCAAACGTATATATTCGTTTGAATTGACGATAGAATATAAATATTAATTTATATTTATAAAAGAAATTGAAAATGGTGTGGTAGTTCGATAATTCGATTTCAAACTTCAATTTTATGTACCGGGTGCAAAAGAAACCGGAATTTAGTGAAACCAAAAATAATAGGATCTAATTGTGAATATATTTCCAACGAATCCGAAAAATTGAAATTTCATAGCGGGAATCAAAAGATATGTCCAATTGAAAATTCTGAATAGTCGCTATGGAATTCAGGCCCTTAAAAATGGAAATTTTGCAAACGACCTCGGATTTCGACGAAACTACTTTTGTGGATCCGTGATGTAAAATTATTGCTAGATTCCAATTTTCATAATTTTTCGAATCAATAAGTGAGCGTGGCAAAGGAAAACGCGTTTGGCCAGTTTCAGTTGATTTTAATCGACTGGAAATTGACCATTTTTCAAATGGTCTCAGAATTCGACGAAATTAGTTTTGTTAGGACCATATCGTCAGTACAAAGCTAGAAAATATTTTTTAGGAATTTTCCCAACTAGTATGTGACCCCGGTAAATTGAAATGCGCGTTCAAATTTAATATATAGAGTTATACGTTGAATTCAACAAAAGCTGATCGAGACGATCGAATCAGCCTATGATACATATCCCATTGTGTTTGGAATGAGGGTAATTAGCTAGGGACGACAGGCAGTGGGTCTCGTTTCGAGTTCGAAAATAAAAGTTGCTTTTTGAAATTAAATAATTAAATAAATTAAAAATAAAAATACCTCTCTCTCCTCCTATATTCTCTCTCAGCCCCCCCCCCCTTTCAAAAATTGAAACAGAAAGAAAAGAAAAAAAACACGCCCCCCTGTCCAGATCCGCCGCCGCCTCCGGGTGGAGCCGCCGCACCTCCTCCCTCTTCTTCTCCTTCCACCCCTTCTGCTCGAAGCGACACCCCCCCTCCTACTGCCGACCGCACACACACCCCCTCCCGGAGCCAACCGCACCCCCCCTCTGGAGCCGACCGCGTGACCCCCCCCCCTCTCCTGCAGCACGACGCGCTAGCCCTCCCCCCCCACCCCCTTCGAACGACGCGCGTGACCCCCCCTCCTCCTGCTGCTGCGGCCGCTACTTCTTCTTCTTCCCTCCTTCCTCCTCCCCCTTCGTTCAACAAAAGGTGAGTTTTGCGGTTTATTTGATTAGTTAAATTTCTGATTTTTAATTAGTTAAATTACTGATTTTTCATTAGTTAAATTTCTGATTTTTAATTAGTTAAAGAATTGATTTTTATAGCAAAAGGCTTATATTTTTAAAATAGAAAGATTCGATTTTGATTAGAAGAAAAATATGAACTTTCTTATGTATGAAGCGATAGAATAAAAATATAATTTTTATCGTATAGAGAAGAATATTAAAGTATGATCTTTATTGTGAAGTGAACAATATAAAAATATGATTTTTAATGTAGTAAAAATTCGATTTTTTATATACTGAATAGCAAAGTAAAAATTCGATTTTTATATATTGAATAGCGAAGTAAAAATTCGATTTTTATATATTGAATAGCAAAGTAAAAAATCGATTTTTATATATTGAATAGCGAAGTAAAAATTCGATTTTTATATATTGAATAGCAAAGTAAAATTTTAATTTTTATATATTGAATAGCGAAGTAAAAATTCGATTTTTATATAATGAATAGCGAAGTAAAAATTCGATTTTTATATATTGAATAGCGAAGTAAAAATTCGTTTTTTATATATTGAATAGCAAAGTAAAAATTCGATTTTTATATATTGAATAGCAAAGTAAAATTTTGATTTTTATATATTGAATAGCAAAGTAAAAATGTGATTTTTATATATGTAGTGGCTACGGGCAACGAAAGTGAAAAGAGGCAAGAACGACGAAGATTTCTACATAAGAAGACATAGTGGGATTGGAATAGCTAGTCGGTGAGAACTTCTCACCTTTTAATTTTATTTTTCTAGTTAAAATATATACTAGGATGCAGACGGTGTTTAGTAGCACCCGACACCCATCGTCCACAGACCATGGACGACTTGTATGCGTGTTTGTTTGATTTTGACGTGTAGTTGATTGTGTGATGTGATGTGAAATGAAATTAAACATTTATATAGTTAAAATAAAATATTTTATAGTGGAAAATATTTTATAGTTAAAAATGGAATTTTTAACGTGTATATGAAATGAAATAAAAATAAACAAATTGGACGATTTGTTTATATACACACATTTGACTGATATTGATTGGGACGATAAATTTTACACATCGCCCAACTGCACCAATAAAATCTGTGTTTGATTGTTTGAAACCCACACGGGTATTGGGATGATATTTGACGTACACTAATCCTGATTGTTTAGTTTTATGTCGATCGAATGATTGACAGACTGTTATAAGCGTTAAATATTTATATTCGATGCTTATACAGTGTAGAATGCACTTTGGATGATGGTTGATTATTCATCGTTGTTATTGTGTACATGTGTTGTAGAAAATCCATATAATTAACATTATATGGTACGTGATTGGGCCTCATTCCATATTTGAAAAAGGAATATTTGAAAAAGAAATATTTGAAAAAGAAATATTTGAAATATAAATATTTGAAATAGAATATTTGAAAATAAAAATATATGAAGCCATGTTGATTAGATTGACGCCATTTTGACGTGAACGATATTTATATCGATTTTATTCATTTTATAATGAATATCGAAAGTGATTTCAAAATCTGATATTTTGAAAAGAATCGAAATTCGAATTGAAATTGAATAGAAATGAATTCGAATTGAAATTGAATATGAATAAATTCGAATTGAAATCGATTTGAAATGAATTTAAAACGAATTTACATTGGAATATTCAATTTTTAATTGAAATTGAATATGAAGTTGAAACCGTTTTGAAAATGAATTTAAAACGATTTATAAAGCACGTTTTGAATGGAAATCGACGAAGTATATATTATATATTATATATATAATATAATGGCCTGAATAGAACGCGCCGCGCCGCGGTAGTTCGCGAATTTCGACCATTGACTTCGAACGGATATTACGGGAGATCCTTCCGTCGGATTCTCCTAAAACCGGAACCGTTGGGTTTGTATCGAAAAGAGCTTTCTAATGAATATTGGAAATTTGAAATCTAATGGTTGGATTTGGAATTATGTCCAAATCAAATTTGAAAAAGGTCGCTGTAAGTGCAGTTCGATGGCCATTGATGGAAATCGACTGTACGGGCCTTGATAAAATTATTAAAAATAGTAATAATTTGTGTAAAATCATAAGAAATGATTTGGGAAGAATTGGGATGAAAAACTCCATATTTTAAAAGATAAAAATAGATTTTTATCGAAATGAACTAGTTTTGAACTAGAATTATAATTCTATTTATTTTTAAATAAATAAATTAGATTCGAAATGGTTTTGAAAATAACCAGAATTTCCAATAATTGAATTGGAATGGATTTGAATCGAAATCGTCTTCGGATTATTTCGATGTTGGATTTCGTGATGATACAGATATTGTTATGTGAATTTGAAAGATATTTTATATCGTTATTTCCAATACGATATTTGTTCGTCGTAGAATTTGATATTGAATATAAGCCGATATATTTTCTATTCAGAGCCTTGTATTTAATATCAAATGTGATTTGGGTTGTCGTGAACGGTGTCTTCATTAACACTGTTCTTAAGCCCAGTGGAGAAAAAAGATTAAATCTTTTTATTTAGATTTAATGAAGTGTACCAATTAAATAATATTTAATTGGAATTGAATTGGTATTGATTCTTGGGTTTATCGTGAACAGTGTTTTAAATAACACTTGTTCTTTAACCCGATAATTAATGGAATGTGATTTTGGGTTTATCGTGAACCGTGTTTTAAATGACACTAATTCTTTAACCCAGTTAAAGATTAAAACAAAGTGGAGTTTTAATGAATCTTTAATTAGATTAAAAAGATTGAGAATGGAGTATCACCAGTTTTGCTCCAGGCGATAGTTAAATCTTTAATTAGATTTGAGCGTGAAATGGTAATTGAATTTACCGATAACGCCGTGGTGTTAGATATGAAGTATTACCAGTTTTACTTCATGGGATAAATAGGTTGGGATTGGGAAATAAAATAAATAATTACTTCGGTGTAGTTCGCTAATCCCGACTAGTTTGAATTGATATTCAAAAAGGAGATTAAAGAATAAATTTAAAGAATTTATCTTTGATAAAATTAATGGGAACCTTTCCCAAAGTATATGAATATTTGAATAAAAGAATATTCTGAATTGGAATGAGGCGTATGTTGTGTTTGTGTAACACTTATTTAAAATATACGCGAGTTATTCGGGAAGACCGGGTTTATCCCATTCTGAATAACTGATTCGACGTGGTGTCGAAGATGAAGACGGTGGTTGAAGACCGGAAGTCTTCACGTTGTTTGGGTGATTACTGATGATCTTGATTGGGCTGTACACCCAAGATGAGGGAATCAGTTAGTGATCGTCCAGACGTACTTGGAGATCGATGGATATGCGGGGTACTAGGTGCCTCCGGTTTCGTTCAGACCCAGAACGGACTTGTAAATGGACTGTGTGTCTGACATTGGATTTTAGTCTGTGTGATTGATTTCTATTAAATATATATCTGTTTGGCGGCGGAGAATTTATTCTCTTTCTTAACGCCCTTCTCTGAGATGTACGAGCTCATGGGTTATATATTGATGGATATCAAATGCATGGAGTGAATTGCCTGTGTGGAACGCCTAAGTGGCAATATGATCAAGGCTTCTGTTGAAAAGAAAAATCTTGTGGTTGATGATCGAAGCACGGCCTTTGTGGCGTAGCTTTGTGTAACGTTTACTTCGCGAGTTTCACACCCGGTATGAACCAAAAACGGGAGACGGACCTCAGGGAGGACATGCGTTTCTTTCTAGTTAGAAGTGGCGTCAGTGGTTTTACACGCCCTGACGAGTTTGACTTATGTGATTGTTGCTATTGCGAGGCGCCTCGGTTTGATCGGACGATCCGAGTTCGATGGAGTCATTCGTTGGCTCATTTACGCCCTATAGGGCGGAGAGACGTATTGTTCAGGAATAATAATCCACATCGGTGGACCGGCCCTGACGATCCAAGGCTTGCCTGCGCGCTTGCCTGAGACTCGGACTAGACATTCTCGAATCGGTAGAGGACGATCACTGGCCTCGGTTCATAGATCGAAATCCAATTTCCAAATACGTGACATTTGCGGTTTTATTTGGAGATCCTAGTTTGGCGACATAGTGGGATGGGGCACTTATGCCGTCTATGATTGATACTTATGATTTGAAGTTGTTTTATACACTATACACTTATAATAGTATCAGACGATTTGTTTTAAACATATCAAGCATTCTTGGCTATTATAAGGTAAAAACCCTATCCTCCGGCTTGTGTTGCATTGCTTTGTGTGATGGGACCTGGGTCTTATAATAGCTTCATTTTTCTTTATTTAGCATTGCACTGTTTGTTTTATGCATTGGTATTCTTGGGAGGAAACCCGTTCCGCGTTAGCGGCGTGGTCCCTTGATTTACCTAACTTTAAAATAAAGATAAATAACTGTTTTAGTTCTCACACCAGTCCCATGACCGACCTGGAGTTTATTGTTTTAACCTAAACTCTGGGTGCCCTTATTTCGACATGGGCAGCTAGTAGTTTTGGTTTTGCAGATTTACATTCACAGGATCCTGGTTTACAGCTGGAATGATATCCGGAAAGCTTTGTATCCGTATATCTCTTCTAGTTGTGTGTTTTATTATTTTCTGCTGCTATGTAATTTATTGAAATCTCTGATAATTTGTGATGTATATTATCTATTCATTTATACTCTGTATTCTTGTAATCTGATGTATTGTTGTAATTAACAATGAAATGTTCATCCTCCTGCGCTCTATTGTGGCTTGTTCTCGAACTATCCGCGCTTTCCTCACCGGGGAAGTTACGGGTTTTCACATGCATATATGTATTCTCATTTGTATATGATTGAAACATGATATGTTGTCATATGGTTGTCGCATTTGTATGAATAGTTGTGCACAAATGTGGAATTATGAGTAGGAAAATTTTGCATACATAATGGATTCATGACACTTACATGATTCGCATTAAGGAGGTCAACTGAATCAGTAGACCGCCTGCTTTCTGCATTAGATAAGAACATGTACACACACTATGCATATGATCATGAAGCATTAGAAGTCTTTTAAGGACAGTGGACGCCTGCGTTTGTTGGTTGAGTAGACGGATGGTTGGATGATAGGATATACATTCTTCCTAACTTGAAGATTTCGGGGACGAAATCCTTTTAAGAGGGGGAGAATGTAACACCACGTGAATTCTATAACATTAAGCTTCACAAATTAAAGTGTAACTAATTCTAAATGAAAGAATTAAGGGAAACGGGTTATATCATTGCGTTCGTCTCGGAATTCTGCTTGAGATAGAGTCCGAGTTTGCGTGAATCGGACTCCGTATGAAGGAGATATGACCTTCGGAAGTTTCAGAATAAAATTTAAAATTCAAACAACTCGGTTTCAAGTTCAAAATTCGAAAAATAAGCTCAAACTGGGCTGGGCAGGAAAATTCCCACCCAGGGACTAGGTCGACCATAGGGTCGACCATGGTGTCGACCTGGTCACCCCAGGTCGACCATAGTGTCGACCTGGGTGTCGACCTGCTAGTCGACCTACTCGGTCGACCTGGCTGGCTGGGTCTGGCTCTGGTTCGAATTTCTGTGGCTCGGTGTGTCATTGGAGCTGACATGTCACCTCTTGATTGGCTCTTTGGACTTTGTATGGTCTAGATTCCTCCTGTCTTCATCTGACGGCTCAAAAAAAATCTAAAAATTTATATATATACCCTAACTCTCAACTGAAATTCACACAAAAAAATAAGATTGGAGTCGTCATGCTGCCAGGAAGGAATTGAGCGTAGCCGTCAAGAGAGAGGAGCTTAGAGACGAATCAAATTAAGAAGAAGACTAAAACTTAATCAAATTACTCAACGCAACGTTAATCTACCCAAAGGAACGCATCTCAATTTCAGAACTCAGAATCCAGAATTCAAGATTCTGCATTCGTTGTAAGTATAGTGATCTTTCAGAATATGAATAAAACTGTGAGGTGATTCGATGTAAATGAAAATAGAATTGTGTTATTGTATAATAATGATATAAATTCTGTGTGTTGTAATGATTCTGTCATGACTTGTGTATTGATATTTGTGGTCTAAATTGATTGATGCAAGCCTATTGGACAATTGTATATGAAAATAATGGCACTTGCAAGTTTGTGGCAAAAACTAGAATTTCGTCCCTTTATGTTTATGTCTATGGCATGGACTATATACATTCTCTAAGTCTAAATTAAGGCTTATGTAAACATGTTCTAGATTTGAGACCTTTTATGCCTACATGACTCAAAATCTAGGAACACATTCTTATGTTTATTTACAAGTATAATTGGATCTATGCTAAGTACCGTTTGGGTTACATAAACTATGCAAGTTTCATGTTAGAATAGGCTATATGATTAGATGTTAAAATTGGACATTTTGGTGAATATACAACATGTTAGTTTTGTTGTTGACATTATGCCAAGTTAAACATGTTTAAACCCAAATTTGTATAAGCCTAAACTATGCCATTTCATATGACACCTACTTAGTTATACTCTGATTTGAATACAAGTTCACATGACCCATAATTTATGTTAGTTGAATCGCTAAATTGCAAGTTCATGTGCCACACACCTTTATGTATTGTAAAATATTACATGTTCTTGATTTCCCCTTTTCTCACGTTTATAAAGTTGGGCTGAATTGTGTCGAGCCCAACATTTGTTATAATGTTGCGAACGTACAAACGGGGGTAATAACGTTGGGTGTAAAACATGAAAAATATATGTTGGCATGTTTGGCACGCCAACGACAATGACATTTAAGCGGTATAAATTGTTATACCCAAGAATAAAGGACATGACATTTACATATAAAATTGAGAAGTGATAAAATATGTAAATTTAGAAAACACGGTATGCTTAACCCGAGGTTGGATTGAGTTGTGACGTAAACCTGCCCGGACCCACCCGGCTGCCCAGTAGTCACAACAATACTTATCCAATGTGGGTGATTAAGCATTGAGCCCAATAAGGACCCGAGGTTAGACTGAGCTATGGTGTAAACCGGCCCGGAACCGACCGGCACATCCAGTAACCGTAGCAATATCTGTCTAATGTGAGTGTGCTTTAAGAGGCTAAGGACAAATGGTAGGGTTAAGTCAACTAAAAACAGTTAACTAAATTCAACATGTTAACAAGAATTGATGGGTGAGGTTAGGTAAATACAGACACTTAACCACTTAACATGTTTGACTAGAAAACCCTAGTAACGAGGGACCCGTTTCAGCAGTAACCCAAGTTAGGTATCATGGTATCCTGAAACTAGGCAGGGTGGGGCACGATTACTGGGCTGATTGTAAGCGGTCAAAAATGACGGCGGTGGTTGCACAGTGTAGGTTCTAATGGGGTGCGGGCGTGCACACACTCCGGAGCAGACAAACAGGGCACTGGGGCACCAGTAGTATAATCTATGTATTCTAGAATTGTGTCGGGGCCGCCACCATGGGTCTTGATACACTCCATGGTGGGACCAGCATAGGTATCTACAATTCTTGGGGGTCGTATGACACATATGTTTATGCGAGCAGGAGCCGATCTTTAGAAAATGGGGATCACTTCACCCTCAGAATGGGGTGCCAGTTAGAATAAGCTCAAGTAGGTGCAGAGATATAGTGTGGGTGCGATAGTACATTCGATTCTAAACTACACTTCCTTAGCTTGTGATACTTTCCTGTTTTCAGCTTATATCTATCATGCCCTTTTTCTTATTCATATACTGAAGAGTCACTAGATTTACTTAGGCTTTATATTTGACTATATTTTCTTTTCGTCTTCTTTTATTTCGTTCCCCCCCCCCCCCCGGTCCACAGGGAGGAAACAACCCAGCTTAATCAGACTCTTTGCAAGCTTCAAGACCGTAGATGTATGGTTTGGATCTCTTTTGCTTGGATTATGGCTTTGGATATCACTATGGGGATTTTTGTTACTTTATTTATGTTTTATGCTTTTTTAATAATTAAGACAGTAATGAGGTTGTAATGTTGGAAGTATTTTGAGACAATTATGGAAATGTTTTGTATGAACGTGTATTGATGAAATAAAAGCCTGTTTGTTTTCCGCTATTTAAAATATGTTTATTTATATCTGTCTTGTGTTTATCTATGACTTTTACTTATAAACCTCCACCAAAGTTAAGGCATTCCCTTTGTGAGTGACCTTAACAGAGGTGGGTGTTTCAAGAAGTAGAAGAACCTTCACCCTTTTTCCCTTTATTTTTCTACGAAATCCAGCAACATGGATGCTGAGGTTTAGATTAATTAGGGTTTCAAGTGTATGGTTTGACAGGTTATTTATACTTGCTCGTATGAGTGAGAGCCGTCGAATTAATAAGATTAGATCCAGGCCTTTAATATAAACACAACCTCTTAGAAAACCCTAATCACAGTAGGCAGAATTGGGTCTACCTGCCGACTAGCGGTCTACCCTCCTCAAGGTGGAGCAGTTGGGCCCCCTTTGGCTTGGACACCCAATTTTGTTCGATGGATGAGCTGTTAATTTTTATTAATACGTTTCCAATTCTTTTTATGTTATTCCATATTTACAAGATATGTTGTCCCCTTGATCTTATCTCAAATTCAAATTTGAATTTCCCTCTTTTATTTTAAATTATTATTTGGGCAATATTACAATATTTACACAATCATATATATATATTTTGCGTAAACTATACAAATTCGTTTGTTCATATCTTCTTCATTCTTTTACTATTTTCAACATATTATATATGAAAATGTTTCAAAATTTCGCCATGAATCCAAACAAAAAAATCGTAGCCAAATTCCTAAAGCTGCAAAATCTCATTTTTCAACCATGTCATTTAATTGTTTGTTTTTAATTATTTAATTGTTATTAATACTTACGAATTTTACGGGGTGTTACAGGTACCTAATAAAAAAACATTTCAGTTCAATATTAACTTCTATTTATAATTAAATTAACATTTGCATACTTAGTATAGTAACATATCTTTCGAATGGATACATCAATCCCTATTGCATAGGACCTCGAAGACGTGCTTCATATGGAAGATGAACAGGTAAATGCTCCATTACATTAAAGAAACCCGATGGAAATATTTTCTTCAGTTTGTAGAGAAGTATAGGGATTTCTTCTTCAAGTTTAAATCGACGGTCAACTTTTAACTTAGTTGAACAAAGCTCCTTGTAAAATAAACTAAGTTCTGCTATTACCTTCCAAACTTTTACACGTAACAATTCTTTGAAAGCGGCGGGTAACAAATTTTCCATCATTACTTGACAATCATGGATTTCCGTTCCATTAAAGTTCCCGTTTTTATAGTCGACACTTCTACGAAAATTAGAGGAAATTCCATTGGGAAATCGTAACTCTTCCACATATTTTAATAGTATTTTAACTTGGTTGATGTCTAGTTCATAGCATGCTTTTGGTTTTTAGTGTCATTAGGCTTCATATGAAACTCAAAACGATTGCATATTTCCTCTATATCACGTCTAGATTTCAGATCGTACTTAGTCTTGACCTTCACATTCAAAACTGTATTAAGTACATTATCAAATACGTTTTTCTCATTATGCATCAAATCAATGTTATGATGGATTAGGTGATTTTTCCCAATAAGTCAATTCCTGGAATATACTCTGTTTGCACCAATTTTGAACTGTCGATTTACCTTTAATTTCAGTTTGTTTTCCGGTTTCGTGTATCTTTGGATAATCTTTTACAAGTTCGTATATATCCTCGCTTGACCAAACTGTTGATGGTCATGGAGTCTCATGTCTATGAACCGTGAAGTTTTTTGTCTCTTTTCAAATGATGATTAATATGACGAAAACAATGATGACAATCAAACCATGAAATTTTCTTTCCATGCGGTAACGAAAATGCTCGTGTTTCTTCCATGTAATAAGGTCAAGCAAAACAACTAGCCGTACTCCAACCCAAAAGTATTGCATATGCAGGAAAATCGCTAATTGTCCATAATAAAGAAGCGAACATTTGAATTTTTTTTCCTTTTTTGATATGTTGTAAGTTTCAACTCTTTCATACCATAATTTTTTCAACTCTTCGATTAACGATTGTATGCAAACATCAATGCCTTGTGTCAGAACATCAGGGTCAGGAATGATAATTGTGAGAAACATATATGAAGTTTTCATACGCATCCACATGGGTAGACTGTAAGGTGTGATATTTCTTGTTAAAATATTTCCATGTTTCTCCATCAGAGTGGTGTGTCGATGTACCTTTTTGAGGTGTTCACACACTGTGTCATCTCATATGATGCGTTGTTACAGATGATGCACATAACCGTTGAAGTCTAGGGGTGATGGGTAAATAATGCATACACTTGTATGAAACTTCTTTTCCATTCTTTTGCCTTCTTTTTCCTTGTTTTGTATCTTTCTCGATTACATATTTTGCAATTTCTAGGAATGGTATCTTCTTTCCAATATAACATACAACCATTTAAACATGTATCTATTTTTTTGTACGACAAATTGAAAGATGACATAAGTTTTTTCACTTCATAATAATTTTTGCACAATAAATTATCGGATGATATATGGCGTTTAGCAGCTTTAACAACAGCCGTAAATCCAGCTTTCGTAAGGTTGTATTTTGATTTCACTGTAATGTATTTTGCATTTACCGATAATTGAGTGCCGCTTTTATATCCATTCCAAAGGTCTTTTTTTTAAGCATAATCCAGTGAATCATATATCCTTTTAGCTTCAACTATTGGTTCCTCTTCGACGTTAACATCGTCGTTATCAATTTTAGCGTGAGGGAACATTGATTGTGCAACATCTTCGACCATATTTTCTACGAGATTCGTACTAAATTCATCACTAATGACCTGCACTGACTGTTCTTGATTATTAGGGGCTACAATTTCTCCATGACGATCTCACCCCAAGTAATTGGGTATGAAACTGTATTGGCGCAAATGAATCTTAACCATATTCAATATTAAATAGTTCAACAATTTGCACCTACTACATGGACAACGAATTTTTTTTATCGTTTCCACTATTACTTAAAGAAAATTAAATAAACACTTGTACCCCGTTTTGAAAATGTTCACTTATTACACCACTAATTTCCCTTCTTTGATACATTCAGCTCCGATCAATAAAGTAATTGACCAATTTTTCTACTTTAAAATCTATGATGAAGTAATAAAAAATTAATTGTAAATTTTATATTTTGTTCAAATTTTATTTACTGATATAGTAAACATGTACTAAATTTTATAATTTTTTTACAAATTTTATTTTAAATAAACAACTATTGGTTCATTGACACTTATGTATCTTCTTTGATGGTTGGTCATCCTACTTTCCATTACAAACACAATAGTAATTATATTCCATACATCATATCATTTCAAAACGATTTCACAAAATTTCGGCAGCATTTCCCCATGTTCCTTGTATCGTACACAAATGTGTGTACAAAAGGAACATAAAGAAAATATCGTCGAAATTCTGTGAACCATTTAAAGTGATATGGGGAACGAAATATAATTACTTTATAATGTTTGTAATTGCCCAATACAGGAACAAATCCGACAAATGATGTATCAAATGAATAGAGATGTCCGTTTTGTAGAAAAAACGATATCTATATAATGATCATATATAATACTTGTCAGAAGGAGCCAAATAATATCTAAAGGTTTAAATATTTATTTATATTTAATTTAAATAATATACAATTTCTTTGAATATTTGTTTATATTTTACCGTTTTATTACATATGTACTAAGTTATATATTTTTACAATTTACTGAATTATAACTACGAGATTCCTATCAAAATCATTTATACACCAAATAAATTCGCGTGTTCGCGCCACAAGCACAAAACTCGTGTTTGCACAAATTATCCAAAATTAAGATCACTCCTTACATGATATAAACTTCGTGTTTGCATATATTATACTATTTGCAAGCTTTATCACACACATACGTTCAATACTAACCAAATCAACATAAATTAATGCAATATACTAAATTAGAAAAAAAATTCAATTGATAATAATTTGATTAATATGGTGATAATAACATCAATTAGGGGGTAACATGATGTAATATACATACACTAACAAATAGAAATCAATCAAATTTCAAATTAAACCCTAAACAAAAAAATTAGAACTTAAAAATGAGGTTTAGAAAAATTACCGATTTGGGTAGTTAGGAAAGTGGTGAAGGGATGGAGCGCTTGTAGATTGCGTCGGAGGTGGTTGGGTTGATTGTTGGGATGGTGGCAACGAATTTGAAGGTGTTGAAATGGTGGAATTAGGGAAAAATGGGTTGAGGAAGATAATGAGAAGCTTCAGGTCGCAGGACAGTAAATTATTCCGAAAATTTCTAATGGCTTCGAACGGCCGCAAACGACAATTATTTCATCGGTTTCCAGCGGCTTGTTTAAAATTCAACGAGCCATTTGAAGCCGTTGGATGAGCCGTTGGCGACCGTTGGAAACTGGACGTTGAAATGCACTGTAGTTCATGTAGTGAACGTATTAAATTTATAGCCTAGAATTGAAGCACAATTTTTTTAAAATGTTGTACCTTACTTTTCACTTTTTTTCCAACGTTTTAGAGTTGTATTTAATTAGATGTACAGAAATCGTTTTAAAAATAAAAATATTATAAAAGAAATTAATGACTTATTATAATAGACATGGAAGACGTTACATCAATGTCCATAATACGTTATAAAAATATTAGTTTTTCAAAACTTCTAGATTTTTTGAAAACTCGTTCTACTAAATATAAGAAACATATACTGCTGTTAAATATTGTTATTAATACACAGTCTATAACGTTTCCCGCAACAATAAGTAAACAATGTTAAAAACTCATATTTTATGCAACTATGCATATCAGAACCAGCAAAAATGTTGATTTGTATTGGCAATGTTTAAATAAAAGTTGTAATAGTGTATTTTTGTTGCTTCTTAAATCTGTCTTCATTGACTCTTAGTCCAGCAGCTTCCGATCATTTTCTGTTAACAAATTCTGAATTCTGAAAGGAAAAGGTTAAATGACTCCCTTGACTTGGTAGTAAAACTAATAACTTTTCCTGAGTTTATCCTCGAAACTTTTGCTAACCAAAAACTAACTCTTATGTTTCTTCTTACATTATCAGCAAATCCAGGTAGGTCAGATAATACTTCATATTTTGTATTATTCGATCGAAGCATGTATTTGTAAACTCTAAACATTGTTGTTTTCGTGGATATAAGAAGCATTCCGAGCTTAACGTAATTGCATTTGGAAGGTATAAGTTACTCATAATTACTTAAATATCTCTATTTCTTAAATCATATCTGTTAACCGGCCTTTTGGTCCGGTTCCCAAAAGTACGCAAGACACGCTCGACTCAACATATCGTGTGATATTACAACCCAGAGGCGTTGCCAGTACCACAAGGCTTAAGTCTGGCCACTAGCAGAATGCTGCATTCCTCGAACGCGACCTCCATCAATATCCGTCCGCAGTCGAGCCGAAGGCGAGTCACCCAGCGAGTCCGGGCGCAGCGCCAGTGGGGGTCCGGGGCCCCACAGTCAGTGGGCGCACCGCCTGAGTAATCCGATTTCCGCCAACAAGTGTGTTGCCCAGAATCACCAGATCGACTCAAAGTCAGGATTCAGACAACAACTTCCGCAAACCTCGCTCCAAACATTGCCAAATCAAGACCTTGCAGTCTGAGCCGTGAACCCGAACCTCGGACCAACAAAACACCTATACCCACAGCCTTCGCACCACCCGTAAGGCGACATTCGTACCCCTCGGAGTGCAAAATTCGCACCCAAGGAGGTACAAATTTCGCACCCCCATGGGGTGCAAATTTCGCACCCCACGAGGTGTGAAATTTTGCAGGCTTCAGGTGCGAAATTCATGAGTGTGCAGACTCCAGGTGTGAATTTTCTGGGTGTTGTCCCTATTTCTACCTACTAATAGCTAACCCCTACCTACTCTTTTCCTATAAATACCCCATGACTTCACACTTCAAAGGGGTTGGAATTTGAGACCTTAGACCTCCAGACAGCTCCATTAATGGTATATCCCCTTTGAGGAAGAAGAAGGACAAAAGTGTCATTTTCTTAATATATTAAATATATGATAATTATGACATCATATATGATGATTACATCATGACTTAGAGGTGATATCATATAGCCATAAAGATAACATTGTATAGTTTGATTATGACATCTAGTATAAAGATGAATGTAATGAAATGTAATGGGATGGTCTCACATTTGTAACTTTTGAGTGATTAATAATATTCCAACAACGTTTCAAAGTGGACATAGGCCCTTCACAAGGCCGAACCGCTATAAATATCTTGTGTTATTTACTGCTTTTCTACTCTTATCTATGCGACCAAATTAACTATTCATGGTAATTGGAGTTTTTGGTGTTTACGACACTTTTTGCCATCAACAATATCTTATACTTCTTTTCCTTTGGTCCCAGTTGTAATCACCTTCTTGTGTTCTCTGCATAAGAGTACAATGATACAACATTAGGATTATTTAATTTTTTTTATAGGCTGATGCAAAAGGATAATAAACAATAATTAACTAAAAGTACCTACGCTGAAGGTAGTACTTGCTACTACCAATAAAATAAATTAGCTCAGTCTCTTGATCGATGTCCAAGGCATTGTTGAACTATAATTTATGCATGTGTAACCACTGGAGGAGCAAATTTTTCTCCAGGTCCAGGTTCCGTTAATCCAAAATATGCATCAAATTTGTACGGTTTTCTACTATTATTGAACTATAGCCCTGCTTGTTACTGCATGTAAGCGTACATTATAATATGGCTAACCGTGCATCTCAATTGTGGTATGACAATTAAATATCCTTACATGCATTTTTAATTATTCCCATCTTTTTGCATTGAATTCTCATCTCTCATGTATGGATTAATATTTTTCAATCAGCAAAGTACACACTGAAAGATTTGAATCATAACATATCTCTTGAAGCCATGATATATAAGGCTGACAGCCGCTTAATAGAAGACGGAGCAACACTTTATTCTCACATAGTTTGTGCTTGATTTTTTTACATAAAGCAATGAATAAGGACCAATGTTGTCGACTGATAGCTGAATGGGTTAGGGTAATGGAGCAAACTTGATTTTATAGCCCATTATCAAGTGACGTGCATATGAGGAATTAGCCAACAAAATTTTACCCTCTATAACCTTTATAAGAGTACTTTGAGAATTTTAAAAGGTGGTTGCTAGAAGGTTCGAAATATTTTTAGTCATTTTGTACGGATTAAGATTAAGATATTACAAAGACACGTGCTAAGTTAGTTCAACGAGTTCTCATTATTATTACTAAAGATTAAAATATGAACTATTTAACGTAATATTTGATTTTGGAAGATGATTTCTATACGTCATCAACACATGTTAAACTTAAACCCTAATATGATATTAATCAATAAAAAGCATTGATTGAGTGCTAGGTGCCATTTGCATTATAGTTAGACTAGATCCTTTAATAATCATTTTAGCTCATAGGTTTTGTACTAACTACTCTTTCCAGCTTTAATAGTTAATACAAAAACGTGTTTACAAATTTTTCCGAAACTTACAACCAGTTACTCCTTGACATCATATCAGCGGCTCCAACATCTTCACATGCCATTTCGCACTTGTCCATTGAAATAATCAAGTTAATCACTCATTAATCAAAAAGCAAGACAATGAAGACAAATGGACCACTGGTTTAGCAATGATATTTCTTCTAAATGTTCAAAATTACCTTCCTGAATAGCAAAACTGAAGAGTTGAGGGCCATGACTAAGTTGATCCTCTTTCGACTTCAAATAGCTTCATTCATAACCGCTAAACTTCCACATGGGTGTGTTGCTGGATTAGGGATGTCACATCTATTGATAGATTAATTGTAGATGCCATCTAAACTCCGCATGAATTGCTCTGTACTCAAATTAGTTGTTCTTATGTGCCGGATCAATCTTATTTGCACAAAATCTAATGGTTTTGAGTAGATTGTAGGACCCGTTCATTAGATTATTAATAATATATGTTGGTTGATGTGTGGTTATGGTTTGTCAGACACACGGAAACACCTGAATTGAGTATAGAATAATTGCACTCTATATTCACTGTTTAACATACCTATTGCTGAACGGTCTTTGTAATAACAACTTTATCACGCTTATATGAATTACATGTAGCATAATAACGAATAGCAAAAATAAAAATAAAAAATTACATATAGCATAATAACGAATAGTAAAAATAAAAATAAAAAATTACATATAGCATAATAACGAATAGTAAAAATAAAAATAAAAAATTACATATAGCATAATAACCATGTTTGTGTAAGAGGTTGAACGAAGTTTATCTACCTGTAGATCTACTGTACTAAAAAATCATAGCTGTTTCTTACGGCTATTCGAACACATGGCTCAAAATAGAAAATAGTTATATATATATATATATATATATATATATATATATATATATATATATATATATATATATATATATATATATATATATGAATCAACCATATGGGGCATGTGGCTTTTAGAAGTGCTGTTAGCCTGTTAGTATCGGATTCTATTTTTAAAAACTAACATAAACATACTGAATATGAATATAGTAATACGGTACCAATTGATATTAAATACAAAGCTGCAAGGTACATTTTCATTAAAGCATATCAGAATAGTCGCTTTCGTCTCCAGAAAACTTCGAAATTTTATTTGGTGCTAGTGACTGTACGCACTGGTGGAAAGGGACATCTGAAAGATACACAAATGGTTTATCGAGCATAGCTTTAAGCTTCTCGCATTAAACCATCATGTAAAAAAAATTAAATAAAGAACGAAGAAGATAATTTTAATATTCTTGTTTTGGCGTTTAATCGATTTTTAGTTTTTGACTATAAACTTTTCACGTAATTGTGTTTACTAAATTTAGATGAAGAACTGAGTATCCATCTCCAGTGGCGACGATCTTATTGTTTTGTAGTTCTCCGAAGCAATTAGCGAGGAATGAATGGTAAGTGCAACCTAACAATTAAAACTCCTGTAATTTTCAGAAAAATATGGCCACTGCAGTAGGCCATCCTACACGGCCATTCATCTGTATTCCATCAACTAACAGTTGAAACTCCTATTATTTTATCATGCTAGCTAGTAGGGAGGAGCAAAAAAGCGAAATAAAACCAAAACTGAACCAAATCGATAAAAACCAAAACCGAAAATCAAAAAATCGAATTGTATTAGTGTTTCGGTTTCGGTTTTAGGTCCAAACCGAACCGAAAACAACCGAAACCGAACCGAGTTATTAAAATAATTAAATAAATATATAATATTAATTATTTGTAAACGAAAACGACGCAAGTCCTTATTTCTGGCTCTAATTAGTTATCAGTGTTATTATTCCGCATTCCTTTGAACCTTTGAAAGATGTTTCATTGTCAGTAAGCATTTTTTTCCTAAACACTGCAAAAGAATTCTGAAATTAATACGCCAATTTGGCGTAGGTAATCAAATTTCCCTACGCCAAAAAGAAAGTCGGAAAATAGCTCGTCGCAAATATTTCTCTACGTCATCTCTACACCTACATGCCTACGCCTTACCTACGTCAAGTTCTCTACGTTATCCCTACGTCAAATTCCCTACAACGTCCCTACGCCAAGTTTCATACGTCAAATTCCCTACACCGTCCCTACGCCAAGTTCCCTACGTCATCTCTACGCCAAATTCTCTATGCCGTCCCTACGCCAATTTCCTACGCATTCCCCACACCAAGTTTCATATGCATCCTTACCCCTTCCCTACGCATATGTACACCAAAAATCAATGTGGTTGTCTTATATTTTTCTTCGTCCACCACAAATCATAATAAAACCGAACATATGCAAAATCGTAGCAATAAATATCAATAAAAGCATTGATGTAAAATGAATATCATGGTCGAATTACCATAAAGTTGCTACAAATATATTTAAAACAAATCATGTACAACAAACAATAAAATAAAGTTGCTACATAACTCAAACATGATCGTTTCATCTAATTCAAACATCGTGTAATGTACCTTAAACAAATAAAACATCAAACCCACTACCAAAATAAGATTAATTTATAAAATACGTCATATCTGCGGTTCTTTTTCTCGCCGCAACATTTGTATAAACTCTTGCACAGAACTGATTTGTTCCTGCATGGAACCTAAATCCCTTTGTAGTTTGTTAATAGTGACACTCATTTATTGATTTTTACCCCTTAGCTCTTCTACTTCTGTAAGGACCCATAACTTCCCGGTAAAGGAAAGCGTCGGATAGTTCGAGAACAAGCCACAACAGAACGCATATAAAAGAACATTTCATTGTATATTACCACAATGCATCAGAATACAAGAATATACAGAGTATAAATGAATATTACACAGAAATATCAGAGATTTAAATTACATTTAAATACATCGCAGCGGAAAATAATACAATACACAACTAGAAAGAGACATACGGATACAAAGCTTTCCGGATATCTTTCCAGCTGTAAACCAGGATCCTGTGAATATAAATCTGCAAAACCAAAACTACTAGTTGCCCGTGTCAAAATAAGGGCACCCAGAGTTTAGGTTAAAACAATAAACTCCAGGTCAGTCATGGGACTGGTGTGAGAACTAAAACAGTTATAATTCTTTATTTTAAAGTTCGGTAAATCAAGGGACCACGCCGTAACACGGAACGGGTTTCCTCCCAAGAATACCAGTGCATAAAACAAACAGCGCAATGCTAAATAAAGAAAAATGAAGCTGTTATAAGACCCAGGTCCCATCACACAATGCAACGCAGCCGAGGATAGGGTTTTCCCTTATAACAGCCAAAGAATGCTTGATACGTTTAAAACAAATCGTTTGATACTATTATAAGTGCATAGTGTATAAAACAACTTCAAATCATAAGTATTAATCATAGGCGGCATAAGCGTCCCATGCCACTATGTCGCCATATATAGGTTTACAAATAAAACCGCAAATGTCGTATTGGAAGCTGGGTTATCATTTATGGTATGAACCGAGGCAAAAGATAGTCCTCAACCGATTCGTGACTCTCTAGCCCGAGCCACAGGATCAGAACGCATCAACCCTTTAGATCGTCAGGGCCGGTCCACCGATGTGGATTATTATGCCTGAACACTACGTTTCCCCACCCTATGGGGTGTAAGTCTGGTCCGTCTGCCGACCAGAATGCATCGGCCGAAACCGATATAACCGAGGCGCCTCGCAACAGCAACAACCACATAAGTCAAACTCGTCAGGGCGTGTAAAACCACTGACGCCACTTCTAACTAGAAAGAAACGCAAGTCCTCCCTGAGGTCCGTCTCCCGTTTTTAGTTCATACCGGGTGTGAAACTTGCGAATTCACGTTACACAAAGTTGTGCCACACAGGCTGTGCTTTGATCATCACCACAAGACTTTGCTTTTCAACAGAAGCCTTGATCAATTGCCACTTAGGCGTGCCACACAGGCAATTCACTCCATGCGTTTGATATCCATCAATATATAACCCCTGAGCTCGTACGTCTCAGAGAAGGGCGTTAAGCAAGAGAATAAATTCTCCGTTGCCAAACAGATATATATTTAATAGAGATCAATCACACGGACTAAAATCCAATGTCAGACACACAGTCCATTTACAAGTCCGTTCTGGGGCTGAACGAAACCGGAGGCACCTAGTACCTCGCATATCCATCGATCTCCAAGTACGTCTGGACGATCACAAACTGTTTCCATCTTCTTGGGTGTACAGCCCAATCAAGATCATCAGTAATCACCCAGACGACGTGAAGACTTCTGGTCTTCGACCACCGTCTTCATCTTCGACACCACGTCGAATCAGTTATTCAGAATGGGATAAACCCGGTCTTTCTGAATAACTCGCGTATATATTATAAAAGTGTTACACAAACACAACATACGCCTCATTCCAATTCAGAATATTCTTTTATTCAAAATTTCCTATACTTTGGGAAAAGTTCCCATTAATTTTATCCAAGATAAATTCTTTAAATTTATTCTTTAATCTCCTTTGAATATCAATTCAAACTAGTCGGGATTAGCGAACCACACCGAAGTAATCATTTATTTTATTTCGCAATCCCAACCTATTCATCCCATGAAGTAAAACTGGTTATACTTCATATCTAACACCACGGTGTTATCGGTAAATTCAATTACCATTTCACGTTCAAATCTAATTAAAGATTTAACTATCGCCTGGAGTAAAACTGGTGATACTCCATTCTCGATATTTTCAATCTAATTAAAGATTCATTAAAACTCCACTTAGTTTTAATCTTTGACTGGATTAAAGAATCAGTGTCATTTAAAACACAGTTCACGATAAACCCAAAGTCACATCCCCTTGATTACCGGGTTAAAGAACGAGTGTTATTTAAAACACTGTCCACGATAAACCCAAAAATCAATATCAATTCAATTCCAATTAAATATTCTTTAATTGGTACACTTCATTAAATCTAAATATAAAAGATTTAACCTTTTCTCAACTGGGTTCAAGAACAGTGTTAGTGAAGACACCACTCACGACAAACCCAAATCACATTCGATATTCAATACAAGGCTCTGAATAGAAAATATATCGGCTTATATTCAATATCGAATTCTACGACTAACAAATGTCGTATTGGAAATAACGATATAAATATATATCTTTCAAATTTCCATAACAACATCTGTATAATGACGAATTCCAACATCGAAATATTCCGAAGACAATTTCGATTCAAATCCACTCCAATGCAATCATTGGATATTCTGGTTATTTTTAAAACCCTTTTTAAATTCAATTTATTTATTTAAAAATAAATAGAATTATAATTCTAGTTCAAAACCAGTTCATTTCGATAAAAATCTATTTTTATCTTTTCAAACATGAAGTTTTTCATCCCAAATCTTCACAAATCATTTCTTATGATTTTACACAAATTATTACTATTTTTAATAATTTTATCAAGGCCCGTACAGTCGATTTCCATCAATGGCCATCGAACTGCACTTACAGCGACCTTTTTCAAATTTGATTTGGACATAATTCCAAATCCAACCGTTAGATTTCTAATTTCTAATATTCGTTAGAAAGCTCTTTTCGATACGAACCCAACGGTTCCGGTTTTAGGAGAATCTGACGGTTGGATCTCCCGCAATGTCCGTTTGAAATAAATGGTCGAAATTCGCGAACTGCCGCGGCGCGGCGCGTTCTATTCAGGCCATTATATTATATATATAATATATATAATATATATATCGTCAATTTCTATTTAAAACGAATTATATAAATAGTTTTGAATTCGTTTCAAAACATTTTCAACTTCCATTTCAATTCAAATCAAAATTGAATTCTTCTTTATAAATTCGTTTTCAAATCCATTTCTATTCAATTCAAATTTCAATTCAATTTGAATTCATTTCACTTCGCTTTCAATTCATTTCGAAATCGTTTTCAATTCAATTCATTTTGAAATCGTTTTCAATTCAATTCATTTCGAAATCGTTTTCAATTCAATTCATTTCGAAATCGTTTTCAATTCAATTCATTTCGAAATCGTTTTCAATTCAATTCATTTCGAAATCGTTTTCAATTCAATTCATTTCGAAATGAATAAAACCGATATAAATATCGTTTACGTCAAAATAGCGTCAATCTAATCAACACGGCTTCATATGTTTCTATTTTCAAATATTCTATTTCGAATATTTCTATCTCAAATATTTCTTTTCAAATATTTCCTTTTTCAAATATTCTATTTTCAAATATTTCTTTTTTTCGAAACTGGAATGAGGCCCAATCAATTACCATATAATGTTAATTATATGGATTTTCTACAACACATGTATATATCAACATCGATGAATAGTCAACCATCATCCAAAGGGCATTCTACACTGTATAAGCATCAAATATAGATATTCAACGCTTATAACAGCCTGTCAATCGATCGATCGACATATTTAACCAATCAGGATGAGTGAACTTCAAATTTCATCCTAACACCCGTGTGGGGTTTCAAACAATCAAACACATATTTTAGTTGTGCAGTTGGGCGATATGTAAAATTTATCGTCCCAATCAATGTCATTCAAATAAGTGTACATAAACAAACCATCTGCTTTGTAAATGAATATTTATTTATTCACTTCACTATTTTGATATTCACGTTAAAAATTATATTTTTAACGATAAAACATTTTATTTCAACCTATGAATTTCTATTCAATTCGTTTATTCAATAAAATGATATTTTTATTTTTCTAACATATTTTAGAAAATTTCGGCGGCATAACGGCACGATACTAGAAACGGGACAAGGCCTAGCCTTATCCCCGGTCTAGTGAAGGCCCACGCCATTCACACATCAATCAAATCAATTTCATCTCACCAAACCATTCAATTCAAACAAATAATTCAACTACTCTATGCAACCAAACAAACAAGTCCATGGTCTGTGGACGATTGTGTCGGGTGCTACTAAGCACCGTCTGCATCCTAGTGTATATATATATAACTAGAAAAATTAAATTGAAAGGTGAGAAATTCTCACAGATAGCTATCCTAGCTCCACGGCACTTCTAATGCAGGAAATCTTCGCCAACTCGCCTTTTTGTCGCTTTCGCCCGTATTCTCTACATATGTAAAAATCGAATTTTTACTTCGCTATTCAGTATATAAAAATCATATTTTTATTTCGAAGTTCAATATTTAAAAACCATATTTTTATTTCGACGTTCAATATATAAAAACCATATTTTTATTTCGACGTTCAATATATAAAAACCATATTTTTATTTCGAAGTTCAATATATAAAAACCATATTTTTACTTCGACGTCAATATATAAAAACCATATTTTTACTTCGACGTCAATATATAAAAACCATATTTTTATTTCGACGTAAAAATTCCATCTTTTCTAATGTAAAAATTCTAACTTGATTAGATAAAGATCCCGCCTTTCTACTGATAAAAATTTCGTCTTTCCTAGAAAAAAAATCAAATCTTTCTTGATTCAAAAACCTAATCTTTTCCTACTATACAAATCCCGCCTTTTCTATTATAAAAATTACATTTTTATAATAAACCATTTTTAATAAAACTGTTTTTAATTAAACAATGTTATTTTCAGTTTTTAAACAATAAAAATTTCAGTTTTTAAAACAATAAAAATTAAAATAAAGAAATATAAAATAAATTAACTTACAGCGGTTTTTTTTTTAAGAGGGAGGGGGTTTCTCGGCAATTCAGTGGGGTCCTGGCGATCGGAGCTTGCTGCGGACGGCACAGGCAGTGCGTGGGTGGTCGGAGAGGCTGAGCGTGGCGTCGGGGTGGTCATCAGGGGGTGGCGCATCTAGGGCTTTCGGGGATTTGGGGGTTGAAGGGGTTCTGGGCTTCCAGGGCGTCGCGGGTTTTTTTTGTCGAGGAAAGGGGAAGAGAGGGAGAAGAGGATCGGGAGGAGGGCGATGATGGCGGAGGATCGCCAGCGGAGGCGTGGCGGTAGGAGCTCCAGCTCGATCGCGCCTTCCATTTTTGATTTCATCATTTATTTTTATTTTTATTTGTGAACGGGGCTGAAGTGAAAAGAGGGAATTAGGGTTAAGGAAGTTTATATTATTATTTAATTATTTCCCAAAAAGTAACTTTTACATTCGAACTCGAAATCAAACCCGCCGACTGTCGTCCCTAACTAATTACCCCCATTCCGAACACAATGGGCTATGTATCGTAGGTTGATTCGAACGTTACGATCAGTTTCCGTTGCATTTACATTTAAATCACTATATTGAATTTTAAACGTACATTTCAAATTACCGGGGTCACATACTAACCAGAAAAATTTCAGAAAAATATTTTCTAGCTTCGTATTGACGATACGGTCCTAACAAAACTAGTTTCATCGAATTCTGAGATCGTTTGAAAAATGGCCAATTTCCAGTCGATTAAAATCAACTGAAATGGTCAAAACACGTTTTCCTTTGCCACGCTCACATATTGATTCGAAAAATTATGAAATTTGAAACCTAGCAATAATTTGACATCACGGTTCCAACAAAAGTGGTTTCGTCGAAATCCGAGGTCATTTGCAAAATGTCCATTTTTAAGGGCCTGAATTCCATAGCGACTATTCAGAATTTTCAACTGGACATATCTTTTGATTCTCGCTACGAAATTTTGATCTTTCGGATTCGTTGGAAAGATATCCACAATTAGATCCCATTATTTTTGGTTTCACTAAAATCCGGATTGTTTTGCTCCCGGTATATTCAATTGAAGTTTGAAATCGAATTATCGAACTACCGCGCCATTTTCAATTCTATTTATAATTATATATAATTATTTATATTCTAACGACGACGTATATAAATATATACGTCGAATTATATTCAAAATAAATTTCTCGTCGATATTATTTAAAATAATCTATTTTAAATAATCAAAATTCGCTAAAATTGCCAAAATAAAAATTTCAAACTGGCTCGCATTTTACGGGTTGTTACAATCTCCCCCACTTAAAACTTTTCGTCCCCGAAAAGGAACAAAGTCGAAAGTGGTTTGATTAATCAACTCTACGTTCGATCTGGCTTCCATTCTCCAACTTTTCAGTTTCTGAGAATTTTCAAAATTTCAAAAATTTGGCTAACACCCTAAATTTTTGAAAAGTTTCGCCATAACCTCCCCTGCAATGGGAGCATCGGGGAATTTCAAATAGCTTCCCCGGTCCTTCAGATCTCAAAAAGAAAAAGCCAAGCGGCTAGCCAATAGGCTCATAAAATCATCATCACCCAAACAAAACAGTAAATTATGTAGTAAACATGTACCTATTTGTCGGGCAAACAAATTTTATTCTCTGCTCTAGCCTCCTTGCTATGACCTGTTCAATGATATATATGTATATGCAAGCAAATGCAACCAATTTTCAATACAGTTCAGTATTTGATTCAATTAGGCATAAGTGGTTCAAAATTATCAAACAAATAAACAAGCAACACAAACATCAATCAATTAGTGAATTAGAGTTTCAAATTCATAATTTTGATATATAGTCAAAAATCACATTTTTGATGCCACATCACAACAATAGGCCCTATCTAATTTTGGTTCTCACACCAGTCAATAGGAAATATATAGAAATCACACCTTCGAAACACGAACATAATTATTGATGATGCCATGGTCATTATCAACATCATCCTCGGGCGACTATAGTGTAATTCTATATCTATCCAGTATATTAAAATTTCAAATACACGTGGATCAGACGTATACGCAAAATCTTTATATACTGGACTGTCCAACTCAATATATAGATAATCAAATACGAATAATTAATTTAAATTTTCAAAACAAAATTTGTTTTCACTTTAAAAATATACTCTTCACACTCGTTCTAGGATACTACTGATCCTATCTCTAACGAGTCATTCTAATTGGATATTACTAATCCAATATCTGATGAATTCTTTCGTATGGTTCTAATGTGCCTTGTTCTCTGAGCTTTGTAAACCAAAGCTCTGATACCAACTGTAAGGACCCGTAACTTCCCCGTAAAGGAAAGCGTCGGATAGTTCGAGAACAAGCCACAACAGAACGCATATAAAAGAACATTTCATTGTATATTACCACAATGCATCAGAATACAAGAATATACAGAGTATAAATGAATATTACACAGAAATATCAGAGATTTAAATTACATTTAAATACATCGCAGCGGAAAATAATACAATACACAACTAGAAGGAGACATACGGATACAAAGCTTTCCGGATATCGTTCCAGCTGTAAACCAGGATCCTGTGAATATAAATCTGCAAAACCAAAACTACTAGCTGCCCGTGTCAAAATAAGGGCACCCAGAGTTTAGGTTAAAACAATAAACTCCAGGTCAGTCATGGGACTGGTGTGAGAACTAAAACAGTTATAATTCTTTATTTTAAAGTTCGGTAAATCAAGGGACCACGCCGTAACACGGAACGGGTTTCCTCCCAAGAATACCAGTGCATAAAACAAACAGCGCAATGCTAAATAAAGAAAAATGAAGCTGTTATAAGACCCAGGTCCCATCACACAATGCAACGCAGCCGAGGATAGGGTTTTCCCTTATAACAGCCAAAGAATGCTTGATACGTTTAAAACAAATCGTTTGATACTATTATAAGTGCATAGTGTATAAAACAACTTCAAATCATAAGTATTAATCATAGGCGGCATAAGCGTCCCATGCCACTATGTCGCCATATATAGGTTTACAAATAAAACCGCAAATGTCGTATTGGAAGCTGGGTTATCATTTATGGTATGAACCGAGGCAAAAGATAGTCCTCAACCGATTCGTGACTCTCTAGCCCGAGCCACAGGATCAGAACGCATCAACCCTTTAGATCGTCAGGGCCGGTCCACCGATGTGGATTATTATGCCTGAACACTACGTTTCCCCACCCTATGGGGTGTAAGTCTGATCCGTCTGCCGACCAGAATGCATCGGCCGAAACCGATATAACCGAGGCGCCTCGCAACAGCAACAACCACATAAGTCAAACTCGTCAGGGCGTGTAAAACCACTGACGCCACTTCTAACTAGAAAGAAACGCAAGTCCTCCCTGAGGTCCGTCTCCCGTTTTTAGTTCATACCGGGTGTGAAACTTGCGAATTCACGTTACACAAAGCTGTGCCACACAGGCTGTGCTTTGATCATCACCACAAGACTTTGCTTTTCAACAGAAGCCTTGATCAATTGCCACTTAGGCGTGCCACACAGGCAATTCACTCCATGCGTTTGATATCCATCAATATATAACCCCTGAGCTCGTACGTCTCAGAGAAGGGCGTTAAGCAAGAGAATAAATTCTCCGCCGCCAAACAGATATATATTTAATAGAGATCAATCACACGGACTAAAATCCAATGTCAGACACACAGTCCATTTACAAGTCCGTTCTGGGGCTGAACGAAACCGGAGGCACCTAGTACCTCGCATATCCATCGATCTCCAAGTACGTCTGGACGATCACAAACTGTTTCCATCTTCTTGGGTGTACAGCCCAATCAAGATCATCAGTAATCACCCAGACGACGTGAAGACTTCTGGTCTTCGACCACCGTCTTCATCTTCGACACCACGTCGAATCAGTTATTCAGAATGGGATAAACCCGGTCTTTCTGAATAACTCGCGTATATATTATAAAAGTGTTACACAAACACAACATACGCCTCATTCCAATTCAGAATATTCTTTTATTCAAAATTTCCTATACTTTGGGAAAAGTTCCCATTAATTTTATCCAAGATAAATTCTTTAAATTTATTCTTTAATCTCCTTTGAATATCAATTCAAACTAGTCGGGATTAGCGAACCACACCGAAGTAATCATTTATTTTATTTCCCAATCCCAACCTATTCATCCCATGAAGTAAAACTGGTTATACTTCATATCTAACACCACGGTGTTATCGGTAAATTCAATTACCATTTCACGTTCAAATCTAATTAAAGATTTAACTATCGCCTGGAGTAAAACTGGTGATACTCCATTCTCGCTATTTTCAATCTAATTAAAGATTCATTAAAACTCCACTTAGTTTTAATCTTTGACTGGATTAAAGAATCAGTGTCATTTAAAACACATTTCACGATAAACCCAAAGTCACATCCCCTTGATTACCGGGTTAAAGAACGAGTGTTATTTAAAACACTGTCCACGATAAACCCAAAAATCAATATCAATTCAATTCCAATTAAATATTCTTTAATTGGTACACTTCATTAAATCTAAATAAAAAAGATTTAACCTTTTCTCAACTGGGTTCAAGAACAGTGTTAGTGAAGACACCACTCACGACAAACCCAAATCACATTCGATATTCAATACAAGGCTCTGAATAGAAAATATATCGGCTTATATTCAATATCGAATTCTACGACTAACAAATGTCGTATTGGAAATAACGATATAAATATATATCTTTCAAATTTCCATAACAACATCTGTATAATCACGAATTCCAACATCGAAATATTCCGAAGACAATTTCGATTCAAATCCACTCCAATGCAATCATTGGATATTCTGGTTATTTTTAAAACCCTTTTTAAATTCAATTTATTTATTTAAAAATAAATAGAATTATAATTCTAGTTCAAAACTAGTTCATTTCGATAAAAATCTATTTTTATCTTTTCAAACATGAAGTTTTTCATCCCAAATCTTCACAAATCATTTCTTATGATTTTACACAAATTATTACTATTTTTAATAATTTTATCAAGGCCCGTACAGTCGATTTCCATCAATGGCCATCGAACTGCACTTACAGCGACCTTTTTCAAATTTGATTTGGACATAATTCCAAATCCAACCGTTAGATTTCTAATTTCTAATATTCGTTAGAAAGCTCTTTTCGATACGAACCCAACGGTTCCGGTTTTAGGAGAATCCGACAGTCGGATCTCCCGCAATGTCCGTTTGAAATAAATGGTCGAAATTCGCGAACTGCCGCGGCGCGGCGCGTTCTATTCAGGCCATTATATTATATATATATATAATATATAATATATATATATCGTCAATTTCTATTTAAAACGAATTATATAAATAGTTTTGAATTCGTTTCAAAACATTTTCAACTTCCATTTCAATTCAAATCAAAATTGAATTCTTCTTTATAAATTCGTTTTAAAATCCATTTCTATTCAATTCAAATTTCAATTCAATTTGAATTCATTTCACTTCGCTTTCAATTCATTTCGAAATCGTTTTCAATTCAATTCATTTCGAAATCGTTTTCAATTCAATTCATTTCGAAATCGTTTTCAATTCAATTCATTTCGAAATCGTTTTCAATTCAATTCATTTCGAAATGAATAAAACCGATATAAATATCGTTTACGTCAAAATAGCGTCAATCTAATCAACACGGCTTCATATGTTTCTATTACCAAATATTCAATTTCGAATATTTCTATCTCAAATATTTCTTTTCAAATATTTCCTTTTTCAAATATTCTATTTTCAAATATTTCTTTTTTTCGAAACTGGAATGAGGCCCAATCAATTACCATATAATGTTAATTATATGGATTTTCTACAACACATGTATATATCAACAACGATGAATAGTCAACCATCATCCAAAGTGCATTCTACACTGTATAAGCATCAAATATAGATATTCAACGCTTATAACAGCCTGTCAATCGATCGATCGACATATTTAACCAATCAGGATGAGTGAACTTCAAATTTCATCCTAACACCCGTGTGGGGTTTCAAACAATCAAACACATATTTTAGTTGTGCAGTTGGGCGATGTGTAAAATTTATCGTCCCAATCAATGTCATTCAAATAAGTGTACATAAACAAACCATCTGGTTTGTTAATGAATATTTATTTATTCACTTCACTATTTTCATATTCACGTTAAAAATTATATTTTTAACGATAAAACATTTTATTTCAACCTATGAATTTCTATTCAATTCGTTTATTCAATAAAATGATATTTTTATTTTTCTAACATATTTTAGAAAATTTCGGCGGCATAACGGCACGATACTAGAAACGGGACAAGGCCTAGCCTTATCCCCGGTCTAGTGAAGGCCCACGCCATTCACACATCAATCAAATCAATTTCATCTCACCAAACCATTCAATTCAAACAAATAATTCAACTAATCTATGCAACCAAACAAACAAGTCCATGGTCTGTGGACGATTGTGTCAGGTGCTACTAAGCACCGTCTGCATCCTAGTATATATATATAACTAGAAAAATTAAATTGAAAGGTGAGACATTCTCACAGATAGCTATCCTAGCTCCACGGCACTTCTAATGCAGGAAATCTTCGCCAACTCGCCTTTTTGTCGCTTTCGCCCGTATTCTCTACATATGTAAAAATCGAATTTTTACTTCGCTATTCAGTATATAAAAATCATATTTTTATTTCGAAGTTCAATATTTAAAAACCATATTTTTATTTCGACGTTCAATATATAAAAACCATAATTTTATTTCGACGTTCAATATATAAAAACCATATTTTTATTTCGACGTTCAATATATAAAAACCATATTTTTACTTCGACGTCAATATATAAAAACCATATTTTTACTTCGACGTCAATATATAAAAACCATATTTTTATTTCGACGTAAAAATTCCATCTTTTCTAATGTAAAAATTCTAACTTGATTAGATAAAGATCCCGCCTTTCTACTGATAAAAATTTCGTCTTTCCTAGAAAAAAAATCAAATCTTTCTTGATTCAAAAACCTAATCTTTTCCTACTATACAAATCCCGCCTTTTCTATTATAAAAATTACATTTTTATAATAAACCATTTTTAATAAAACTGTTTTTAATTAAACAATGTTATTTTCAGTTTTTAAACAACAAAAATTTCAGTTTTTAAAACAATAAAAATTAAAATAAAGAAATATAAAATAAATTAACTTACAGCGGTTTTTTTTTTAAGAGGGAGGGGGTTTCTCGGCAATTCAGTGGGGTCCTGACGATCGGAGCTTGCTGCGGACGGCACAGGCAGTGCGTGGGTGGTCGGAGAGGCTGAGCGTGGCGCCGGGGTGGTCATCAGGGGGTGGCGCATCTAGGGCTTTCGGGGATTTGGGGGTTGAAGGGGTTCTGGGCTTCCAGGGCGTCGCGGGTTTTTTTTGTCGAGGAAAGGGGAAGAGAGGGAGAAGAGGATCGGGAGGAGGGCGATGATGGCGGAGGATCACCAGCGGAGGCGTGGCGGTAGGAGCTCCAGCTCGATCGCGCCTTCCATTTTTGATTTCATCATTTATTTTTATTTTTATTTGTGAACGGGGCTGAAGTGAAAAGAGGGAATTAGGGTTAAGGAAGTTTATATTATTATTTAATTATTTCCCAAAAAGTAACTTTTACATTCGAACTCGAAATCAAACCCGCCGACTGTCGTCCCTAACTAATTACCCCCATTCCGAACACAATGGGCTATGTATCGTAGGTTGATTCGAACGTTACGATCAGTTTCCGTTGCATTTACATTTAAATCACTATATTGAATTTTAAACGTACATTTCAAATTACCGGGGTCACATACTAACCAGAAAAATTCCAGAAAAATATTTTCTAGCTTCGTATTGACGATACGGTCCTAACAAAACTAGTTTCATCGAATTCTGAGATCGTTTGAAAAATGGCCAATTTCCAGTCGATTAAAATCAACTGAAATGGTCAAAACACGTTTTCCTTTGCCACGCTCACATATTGATTCGAAAAATTATGAAATTTGAAACCTAGCAATAATTTGACATCACGGTTCCAACAAAAGTGGTTTCGTCGAAATCCGAGGTCATTTGCAAAATGTCCATTTTTAAGGGCCTGAATTCCATAGCGACTATTCAGAATTTTCAACTGGACATATCTTTTGATTCTCGCTACGAAATTTTGATCTTTCGGATTCGTTGGAAAGATATCCACAATTAGATCCCATTATTTTTGGTTTCACTAAAATCCGGATTGTTTTGCTCCCGGTATATTCAATTGAAGTTTGAAATTGAATTATCGAACTACCGCGCCATTTTCAATTCTATTTATAATTATATATAATTATTTATATTCTAACGACGACGTATATAAATATATACGTCGAATTATATTCAAAATAAATTTCTCATCGATATTATTTAAAATAATCTATTTTAAATAATCAAAATTCGCTAAAATTGCCAAAATAAAAATTTCAAACTGGCTCGCATTTTACGGGTTGTTACAACTTCCTTCACAAGCTTCTTTGTATCATCTGAAACTCCAAACCTAATGATGTATGTATTATTTTTGTATATCTACACATAAATTTCTTTAATCCAATTAGTACAATGAATACATTTCATATTACAACTAAGTAAAATGGTCAGTTTCGCGGAGCCTTAAGGCTCAATTCCGTAATCCAAATAGTACAATGAAACGGCTCAATTTCGCTGAGTCTTAAGCCTCAGCGAAACTGAGCTGAAACGGCTTTGTTTCGCTGAGCCTTATGGCTCAGCGAAAATGAGCTGAAAACGGCTCAGTTTCCACTGAGCCTTATGGCTCAGCGAGCCTTAAGGCTCAACGGAACTGAGTTTAAGGCCCAGTCTCAACTGAGCCTTAAGGCTTAGGGAAACTGAGCTTAAGGTTCAGTTTCCGTTGAGCCTGGCTCAGCGAAACAAAGCCGAAACGGCCCAGTTTCGCTGAGCTTTAAGGCTCAGCGGAAACTGAGCCAAAGGCTCAGCGAAACTGAGCTTAAGGCTCAATATCCGCTGAGCCTTAAGGCTCAGTTTCCGCTGAGCCATAAGGCTCAGCGGAACTGAGCCGAAACGAATATTGTATCACATGAATATAGATTTTCGTTTTGTGTAAAAACGAATATCCATATAACGATCATATACAACACTGTCGGACGGGGCCAAATTTATCTAAGAGGTTCACATAAGTAAAACACAGTATACAATTTGTAAACTACTGCATGTTTTCGGTTTTTTTGTTTATTTCTTTTTACTTTGACGGTCAGTCTACCTACTTCCCATTACAAATATAATAACGTAAGCATATTTTATAAATCATTTCAGGTTAAACGGTTCAGCAAAATTTCAGCAGCACTTCCCTTTGGTCTCTGTATCATACACAAATGCATATACACAGGGAACAAAAAGGAAGTACCATTGAAATTTTGTTGACCGTTTAAACTGAAATGATTTATAAAATATGCTTACATTATTATATTTATAATTTGTCCAATACTAGGACAAATCCAACGAATATTGTATCAGATGAATATAGATTTCCGTTTTGTGTAAAAAGGAATATCCATATAACGATCATATACAACACTTGTCGGACGGGGCCAAATTTATCTAAGGGGTTCACATAAGTAGTCAGAAAAACAATCAATCTAAGTTTAAAACAAAACATAAAACACTTCAAATGAAAAAAGTGCTTTTCGCGCTTTAGGATTTTTCACTGTTATTCGAACATTCATTCTTCATATGCATTTCATTAGCAATTTAAGTGTGTAATGAACACTTGTTTTTAGTGCTGCTTATTCAGAATGTTAAGGTAGAATGCTAAGGTTGTTATATGATCATAATATACATGAATATTCTAATAAATTAGGAAAATAGCACAACGAAAAAATTAATGATAATGTAAACTACATTGAAAAAGAAAGGTTGCCGACAGAAGCTTTTAGGTGCCTCAAAAAGTAAAAAATCATTTGAAAAAGTTCTTTTCCCATCAAAATGAATCTTCATTCCAGCCACAAACTAGAGTTGATTGGGCAAATGAAAACGAGACACACATATAAGAATAATGTTGTTCCACTTTCAAAAAAGGAAAAAGAAAAATGAAGAGCAATGTTGTTGTTGAAAATAAGATTTTGATTAATGTCAACAAAGTGAAGTGCACTGGAAATCATGTCATAGTGGTTATATATATATATATATATATATATATATATATATATATATATATATATGTATACACACACACACACACACATAGAGTCGTGTTAGAATTATGCTAAAATCTATCCTCAAGTATAACACGAGTATAAAACAAAGCATATATATACACACACACATTTCAAATGTCATGAAACTGTCTGACTGGGAAAAAATGCCTGAACCAATCGGCTGGTCCAAAACCAACCAGTCGACAGGTCATGCAATTTTGCTCCAGGAACGGCTAGTTTTTGAATATTTTAAATATATACGATTTCATACTTTTTAACCAGTCAACTGATGATTTTTTAACCAGTCAACTGATTCGAAACAGCACATATTTTCTGAAAGGTTGTCTTCATTCATGAAGGGAAATCTCTTTATTTCTGAAAAGAAATGGAAGCTTCTTTTGGTTAAAACTCTTCATAAAGCATTGTTATCTTTAAACTATTATATAAACACTTTAAACATGATTTACAATCACCGAATGATTCTCTATTCTATCTATTTTTTGAATTGCACTTATATATTCTTTACAAGCAAAAAACTCTCTCAATTTCAAGTTACTTGTTGAATCCTTGATAACATTTCATATATCTTGATTCAGCAAGCAACAATCTTCCTTCAATCTTCGTATTCAAATCATATACTCGACGATAAGATAATAGGATGGATGCACTTAAATTGTTGACTATTCGTGTTGATCAAAGAACACAAACCAGAAGTCAAAACACTTGTACTTATTGAAGTTCTGTGTAGTTGCTTAGGCGAGAGGCATCCTTGTTAGGGATCGGGTGTACTAACCTATTCCTCCGGATTAAGAGAGTATGCGATATTTAATTCCGAAGAGAAAATTTGGGATTGGACGTAGGGCGGGAAGTTCGAACCAGTATAATTTTTTTGATGTTGTTTCTTACTGCATTTACTTTTGATATATGTCTACAGCATAGCTTTTTACCTGCGTAACTATTGTACACTAGCTAATTAGTTTATCATCTACATTTCCGCTATATTCGTATAGATCCTACTTAAGTCATACACATCGACTTTTCAATTGGTATCAGAGTAAGGCCATCATTTAACCGTAAAACCGTTATCTGATATTTAGACAATATGGATAATAACACTAGTACTAGCATTAATACCGGATATACTAAAAGCCGATCAACTGCTAGACCACCCTTTTTAATGACATGAACTATAGTTATTGGGCTACACGAATGAGGATATACATGCAAGCAAATAGTTATGATGCATGGAACATTACAAAAAAAGTACACACAACCTACTACTTTATACACTGAATGGTCCACAAATGAAAAAGCAGAGGCTAATGCCAATGCTGAGGCTATGAATATTTAATCTATCATAGTGGGTTAACCGCATATGAAGTTTTTGGAGAGGCATTAGATTTTCCGTATTTTATTAAACAAATTTGTTTTAACCTTAGAAAAGTTAATAAAATTATAAAAAGATTGAGTGGAATATTCACCACATTTAATCCAACACCAAATATTAATACCCTTAACATTATCAATATTGTAAAAATCTAATTTAGCACGTAATAAAGAAAACATCATTAAAGAATTACCTTCTAACATACGACTCAAACTAAAATTTTAAGAAATAAGTCTATAAATATCATATATAACCTGGAATTCTACTTTGATAGGAGTATCAGAAATCCAACTGTCATGCCAAAAACAAGTATCATTACCAGAATGCATTATAATTTTAGTACCTAATTTATAAATTTCAAAATATAGGCAGAACAGATTTCATAAAAAAAGCTATGAGATTATAAAGTGAAATAAGATTTAAATTGAAAGAGGCCATAAACCATTGATTATAAATTATTTATTTCCATAGAAGAATAATCATTAAAATCATGAAACTTCCAAATCCATTTACGAAATAAAGAAATATTCAAATTATGAAATTAATAATACCTAAACTACGCTCATTTTTAGGCTGACAAACCAAAATCCAATTAACTAGACACTTAGAATTATTAGTGGAACTGTCACCATTCCAAACAGAATATCACTTAATCTTGTCAATTTTATCTACGACCCATTTAGGAAATAAATAAATAAATCCAATAAATAGGTGGAGCAGATAAAACAAAGTTAATAAAGACAACTCTACCAGGATTAAATAAAAATTTACCATTTCAATCAGATAAATGATTATTAATCTTATCATTAATAAGATCCAATCATTGTGATTAAGTTTTTGGTGACGAATCTGAAAGCCTAAGTGCTCAAAGGGAAATTTCATAATATTGCAATTAAAAGTGTTAGCAACTTGTAACTCAAATTAGTTAAGCCGCTCAAAATAATAATAGAACTCTTATCAAAAATTAATTCTCAGCCAATATAAAAGCTCAAAACTATATAAAAAAAAGTGAAATAATGTGTTTGGGCATAACGAGAAGTAAATAACATTGCATCATCAACAAATTGTAGAACATAGATAGCGGTGTTTGTAATTTCACTTCCCATAGTTTTTAAAACTTTAGTTGTAGAGGCAAGTTTAATAATTTTAATAAAAAAATCAGCAGTAATAACAGAGATAGAGTGTAATACCCCCGAATTTGTAACGACATTAAAGAATACAAATTAAAGAATACAAATTAAAGAATAAATAATTCAGTTTTAAGAATTAAGGGAAACTGATAACGTTATTACGTCCATCTCGAAATTCTGATCAGGATAGACACCTAGTTTGCGTAAAACGGATAACATATGAAGAAGTTACGGACGATAAAAAGTTGAAAATCAGAATCGGGTATAACTGGCTCACTTGCCAAGCGTGCCAAGGCAATTTTACCCTGGCGTACCTGTAAAGTGCGCCCATAACAGTTTCTGCGTATTCGGGCCCTTTTCAAGTCAGTGACGACCCGTGACCTGACCCAATTTCATTAGGGCTGAGGTGGCATCCGAATTCTGTAACCCAGCAGCTATAAATATATCTCATATCCTTTGTTTTCTTCAAAGAGAAACAATGGTGGCCGGACTCTGCTGGATTCTGAACTGAATTATGATCTCTCATCTTCTTCTAAAGCATATCAAATTCTGAGATTCAAACATAGACCCAGCATCTTTTTTATCAACTTAGCAATCCAATCACAGTGAGTTCTAGTTGCTTTTAGGTTTAGATAAAAAATAGTGAATTATGAAAGATTGTGATTTGGATACGTTGTAGACTTTAAATCTATGTTATTGTTAGATATTTATGCTATGTCATGATGGATCTATTTCTTTGGATCCAATTCAAATTGTTCTACTATGTTATCATTATGGATCTTGGGTTGTAACTTTCATGATATGCTATGATGCGGATGTATGTAGATCTACTCTATGTGATCTAAAATTATCATGTTAGATCTGTTCTATGTGATCTAAAATTGTCACCTTGTGATTCATGTTAGATCCATCCTATGTGATCTAAAAATTGTCACCTTATGATTCATGTTAGATCTATCCTATGTGGTCTAAAATTGTCACCTTATGATTCAAGTTAGATCTATCCTATGTGATCTAAAATTGTCACCTTATGATTCATGTTATATCTATCCTATGTGATCTAAAATTGTCACCTTATGATTCATGTTAGATCTATCCTATGTGATTTAAATTTGTCACCTTATGATTCATGTTAGATCTATTTTATGTGATCTAAATTGTCATCCTATGTTATCATGTTAGATTTAAATCGATTGGACATCTAAAATGGTAGTTTAGATATTGTGACATCATAGTTCCTCAGTTTTATGTCCACCTTGTTATGATGACAATTTCATGTCCATGCAAATATGTGTGTTCATCTTATTATCATACAAGTTTATGTTTATACCAAGCTGATCATTTTAGAATATTCCCATTATTTTCCCTATTATCGTTTATGACTAGGCTATTGTCTAGCCTAGGCATGTTGCCAATTTTGTGAGGACGCTAGTTAAGGAACGGGGGGAAAAAGGGATAAAAATGGCATAATTTGAATACGAACATTTATGGATATGTAATTCAAATTATTTGGTAAAATAGGTATTGACACATATAAAAGGAAATGATTAATTAATTGGTAAATTAATTTAAAAGGCATAATTTGAATATGAACATTTATGGACATGTAATTCAAATTATTGAGCAAAATAGGTATTGATACCTATAAAAGGAAAGGGTTAATTGATTGATTAATTAATTAAAAATGGAATGTCTAGTAATTGCAATTAGGAATTGTAATTGTACTTATGACACGAGGTAAGGTTGCATTTGTAACAGCCCGCATTTTACGTATCGGAAGATCGTAAAATATTTTTATTTTATTCCCTGAGGGTTGGATCATTCTCATCTTTTGATATGTTGCTTATGGGGATGTGTGACATGTCCATGATTTTTACCGATTTTGTCTGTGACCATTTTGCCCCTGTCAGTCTTGTACTGGGCATAACTTTTGACTCAGGTCAAATCAGAGGGTGAGACCTGTGTCATTGAAAAGGAATTTATGATCCCCTTTCCGTAGAGTGGTTACATTAAGGATTTGGTTCAGCGGTTTGGGAGAAATCGCTGTTTTAAGGTTTTTCAGTTGGCTGTTCAGGTTTTGGAGAAGGCCCATTAGAGGGTGGGTGGAGACTATAAATAGGGGGTAAGGGGTATGGAGAAAGGTTGGCATTTTCCATTCTCTTATGGGGAGGCTTTGATCTCCTTCTTCCTCTAACATCTTTCCACCATTAAAATTCCAAAATCCAAGGAGGGAAATCGAATATCTACACCATAAGAGGCTAGATCTACATCGTCTCAAGGGCGAATTCATCGGATTAAAGAGTTTGATTCGAAGTGTTCGCTGTCCGGATTGCGTTTTCATTGCTTTTGCTTAGATTTGGATAATTGGTGAGTGATTTACATCTCTCATTCGGATGCATGCAAGTATATGGGTCTTATGTTGTTAATTTCATCATTTCCATGTTATTTTCCTTAGATCTACACCATGCTAAGTTTATTTTACATGTGAATCACTTTAGGATCTGATCTAGATAATTTAAATGGTAAGTTTCATGTTATTTCATGAGTTTATGCAAGTTAGATCTATATTTGTGTTCATATGTTCAATTATCATGTTTTTGGGAAATTTATGTGTTTTGATGGAAATTGTTAGATTGGTGATATAGTTGGTTGCATAACATGTTTGTGGTTGCGTTTGGATGAATTGGATGAACCGGTTTCGTCGGATTCGTCGTTTGGCGAAGTTTTGGTCGAAATCGAAGTCGAAATGGAGCAGTGCAGGTTTCTGGTCGGTTTTGGAGCTAGTCGGGTCGGTTGAGGCGGTCTGATGGCTCTGGTCGGTCCAGAAGGGTCTGGACTGAGGTGGTCGGTCACGTTATGGCTTGGGAAGTAAGTCAGGGAGCTGGTTGGTTGGAATGGAGGCATCGGGGTCGGTTTTGACTGGTCGTTCTGGAGCAATGCTGGTCGGTTTTGATTGGTCGTTCTGGAGCAATGCCGGTCGGTTTTGATTGGTCATTCTGGAGCAATGCTGGTCGGTTTTGACTGGTCGTTCTGGAGCAATTCTTGTCGGTTTTGACTGGGTCTTGGAGTTGGTCGGTTTGATCGGTCCAGAAGGCTGAGGAGGGAGTCTGGTCGGCTAAGGAGGGTCCTGGTCGGTCCAGGAGGAGCAAAGGGAGGTCTGGTCGGTCCAGGGGGTCTGATCAGTCCAGAAGTACTGGAAGAGGTCTGGTCGGCATTTCTAGTAGAAATTTCTGATCGGACACTTCTAGTGACGACGTAACTTCGAGGTGGTTCAAGTAGGAAGGCTCGAAGTGATGAATGTGTTCGTTGATCAAGGTGGAACAACGAATGCGGAGACAACTCAAAGGTCGTGAGTTGGTGGATAATGGCTGCTCGAGAAGGTTGCTTGAGCTATGAAACATCGTCAAGGTTGGACGATTAGAGATGCGAAGGCCGAGAAGTCATCGTTGTCGTAAGTTCTAGCAGGCTCAAAGCAGGGGTACGATGGGTATCGTTGAAAGGCCCAAAATACCAGTTGTTGGTCGAGTACCCTGGGTCTTTCTGGTTGGGGAAAGGCCTAGTGTCAAGGTTGGACATTGCCAAGGTTGGGCATATGGAGTTCATGCTAGAACTGGGGTTATCATTAGCCCTTGACATATGGCAAGGTTGGCCGTCATACGATAATGATGGTTTCGAAGCAGGATTGGCAGTGATAGCCAGAGTCAGTCATGGATGATTAGTTGTTCTGTTTGTACTATCTCACATAGATTATCCAAAGTCGAGGGAGACGTTCTTTGAGTGCTTAAGTGATATTGGTCTAGGCCTCTGGCGAGAGTACTTGAGGAATGTTAAACTCGATTAGGGTTGTCTGCGTGAGACTTATCCGGATGTCATGTGTGTTTTCTATGATTGAATGGGTGTTCTGATTTCTATGGATGAACGGTTGAAATGCATGTCGTAAAGGCTATCACTGTCCGATGTGGGGAAGATAAGGTTGAGTTCTTCTCTGGTGATGTGGGTAGATAAGTTGTTCATTTACCCATTCTCATATGCTTTCTTGTTGAAGTTTGTTAGCTGTATTATCGCTCACTAAGACTATTATCTGACTTAAGGTTTTATGTCTCCTCTTATTACCTTGGGCTGTTCATCCGGTTGTGGATGGGCAGACTAAGTAGCAGGTTACAGGTAATGGAGCTTAGTGATACGAGGAAGCTGAGCGATGACGAGCAGGAGGCTAGCGTACCAGTTTTATTCTATCTAGTATTTCTGTTTCCGCTGTTTGAGTTGCTTGAGAGTTGTAGTGAGGCCTTATGTACAAACTTCGGTATCGGTTGGATAATCTTTCTGGATGTTGGAAGAGTTTCAAAAGTTTGCTATATGATACCTCATTACTATCACCTATTGTATATGTTCTATTATATTTTATCCTTGCGCTGTGAGTTCTACGACAGGTTTCGATGTGTTCACTTACTATGATGATCGTCCATAGCAGCCTGGCACGCCTTTCAGCGCATTATTCCTCTTGTTTAGTGCGGGGGTTATGGGCGGTCGTCACATTTGGTATCAGAGCTCTGGTCAACGATTTTGGCCAAAGTTCGAAGACGTAATTACGTATGAGAGACGTATTTGTAGATTTCAGTTGGATGTTTAATATATATATTAACATATATAGTGGTAGCGATTGTATCTCTTTAGCAGTTTTTCTTGGAAGTGGCTAATTATTCTAGATTGCAGATTTAGAATGAGTAGACGACCATCAAGACATGCTGCTAGGAGAGCAGATACTGGAGGGGGAAATGGTGGTGAACTAGATTGCCCGGCCATGTTTGAAGCCATGGCGGAAGCAATTATGCGAAGGGTACACGCTCCAGTGGCGGCTACGGTGGATGTAGGAGTGCGAGTTCCTAGGGTAGATTTTGCAAAGATGTGCAAGGACTTTATATCTCTAGGAGGGAAACCATTTAAAGGAACTGAACCAGCTGAAGAGGTTCAAAGGTGATGGATTCATGTGTTCGAATCTTTGGAGACTTGGGTATTGAAGATGCAATGAAGAGAAAGCTTGCATCAAGGCAGCTTCAGAGCAGGGCCATGTAAAGGGTGTCGTGGTGCAAGGTACTTTTTCCATTAATGGTGTTTCAGTTCGAGTTTTGTTTGATACTGGAGCATCACATTCATTCATCTGCAATGAGCTTGTTTGTCGCTTGGGTTTGGAACCCGAGATTTGTGATAGGCCATTGATCGTGACAAATCCAGTTGGGGGTTCGTCCAGTTTGTCCATGATTTGCCGTGGTCTAGTATTATCGAGTCATGGTTGCTCTTTTATGTGTGATTGATTTGTTCTTAACTTCGCTGGGTATGGGATCATCTTGGGCATGGATTGGCTCAAGAAGTATGCGGCAAGGGTGAATTGCGAGAAGCTAGAGGTGAGGGTCGGGGATGTGGAAGGGCGAAAGGTGTTGATTAGATGTAAGTGCGAAGACGGGGTCTTCGTGAGTTATCTATATTCGCTTGGGATTCCATAGGAAGACCTATCATCAATGCTGATCGCTAATGAGTATGTAGATGTCTTTGACAAGGTCAAAGGGTTGCCGCCGCATCGCGAGATCGAGTTTAGGATCGATTTGGTCGAGGGTGCGAGACCAATTGTTATGCCACTTAGGCGGATGGCGCCTAAGGAACAGCGAGAGTTGGAGGTGCAAGTTAGAGACCTTTTGGGAAAAGGTTTCATTCGGAGGAGTGTTTCCGAGTGGGGTGCACCAGTCGTGTTTGCAACTAAAGCAGATGGCTCGTTAAGGTTGTGTGTGGACTATCGTGAGCTGAACAAGGTGACTAAGAAGAACAAGTATCCGTTGCCAAGGATTGATGACTTGTTCGATCAGCTTCACGAATCCAAAGTGTTTTCTTAGATGGATTTGGCAACGGGATTTCACCAGTTGAGAGTAGCTAAGGATAGTGTGCCAAAAACTACTTTTAGGACACCATCCAGGTTCTTCGAGTGGTTGGTGATGCCATTCGGGTTGACTAACGCGCCAGCGTATTTTGTGGATCTTATGAATAGAGTGTTCAGAGATCAGTTGAATAAGTTCGTGCTTGTGTTCGTGGATGATATACTGGTTTACTCTAGAAATGTGGAAGAACATAAGACGCAATTGAGAGTTGTATTAGAGATCTTGCGAAAGCATCAGCTTAAAGCTAAGTTCTCAAAGTGTCACTTCTGGAAGGATGAAGTGAGGTTCTTAGGTCATGTTGTTTCTGGAAAAGGTATAGCGGTTGACCCCGCTAAAGTTGCAGCAATACAGAACTGGGATAGACCTAAGAATGCAACGGATATTCGGAGTTTCCCTGGATTGGCTGGTTATTACCGAAGTTTTATCAAGGATTTATCTAAGATGGCTGCACCATTAACAGGATTGACGAAGAAGAACCAAGTGTTCGCATGGGATGCGAAGTGTGAACAAGCATTCGAAATCTTGAAGGAGAGATTGACGAGTGCACCTGTGTTGACCATTCCAAGTGGGAATGGAGAGATGGTGGTATATACTGATGCATGTGGTACTGGACTTGGAGCAGTGCTAATGCAGAAGGATAAAGTAGTGGCTTACGCAAGTCGATAGCTAAAGCCACATGAGAGAAACTATCCAACTCATGATTTGGAGTTGACAGCGATTGTGTTTGCTCTAAAGATGTGGAGACATTACCTGTTGGGAGTACGATTCGAGTTGTTTACGGATCACAAGTCGTTGAAGTATCTTTTCTCCCAAAAGGATTTGAATCTTCGGCAGCAACGATGGTTAGAGTTTCTGGCATCGTATGATTTTGGGATAGCCTATACTCCTGGCAAAGGCAATGCAGTTGCAGATGCATTGAGTCGAAGACACGCAAGTTTGGGAGCGATGTTTTCGGAATGGAAGGGCCTCAAGTATTTGGCAAGGTTCGATTTCAGGCCAAGGTGTGAGTTGGAACCTGAAATGTTGGCAAGCTTGTCGATAAGACCTACTCTTATCGAAAGGATTGGCGAGGGCCAAAAGAAAGATGCAAAGCTTGTCGAGTCCATTCAGAAACTGAAACCAGAGGATAAAGAATTCGAGGTCGATCGAGAAGGTTGGCTTCGAAAGCAAGGGCGATTAGTTGTTCCTGATATCGATGGATTGAGAGATGAGGTTCTGAGAGAATGTCATCACTCAAAGTTGACAATTCATCCCGGTGGTAATAAGATGTATCTGGACATGAAGAGAATCTACTATTGGGAAGGCATGAAGCGAGATATTGGAGAGTTCATTTCCAAGTGTATGAACTGTCAGTTGGTGAAAGCTGAACAGAAAAAGCCTAGTGGTTTGCTTCAGCCATTAGAAGTTCCTACATGGAAGTGGGAGCAAATATCGATGGATTTTATCGATGGACTACCTAGAACTAGGACAGGAAATGAAGGGATTTGGGTCATTGTGGATCGTTTGACCAAAAGTGCGAGATTTATTCCTGTCAAGACGACTAGGACAGCGTCAAAATTGGCTGAGCTTTATGTGAAATGGATAGTTCGATTCCATGGTGTCCCAAAGAGTATAGTAAGTGACCGGGATCCATTGTTCACAAGTGGACTTTGGAAAAGTTTGCAAGAAGCTTTGGGAACCGAATTGTGCTTAAGTACGGCATATCATCCCCAAACTGATGGTCAGACCGAGAGAGTCAACCGAGTTTTAGAAGATCTCCTGAGGGCTTGTGTGATAGACTTCGGAGGATCATGGGAAGACCATCTGCATCTGGTTGAATTTGCGTATAATAATAGCTACCAGTCGAGTATTGCGATGGCACCATACGAAGCGTTGTATGGAAGGCCGTGCAATTCTCCAGCTTGTTGGTTAGAAACTGGAGATAAGTTGGTACTTGGGCCCGAGATGATTAGAGAAACCTCAGGTTGTATCAAAATTGTTCGGCAACGAATGAAAGCGACCCAAGATCGTCAAAAGAGTTACGCCGATAAGCGTCGTAAGGATTTAGAATTCGACGTAGGTGATATGGTTTTTGTGAAGATTTCACCGTTAAAGCATATGGTTCGATTCGGAAGTAAAGGGAAGTTGGCTCCTAGGTTTGTTGGACCATTTCCGATAGTCAAGCGAATAGGAAAGCTCGCATATAGGTTGGAGTTACCCGAGAAGATATCGAGTACGCATAATGTTTTCCATGTGTCATTTCTACGGAAGTTTTTGCACGACTCGAATGTGGTGGTATCTCCAGAACAGTATGAAGATTTAGAAGTCGAGACCGCAGTTGCGAAACCTCGTAGGCCACTTCGTGTTGTGGGAAATGATATGAAACAGCTTAGGTGGAAGACGGTTAAGCTAGTCAAGGTACAATGTAGTGAAGATGGCGACGATTGTACATGGGAGACGGAAGAGAGCATGAGGGCGACTCATCCAGAACTCTTCGTTGGTAGGACCCTTTGATATCGTATCTTCGTTGTGTCGTTGTATCTTGTTGTTGTGTGGTAGAATTCCGCGTGCTAGGATAAGGCTATGGATGCATGGCTTGATGGTTGCTAGTTTGGATGATAAAATTGGCTTCACATGGATGATAGGCATGCAGAATTGTTGTGGTTGCTTGTGTTTGCTTGGAATTTCGGGGGCGAAATTCTTAAGGAGGGGAGAATGTAACAGCCCGCATTTTACGTATCGGAAGATCGTAAAATATTTTTATTTTATTCCCTGAGGGTTGGATCATTCTCATCTTTTGATATGTTGCTTATGGGGATGTGTGACATGTCCATGATTTTTACTGATTTTGTTTGTGACCATTTTTCCCCTGTCAGTCTTGTACTGGGCATAACTTTTGACTCAGGTCGAATCAGAGGGTGAGACCTGTGCCATTGGAAAGGAATTTATGACTCCCTTTCCGTAGAGTGGTTACATTAAGGATTTGGTTGAGCGGTTTGGGAGAAATCGCTGTTTTAAGGTTTTTCAGTTGGCTGTTCAGGTTTTGGAGAAGGCCCATTAGAGGGTGGGTGGAGACTATAAATAGGGGGTAAGGGGTATGGAGAAAGGTTGGCATTTTCCATTCTCTTATGGGGAGGCTTTGATCTCCTTCTTCCTCTAACATCTTTCCACCATTAAAATTCCAAAATCCAAGGAGGGAAATCGAAGATCTACACCATAAGAGGCTAGATCTACATCGTCTCAAGGGCGAATTCATCGGATTAAAGAGTTTGATTCGAAGTGTTCGCTGTCCGGATTGCGTTTTCATTGCTTTTGCTTAGATTTGAATAATTGGTGAGTGATTTACATCTCTCATTCGGATGCATGCAAGTATATGGGTCTTATGTTGTTAATTTCATCATTTCCATGTTATTTTCCTTAGATCTACACCATGCTAAGTTTATTTTACATGTGAATCACTTTAGGATCTGATCTAGATAATTTAAATGGTAAGTTTCATGTTATTTCATGAGTTTATGCAAGTTAGATCTATATTTATGTTCATATGTTCAATTATCATGTTTTTGGGAAATTTATGTGTTTTGATGGAAATTGTTAGATTGGTGATATAGTTGGTTGCATAACATGTTTGTGGTTGCGTTTGGATGAATTGGATGAACCGGTTTCGTTGGATTCGTCGTTTGGCGAAGTTTTGGTCGAAATCGAAGTTGAAATGGAGCAATGCAGGTTTCTGGTCGGTTTTGGAGCTAGTCGGGTCGGTTGAGGCGGTCTGATGGCTCTGGTCGGTCCAGAAGGGTCTGGACTGAGGTGGTCGGTCACGTTATGGCTTGGGAAGTAAGTCAGGGAGCTGGTTGGTTGGAATGGAGGCATCGGGGTCGGTTTTGACTGGTCGTTCTGGAGCAATGCTGGTCGGTTTTGATTGGTCGTTCTGGAGCAATGCTGGTCGGTTTTGACTGGTCGTTCTGGAGCAATGCTGGTCGGTTTTGATTGGTCATTCTGGAGCAATGCTGGTCGGTTTTGACTGGTCGTTCTGGAGCCATTCTTGTCGGTTTTGACTGGGTCTTGGAGCTGGTCGGTTTGATCGGTCCAGAAGGCTGAGGAGGGAGTCTGGTCAGCTCAGGAGGGTCCTGGTCGGTCCAGGAGGAGCAAAGGGAGGTCTGGTCGGTCCAGGGGGTCTGATCGGTCCAGAAGTACTGGAAGAGGTCTGGTCGGTCCAGAATGGGTCTGGTCGGCATTTCTAGTAGAAATTTCTGATCGGACACTTCTAGTGATGACGTAACTTCGAGGTGGTTCAAGTAGGAAGGCTCGAAGTGATGAATGTGTTCGTTGATCAAGGTGGAACAACGAATGCGGAGACAACTCAAAGGTCGTGAGTTGGTGGATAGTGGCTGCTCGAGAAGGTTGCTTGAGCTATGAAACATCGTCAAGGTTGGACGATTAGAGATGCGAAGGCCGAGAAGTCATCGTTGTCGTAAGTTCTAGCAGGCTCAAAGCAGGGGTACGATGGGTATCGTTGAAAGGCCCAAAAGACCGGTTGTTGGTCGAGTACCCTGGGTCTTTCTGGTTGGGGAAAGGCCTAGTGTCAAGGTTGGACATTGCCAAGGTTGGGCATATGGAGTTCATGCTAGAACTGGGGTTATCATTAGCCCTTGACATATGTCAAGGTTGGCCGTCATACGATAATGATGGTTTCGAAGCAGGATTGGCAGTGATAGCCAGAGTCAGTCATGGATGATTAGTTGTTCTGTTTGTACTATCTCACATAGATTATCCAAAGTCGAGGGAGACGTTCTTTGAGTGCTTAAGTGATATTGGTCTAGGCCTCTGGCGAGAGTACTTGAGGAATGTTAAATTCAATTAGGGTTGTCTGCGTGAGACTTATCTGGATGTCATGTGTGTTTTCTATGATTGAATGGGTGTTCTGATTTCTATGGATGAACGGTTGAAATGCATGTCGTAAAGGCTATCACTGTCCGATGTGGGGAAGACAAGGTTAAGTTCTTCTCTGGTGATGTGGGTAGATAAGTTGTTCATTTACCCATTCTCATATGCTTTCTTGTTGAAGTTTGTTAGCTGTATTATCGCTCACTAAGACTATTATCTGACTCAAGGTTTTATGTCTCCTCTTATTACCTTGGGTTGTTCATCCGGTTGTGGATGGGCAGACTAAGTAGCAGGTTACAGGTAATGGAGCTTAGTGATACGAGGAAGCTGAGCGATGACGAGCAGGAGGCTAGCGTACCAGTTTTATTCTATCTAGTATTTCTGTTTCCGCTGTTTGAATTGCTTGAGAGTTGTAGTGAGGCCTTATGTACAAACTTGGATATCAGTTGGATAATCTTTCTGGATGTTGAAAGAGTTTCAAAAGTTTGCTATATGATACCTCATTACTATCACCTGTTGTATATGTTCTATTATATTTTATCCTTGCGTTGTGAGTTCTACGACAGGTTTCGATGTGTTCACTTACTATGATGATCGTCCATAGCAGCCTGGCACGCCTTTCAGCGCATTATTCCTCTTGTTTAGTGCGGGGGTTATGGGCGGTCGTCACAGCATTAGTGGTGGAAGTCTGCCCGCACCCGACCGGCATATCCAGCAGCCACTAATGTTGAACCTAATGTGGGAGGTCTAAGTACGTAAATACGAATCAGGTTATGACACGAGGTTAGGCTCAACTATGGAATAAGTCTGCCTGGACCCGACCGGCATATCCAGCATCCACATGTTGTAGGCCTAGTGTGGGAGGTCTGGTCCATTATAAAACCATAAATGGACATGGTAAAGAATTGGACAACTTAACCTAAGTAAATCCATAAGGATTATATGAACTTAAATTTAAGTTGGGGGTTAAGTAAACATAGTTGAGGGGTAGGTTAATTAAATCTGAAGAGGGGATGGGTAATCGGCCCACAAACTTAACCCGTTAAGATAATGTAATTAAAGACACCTAGTGGTATACATAATCGGTGGAAATAATTAAGTTATGTAATTAAAGACACCTCTTAGAGTAAACATAACTTGTAGAAGTAAAAGGGTTATGTAATTAAAGACACCTATAGGTAAGCATAATCGGTTGGAAGATTAGGGGTTGTGTATTAAAGATACCTATAGGTAAGCATAACCGATAGAAATAAATAAGGCTATGTAATTAAAGACACCTAGTGGTATACATAGTCGGTGAAAACCTGGTGGGGGATACAAGACAAAGGGGAGAGCTTGTATCATATTGTGTTGGACCCATTTCAGTCAGTAACCCGAAGTAGGTGTCAAACAAAGTATTTCGTACTACGCGGAGAAGGGGCATGCTTACTGACTGATTGTAAGAGATCCAAACGTGGAGGACGGTGTGGGCAACGCAAACCGACCGGACCATGTACATGCATGAGCCGGGCAGAGGGGGATAAGACGACCGTGACACCTGTAGATATGGTTGTGCACATTGTTACGACGAGGGGTTGCCTCTTTAGGAATACCTCCTACTGTGGGGCCATCATAAGGTATCTACGAGGGTTAGAGAGGCGATCGATCAGGGTAGTTGTTAGGATACATTTGGACGTATACCTAAGTCTACCACCGTATAGTTGGAGGGATCATCTCTTTTTGGATATACTAGTAATAGTGCAGAGTAATCATTAGTGAGGCATGTACACCTTATCTTGCTTACCTTGTCACACCTGTCATTTATGTATTGATCTCCCTTATCCACTTTATATGCCTATCATGTTACTTTTTATTTATCTACTGGCTAAAAGTAACTAGACTCGCTAAACTTTATGTCTGATCCTTTTTGTTTCTCCTTCTTTTTTCTGTTCTCCTCTCCCCCTCCCAGGTTCCCAGGGGAGAGAATTCTCAGGCTTAGTCAGGATTCTGCTATCGTCTTGCTTGGAGCTTCTTGATATATTGCTCAAGCTTCTATCTTTGCTAGTATGGCTCATGATTTGGGGATTATGCTTTCTTTGTTATTGTACTCTGATATTTAAAGTACAAGATAGAAGTTTTAATGAAATACCGAGTTTATGTATTTTCAGACATATGGTGTAACCATGCTTTATGATTAATAAAAGTTTTTAAATTTCCGCTGCTATCTTATTTATATATGTCTTGTAATTATTCTGTGTCTGATTACCTATAATGCTTCACGGAACTTAATGCATTCCCTTAGTGAGTGACATTAACGGACGTGGGGTGTCAAATAGAGGATCATTTTTCTAAGACCATGCTTAGATTGAATATTATAACCAGGAGTATCATTAACTAAAATACTGTAGTTACTGGTTTTAAGTAAGGCCATAATCCAACCAACCCACTTATCATTAGAATCTCTAACGAATAAGACATCTTTAAGAAAAAACCAATCAATGAATCAAAAGTTTTAGCAAAATCATATTTAAAAAAGGTATAAGTATATTATTTTTACAACAAAAATTAGTATATTTTTGGATAGCCGCAACACCATCAGTTATACTTTTACTATTAATAAAAGCAGATTGAAAATCAACAGTCAAATAATTCTAGATTGATTGATACTTATTAATAAATAAAAAAATCTAAGCATAAATTATTATAGCTACCAATGGATACTTGAAAAATCTGAAATTCTTCTGCATCTGCATCCGCATCCGAAAAGCAGATAAATATCTGATATTCAGAAAAACGGATGCGGATGCGGATATAGGCACATCCACAACCGAAAATTATCCATCTGTTTTTTCATGATTATAGCTTCAATTATGTGTATTTTAACATAATTAAATATACTAATTTATTACTTTGTAGAGTTGAAGGTCCATCAAACGCATGTTAATTGTTCAAAATTATAAATTATCACCATGCTTATTTATTTTTAGCATTTTAGTAATCAATTAGATTGAAAAAACTTCATATTAAACAAAAAAAAAAATCATTTTTATTATTGATTTATCGACCGTTGGCAGAGCAGATAATTATCCGATATTCGTCTATATCCGCGGATCCGGATATCCGATATCCAAAAATAATTTCGGATGCGGATACAGATATGACACTATCTGCATCCGAAAGCATCCGTTGACAACCCTACAAATTATAGACTGTCAGTTTCAAAAGCAGATAATTAGTAATCATGTTTTGATAACAATTTCACCAATGGACTCAAAAGTAAACAACAAATCAAGCTGTAATTAATCAAGCGATTTGATGTCTTAAAAAAGTAGCACGCCAAAGGGACCAGACCATCATAGTCCCCTAATTTGTGCATTTTACAATTAAAATCCACATTTTTTCATGGTTTAATTTCAAAATGCAGATTTTGATTGGTTGAATCCAGGGGAGCATCTACTTTTCGGTCCAGATGATCTCACCTAAAGTCGAAGAAACAGTAATATTGCAGCGACAGGAAACGTGGATCATGAATGGTGCGCCAAAAATAAAAAACAAAGCATGAGAAACGGAGCAGATGTAAAAACAAGCATGTGAGCCAATACGAAGGCTATGCCATGACGTTGGACCTTCCAACTCCGAGAGTCCGAGTTTGTTCACACTATTTAAGGTAGTGTGAACAAAACACCGGATTTAATTGGTGGAAATCAGGGGGACCCGTGTAGGTCCCTCTGATTTCAACCAATTAAAAGTAGTGTTTTGTTCACACTACCTTAAAGTAGTGTGAACAAACTACTACACCAACTCCGATGTCCCCAATGTTACACACACAAGCAATGTTTGATTATTTTAATACCAAGACTCCCACGTGTACTGATACAAATGGCTACATGTTGCATTCATCTTCCTGTTTTATCAGAAAATGGTACCTAGATATCAATGCTTTGCTTGCTGCATACATTTTATTTTTTATTTTTTATGTTCATATAAAATATTATTTGTGACCAAAAATATTTACTATTTTTAATATGAGAGTAGGTATTTGAATCAAAGAAATTGACACAAACAAGAGGACGCAAGATTTCAGCCATTGAATCGGTTTGTTTTTATGTGAAAGATGACAATCAATTGACAATGCGATAGCTGAAAATTTACGCTTTTAAATTTATGTTAAGTTTTTGTGTATTTTTTATATTTCACTGGAAATAATTTTGTATATATTTTCCATATCATTGGTATTAATTGTAGTATATTTGTTGTTATATTATTCTGATGTCAACGAAAAATACCAAAAATATCGCTCTGCAAGTATTACTAAATTTTATTATTATTAGAGAGTAGAAATGAAAAAATTATTTTACAAATTCAAATGCGTATCCATAAATACTATCAAATCGTAATCACATAAATAAATATAGAATCTAACAAATAAAGTATTTGCTGCCTGATTTTTCCAAAACTATCGATGTTTGATTTTTTAATGTAAAAATATGACTATATACTTATGTTACTACTTTCTTTTGGATGTATCAAATATATAATTTGTAGAAAGCCAATTAATGCAGGAATTACTTGCCATCAGCATGTATAGATCGCATGTTACGTCACTGGTTATAAATAGAGTCGTTGAAAATAACAAAAAAACAAAAGCATAGTATGATTTAATTTTTATAGTCAAGATAGGCTCTAATTTCAACTAGATCAAAATTCAAGTTCGTTGAAGTATGGATCGTTGGTATTGGTAACATAACATATGATAATATAAGTAAATTAGGGAGCTATCAATATGTGGTCACAGTAGAATGGGAAATATAATTTAATATATATTGATTAAGGCTACTAACCTTGTATCAATATTATTCTTTAGATCTGCATTTGCCTTGAGCAAGGCATTTGAAACGGGCATTTAGGTATTTGAGTAGAGTACATGGAATAATTACTGTTTATGATTAATTAATTAATTATTATTTTGATCGTGAAATATGTGATAACTAATTGCAGTTAAAATATAATAAACTACAAAATTTCATTAAAAATACTATAATATTCGTAAGGAAAATATAATAATATAAAGAGAGATACAATGATAGAACTATGATATTTCAACAGAGCCCTACTACAATGATTGCGTCTCTCATGCTGTTAGGAATTTATCAAATGACACCGTCACAGTGGAAGATGAGGAAAACCAAAGCTGCTATCATTTATAACAAACCAAATTTTATAATAGTGTGCATGGGGCTGTCAATGGCTCGTGTCGGGTCGGGTTCGGGTCGGGTCAAGTCGGGTTCGGGTTGATTTATAAACGGTCGGGTCAACCCGTTTATTAAACGGGTCATATTTTCCCAACCCTAACCCGACCCGTTTATAAATGGGTTGACCCAACCCGACCCGCGTAACCCGTTTAACTAAATGAGTCGTGTCAGGTCGTGTTGGGTCGGGTTTACCTGTTTGACCCATTGATAGATATTGTCTGCTAATATAAGCAACAAAAGAGCCAAATTATCAACATGCACACTGTTATATAATCACCAACATGCAATAAGTTGCAAAGTCACCAACAGACAACACATATATAAAACATGAAATCCCCATATTCAAAAATTATTTTCTATACATAAGTATATATTCTCATACTGCATAAATTAAAGACTATCAGTATGCAAGAGATACAGTTGTTATAAGTAAAATATAACTAACAACATATAAGAATAAATTAGTAAAATATAATAGCTTACATATACGAGCATACTGATTATTGCATACCTAAAAGACTAACACTAATAGTATACATAAAAGACTAACAATATGGAAGATATACAATATATAATCGGGTTTGGCGGGTCAAAATCGGGTTAGCGGGTCAACCCTAAACCCACCCGTTTATAAACGGGTCAAATTCGGGTTGACCCGAAAATGACCCGCTAACTAAACGGGTCGGGTTAACCTGCTAATTTCCGTGCGGGTTTCGGGTCGGGTAGGAAATTGACAGCCCTAAGTGTACATACCATAGGATTTAGGCGCCGTTTGCAAGAGCAAGTGGGCATGATAAGTTGACGTCTCGGTCAGACCCATTGGACGCATCAAGCGTAGGGCTCACAGCTTAACCTCGTTCAACTTGAACGTTGGAAACTATCGATTTGCGTCCAACGCAAACAGCTAGTTACCCAACGGTTGTTTTCTCCCAACCTCTATACATATTTAACACCTTCATCCCTAGACATCAACACCAATCTCCTTCCAATCTTTCCCTCTTTTTCACAAAATTTTCAATATTCTGTTAAAAAATGTTCCATCAATCTCCGAAGGTTTGATTTGAGTTTGCAACATCGAAATTTCTACGAATAGCTGTCGAGTCATATCAAGTGGCTGGAAAAAATAAAAACGGAACTCACAAGAAGATTACGTGAGTTGAACTAAGCTTTATCCACTAATCTGAATAAGATACCGGTTACTGTCGAACAAGTTACCGTCAAATACGACATGTTGAAGAAAAAATCGGTTGTTTGGCAGGGACTGAGAGAGAAAACAACTGTCAGATGAGACCCTATTAAGGAAACTGTTAGTGTAAGCGAGCTTTGGTGGATTGATAGACGGCGGTAAATCTCGCTTGGTAACATTTTATGTGTTTTCCTGTTTTCAATCGTAATTTACATTGAAGTTTTATTTTTAGGAGTATGGTAACGTAGTGTTGAAATATAGAAGGCAACCAATCACTCATTTGCATTGTATTTTGCATTTTAAATCAACATTTTAAATTCTGCAATTTGTATTATGTCTTCTACTATTCAGTTAATACATAATCACAAGTAAATAATAAATTAATAACTCTGCCACTTCCTATTTATCTTTTCCGTTAAAAAACGCATTAACCGTTCACGAAATGCCCGTTCTTCAGCCTTTTTCAAATGCTTTCTTTGGTTCGTTTGCAAATGCACCCTTATCCACACATGGGTAATGATTGACAATGCCTCTCTAAGATATTTTGTGCTGATTTGTCTATTTGAGAGAAACGCAATTATTATGTACAAACGCAACTACTATGTACAACAGTACAAGCATACGCCAACGGATCATAATTCTAATTTCCCTTGAAATCTAATCATAATTTTAGAACATATCATACAATGCAAGAAGCAACATAGCATTTTCACTTCAAAATTTCATTGATAATGTTGTTAATGTCGGTTTAATATATATCATTCACCCATTGTAAATCAATATAACTTGACTTGTGAAATCATCAAGCATCATTCTTTTTTTCCCATAGATACACTGATATAAAGATTAAACCGTGCACAACTTCGTAGCTTGAATGAGTTTTAGAACCAAAGGAAAAAGAACTTATATGCATAGACAAGGAAATTAACGTAAATACTTCGGCACCCGTCATGTCAGAGGCATTCAATGAACGCATGCAGGATGATCATTGCAAGTTGGTTGACCTCACTTGCAAGTTGGTTGACCTCACTTTAAGTGAGGTCGCCATGACTTCCTCCTCCAGTACCCTCCGACTTTAGTATGGAGTTATTTGACCTCATCCAAAGTGAGGTCAACAAACTCACATTTCTCGATGATAACATGACAACCATTCACGGCGAACCGTTGCGAGATAAGCGCTGCCGGAAAACCATCTTGACAAAAGAAATTCTATTCAAATTTATGTATAATAATTTGTATTCATAACTCTAAAACTTGGATTGTACTAGCATCACTAGTAAATTGCGTTATTGTGTTTAATTCTCATCACTTTTTCCATCTTTCAGCCACGGAAGTTAGACCTTAAAAAAGGTGGCATTCCAATTTGACACTGATCGCCATCTTGCCATCACACGATAATATCGGGCAAGTCCGTGTCAACGTTACAAATCAGTCCGTCCACAGTCCACTTCACCGCTCTCACGAGACTAGCATCATACAGAGGTTACCTGACACCAATTGATTTAATAGTTGAACGATAAAATAGAAATAAACAACTAGATATAATCGCACACCTGCTCTAAACAATATACAAATGATAAAAGATCAATCAATGCTCAACCAACTGCAGTCTATATATATAGGAGCTATGCTACATTAAATGGACATATTTGCTACCTAAGCAGCACGTGCTTAAAAAATATGTATATGTGCAAGGGATGAAAACAAAAGGTAGTACAACCAAATAATGGAAGTAACTGCAAGTTGAAGGTATGAGCTGAGCTGGTCCTCAACAGCATGATCATAACAATCACAAATAATTGGATTTTTCTTTTTTTCTTCCAATTTAGCCCCACTTTTTTATTTTGTTTCACTTATGACACACTTTTACAAAATATTACACACACACAACACGAAAATACCCTAAATGACAAATTGAACAAAAAATTGTTTTATAAGGACAAAATGGCAAAATTTTGTCCACAAAGACAAGTTTTAGTGTAAAGGAAGAAATTATAATGGGTCCCTGAATTTCTCATTTTACACTAAATTTTGTCCCTAAAGATAAAATTTTGCTTTTTTGTCCTTATGGAACAATTTTTGTTCATTTTGTTCTCTAGGGTAAAAAACCCCATATTAGAAATATAGTTCAATTTTGATCAACTTAATGCTGAGTTGGCAAAAAGGTACTGACACAATCTCAAATTGCGCCAAAAATTATATTTGTACTGGTACAATTTGAGATTGCACCAGTTTTTTTTTTTTTAAGCAGCGCAATTTCAAATTACACCCATTCTTTTTTCACTGTAGTAACCCAATTTGAGATTATGTCAGTACCGTTATGGACAACTCAGCGCTGAATTGACCAAAAGTGTGTTATATTTGATATATTTCGAAATAGAGGGCTATAAGTGAAATGAAAAGAAAAAACTAGGCTAACTTTAAAAAAATCCGAAATAATTAGAAGCGAGTAAAGTACAATCATTAGCCATGTAATAACCACTGTTCGAGAGCAATTGCCATTTGTTTGAGTGGGACACATATAGTGAATTTTTCCCATGTTCCTAAACAACTCGGATTGTACTTCTTCCCTTCTTACTTTCCTTACAAAACAAAACTCTCCTTACAAAACAAAACTTTGCACAACAACTAATGTTGTCTTTTACCGAAGTGGATGATTTCAATCAAACAAAAAGGGGACGCATAAGATCTACAATTTATGCATAAAAAAGGCATTTTAATCAAATTTTATGTAAATCCAATTTTACGCATAAAAGGCCATTTTAGGCATAAAAACTCTGTACAACAGCTAGACATGTAAATGATTGTAACCCTTGCTATCATAACCAGCTAAACAAGTCGCAATTCTCCATCACACATGACTGTCACCCACCTTCTTCGCTTCCACGCACCTATCGATAATCAAATCATGAGAAGAACCGCAAACAGCTTTAGATGAACCACCAAATGACGGATGTCTAGGTACTCTGCAACTGCTAATACCCTCAGTATCATCCTGAAGATAGTCACCATAAATATATACATCAAACTGCAGCTGAACCAGGTGATGTTGTGGAATAACGAACTAACATTTGTTAGTTCGCTTGCGGCCACCAAAAAGCACATCCAACTACCTAAAACGAGCAGGCAAGACATTCTGTATTTATGATACCTTGATTATCCCACCACTCGTTGGATCCACCGCCCATGCCCTGTTCCTCATTCCATTACTTGGAATCTGTAGCAGCTTGTCATGGGTTTCACTCACGTTTTAAATTGTCGAACTTGTTTTTCATTTGCCCAACGTTCTATTCCAAGCAAGTTCGTTCGTAGAATAAAGCAATAATATCTTGGTATGACTGCTCAACACGATGAGCACACGTATCGATGTTTATGAAACAAAGATCGATGAACGCGTTGATCGCTCGTCATTCCAGTCGACGTTGGTGTGGGTGGATGAAGCAGCGGATTGGCTAAACATTTTGAAAATAAAACGAAAAATATAATTCAAAAAAAATAAATCAAACACACACACACACACACACACACACACACATATATATATATATATATATATATGTGTGTGTGTGTGTGTGTGTGTGCGCGCGTGCGTGTGTGCGCGCGTGCGTGTGTGAGAGAGAAAGAGAGAGACAGACAAGAATAGGAAAATTTCAAACATATTTTTTTTTTACCTAAAACAATCAAGGACGAAACTTGAAAAATTCTTGAATTTTTGGACTGTATGTGTATAGATTAGTGATTTTGGAATGAAATTGGTTTGTTTACAGTGGGGATGAAGGGATATGGCAATGTGAAAATTATCCATTCGGTTCAGATATGTAGGACGCCTCTAACATGAACATATAATATTCCAACGTTTGGGTTGAATGAGCAGCTCAATGGGGCTCACACCCGACTCGTCAGACGTATATGCCTACGTGACCTGCCCACTCTAGAAAAAGAACGCTATCTTAGAGTCCTAAATTAAATTACTGTTATTTGAGTTTAGAACAATTTGCCAATTTAGACAAGTTTTAATATATAATAACAACAATAGGTCCATTTGTTAAGTAATTGCTCAAATAGATATGTTTTTCTAGCTTCGATCTGTGTGACTTTAGAAAATTTGGTAGTATACGGTTTTTGAAAAATCGCTAATATGCGATTTATCAAAAGTTGTAAAAGTTTTCCTACGATAAAAAATAGCCAGCTCCTATCCTCCTCCCTCACTTTCCACTTTGCCAAAACGGACACCAAAATATTTAGAAATGCCCTAAACATTTTGTGACAACCTCAAACTCCCGTAGTACGAAAACTGTAACACCCCACGTCCGTTAGTGTCACTCACAAAGGGAATGCACTAAGTTCTGTGGAGCATTTTGGGTAAAAGATGCAGATAAATTACAAGACAGACAAATTATTAAACAGTGGAAAATAGAACTTTGCTTTATTGATAAAATAGTCTGTACAAGATTCTTTTACAATATCAGAGTATCATCTGTCTTTATAAAATAAAGAAGCATGAAAATACATTTATATATTCCCCAATGTAGCAAGAGCCAGCCATAGCATCTGGAAGAGAATCCAAAGACAACTTCGTCAAATCTTCAAGCTGGGAAAGAGCAACGGTCCAGTCTAATCCTGAGTTATACTATTCCCTCCTCAACTACCTGGGGGGGGGGGGACGGAAGAAAAGAAGACGAAAGAAAAACAGAGTCAGACATAAAGCCTGAGTAAGTTCAGTAACTTCTAGCATGTGAACATGGAAAAACAAAACGACATGAATTAACTGAATACAAGATTACACCATGACGATAAGGTCAACAAGATTAGACAAGGTAGTCACAAGATATGCTAAGATGACTGGATACGCTCTAATACTTTCGCAGCTTCGCTATTTCCTTGTTATACTGGTTTCTATATCTCTGCACCACCTAACTAGTGTTCAACTAGTAACGATAACGTGATCCCAACCCCTGTAGTTTCCATTGCCTTCAGGCATACATTTATTATTTATTACCTAGATCTAGTCTAGGGTTTTCTATCAAGTGCTTTCTAGATTTAACTATAGTTTTACGCTATCTGCTGAACGCTTTTCGAGTTCAGGGTTTATGCCACCTAGTCCAACTAGGGATTACGCTACCTGTCGAACAATGCCCCCAAGTCTAGGACACACTACCTAGAGTGGTATATGTTCCTAGGCTTCCCCACGCATGTATCGCGAATCGTTATCGCTTGTCTAGATGCACATGTCCTGTAATGTGCGATCCGAGTCCTGTGACAGGGCAAATCAAGGAATACAGAACTCGGTCGGGAGCTTTCAGATATCTGCCGATGCAGATGCTAAGGTCTGTTTTTATTCCAGTGGCTATGGTCCCACTTGACCCCTCCCTCAGCTAATGAAAGGCACACCTTGTAAAATGAGAACTATACGCCGGCCCCCGGTGCCCCACTATCCTATGGCCATCCGCAACCATAACTAGATAGCAAGTATATGGTCTTTTGGAGTTCTCTGCCTTTCCGCTTCACGTATCTCGATTGACTCAAGATGGATGGTAGACGACGAGTTGCTATCACAGGGCTACCGTCTTCTCGCCGAATCACGCTGGTCCATCCTAGTCTTTAGGTTGCCACATATATATTGCAACCAAGGCATACCCTCGGTTCTTCTAACGCAGACCTTAACCTCTGTGAGCCCAGGATGATCATCTGCAGCCTCACAGAGGGATACCAAGAGTACCCTCACGTCCCCTCGAAGCCTCGGGCTTCGTAACCCAATTCGTTGGAGCCTTCTTAAAACCAGATGGATGTCCGCTCCTTCGTGTTATACTAAGAATTACTACTTAGTTCTACTAACTAAGGTTTACCACTTAGTTTCCAAATTCCTTGTTTTCTTAACTAAGTTTTACTACTTAGTCCCTTTTTCAACTGAGGTTTACTACTTAGTTTTCTTTCTCGCCAGGTTGGGTTGGTTAAGTGTCTTTAGTCGATTCAAGCTATCTTAACCCTCTTCCCTTATCCTATTACACTGGTTAAGTGTTATCCCTTTATGCTTTTTACTTAACCCTATTTATTTATCATATTCTGATGGTTAAGCGTTCAAGTTTACTTAACCCTATGGTCTAGTCCAGCTAACATATTAATTTGGCTAAGTGTATTACTTAACCCCAACCTCTAGTCTAATTAACATGTTAAATTGGCTAAGTGTATTAACTTTACTTAACCCCACCTTCTAGTCTAGTCAACATGTTAATTTGGCTAAGTATTCCCATGGACTTAACCTTCCCATTCTAGCTTAACTTTGTTAAGTCGGTTAAGTGTTCCTATGGACTTAACCCACCCATTCTTGCTTAACTGTGTTAAATTGGTTAAGTGTTTCTATGTACTTAACTCTCCCATTATTGTTCTAGCTTTAATTAATAAATTAAAGCCGCAACCTCTCACATTAGACAGATATTGCTGCGGTTACTGGATGTGCCGGTCGGTTCCGGGCAGGTTTACACCGCAACTCAGTCTAACCTCGGGTTAGGCATATTCATGTTTTCTAAGTTCAAAGGGTTTTTGATTAATTTCCAAATCTGGTTTTGAAAACAACCATCCCGTCCTTCGGATCAGTTAGGGATAGCCAGGGAGGGCAGGAAACTTGTATTTTCCAAACCCAAGCCTAGACACTATCCTCTCTGTCACCCTAGAACCTTCTGGTCTATGTGTTATAAAAAGGGATGTTATCAAAATACTTTTCTTTTGTTTATAAATTGTTAACAATTTATTCCAAAAGCCCATTTCCCCTTTTTAGACAAATTTGGCCTATATTTATTTGTCAAGCCTACTAGTATACTTATATTCTAGGCCCAAGTCCTAACCCAACATGCAGTTTAGGCCATTTCCTATTTCATTGCCGAAACTAGATTAAATATCCTAGTTTATAATTTATGGCCAAAACTTAACCAAGTTACATATTTTGTGGTAAATGAACAATTTAACATTTATGACGAATTCTATAAGTAAATTACTCCTAATTTACTTATTTCATTACTACTCTTTTAATGTACATTGTCACATTTATTATTATAGCCCATTCTCTCTTATTTATCATATTTATACTTTTTGGTATGTAAATTATACCAAATTTAGTGTCGCTAACCATAATTTATTCTAAACATGACAATTGCTCACAATTATGAATAAATTCAAAATTGTGCTAATATACTTATTCCAAATCAACCTTAATTAACCCAATCTTGGTTTAACATCCTAATTCACAATTTATGGCAAAACTAGAATTATTTTTCTAGTTTACATTTTATGCCTAAAATTTAGCTTACTTACTAACGCTAAATTTAATATGTCAAAATCACATATTCCCTAATCCATGTCAATTTCCCCTTTTTCATTTTAATATGCATGTCATAATACATATTCCAAATTATGCCAATTTCCAAGTTTACAATTACGTTCATATTCATTTCCATGTTTTTCCCCAAATCGCATTCCCACCGTTCGAATAGTCGTGATTCAACCTAGATTATAAATAAATCTAGATTCGTAGATAAAAAGGGAATGAATCAAAATGACAAGAAGGAATAATTGGCATAAAAAGGTTTGGATAACAATGTAGGTTCAAGAATATGGGTAGACCTAACTAAACAGGTAAATTCCCACTGTCTTAAAACCAAAGAATGGGCAAAATAGGTTCAAGAACGTGGGTAGACCTAACTTAATAGGTAAATTCCCACTGTCTTAAAACCAAAGAAAAACCAAGGAACAGGTAGAATAAATAATTGGGTTTAGACCCAACTTCTCAATCACAAAACTAAAGCAATATTTTCCTAATCATAAATCATGGGTGTCAAAATCACAGTTGTCCTCATTATGTCATAAGTAATAGTTTATGTCCAAATCAAAGGTATATGCCTAGTCAAGGAAATAATCCTTGTAGTCACAGTCACAGTCATAGGAAATGTCCATAGTCATATGCGATGTTCATAGTCCAAAAGGGAAAATAATTCCCATAGTCATAAGTCATTGTCATAGGCAATGTTTATATGTCCCAAAATCAAAGGCTTATGTCATAGTCCAAAGGCATATGCTTTCAAAGGCCACAGTTCTATAGTCATAGTCACGGTTACAGTCTTATTTGTCCTCGAATCACAACAGTTCTTAATTCAGTCCAAGAGTATAAACACAGATTCGAAGAGAGAGAGAGAGAGATTTGGCATATTCCTTTATTCCTTTAATTTCATGTCACAAATAAAACAAAATATTCAGATCTAGAAATAACCAACTTACAGAAAATAGATCTAGAAAAGAAGGAAAGTGTGGCTATGATTCGTGCGTCGTTGCTTGAAACTTGTTTGAGCTAGCCTTTGAATTCTTCACTTGAAACTTTGATTTGAATCCCTCCTTAAAAGTCTTTTAGCAGCATCTCCTCGTCTTGAATCATATTTTATTTTATTTATTTATTTAATTAAAGAGGAGAGGAAGAGGCCATGAATCTAAGCAGCATAAGGATAGAAGAGAGAGGTGCAAAGAGGAATGGAGACTAGGGCTGTTTATATAGCTGCTCAAGACCTTATCGTACACGCAGCGCTGAGTCAGCATTGAACCCAGTTAAGAAAATAGTCCAGGTACGTAGATGAATCTAGCCAAACCTTATCATACACGCAGCGCTGAGTCAGCATTGGGTCCCACAAGCTATTTTGGCGTAGAAATTTGAATTTCGAATGAATTGTTTTGGAGTAGAAGTTTGATTTTCGAACTTTTGAATTTCTGGAATTTATTTAACTGTTTCATTCACATGAAATATTCTTATATGTATACAATTCCTCTAACGACCATTTTACGCGTATATATATACGCACAACTTTCATTTTATTTTCAAAATTCAAATGATGTTGCCATATTTCATTGACTGTAGCCTTATCTTGAATTTTATCTTTCATATACATATATTTTTGCATATATATATATATTTATATTCTCATATGTATATATATTTTTTCTTTATTTCCTTATATGTACGTTCTTATCCTTTCAAATTTTGAATTTGTATACGTACATATATTTGCATGTTCAGTTGGCCCTCTCTAAAACAAAGATAAAAAATTATGCCGCCGCCGGGGTTCGAACCCCCGACCTCCATGCTACAAATCCAATGCCTTAACCAACTGAGCTACAGAGTCTTTTGTTAATAAGTCTTAGAACAATAATAATTATTGTCCTCTCCTTACTTCTCTTTTTTCATGTTAGTTACAATACTTAAATTAAACAACTGCATGGATCTTTTTCTTTTAATTTTTCTTTTAAAAATTAATTATACTTTAATTTGAGAATCTTAATGTCACAGAATTACGGGGTGTTACATTCTCCCCCACTTAAAAGGATTTCGTCCCCGAAATCTTCAAGTTAGGAAGAATGTGTCCTACCATCCAATCACCCATCTACTCAACCATTCAATCACAGACATTCATTGTCCTTAAAAGATTTCTAATGCTTTCATGTTCATATGCATAGTGTGTGTATATGTCTCTATCTAATGCAAAATCAGGCGGTCTACTGATTCAGTTGACCTCCTTAATGCAAATCATGTTAGTGCCATGCGTCCAATCATGCATGCAAATATCCCTAGTCATGTAAATACTACATGCGTGCACAGCCATTCAACCATATGCAACGCCCATATGATATCATATCAAGTTCAACTTATAAACAAATGCATATATGTAAATGCAATATGAGAGCGTCCGAACTTGATCTAGTGCCTAATACGTATGCATATGCATCCACGAGCAACCATTTGCAACCACTTGCAACCATTCAACCATAACATGTTTCAAATACATGTTTACATCCATTGGCTTCTACCTAAGGATCGCAGATACGACCTAGAGGATATACTTTGGAAAGAGAGAAACAACCATGCGTAAAGCTTTTAAACAAAGAAATCAAGGATACACCCTTAAGAGAAAAGGATATGATGCTAGTATCTAGCCTTCTTGAGCTTTACTCCACTACATCCTAGCTAATTTAACTTCACGATTGTGAAGTTTCTAACTTCCATTTCCAAAATAGACAGATGTCAACCAAGTGTATATACTAGGATGATCAAAGATCTCTCCTCCTATCTTATCCACCATGCTATAACTATAAGGGTTGAAAGGTCACTACATGCTTTTTAGAGCACCCGCCACAACTATTCATCTCCCACATAGTCCATCCCAGTCGAACTCGACATTCCTCAAGTACAAGCCCCAAAGGCCTAAACCAATATCAGACAAGCATCCAAGGAATATCTCCTCCGAATTTAGACGATCTACGTGATATGATATAAACAAACTCGATACCTATTCTCAAACCCCTACTATCCAAAAATAAACGGGTCGAACCACCCACTGGGTTTGAAACTGATTGGGATCTTCTTACTATACAAGTACTAAGGTGCAGAGACTTAACTATGGAAGCAAATATGAACAGATGCGAAGCGCTAAAACCGAAGGAAAGAGTATGAACAGAAAACTAGGTTCTTTCCAACAGAAACTTTTACCACCTATCTCCTAGGTATGCTTAGCATGTACTTGTCCTTCTAAAAATCTTGTCCCTCGTCCTTGCCCTTGTCTTTAATTATATGCCCTATCATACTCTAGTAAGGATACTTCCTCTTTTATAATTTCTTCCTCCTTCGTGAGCTCACCTATCTCCATGCATTCCTCATCCTAGGGTTTTGTCCCTTTTGCCAAACTCCTCATCCCTTTCCATGTATTGCTATGTTGGCAAATCTCTCGAAAACTGCTTCCATCATACAGAAAAACCTTATAAACTTGAAAGAAGACTGGCTGTAAGTGGAACGAATACGGCTATAGATGGAGGACGGGCACTACTTTGCCCTTCGATGAGGTTACCTCCCAGAAAGCCAGGAGCCCCAGAAACTCAAGAAAGAAGGAGACAAGAATTCAAACAGAGGAAGAGGAGACAATGCGTATGGCTTTGGGGAATATGCCTTTAAAAAAAATCCTTTCTTTTAAAAATGCTTCTTTAAAAACCGTTTGAAAATAATTTTTCAAATCTTTTATCTGATCCGGTAACCTTCAGCTCTGATACCACGTGTAACACCCCACGTCCGTTAGTGTCACTCACAAAGGGAATGCACTAAGTTCTGTGGAGCATTTTGGGTAAAAGATGCAGATAAATTACAAGACAGACAAATTATTAAACAGTGGAAAATAAAACTTTGCTTTATTGATAAAATAGTCTGTACAAGATTCTTTTACAATATCAGAGTATCATCTGTCTTTATAAAATAAAGAAGCATGAAAATACATTTATATATTCCCCAATGTAGCAAGAGCCAGCCATAGCATCTGGAAGAGAATCCAAAGACAACTTCGTCAAATCTTCAAGCTGGGAAAGAGCAACGGTCCAGTCTAATCCTGAGTTATACTATTCCCTCCTCAACTACCTGGGGGGGGGGGGGGGAACGGAAGAAAAGAAGACGAAAGAAAAACAGAGTCAGACATAAAGCCTGAGTAAGTTCAGTAACTTCTAGCATGTGAACATGGAAAAACAAAACGACATGAATTAACTGAATACAAGATTACACCATGACGATAAGGTCAACAAGATTAGACAAGGTAGTCACAAGATATGCTAAGATGACTGGATACGCTCTAATACTTTCGCAGCTTCGCTATTTCCTTGTTATACTGGTTTCTATATCTCTGCACCACCTAACTAGTGTTCAACTAGTAACGATAACGTGATCCCAACCCCTGTAGTTTCCATTGCCTTCAGGCATAGATTTATTATTTATTACCTAGATCTAGTCTAGGGTTTTCTATCAAGTGCTTTCTAGATTTAACTATAGTTTTACGCTATCTGCTGAACGCTTTTCGAGTTCAGGGTTTATGCCACCTAGTCCAACTAGGGATTACGCTACCTGTCGAACAATGCCCCCAAGTCTAGGACACACTACCTAGAGTGGTATATGTTCCTAGGCTTCCCCACGCATGTATCGCGAATCGTTATCGCTTGTCTAGATGCACATGTCCTGTAATGTGCGATCCGAGTCCTGTGACAGGGCAAATCAAGGAATACAGAACTCGGTCGGGAGCTTTCAGATATATGCCGATGCAGATGCTAAGGTCTGTTTTTATTCCAGTGGCTATGGTCCCACTTGACCCCTCCCTCAGCTAATGAAAGGCACACCTTGTAAAATGAGAACTATACGCCGGCCCCCGGTGCCCCACTATCCTATGGCCATCCGCAACCATAACTAGATAGCAAGTATATGGTCTTTTGGAGTTCTCCGCCTTTCCGCTTCACGTATCTCGATTGACTCAAGATGGATGGTAGACGACGAGTTGCTATCACAGGGCTACCGTCTTCTCGCCGAATCACGCTGGTCTATCCTAGTCTTTAGGTTGCCACATATATATTGCAACCAAGGCATACCCTCGGTTCTTCTAACGCAGACCTTAACCTCTGTGAGCCCAGGATGATCATCTGCAGCCTCACAGAGGGATACCAAGAGTACCCTCACGTCCCCTCGAAGCCTCGGGCTTCGTAACCCAATTCGTTGGAGCCTTCTTAAAACCAGATGGATGTCCGCTCCTTCGTGTTATACTAAGAATTAATACTTAGTTCTACTAACTAAGGTTTACCACTTAGTTTCCAAATTCCTTGTTTTCTTAACTAAGTTTTACTACTTAGTCCCTTTTTCAACTAAGGTTTACTACTTAGTTTTCTTTCTCACCAGGTTGGGTTGGTTAAGTGTCTTTAGTCGATTCAAGCTATCTTAACCCTCTTCCCTTATCCTATTACACTGGTTAAGTGTTATCCCTTCATGCTTTTTTACTTAACCCTATTCATTTATCATATTCTGATGGTTAAGCGTTCAAGTTTACTTAACCCTATGGTCTAGTCCAGCTAACATATTAATTTGGCTAAGTGTATTACTTAACCCCAACCTCTAGTCTAATTAACATGTTAAATTGGCTAAGTGTATTAACTTTACTTAACCCCACCTTCTAGTCTAGTCAACATGTTAATTTGGCTAAGTATTCCCATGGACTTAACCTTCCCATTCTAGCTTAACTTTGTTAAGTCGGTTAAGTGTTCCTATGGACTTAACCAACCCATTCTTGCTTAACTGTGTTAAATTGGTTAAGTGTTTCTATGGACTTAACTCTCCCATTATTGTTCTAGCTTTAATTAATAAATTAAAGCCGCAACCTCTCACATTAGACAGATATTGCTGCGGTTACTGGATGTGCCGGTCGGTTCCGGGCAGGTTTACACCGCAACTCAGTCTAACCTCGGGTTAGGCATGTTCATGTTTTCTAAGTTCAAAGGGTTTTTGATTAATTTCCAAATCTGGTTTTGAAAACAACCATCCCGTCCTTCGGATCAGTTAGGGATAGCCAGGGAGGGCAGGAAACTTGTATTTTCCAAACCCAAGCCTAGACACTATCCTCTCTGTCACCCTAGAACCTTCTGGTCTATGTGTTATAAAAAGGGATGTTATCAAAATACTTTTCTTTTGTTTATAAATTGTTAACAATTTATTCCAAAAGCCCATTTCCCCTTTTTAGACAAATTTGGCCTATATTTATTTGTCAAGCCTACTAGTATACTTATATTCTAGGCCCAAGTCCTAACCCAACATGCAGTTTAGGCCATTTCCTATTTCATTGCCGAAACTAGATTAAATATCCTAGTTTATAATTTATGGCCAAAACTTAACCAAGTTACATATTTTGTGGTAAATGAACAATTTAACATTTATGACGAATTCTATAAGTAAATTACTCCTAATTTACTTATTTCATTACTACTCTTTTAATGTACATTGTCACATTTATTATTATAGCCCATTCACTCTTATTTATCATATTTATACTTTTTGGTATGTAAATTATACCAAATTTAGTGTCGCTAACCATAATTTATTCTACACATGACAATTGCTCACAATTATGAATAAATTCAAAATTGTGCTAATATACTTATTCCAAATCAACCTTAATTAACCCAATCTTGGTTTAACATCCTAATTCACAATTTATGGCAAAACTAGAATTATTTTTCTAGTTTACATTTTATGCCTAAAATTTAGCTTACTTACTAACGCTAAATTTAATATGTCAAAATCACATATTCCCTAATCCATGTCAATTTCCCCTTTTTCATTTTAATATGCATGTCATAATACATATTCCAAATTATGCCAATTTCCAAGTTTACAATTACGTTCATATTCATTTCCATGTTTTTCCCCAAATCGCATTCCCACCGTTCGAATAATCGTGATTCAACCTAGATTATAAATAAATCTAGATTCGTAGATAAAAAGGGAATGAATCAAAATGACAAGAAGGAATAATTGGCATAAAAAGGTTTGGATAACAATGTAGGTTCAAGAATATGGGTAGACCTAACTAAACAGGTAAATTCCCACTGTCTTAAAACCAAAGAATGGGCAAAATAGGTTCAAGAACGTGGGTAGACCTAACTTAATAGGTAAATTCCCACTGTCTTAAAACCAAAGAAAAACCAAGGAACAGGTAGAATAAATAATTGGGTTTAGACCCAACTTCTCAATCACAAAACTAAAGCAGTATTCTCCTAATCATAAATCATGGGTGTCAAAATCACAGTTGTCCTCATTATGTCATAAGTAATAGTTTATGTCCAAATCAAAGGTATATGCCTAGTCAAGGAAATAATCCTTGTAGTCACAGTCACAGTCATAGGAAATGTCCATAGTCATATGCGATGTTCATAGTCCAAAAGGGAAAATAATTCCCATAGTCATAAGTCATTGTCATAGGCAATGTTTATATGTCCCAAAATCAAAGGCTTATGTCATAGTCCAAAGGCATATGCTTTCAAAGGCCACAGTTCTATAGTCATAGTCACGGTTACAGTCTTATTTGTCCTCGAATCATAACAGTTCTTAATTCAGTCCAAGAGTATAAACACAGATTCGAAGAGAGAGAGAGAGAGAGATTTGGCATATTCCTTTATTCCTTTAATTTCATGTCACAAATAAAACAAAATATTCAGATCTAGAAATAACCAACTTACAGAAAATAGATCTAGAAAAGAAGGAAAGTGTGGCTATGATTCGTGCGTCGTTGCTTGAAACTTGTTTGAGCTAGCCTTTGAATTCTTCACTTGAAACTTTGATTTGAATCCCTCCTTAAAAGTCTTTTAGCAGCATCTCCTCGTCTTGAATCATATTTTATTTTATTTATTTATTTAATTAAAGAGGAGAGGAAGAGGCCATGAATCTAAGCAGCATAAGGATAGAAGAGAGAGGTGCAAAGAGGAATGGAGACTAGGGCTGTTTATATAGCTGCTCAAGACCTTATCGTACACGCAGCGCTGAGTCAGCCTTGAACCCAGTTAAGAAAATAGTCCAGGTACGTAGATGAATCTAGCCAAACCTTATCATACACGCAGCGCTGAGTCAGCATTGGGTCCCACAAGCTATTTTGGCGTAGAAATTTGAATTTCGAATGAATTGTTTTGGAGTAGAAGTTTGATTTTCGAACTTTTGAATTTCTGGAATTTATTTAACTGTTTCATTCACATGAAATATTCTTATATGTATACAATTCCTCTAACGACCATTTTACGCGTATATATATACGCACAACTTTCATTTTATTTTCAAAATTCAAATGATGTTGCCATATTTCATTGACTGTAGCCTTATCTTGAATTTTATCTTTCATATACATATATTTTTGCATATATATATATATATATATTTATATTCTCATATGTATATATATTTTTTCTTTATTTCCTTATATGTACATTCTTATCCTTTCAAATTTTGAATTTGTATACGTACATATATTTGCATGTTCAGTTGGCCCTCTCTAAAACAAAGATAAAAAATTATGCCGCCGCCGGGGTTCGAACCCCCGACCTCCATGCTACAAATCCAATGCCTTAACCAACTGAGCTACAGAGTCTTTTGTTAATAAGTCTTAGAACAATAATAATTATTGTTCTCTCCTTACTTCTCTTTTTTCATGTTAGTTACAATACTTAAATTAAACAACTGCATGGATCTTTTTCTTTTAAAAATTAATTATACTTTAATTTGAGAATCTTAATGTCACAGAATTACGGGGTGTTACAAAAACAAGGATAATCATTGGAACATAACACATAAATAATAACAGCAGAACAGAAATATAGAGCTACAGCAGAAAATGAACATCAAATTTCACTGGAAATAATATATCATCAAAGTTACACAGCGTAATAGGATCATACTTAGTACATAATACAGTTTTCAACTTAATATAAAATGTCTGCAGCGCGATCAAACATAATATACTAAATGAAGTCTGAACAGCATAATAGAAATGATAAGATCTATCTTTAGCTCCATAGCTATCCAGAATGAATCTGCTAAAACCTGTATACAAGGCTGCCTCAAATTCAGGTCCCTTTGGGTGAACAGACACTTCGATGATTTATGATCTGTGTATAATTCGAACTTCTCACCCAAAAGATAGTGCCTCTATATCTTTAAAGCAAACACGATGGCCAATAACTCAAGATCATGAGTAGGATATCTCTTCTCATGTGGCTTCAATTGACGGCTAGCATAAGCAACTACTTTGTCTCTTTGCATTAATACCCCACCAATACCTCCAATAGAAGCATCTGTCCAGACTTTCAAATATTGATTGCCGTCAATAATAGTCAACACTGGAGCAGTAGTCAACCTCAATTTCAGCTCTTGGAAAGTTGCCTCACATTCAGTTGTCCAATTAAACTTTGTGTGCTTCTTTGTAAGCTTCGTTAATGGACAAGATAGTTTTGAAAAATCCTTAATGAATTTCCGATAATAGCCAGCCAATCCTAGGAAACTTCTGACTTCTGTAGGAGTGCTAGGCTGCTTCCAATGTTGAATTGTTGTGATTTTACTTGGATATACTAAAATTCCTTCCTTCGATACTACATGACCGAGGAACTTCACTTCTTCTTGCCAGAATACACATTTAGAAAATTTGGCTTTTAATACATTCTTTCTCAGAATTTCCAAAACTTGTTCCAGATGCTTTTCATGTTCCAAAGCTGATTTGGAGAAGATTAAGATATCGTCAATGAAAACCAGCACAAATTTATTTAGGACATCGTGGAATACTCGGTTCATCAAATCGACAAAATAATCTGGAGCATTGCATAAACCGAACGACATTACTAACCATTCATAAAATATGTCTGGACCTCTGAAAGCTGTCAAAGGAACACACTCTTTAGCAATTCGCAGTTGATGGAAACCAGTAGCTAGGTCCATTTTAGAGAACACTTTTGCTCCATTCAAACGATCCAATAAATCATCTATACGGGGCAATGGATATTTATTCTTGAGCGTCTGAATAGAGCAAACGTGTTCTCTAAAATGGACCTAACTACAGGTTTCCATCAACTGCGAATTGCTGAAGAGTGTGTTCCTTTAACAGCTTTTAGAGGTCCAGACACATTTTATGAATGGTTAATAATGTCGTTCGGTTTATGCAACGCTCTAGCTTATTTTGTCAATTTGATGAATCGAGTATTCCGCGATGTCCTAAATAAATTTGTGCTGGTTTTCATTGACGATATCTTAATCTTCTCCAAATCAACTACGGAACATGAAAAGAATTTGGAACAAGTTTAGGAAACTCTGAGAAAGAATGTATTAAAAGCCAAATTTTCTAAATGTGTATTCTGGCAAGAAGAAGTGAAGTTCCTCGGTCATGTAGTATCGAAGAAGGAATTTCAGTAGACCCAAGTAAAATCACAACAATGCAAGATTGGAAGCAGCCTAGCACTTCTACAGAAGTCAGAAGTTTCATAGAATTGGCTGGCTATTGTCGGAAATTTGTTAAGGATTTTTCAAAACTATCTTGTTCATTAATGAAGCTTACAAAGAAGCACACAAAGCTTAATTGGACGCCTGAATGTGAGGCAGCTTTCCAAGAGATGAAATTGAGGTTGACTACTGCTCCAGTGTTGACTATTATTGATGTCAATCAAGATTTGAAAGTCTGGACATATGCTTCTATTGAAGGTATTGGTGCGGTATTAATGCAAAGAGACAAATTAGTTGCTTATGCTAGCCGTCAATTGAAGCCACATAAGAAGAGATATCCTACTCATAATCTTGAGTTATTGGCCATCGTGTTTGCTTTAAAGATATGGAGGCACTATCTTTTGGGTGAGAAGTTCGAATTATACATAGATTATAAATCATTGAAGTATCTGTCCACCCAAAGGGACCTGAATTTGAGGCAGCCTTGTATATAGGTTTTAGCAGATTCATTCTGCATAGCTATGGAGCTGAAGATGGATCTTACCATTTCTATTATGCTATTCAGACTTCATTTAGTATATTATGTTTGATCTCGCTGCAGACATTTTATATTAAATTGAAAACTGTATTATGCACTAAGTATTATCCTATTACATTGTGTAACTCTGATGATATATTATTTCCAGTGAAATTTGATGTTCATTTTCTGCTGTAATTCTATATTTCTGTTCTACTATTATTGTTTATGTGTTATGTTCCAATGATTATCCTTGCTTTCGTACTACGGGAGTTTGGGGTTGTCACAGTTGGATTTTTAAGGGCTTCGTTATTATTTAAAAATGGAATTTTTAAATTCTGACACATTTTCTAACAAAATTTCCTTAAAATAAAATTTTAAATTGCTTCTAATTTTCCGGGTTGTTACAATCTCTCCCACTTAAAACTTTTCATCCCCGAAAAGGAACGGAGCTGAAAGTTGTTTAACCAACCAACTCAACTTTCATTCTTTTATTGGTTTCAATAATTTTATTAGAACTAATAATCACACAATACAATCATCAATCAATTAGTTGATTAGCTTTTCAAATATATATATATAACTTTTATATATCAAAAATCATATTTTCTAAGGTCGGATTATATATAATCACAAATACGTTAATTATAAACTTGTCACTCTGAACTCATTCTAGGGCATTACTAGTCCTATCTATAATGAATTTTAAATAGTTAAAATAATTTATTTTAGATAATAACAATTAAAAATTTATTTAAATTGAAGTTTCAATGAACATATTTATTTTAATTTTAAAAGGAGTTAGAAATAGCGCGGTAGTTTGAAATTTGAATTCGAACTTTGACTGAATGTATATGATGCAAAACAAATCGGATTTTAGTGAAACAAAAAATATTAGAACCTATTTAAAAATATCTTTCCAACGAATCCAAAAAATTGAAATTTCATAGTGGGAATCAAAAGTTATGGCCAGTTGAATATTCAGAATAGTCACTATGGAATTTAATATAATATATAGCCCGTATAAATAGCCATTTTGCAAACGACCTCCGTTTTTGACGAAACCACACAGATTGGATCCAGAATGTCAAATTATTGCAGGATTCCAAATTTCATAATTTTTGAAATTAATATGTGAGTGTGGCAAAAGAAAACATGTCTTGTCAATTTCAGTCAAATTGGATCGACTGGAAAATGGTCATTTTTCAAACGGTCTCCAAATTCGGCGAAATTAATTTTATTAGGACCGTATCATCAAAACATAGCTGGCTTTATTTTTCAGGAATTTTTGGAGTTAGTATGTGTCCCCGGTAAATTAAAATGTACATTCAAATTCAATATTGACAGTTATATTAACTTATATTTTAATTTTGATAAAAACTGATCAAAATAGTAGAATGGGCTTCCGGAACATATCTCATTGTGTCCGGAATGGGGGTACTTGGTTAGGAACGACAATCGTTGGAGTTTGTTTGGAGTTCGGACGCAAAATTTCACTTTTTGGAGATAATGGAATTAAATAATAATACAAAATAGGGTATAAATAGCCCATTTTCAGCCCAAACCCTCATTATCAAAACCCTAGCCGCCGGTTTCATTTCATGGCTGAAATAATTCTAATTTCTTTCCCTCTTTTCTCTTAATTTATCAAGAATTAGAAGATGATTTCGGCATGAAAGCTGTAGAGATTCACATGCTCTACAAATCCATATGGTTAAGACCATGTTTTGGGTAGTACTTTTCGTGAATCTCAGGCCTCAAGAGCTATGGTTTGGCTGCAAATTCATGGCCATGGGGAAGCTCAAATTCAAAGTTATTCATGGTGAAGATGGAGAAGAAGAAGGCCTTCGATGTGGTGTATTTAGATCGGGTCCGAGTGGATTAGAATGGGGTGCGAAATTTGAAGGGATTGCGTGTTTTCTTCCTGCATGCATGATGAGGAAGATGAAAATTATCAGGGAACGAATGTAAAAATTATTATTTTGTTAATTATTTTTATTTAATAACTTATTTAAATTGTCAAATGTTTAAACAACCATAACTCATTCAAACAGCAATGAAATTTGGTGATTCGAAGTGTGTTGGAATCGTCTTTTCGAGATCTACTGGAACCAATCAGAACCGAAAACTGTGAGATCTCTATTTTTAAAAAATTTATTATTGATTGTGAGGTGAAATCCATATATGTGTTGTCTAAAATTTGAATTGATTGTTTGTGATTGTGTTTAACGACTGGATTCAATTACATATGTCAGAAAAATGTTCATGTTTGATAAGAACATGGTTAGACAATAAAATCAACCGATCAAGGTGAGATTTCTCGATTTAAAATTAATATATATATATATATATATATTTATATTTATATATATTCATATTGATTGTGATTGTAATATTAAATATAGGCACCGTATAAATTTAGATTGGTTGATTGACTGTGGTGGTGACGATTTGACGAGCTATATTTTGTAAGATAAAAATATAATCTTTAATTGTTAAGATAAAGATTGAACTTTGCATACAAATAAATATTCACATTTATTTGTCATACTAAAGATTGAACTTTGCATACAAATAAATATTCACATTTATTTGTCATATTAAAGATTGGAATTTGCATACAAATAAATATTCACATTTATTTGTCATATTAAAGATTTAAATTTGTATACAAATAAATATTCATTTTTATTTTGTCATTAAAAACATAGAAAATGTCATGTAAATAATTTCTCTTTTTATTTTGTCATTAAGAACATTGAACATGTTATGCATATAAAATATCCTTTTTATTTGTTATTAGAAACATTGAACATGTTATGACAATAAAAATCTTTCTTTTTTTATTTGTCAGTAGCAATATAGAAAATGTCATATTGAAATAAAAATGTCATTTATTTAGAATCATGTTATGTTAAATAAAAATATCATTTTGTTAGGAATTGTCATGGAAAATAAATATGTCATTTAGTTAGAATCATATTTTGTAAATAAAATATGTCATTTAGTTAGAATCATATTTTGTAAATAAAATATGTCATTTAGTTAGAATCATGTTATGTCATGACAAAATAAAAATGCCATTTTGGTTAGAAATGTCATGACAGAATAAAAATATCATTTTTTTAGCAAATGTTACGTTAGAATAAAAATATCATTTTAGTTAGAATTGTTATGTTTAAATAAAAATATCATTTTGTTAGCAAATGTTATGTTAGAATAAAAATATTATTTTAGTTAGAAATGTTATGTTTAAATAAAAATGTCATTTTAGTTAGAAATGTTATGTTTAAATAAACATGTCATTTTAGTTAGAATTGTTATGTTAAATAAAAATGTCATATATTTAGACTATGTCATGTTACATAAAAATTCATTTATTTAAAATATATTCATGTTAAATAAAATGTCATATATTTAGATTATGTTCATGTACAATAAAATGTCATATATTTAGATTATGTTCATGTTACATAAAAATGCCACATATTTAGATTATGTTCATATTAAATAAAATTGTCATTTATTTAGAATATCTTTTTATGAAAATAAAAATTGTCATTTAGTTTGAATATCTTTTTATAAACACAAATATGTAATTTAATTAGAAATGTCATGTTAAAATAAAAATATAATTTTTTATTTGTTATGTTAAAAACTAGAATTGTAAACAAATAAAAATATTCATTTTTATTTGTCATGTTAAACAATGAAATTTTAGACAAATAAAAATATCATTTTATTTGTCATATTTAAAAGTAGAGCTGCTGTCAAATAAAAACTTTCTTTTATTTGTCACTAGGAAACATTAAACATGTTATATAAATAAATTATCTTTTTATATTATCATTAAGACATTAAAACATGTTATGTAAATAAATTATCCTTTTATATTGTCATTAGAACTAGAACATATGTATGTTGACAAAATTATCCTTTTATTTTGTCACTTGAATTTGAAAACATGTATGTAGACAAAATTGCCTTTTTATTTTTGTCATTACAAGAATAGAAAACATGTATGCAAATAAAATACATATTTATTTGCCATTAGAAACATGTAGAGAAATTATGCGAATAAAATACATTTTTATTTGACGTTAGAAATATAATAATATGTTTTGTTCACTATCGTCAACATGTTAGCAGAATTAGAATTAGTTAAATTCATTAACCAATTATTCATTTAGATGAACTGTTGTTGTTTGAAAACCCCACACGGGTATCGGGATGATATTTAACATACACTAGTCCTAATATTTAGTTGTATGTCAATCGATGGATTGACAGTTTGTGATGAGCGTTATTTATTTATTTATTTTAATGCTCATACAATTGTAAACTTCACTCTGGATGTAAATGGATTGTTTAATGATTATTTATCATTATTATTATTATATACATACGATGTATGAAATCCATATAACTGAAATTATATGGTAATTGATTGAGCCGCATTCCGATTCAGAATTTCTTTTAAAAATAAAAAATATTTTAAAATAACGAATGCTGTTATTGGAAACCGACTATACAGGCCTTAATAAAATTATTAAAAACATGGAAAAATTATGTAAAATCATAATTAATAATTTGGGAAGATTTTGGATGAAAGATTCCATATTTGAAAATATAAAAATATATTTTTATCGAAATGAGAATAAATCTTTAAATTAAGATTAAATGAGGCTTTCCAATTAATTAATATTAAATTGAAATTAAATAAAATAAATTGGATTTTTGGGATTGTCGTGAATGGTGTCTTCAATAACACCGTTCTTAAACCCAGTCAAGAAAAGAATAAATCTTTTAATTAAGACTATAGTTTCCAATTATATTTATTAATTGGAATAAAATGAAAAGTGAATTGGGTTTATCATGAACTGTGTTTTAAACGACATTTGTTCTTTAACCCACTTAACAGTGAAAATATAATTTGAAATTTATAAATCTTTTATTAAGATTTAAATGGAAATTTTCCAAAGTAAAGTTTTCCAATTTAATAGAAGAAATTGGAATTGAATGGAGTTCGATTTAATAATAATCGAGATGAGCTTCTGTAAAAGAAGACCGTTATTATATATGGAATTTAAAAGGCTTTGCCGTTATTCCATTTATATTATTAGTCTGATACAGAAATTTATATCGATTATATATTGATTAGATTTCTGTAAAAATTCCATGTTTAATGTAAGATGATTTTCGGTTTATCGTGAACTGTGTTTTAAATGACATTGGTTCTTTAACCCAGTTAAAGACAAGATTAATTTCTTAAAGTTGAATAATTATAAAGTAATGATTTTTGATATTAAAACCAAATTGGAATTTTAATGAATCTTTAAGAAGAAGATCATAGAATAAATTTAAAATAATTTATCTTTGATAAAATTAATGGGAACCTTTCCCTAATAATGTGAATATTTATTTAAAAGAATATTCTGAATTGGAAAGAGGCGTATGATGTGTTTCTGTAGCACTTAATTATTGATTATAAAATACGCGAGTTATTCGGAAAGACCGGGTATAACCCATTCTGAATAATTACTAGGACGATTAAAAGTCGAAGATGAAGACGGTGGTTGAAGACCGGAGATCTTCACATCATTTGGATGATTACTGATATCTTGATTGGGAGGCATCCCAAGACAAGGTCATAAGTGGTGATCATCCAGACGAACTTGGAGATCGATGGATATGCGAGAACCTCTCTCTTGTATTGGACATATGGGACGAGGAATAAGGTGCCTCCGGTTTCGTTCTGTAACACCCCACGTCCATTAATGTCACTCACTAAGGGAATGCGTTAACTTCCATGGAGTATTATAAGAGTATAGAACAGAATATCACAAGACAGATATATAAATGGTACTTAAGAAAATTCAAACTTTATTCATTGCAGCGAAAAAGAAAAACATGTTTGATTACGACATCAAGACCACATACTAGAGTCAAGTACATAAATATCCATCTTGAACAAAATTATTATCAGAGTGCATAAAAATAAAATCATAACCCCACTCCAAATAGCCATAATGTAAAGAGATAAAGCTGAGCATAACTCTCAACACTTCCAAGCGCTTCAAGAAGAAAGAAATCCAAGTCAATCTTCAGTGTTTCATCCCTGAGAACCTAGGGGGAGGGGGGGGGGGGAGGGGAACGTAAGAAAAAGAGGCAAAAAAAAAGGTCAGACATAAAGCCTGGCGAGTCCAGCAACTTTTAGCATGAAAATAAGTAAAGCAATATGGCAGGAATAAACTGGACGAAAAGTATAACCATGACATAAGGTAAAGCTGGATAAAAGGATGAATATAAAGGAATGTCTAGTGTGCTTCCCAGGTTTCTTACTTAATTTAATTCTCTGCACCACCTACTAGTAATTCTTAACGAAATGATCTCATCCCCGCAATTGGTAGCACTCAGGCGTAACATTTAGTAAGAGGTACCCGCCCCATACAATCCTTGAAATTCCACTTGCCTATAATAGATACTAGATGTCCCCACACTACCCCTAATCGATCAGCTCCCTAACTTGTAGATATTTGTGTAGGTCCCAGCTTAGGTTGTATCACTCCCTAAGTGGCAACCCGTGGGTGCACAACTTTATACCTACTGATGTACATTGGCTAAATCTTCCAATGCCGGGAACACCTTGTGCATGCTTAACGAACCCGTAGGAACCTGCACTGCTACACCCTCGCTCTTATTTGACCGCTTATAATCAGCCCAGTCAGCGTGCCCCAACCCTGTCTAGCTCAGGGTTCCCGATACCACTAAGTGGGTTACTGTCTGAAATGGGTCCCTTCCGCTACTAGGTTTTTCCCCAGGGTTTATCCTAACCCAAACTTATATTGGTTAAGAGTTGTCTATCAACCCAGTTGACTTAACCCCATCCACTTATCTAATCAATATGCATTATTGGTTAAGCTTGCCTTAACCCTATCCACATTGTTATGTATTATTGGTTAAATTGTCATCTTACACAGGTTAACTTAACCCCACCCACCTAACATGTTTTAGGTATCATATTCATCTTTGATCAACGTTAATTAGTTATTAATGCACAGACCTCTCACATTAAGTCGATGTCATGTGGCCGCTAGATGTGCCGGGCGGTTCCGAGCAGACTTCTGCCACAAGCCAGACTTAACCTCGTATCTAAGAATCTTTTAGTTATGCCTACGACCACTCACATTAAACCGACCGTTTGCGGTTTCTGGTTAGGAGGTTGGTTCCGGGCAGGCTTCTACCGCAAACGGAGTCTAACCTCGTGCCCCAGCATGCTTATCTTAGCCAATTTATTCATTTGCAGTTCATGCCAATTTTAGGCTAATTATGTCAATTACCCAAAATTCCCAATTTCATATCATGCCCAACAATTAACATATATTATGCCAAATTTAGCATTTGTCATGCCCAAACCAACCCAACGTATATTTTGCCAAAATTCTCATCGTTCCCTAAATTACCGTTCGTACGTTCATCTCTATGAGAATTGGCCTAGGCTCGAAATAGCCCGGCTATAAAAACCAAAAAGGGGAGGAGGAAGGGATAAGATTAAGAACATGCATAATAATAACAATAGGTATAAGTATGAACTGATCATAAAGATATGATAAAACTGATAAAACTAATGATAATATCAACATGGGCATATAAGAATCATGAATCTGATGTTATAGGATAAGATAGAATTGATGAGATTCAATCTTATTATCATGTATAATTCCCAAATCCAATTTACAACATGTCAGAATTGCTTTAGCATTATTTTAATCTAAAAATAATCAACGAACTCACAAAGATTGGATTAAGGAAGAGAATTAGGCGTTGTAGTTGTGGTAGATTCGCTCCCCTTTACAAAATTCCTTTACTTTGATTTGTTAAAGAAGAAGGACTAGTTTAGGTTGAGGCAGCATGGAGGCGCCATGAATTAGTGTAGTGAAATTAGGTTTAGGTCTAGGTGTGTTTATATAGGTGTAGTGAGTTAATTATAGCCATTAGATTAGATCCGGAGCCATAGGAATCGTCTACCTCATCTGACCAATAGAAAATAGCCATGTTGCCAAAAAAATGATCATTAACCAATAAAAATGCGCCATGTGTGCAACATGATGCGCAGCAGCAAGGTGTTGACATCCACACGTCATATATATATATATATATATATACTTAATTTTTTTCTTTTTAACCATTTTTCCAATTAATCCTCCAATTAACCCTTTTCACACTAAACCGCTTTTTTAATTGAACTACATTCACACTAAGCCACTTTTTAGCCATTCCCCTAAAACAAAAATATGGCGCTGGCGGGGATCGAACTATGTACCTCTTGTATGCAAGTCACATGCTCTAGCCAACTGGGCTACTTAATCTTTTGTTAACAAGACTTAGGAGTATCCATTATTATTTTTTCTCATTCCTCTTTTTTTTACGTTTTGTTGCAATATTTAATTAAAAGATATCTTTTTAATCCTAAATTGGTTTTCTGCAAACCATAGGTCTAAATTGGCTAGAAAATAGCCGCGAACGCAATGACGTAACCCATTTCACCTAATTCTTCTCTTAAAAATTAATTATTCTTTAATTATCTCTTATGACATGTTTTGAAATAACGGGGTGTTACATTCTCCCCTCCTTAAAGGATTTCGTCCCCGAAATCTTCAAGTTAAGAAGAATGTATCCTACCATCCAATCATCCATCTACTCATCCATCATCCACAAGCATCCGTTGTCCTTAAAAGATTTCTAATGCTATATGAACATATGCAAAAGTGTGTGTATATGTTCCTTATCTAATGCAAAGATCAGGCGGTCTGCTGATTCAGTTAACCTCCTTAATGCAAAACATGATAGTGCCATGCATCAATTATGTATGCAAAATAATCCTAATGATGCATATCATTTATATATGGGTGCATAATCATTCATTCAAATGCAGCATCCATATGATAACACATTCAATATACATCCATTAAGTTAATTATGCACACTCATTCATATGCAATATGAAAGTGGTTGAGCCAATCCAGTGCCTAATGTGTGTGTAAATGCATCCACGAGCAATCACTAGCAATCACTTGCATCCACTTGCAACCATCAATCATAACATGTCTCAAACACATGTTTACAACCATAGGGTTTTCTACCTAAAGATCAAAGATATAATCGAGAGGATAAACTAAACGATAGAACAAGTATAAACAAAGCGGTAGAAAAAAGAGAAGTCGAGAACATACCCTCAAAAAGGAAATGGTACGACACGCGTATCTTGTCTTCAGTCTCCCAAGTTGCGTCTCCTTGATCATCTCCCCATTGGACTTTAACCAACTTGACCTCTCGGTTGCGTAATTTCTTGACCTCCGATCCAAGGATGCATGTGGGATCTCGTCTAATCATGGCATCTCGCTCCACTTCCACTTCTCTAAGCATGCTTGGCTCTACTACTTCCGCAGTATCATGTAAGCACTTCCGCAAATGCGACACATGAAATACATCATGAACACCACTTAGCTTCTCAGGCAGCTTCACTCTACAAGCCATCTGTCCAATTCTTTCTGTAATGGGGAATGGCCCTACAAACCTTGGTGCCAATTTCCCTATAGATCCAAAGCGAACTACATTCCTCAATGATGAGACTTTAATAAAGACCATGTCTCCAACACTGAACATAAGATCGGTCCTTCTCTTATCGGCATATGACTTTTGTCGATCCTGTGCCATCTTCATACGTCTTCGAATCAAATTTATCTTCTCCGAAGTTTCCCTGATCATATCGGGCCCAAGCAAAATCTTATCCGTAGACTCCCACCAACAAGTCGGTGATCGGCAAGGTCGTCCATATAGAGCTTCAAAAGGTGCCATGCCAAAACTAGTATGATAGCCGTTGTTGTAGGCGAACTCTACCAATGGAAGATGTTCCTTCCATGCCCCTACAAAGTCCAAGATGCATAACCTCAAAAGATATTCTAGAATCCGATTCACTCTTTCTGTTTGGCCGTCCGTCTGATGGTGATAAGAAGTGCTCAAACACAATTGCGTTCCTACCGCCCCTTGTAAGCTCTTCCAAAACTCACTAGTGAAAATGGGATCTCGATCGCTTACGATACTAGAAGGTATGCCATATAGATGAACTATCTCTCGAAGATAAATAGATGCTAACCATGCTGTTGTTCTTTTACTCTTAACGGGAATGAAATGGGCGCTCTTGGTAAGTCTATCTACTACTACTACCCAAATCCTCGTATTACCCTTCCTTGACCTCGGCAACCCGTCGACGAAATCCATGGAAACACTTTCCCATTTCCACTGTGGAACCTCTAAAGGGTGAAGCAAACCACCAGGCTTCTTTTGCTCAGCCTTGACATGCTGGCTTATAAGCATCTAGAAACGAACTCAGCCACATCCTTCTTCATTCTGGCCCAAAATAAAACTCGCTTCATGTCCCTATACATCTTGTCTCCATCGGGATGTATGATCAGCTTAGAGCGATGTGCTTCTTCAAGGATTGTCCTCCTCAAACCCTCCTCTCGAGATACGTAAAGTCTCATATCCCTACGCAACCAACCTTTGTCATCGATAGTGTACCTACTAAGATGATTCGAAGACTCCCTTCTGATGAGCTGGCCTACTATCTCTATCAACTGTGGGTCATCTCGCTGTGCCGCACCTATCTATCCCAAAAGCGTAGGTCGTACCTCTAACGATGCCAACAAACCGAGTACATAATCAATAAAGGGTCTAAAGTCAAAGGTAGAGATATACTCTAGACTCCGCCGATCGACAAAAAAAAAGGACTCAAAGTCAACTTCTTTCTACTCAAGGCGTCCGCTACAATGTTACCCTTGCCAGGGGTATATGCAATCTCAAAATCGTAGGATGCTAAGAACTCCATCCACCTCTGTTGCCTTTATTTTAAATCTTTTTGGGAGAACAAGTATTTTAGTGACTTATGGTCTGTATACAACTCAAACCTCTCACCAAGCAAGTAATGGCGCCCAGACTTAAGTGCAAAAACTATGGCAGCTAACTCTAAGTCGTGGGTAGGGTAATTCTTCTCATGGACTTTCAACTGCCTTCCACCATAGCATATCACCCTTCCCTCTTGCATCAAAACTGCGCCAAGACTTGTCCCGCAAGCATCGGTATACACTGTGAACGGTTTACTCCCATATGGCAAAACTAGAACTGGAGCTGTCATCAATGCCCTCTTCAAACGCTGGAAAGCATCATCATAGTCAACACCCTAAGAAAAGGTCAAATTCTTTTTTTATCAACCGTGTAAGTAGGGCTGATATCTTAGCAAAGTCCTTGATGAACTTTCTATAATAGCCCGCCAAACCAAGAAAACTTTTTACTTCTGCAGTGTTCTTGGGAATCTTCCAATCTTGGATTACTATCACCTTCGCGGGATCCACTGCTATCCCTTCCTTAGAGATCACATGCCCTAAGAACCTCACTTCCTTCTTCCAAAAATGACATTTGGATAACTTAGCTTTGAGTTGATGTGCTCGAAGGGTCTCTAAGACTTCCCTAAGATGTAGGGCATGTTCTTCCTCGCTTCTAGAGAATATCAAGATATCATCCACAAAGACAACCACGAACTTGTTTAGAAGCTCCCTAAACACCCTACTTATCAATTATATGAAATATGAGGGTGCACTCGTCAAACCAAAAGGCATGATGAGCCATTCAAAGAAACTGTCGGGAGTCCTAAAAGCAGTCTTATCTATACTATCCTCAGCTACCTTCAACTGATGAAATCATGTAGCTAAGTCCAACTCTGGGAAAACCGAAGCATCAACCAACTGATCGAACAAATCATCTATCCTCGACAATGGGTGTTTGTTTTTCTTTGTGAGCTTATTCAGCTCCCTATAGTCCACGCACAATCTAAGCGAACCATCAGCCTTTATGGCAAAAACAACAGGAGCACCCCACTCCGAGATACTTCTTCTTATGAACCCTTTCTCAAGCAACTCTTTCACTTGTTTACTAAGCTCCTTCCTTTCTCTTGGAGCCATGTGGCGCACAGGCAATGCAACTGGCTTTGCGTTGTCTATCAAGTATATACGAAAATCTATCTAGCGTTTTGGAGGTAAGCCTCTAACCTCCTCAAAGACATCTGCATACTCACGGACTACTCGAACAGATTGCAAATCATCAATAGATGTGCCAATAGATTCTAGGTAACTAAGCATAACAGAACCCTTAGGGTTGCATGAGATATTGAGAGTATTACTCAAACTAGTCAACTGTCTAACTACCCTCGTTTCACAGTCGAGAATGGCACCATACCTGGCTAGCCAATCCATTCCTAGAATCAACCCATAGCCCGTAAAACCAAGTACATAAGCGTTGCATTCGAACTCAACGCCATACATATATATTCTCAAATCCCGACATAACATAGAAAGATGAGCCATACCCCCAATAGGATTTGAGACTACAATGAGATCCATAACTTGACTAGTATTTAGGTGCAAAGATTCAACAACAGAAGCAAATATAAACGAATGTGAAGTGCCAGAATCAAACAAGGTACATACAGAATGATCGAAAAGGAAAATCAAACTTTCAACAAAAATGTTTCTACCTCTCTCTTTCGTAGCTGCCATGAGAGCATGAACCTTCCCCTCCAGAAGTAGATCATGTCCTCTGTCCTTTCCCTTGTCCTTGCCTTCTTGGGCAGTCCTTAATCATATGTCCTGCCTCACCACATTGGAAGTAACCCGTCTTCTTCTTCTTCTTCCTACAATCCTTGCTTAAGTGGCCCGGCGTTCCACAATTGAAACACCTTTTCTTCCCTTGGCCCTTGTTATGCTTACCACCTTTCTTAGGTTCTACTTTCTTGTTCTGGGATTCTTCCACTTTCACCTCTTTCTTTTCACCTTTACCCTCTTCATGGATTAAAGCCATATCAACAAGTTTCTCATCCTTGGGCTGTGCTCCTTAGCCTAAACTCTCTCATTCTCATTTTTACCATCCTTGTGTAACATGTTAACAAGTCTCTCGAAAGCTGCCTCCATCGCACAGAAAAACCTAAGAAGCTTGAAAGAAGATTAGCCGTAGGTGAAACTACAACAGCTACAGATGGAGGTTGGGCATTTCTTTTCCCTCTGACATGTGCTGAAGTTTTAACATGCCTACGGAACTATGGAGAAAAGAAAGGAAAACGAGATTCAAGTAGAGAATCGAAAGACAGATATATGGCTTTTAGGGATTATGTTTTTCATAATAAACCTTTCTCTTGAAAATACCCTCTTTAAAACATGTTTTTAAAAATACTTCTTTCTAAAAATTCCTTTGGAAAACGGTTTTCAAAATCTTTTATCTGTTCTGGTAACTTTCAGCTCTGATACCACGTGTAACACCCCACCTCCATTATTGTCACTCAATAAGGGAATGCATTAACTTCCATGAAGTATTATAACAGTATAGAATAGAATATCACAAGACGGATATATAAATGGTACTTAAGAAAATTCAAACTTTATTCATTGCAGCGGAAAAGCAAAACATGTTTGATTACAACATCAAAACCACATACTAGAGTCAAGTACATAAATATCCATCTTGAACAAAATTATTATCAGAGTACATAAAAATAAAATCATAATCCCACTCCAAATAGCCATAATGTAAAGAGATAAAGCTGAGCATTACTCTCAACACTTCCAAGCGCTTCAAGAAGAAAGAAATCCAAGTCAAGCTTCAGTGTTTCCTCCCTAAGAACCTTGGGAGGGGGGGGGGGGGTGGAGGGGGACGGAAGAAAAAGAGGCGAAAACAAAAAGGTTAGAGATAAAGCCTGACGAGCCCAGCTACTTTTAACATGAAAATAAGTAAAGTAATATGATAGGAATAAACCGGATGAAAAGTATAACCAAGACATAAGGTAAAGCTGGATAACAGGATGAATTTAAATAAATGTCTAGTGCGCTTTCCAGATTTCTTACTTAATTTAATTCTCTGCACCACCAACTAGTAATTCTTAACGAAATGATCCTAACCCCGCAATTGGTAGCACTAAGGCGTAACATCTAGTAAGAGGTATCCGCCCCATACGATCGTTGAAATTCCACTTGCCCATAATAGATACTAGATGTCCCCACACTACCCCTAATCGATCGAGTCCCTAACTTATAGATTTCTGTGCGGGTCCCAGCTCAGGGTGTATCACTCCCTAAGTGGCAACCCGTGGGTGCACAACTTTATACCTACTGCTGTACAGTGGCTAAATCTTCCAATGCCGGGAACACTTGTGAATGCTTAACGAACCCGTCGGGACCTGCACTGCTACACCCTTGCTCTTATTTGACCACTTATAATCAGCCCAGTAAGCGTGCCCCAACCCTGCTTAACTCAGGGTTCCCGATACCACTAAGTGGGTTACTTTCTAAAATGGGTCCCTACCGCTACTAGGTTTCCCCCCCAGGGTTTATCCTAACCCAAACTTATATTGGTTAAGTGTTGTCTATCAACCCAATTGACTTAACCCTATCCACTTATCTAATCAATATGCATTATTGGTTAAGCTTGCCTTAACCCTATCCACTTTGTTCATGTATTATTGGTTAAGTTGTCATCTTACACAAGTTAACTTAACCCTACCCACCTAACATGTTTTAGGTATCATATTCATCTTTGATCAACATTAATTAGTTATAAATGCACAAACCTCTCACATTAAGTCGATGGCTTGTGGCCGCTGGATGTGCCGGGTGGTTTCGGGCAGATTTCTGCCACAAGCCAGCCTTAACCTCGTGTCTAAGCATCTTTTAGTTATGCCTATGACCTTTCATATTAGACTGGCCGTTTGCGGTTGCTGGTTAGGCCGGTTGTTCCGGGCAGGCTTCTACCATAAACGGAGTCTAACCTCGTGTCTCAGCATGCTTATCTTAGCCAATTTATTCATTTGCAGTCTATGCCAATTTTAGGCTAATTATGTCAATTACCCAAAATTCCCAATTTCATATAATGCCCAACAATTAACATATATTATGCCAAATTTAACATTTGTCATGCTCAAACCAACCCAACGTATATTATGCCAAATTTCCCATCGTTCCCTAAATTACCGTTCGTATGTTCATCTCTATGAGATTTGGCCTAGGCTCGAAATAGCCTGGCTATAAAAACCAAAAAGGGAAGGAGGAAGGGATAAGATAAAGAACAGGCATAATAATAACAATAGGCATAAGTATGAACTGATCATAAAGATATGATAAAACTGATAAAACTGATGATAATATCAACATAGGCATATAAGAATCATGAATCTGATGTTATAGGCTAAGATAGAATTGATGAGATTCAATCTTATTATCATGTATAATTCCCAAATCCAATTTACAACATGACAGAATTGCTTTAGCATTATTTTGGTCTTAAAATAATCAATGAACTCGCAAAGATTGGATTAAGGAAGAGAATTAGGCGTTGTAGTTGTTGTAGATTCGATCCCCTTTACAGAATTCATTTACTTTGATTTGTTGAAGAAGAAGGACTAGTTTAGGTTGAGGCAGCATGGAGGCGCCATGAATTAATGTAGTGAAATTAGGTTTAGGTCTAGGTGTGTTTATATAGGTGTAGTGAGTTAATTATGACCATTAGATTAGATCAGGAGCCAAGGAATCGTCTACGTCTTCCGACCAATTGAAAATAGCCATATTGCAAAAAAATGATCATTAACCAACAAAAATGTGCCATGTGTGCAACATGATGCGCAACAACAGGGTGTTAACACCCACACGTCATATATATATATTTTTTCCTTTTAATTATTTTTCCAATTAACCCTTTTCACACTAAACCGCTTTTTTAATTGAACTGCGTTCACACTAAGCCACTTTTTAGCCATTTCCCTAAAACAAAAAAATGGCGCTGGTGGGGATTGAACTCTGTACCTCTTGTATGCAAGTCACATGCTCTAACCAACTGGGCTACTTAATCTTTTGTTAACAAGACTTAGGACAATGGTATCCATTATTTTTTTCTCATTCCTCTTTTTTTAATATTGTTTGTTGCAATATTTAATTAAAAGATATCTTTTTCACCCTAAATCGGTTTCTGCAAGCCACAGGTCTAAATTGACTAGAAAATAGCCACAAACGCAATGACGTAACCCGTTTCACCTAATTCTTCTCTTAAAAATTAATTATTCTTTAATTACCTCTTATGACATGTTTGAAATAACGAGGTGTTACACGAACAGACCCAGAACAGTCTTGTAAATGGATGGTATGTCTGATGTTGTATTCCTTTATGCTATATTCGTTGATCTCTGCTAAAAATATATTTGTTTGGTGGCGGAGAATTTATTCTCTTGCTTAACACCCTTCTCTGTGATGTAGGAGCTTAGAGGTTATATATTGGCAGAAATCAATGGTATGGTATAGATTGACAATGTGGCATGCTAAGATGCTAATGATCAAGTCTTTTGTTGGAAAGAAGAGCCTTGTGGTTGATGATCAAAGCACAAATTTATTTAGCATAGCTTTTTGTAGCGATACTTCGCGAGCCTCACACCCCGGTATGAACTATAAACGGGAGGAAGGACTGCAGGGAGGACATACGTTTATTTCTAGCTAGAAGTGGTGTCAGGGTTTTACAAGCTCTAACATTTTTACTTATGTGGACGATGGAATGAGGTGCCTCGGTTTTGAGTCCCTAGTGGCTCTATATTTACGCCCCATAGGGCGGGGAAACGTATTGTTCAGGCATAACTAATCCACTAAAGTATTTGTAGACCGGCCCTGAAGATCCATGGTCACTCAAGCTCTGATCCTAAGACATGGTAGGCTAGATTGTCTCGAATTCGGTAAGGACTATCTCTTGCCTTGGTTCATGATGGAAATCCAACTTCCAATACGACACCATACGGTTTTGATTGTATAACTAGTATGGCGACATAGTATATGGTAGCTATGCCGTCTATGATTGATACATTATGATTGAAATGTTTTTGAAACATATATACACTAATAATAATATCAAATCTGTTTTATCGTATCAAGATTTTTTGACCTTTATAAGGTAAAACTCTATCCTCCGGTTTGCGTTGCATTGTGTGATGGGACTTGAGTCTTATAATGGCCTCATTTTTCTAAAAAGCATTGCGTTGTTTAATGATTTACCTTATTTTATGCACTGGCAATCCAATGGAGTAAACCTGTTCCGCGTTAGCGGCGTGGTCCTGTGATTAGCCTCATTATTAGATAAGTTAAGTAAGATTTCGCATACCGGTCCCATGACTGACTCGTAGTTTGTTTCACTTGCAAACTCGGGTACCCATATTTTCCACACGGGCAGTCGAGTGGTTTGTTTTGTAGATATTTATCTTTTGAGCAGGATTCTGGATTGAAGCTTAAAGCTGTGTCCAGAGCATTGATAGTCTTCCGTTGTGTCATTTTAATAGTTCCGCTGCATTGTATTACATTCATTATAAATAATCTTCTGCTGTATTATTATATTCGATGTACTCTGATATTATGTACTCTGATGTAACATTATTATAATGTTTATAAAAGTCTTATGTTATTTGTTCTGATGTGTTGTATGCCCAAAGTTAGTGTATCTGGCGATTTTTCGAGAGGGGGATTTTTGGGTCATTACACATTTTTCCTCATTTTCTATTCTATATAAGTCACTTTCTTGATTAGAAATGCTCATATTCTTAATTCTACCAACCATTTCTTTATCGAGATATAATTTGATCAGTTGGAGATCTTTGTAATGTTTGCAATTGTTAATGATTTAGTTTATAGTACGTACATTGTTGATGTATTATTGTTGTACTAGACATGGATAATTGAAAGCTTGAAGATGAGGCGATGACCAATTCTTATGAAGAATATGAAGAAAAAAGGGATGTAGTGTAAACAACAATCTTGACATTGAGTTTGTTCTGAAAACTCCATTTGATCCAATCTCTCAGAAGGCGTTGTAACAACCAGGATTTTTGGGTGCTTGGGGTTAACAGATCATAACACGTTTTGTAATTTTAAAACCAAGAGATGTAAAATACGAGTCCAGGAGCCTAACTTGTATAATAATTTAAAATATGAAAATAAAGAATTTGTGATTTATATAATTGTGTATATTGAAATAAGATAAATAAATTTGGCATAATAAGGAAGTTCATTTCAATCTATATCTGTAAATTATATTTTGATGGTTTAAATGAATATTGAAAATATAATATATTGATTAGCAATGAATATGTAAGTAGAATATATTTTCAATATGGAACGTTAAGTTATTTTGGCAAGCCAATTAGTATTTATGAATTTGTTTAAGAAAATGAAAGTGTTGAAATTATAAAATAAAATAAGAATTTTCTAAGACCATGTTTGGAAATGGTTAAGTAAACAGAATAACAATATATTATTGGTGAGACGACCCAAACTTCCCCTTACGGGAAAACCCGGATTGAATTGAGGGCACGATGCATCAGAACACAGACAGAAGAACATTTCATTATTATTACAACAATTACATTAGAGTACGAGAATATATCAGAGTACGAATAAATAATTTACAGCAGAAAATATCAAAGATTAAAATACAAAGCAACGGAAAAATAATACATGAATAAAATGTATAGCAGAAAATACATCAACAACACAACTGAAAGAAATACACGGATACAGAGCTTTCCGAATATATCTCCAGCTGTAAATCTAGGATCCTGGAAAAAGAAATATCCACGAAACCAAAACTACTAGCTGCCTGTGTGGAAAATATGGGCATCTAGAGTTTAGTTGAAAACAATAAACTCCAAGTCAGTCATGGGACTGGTGTGAGAACTAAAACAGTTATTAAAACTTTCTTTTAAAATAAGGTAAATCAAGGGACTACGCCGTATAACACGTAACGGGTTTACCCCCAAGAATATCAGTGCCTAAAACAAACAGTGCAATGCTAATTAAAGAAAAATGAAGCTATTATAAGACTCAGGTCCCATCACACAATGCAACGCAAGCCGGAGGATAGAGTTTTACCTTATAATAGCCAAATATGCTAGGTACGTTTTAAAACAAATCTTTTATTATTACTATAAGTGAAGAAATCAACTTCAAATATAAATGTATCAATCATAGACGACATGAATGTCCCATACCACTATGCCGCCAATATACACAACTTAAACCGTAAAATGTCGTATTGGAAGTTGGAATTCCATCATGATGGCTACTGATCCGAAAGATCGATCACGTAGTGCAATTCCCCACGGCTTACATCCCAAGCACGAGAAAACGCCATAATGCACATCCACACTATATCCTGTTAATCGAGTATCTCCGCAACTTACGTCCCGTGCATGAGAAAACGCTGCTTACTCCATCCAATATGGGAATCGAGGGGATGGTGGGTGTGCCACTATCCCTACCAGGTGTGTAGTGACCACACCCAACCTATCTCAGTCGACTAAATCCATCCATCTCAAAAGTATACTGATTTAACCATCAGTTCACCACCATATCGGGGTGCGAGGCTCGCAAAATAAAGCTGCACAATGCTCTGCTAATTAGAGCTATGCTTTGATCATCATCCACCAAACTTTGCTTTTCAATAAAAGTTTGGATCACTGCATCCCAGCATGCCACACTATCAATCATGTCATACCATTGATTTCTACCAATATATAACCTCTAAGCTCGTACGTCTCAAAGAAGGGTGTTAAGCAAGAGAATAAATTCTCCACCACCAAACATATATATATTTAGCAGAGATCAATGAATACAACATAATGGAATACAATTTTAGACACACCATCCATTTGCAAGTCCGTTCTAGGTCTGAACGAAATCGAAGGCACCTTATTCCTCGTTCCGTATGTCCAATACAGGAGAGAGGCCCTCCCATATCCGAACAATCAACAAATACGTCCGGACGGCTACCACTGTAGCTCCTTCAAGGTAGCTACTCCAATCATGGGCATCAGTAGCAACCCATCCATTCGATGCGAATATCGTCGGTCTTGAGCCATCTTCAATCTTTTCAATTGTTAGTCGTCGTATCAATTATCCAGAATGGATTAAACCCGGTCTTTCCGAATAACTCGCTTATCTTATAATCAAGTGCTATAGCAACACATCATACGCCTCATTCCAATCCAGAATATTATTTTATTCCTATTTCTTTACTCTGGAAAGGTTCTTAATATTCTTATCAAAGATTTTCACTTTTAAATACACTGTTTAATCCATTTCTTTGGAAATCATTTCAAAAGATTTTATAGTATCTATTCACAGTTCAAAACCAAATTAAGATTTATCAAACTAGTCGGGATTAACGCCTTACCGAAGAAATCATTCATTTTATTATCCTATCCCAACCTATTCATCCCATGGAGCAAAACTGGTAGTACTCCATATCTAACACCACTATGTTATCGGTAAATTAAATTACCATTTCACGTTCAAATCTAATCAAAGATTTAACTATCGCCTGGAGTAAAACTGGTGGTACTCCATTCTCGATCACTTTCTTGAATGTGATAATTTTAATTATCCCATTCCCATTTCAATCTAATCAAAGATTCATTAAAACTCCACTTAGTTTTAATCTCTACAAATCATTATTTAATGATTATTCAAATTTAGGAGATAAATCATGTCTTTAACTGGGTTAAAGAACCAATGTCATTTAAAACACCGTTCACGATAAACCCAAACTCATCTTCCCTTAAAGTGGAATCTGCATGGAAAACAGGTCAATATGTAATCGATATAAATTCCCGTATCAGACTAATAATATAAATGGAATAATGACAATGCGTTTTAAACTCCATATATAGTAACGGTCTTCCTTCACAGAAGCTCATCTCGATAATTACCAAATTGAATTCCATTCAATTCCAATTTAATATATTATATTGGAAAACTTTACTTTGGAAAATTTCCATTAAATCTTAGAATAAAGATTTATAAATTCCAAATCTTAACTTCACTGTTAATTGGGTTAAAGAACAAATGTTATTTAAAACACAGTTCACGATAAACCCAAAAATCCAATTTTTAATTCAATTTCAATTAAATATTAATTAATTGGTAAACTTCACTAAATCTTAATTTAAAGATTTATTCTTTTCTCAACTGGGTTTAAGAACAGTGTTATTTAAGACACCATTCACAACAAACGCAAAATCCAATTTGATATCAAATATAAGGCTCTGAATAGAAATTATATCGGCTTATATTCAATATCAAATTCTGAAACCAACAAATATCGTATTGGGAATAACGATATATATCTTCCAAATTCCTCAACAATATCCATATAGTAACTGAATCCCATATCGAAATAGTCCGGAGATTATTTCCATTCAAATCCATTCCAATTTATTCATTGGAAAATTCTGGTTTTTTTAAAACCGTTTCTGTCCAATTTATTATTTCTAAAAATAATTGGATTTTTATTCTACTTAATAACTAGTTCATTTATATAAAAATATATTTTTATCTTTTCGAACTTGGAATTTTTCATCCAAAATCTTTGCAAATCATTTATTATAATTTTACACAATTTTTTCGTACTTTTAATAATTTTATTAAGACCCTTATAGTCGGTTTCCAATATCGGCCACCGAACTGCATCCATAGCGACCTTTTCCAAAACTGATTAGGACATATCTTAAAATCCAACCGATAAATTTCAAATCTCTTATATTCATTAGAAAGCTCTTTTCGATATGAACCCAATGGTTCCAGTTTAGGAGAATCCGACGGTCGGATCTTCCCTTACGTCTATTTGAATTTAATGGTCGAAATTCCCGAATGGTCGCTGTGCAAAGCGTTCTATCCAAACCATTATATATATATATGTGCATATATATAATACATATATCGTTGATTTCTGTTCAAAACGTATTTTATATATCGTTTATAAATTCGTCTAAAACGATTCCCACTTCTATTTCAATTTTAAATCAAAATTGAATATTCTGTATCATTATAATATTAAAATAATAATATTTTCAAAATATCAGATTTTGAAATCACTTTTCGATATTCATTATAAAATGAATAAAATTGACAGAGAATCCCATTTGTTTTAAAATAGCATTTAACTACTTAACAGGGCTTCACATTTCAATATTTTCGTGTCCATTGAAAAAAATTGGACATGAAAATCACACTTTGATTATTCACTAAATATCAATTGAAAATATTCGTTAATTCTGAAATGGAATCAGACTCAATCAATTACCATATAATTTCAGTTATATGGATTTCATACATCGCATGTATACAACAATAATGATAAACAATCATTAAAAATTCATACAACATTCAGAGTGCATTTTACAACTGTATAAGCATTAAAATAAATAAATAACGCTTATACAGTCTGTCAACCCATCGATTGACAAACCACTAAACAATTGGGACTAGTGTATGTCAAATATCATCCTAATACCCATGTGGGGTTTTCAAACAACAAATACATATTATTATTTGTGCAGTTGGGCGATGTGTAAAATTTATCATCCCAATCAATATCAGTTAAATAGGTGTATATAAACAAGCCGTCCGACTTGTAAATGAATATTTATTTCAATTTCTTTCCATGATAATTTTATATACATTTTATATAAATAATTTTATATATACAACAATATCAATAAATGACAATCTCAATCACAATCCAAACAAACAATCAACCATGGTTTGTACAAAAAAAGAGTATCAGGAGCTACTAAGCCCCATCTGCAACCTATTATATAATAACTGTAAAATAATTTGAGTGAGAGAGATTTCTCACTGTCGGTTTCCACTCTGTCATTCTTTATTAGGCGGTTTGGATTTAAATTTGCCCCAAATTCTAACTTGCTCTAAATTTGACCTAGTTAGTCTTGTTGTGAAGCTCTCATCCCCATGATCACAACGGGTCCTGTTTCATGCGATTTGGAGTATCGTATGATAAAGTTGTGTTGATTTACATGTTAATCCCCTTATTGAAGTTAATAATATAATTAATAAACTAATTAACTTAGTTTTATTTAAACACCTTCTTCCCGAAAGCTTCAGTAACTCAGCCAAACCAACTCTGATTCTTAGGGCTCCAATTCGCACGAAGATCACGGTGCTAGAGGTCGATCAAAATAGCTCACTTCGAAGGGCTCGACATCAGCCCATAACGCCTGGCACGACGGCCCGTTCGAGTGCCTCTAGAACCCGAGGAATCGTTGCGAACGACTTAGCTTGGGGCTGTGATTTCGATCAAATTATGCTATTAAAATCTATCATACCCATGTGGAATGAAAGTTATCAGATAGATCTACAATATTTTCTTTGAAATCACTAGCTAATTCGATTTGGATTGGGCGGATTTTAGGAGAGAATTTCGAAGCAATTTAGCCCTTGATTTGGGACTAGCGGCGATTGAAGAGAGTGAAGGGCGCTAGGGTTTTTGAGGAGCTTAATTATATATATATTATTAATTAATTCGTAAATAACTTGTTTTATGTCACGAACTCCAAATCAAACCCAACGATTGTTGCCCCTAACTAAATACCCTCATTCCGAACACAGTGGGACATGTTTCGTAAGCCAATTCTATATTTCGATTAGTTTATCTTTAAATTAAAATATAAATCAATACATATTGAATTCAAACGTACATTTCAATTTACTGGGGCCATATATTGACTCCAAAAATTCCAGAATAACAAATTTAGCTATGTTTTGACGATATGGTCCAAACAAAACTAATTTCGTAGAATTTGGAGACCATTTGAAAAATGGCCATTTTCTGGTCGATCCAATTAAAACTAAAACTGTCAAAACACATTTAAATTTACCACGCTCACATATTAAATCGAAAAATTATGAAATTTAAAACATAACAACAATTTGACATTCCAAATCTAACAAAAGTGCTTTCGTCGAAAACGGAGGTCGTTTGCAAAATGGCTATTTTTAAGGGCTTATATTATATTAAATATATATATATAAATTCCATAACGACTATTCTAGATTTTAAACTGGACAGAACTTTCAATTTATATTATGAAATCTCAATTTTTCACATTCGTTAGAAAGATATAATTAAAATGATTCAAATATTTCTAGTTTTACTGAAATCTGATCAATTTTGAATTCTGTACATTCATTTGAAATTTAAAATCGAATTTTCAAATTATCGCGCCATTTTTAGTTCGTTTTATATATAAAATAAATTTATTCGTTCTAATTTCGATTTAAAGTAATTTTTTCATCGTTATTATTTAAAATAAATCATTTTAAATATTCAAAATCCATTAAAATTGCTAAAATAAAATTTTTTAATTGATTCAGAAATTCTGGGTTGTTACAATCTCCCCCACTTAAAATCTTTTCGTCCTCGAAAAGGAACGGAGCTGAAAGTTGTTTACCTAACCAACTCAACTTTTATTCTGATTTCATTCTTCAACTTTTCAGTTTCTAAGAACTTTCTAATTTCTCAAAAATTTGGCTAACACCCTAAATTTTCGAAAAATTTCGCCATAACAACCTTTGTACGGGGTGATCGGTAAAACCGCAACTTGCTTAACAGGGCCCTTATCAATCAAAAAGAAAAAACCAAGCGGCTAGCCAATTGGCTCATAAAATCATCAAAACCCAAGAAATGTAGTAAACATGTACCTATTTGTCAGGCATACAATTTTATTCCTCTTCTTAGCTTCCATGCTATGACCTGTTCAATATATATACATGTACATATATGCAATTCTATTTTAATTAATTTCAAATTGATTCAATACTAATGTTAAATTCGACTTAATACAATATTTTGCTTACATTAGTAATACTATACAATACCGATACATTTTTAAAACAAAACGCATCCATATATTCATACAAGCATCATACATATACATACATATATCCAAAATCTTAGTTCATTACATTAAAACCCAGCTTTCTAGGAAGTCGTACCTTTTTCTTGCATAATTTCCAAAGTAGATAGCTCCTTTCCTTTGGATTTCTTATCACGCTTCTTTAACGGCCAATCTTGGGTTATATGCCCTACTTCTTTGCATTGGAAGCACTTCTTTTCTTTTCCTAATTTTCTGGATTTTTTCTTTAATTTTGGACACTTATCCACAAAATGTCCCGTCTCTTTGCACTTGAAACAAACTTTGTCCTCTCTTATCTATTTCTCTCTTTTCTTTCTTCTCCCTGGACACAAATTGCATAATGCCCTTCTTTTCTGTATTTTCGACAATAAACAACCATATGTGATCCGAAGTTCAACTCTCTTTCTTTTTCTGCTTTCTGGCGAGTTCTCCTTGCTTGTTTCGGAGTCATCCAGAATTTAGTATGAGATAAGACATAGTCGTCCATATCCTACATTATATTTTATGATTTCATCAAGAGGGATAATATTATTTTTCACTTAACAAATATCTTGATTTGTGCTTTATTTATCATTCCAGTATTTTTATTAGTTGGATCGATAATCAAACATCACTGCCAGCAGTCCATTAGTTGGTTAATTTTTCAAATGTATAACTTTTATATATATATTCAAAATCATATTTTCAACGCCAAATTACAAACAATAAATTCTAACTAAGGTTTTTGTTCTCACACCAGTCAATTGGAAATTGTATAGATATTCACTTTCGAAACTTGAACATAGACTCCGATGATAAGGCCTCATCATCAGAATCATCCCCTGGAGACTAGAGTATGATTCTATATCTACCCAGTATATTATAGACTTCAAACACGCGTATATTCAAAATCTCCATATACTTGATAGTCCAAATTCAATATAAAATAAATATTTAAATACGAATCATAAGATATAAAATTTTCAAAATCTAATTTGATTTTTAAAAATAACACTCTTCCAACTCATTGTAGGATACTACTGATCCTATCTCTAACGAGTTATTCTCATAGGATATTACTAATCCTATCTCCGATGAATTCTTTCGCTCGGTTTTGATGTGTCTTGATCTCTAGCTTTGTAAACCAAAGCTCTGATACCAAACTGAGACGACCCAAACTTCCCCTTACGGGAAAGCCCAAATTAAGTTGAGAACACGATGCATCAAAACAAAGACAGAAGAACATTTCATTATTATTACAACAATTACATCACAGTACAAGAATATATCATAGTACAAATAAATAATTTACAGCTCCAGCTGGAAAAACATGATCCTGGGAAAAGAAATATCTGCGAAACCAAAACTACTAGCTGCCCGTCTGGAAAATATGGGCACCCAGAGTTTAGGTGAAAACAATAAACTCCGAGTCAGTCATGGGACTGGTGTGAGAACTAAAACAGTTATTAAAACTTTATTTTGAAAATAAGGTAAATCAAGGGACCACGCCATATAACACAGAACGGGTTTACCCCCAAGAATACCAGTGCCTAAAACAAACAACGCAATGCTAATAGAAGAAAAATGAAGCTATTATAAGACTCAGGCCCCATCACACAATGCAACGCAAGCCGAAGGATAGAGTTTTACCTGATAGCCAAATATGCTTGGTACATTTTAAAACAAATCTTTTATTATTACTATAAGTGAAGAAATCAACTTAAAATATAAATGTATCAATCATAGACGACATGAATGTCCCATACCACTTTGTCGCCAATAGTATACAATTAAAACCGTAAAATGTCGTACTGGAAGTTGGATTCCCATCATGATGGCTACTGATCCGAATGATCATGTGATTCCCCACGGCTTACATCCCAGGAATGAGAAACGCCGTAATGCACATCCGCAATATATCCTGGAAATCGAGCATCTTCGCGACTTACGTCCCATGCATGATAAAACGACGGTTACTCTATCCAATATGGGAACCGGGGGGGAGGTGCCCCTATCTGTACCAGGTGTGTAGCGACCACACCCAGCCTATCTCAATCGACTATATCCATCCATCTCGAAAGTATACTTATCTAACCATCAGTTCACCACCATACCGGGGTGCGAGGCTCGCGAATTAATGCTCCACAAAGCTATGCTAATTAAAGTTATGCTTTGATCATCATCCACCAAACTTTGCTTTTCAACAAAAGTTTGGATAACTGCATCTCAGCATGCCACGATATCAATCCATGTCATACCATTGATTTCTACCAATATATAACCTCTAAGCTCGTACGTCTCAGAGAAGAGTGTTAAGCAAGAGAATAAATTCTCCGCCACCAAACAGATATATATTTAGTAGAGATCAACGAATATAACATAATGGAATATAATGTCAGACAGACCATCTATTTGTAAGCCCGTTCTAGGTCTGAACGAAGCTGAAGGCACCTTATTCCTCGTCCCGTATGTCCAATACAAGAGAGAGGCCTTCACATATACGAATAATCGACAAATACTTCCGGACGGCTACCACTGTAGCCCCTTCAAGGTAGCTACTCCAATCATGGGCATCAGTAGTAACCCATCAATTCGATGTGAAGATCGTCGGTCTTGCACCGTCTTCAATCTCTGTATCAATTATTCAGAATGGGTTAAACCCAATCTTTCCGAATAACTCGCGTATCTTATAATCAAGTGCTATAGCAACACATCATACACCTCATTCCAATCTAGAATATTATTTATTTGTATTTCTTTATTCTGGAAAGGTTCTCATTAATCTTATCAAAGATTATCACTTTTAAAAACACTGTTTAATCCATTTCTTTGGAAATCATTTCAAAAGAATTTATAGTATCTTTTTACAGTTTAAACCAAATTATGGTTTATCAAACAAGTCGGGGTTAACACCTTACCGAAGTAATCATTCATTTTATTATCCCATTCCAACCTATTCATCCCAAGGAGCAAAACTAGTAGTACTCCATATCTAACACCACTATGTTGTCGGTAAATTTACATTTCACGTTCAAGTCTAATCAAAGATTTAACAATCGCCTGGAGTAAAACTGGTGGTACTCCATTCTTGATCACTTTCTTGAATTTGATAATTTTAATTATCCCATTCCCATTTCAATCTAATTAAAGATTCATTAAAACTCCACTTAGTTTCAATCTCTAAAAATCATTATTTAATAATTATTCAAATTTAGGAAATAAATTCGGTCTTTAATAGGGTTAACGAACCAATGTCATTTAAAACACCGTTCGCGATAAATCCAAACTCATCTTCCCTTGAAGTGGAATCTAAACGGAAAACAAGTCAATATATAATCGATATAAATTCCCGTATCAGACTAATAATATAAATGGAATAACGGCAAAGCCTTTTAAATTCCATATATAGTAATGGTCTTCCTTCACAGAAGCTCATCTCGATTATTACCAAGTCGAATTCCATTAAATTCCAATTTAATATATTAAATTGGAAAACTTTACTTTGTAAAATTTCCACTAAATCTTAGAATAAAGATTTATAAATTCCAAATCTTAACTTCACTGTTAATTAGGTTAAAGAACAAATGTTATTTAAAACACAGTTCACGATAAACCCAAAAATCCAATTTTTAATTCAATTCCAATTAAATATTAATTAATTGGTGAACTTCACTAAATCTTAATTCAAAGATTTATTCTTTTCTCAACTGGGTTTAAGAACATTGTTATTTAAGACATCGTTCACGACAAACCCAAAATCCAATTTGATGTCAAATACAGGGCTCTGAATAGAAATTATATCGGCTTATATTCAATATCAAATTCTGAAACCAACAAATATCATATTGGGAATATCTTCCAAATTCCCCAACAATATCTGTACAGTCACGGAATCCCATTTCGAAATAGTCCGAAGATTATTTCCATTCAAATCCATTCCAATTTATTCATTGGAAAATTCTGGTTATTTTAAAACCATTTCTATCCAATTTATTATTTCTAAAAATAATTGGATTTTTATTCTAGTTAATAACTAGTTCATTTATATAAAAATATATTTTTATCTTTTCAAACTTAATTTTTTCATCCAAAATTTTTGTAAAACATTTATTATAATTTTACACAAATTTTCCATACTTTTATTAATTTATTAAGACCCTTATAGTCGGTTTCCAATATCGGCCACCGAACTGCATCCATAGTGACCTTTTCCAAAACGGATTTGGACATACCTCAAAATCCAACCGTTAGATTTAAAATCTCTTGTGTTCATTGGAAATCTTTTTTCAATATGAACCCAATGGTTGTGGTTTTATGAGAATCCGACGGTCGGATCTCTCGTTACGTCCATTTGAAATTAATGGTCGAAATTCACGAACGGTCGTTGCGCGACGCGTTCTATTCAAACCATTATATATATATCATTGATTTCCATTCAAAACGTATTTTATAAATCATTTATAAATTCTTTTTAAAACGATTCCCACTTCTATTTCAATTTTAAATCAAAATTGAATATTCTATATCATTATAATATTAAAATTATAATATTTTCAAAATATCTGATTTTGAAATCACTTTTCGATATTCATTATAAAATGAATAAAATTGGCAGAAAATACCATTTGTGTTAAAATTGCATTTGACTACTTAACACGGCTTCATATTTCAATATTTTTGTGTCCATTCAAAAAAATCGGACATCAACATCACACTTTGATTATTTACTGAATATCATTTTAAAATATTCGTTAATTCTGAAATGGAATCAGACTCAATCAATTACCATATTATTTCAGTTATATGGATTTCATACATCGCATGTATACGACAATAATGATAAACAATCATTAAAAATTCATACAACATCCAGAGCGCATTTTACAACCGTATAAGCATTAAAATAAGTAAATAACACTTATATAGTCTGTCAACCCATCGATTGACATTCCAATAAACAATTGGGATTAGTGTATGTCAAATATCATCACAATACCCATGTGGGGTTTTCAAACAACAAATACTGATTATTATTTGTGCAGTTGGGTAATGTGTAAAATTTATCGTCCTAATCAATATCAGTTAAATAGGTGTACATAAACAAGCCGTCCGACTTGTAATTGAATATTTATTTCAATTCCTTTCCATGATAATTTTATATAAATAATTTTATATATACAACTATATCAATCAATAACAATCCCGATCACAATCCAAACAAACAATCAACCATGGTTTATACAAAAAAAGAGCGTCATGAGCTACTAAGCCCTATCTACAACCTATTATATAATAACTATAAAATAATTTGAGTGAGAGAGAGTTATCATAGTCGGTTTTCACTCTGTCATTCTTTATTAGACGGTTTGGATTTAAATCTGTCCCAAATTATAACTTGCTCCAAATTTGACCCGGTTAGTCTTGTTGTGAAGCTCTCGTCCCCACGATCACAATGGATCCTGTTTCATGTGATTTGAAGATCGTATGAGAAAGTTGTGTTAATTTATACGTTAATCACCTTATTGAAGTTAATTATATAATTAATAAACTAATTAACTTAGTTTTATTAAAACACCTTCTTCTCGAAAGCTTCAGTAACTCAGCTAAACCAACTTCGATTATTAGGTCTCCAGTTTGCATGAAGATCAAGGCGCCAGAGATCGATCAGAATAGCTCACTTCGAAGGGCTCGACCTCAGCCCCTAACGCCTGGCATGCCATCCCGTTCGAGTGCCTATAGAACCCTAGGAATCGGTGGGAATAACTCAACTTGGGGCTATGATTTTGAGCAAATTACACTATTAAAATCCACATACTCGTGCGGATTGAAATCTATCACATAGATCTACAATATTTGCTTTGGAATCACTAGCTAATTCGATCTAGATTGGGCGGATTTTAGGAGAGAATTTCGGAGTGATTTAGCCATTGATTCGGGACTAGCGGCGGCTGAAGAGAATGAAGGGCGTTAGGGTTTTTGAGGAGCTTAATTATATTTATTTATTTTTTGTTATTAATTAATTCGTAAATAACCTGTTTTATGTCACGAACTCCAAATGAAAACCAATGACTATTGCCCCTAGCCTAATACCCTCATTTCGAACACAATGAGATATGTTTCATGAGCCAATTCTATCATTTCAATTAGTTTTTCTTTTAATTAAAATATAAATCAATATATATTGAATTCAAACGACCATTTTAATTTACTGGGGCCACATACTGAATCCGAAAACTCTAAAATAATAAATCTAGCTATGTTTTGATGATACGGTCCTAATGAAACTAGTTTCGTCGAATTTGGAGACCAGTTGAAAAATGGCCATTTTCTGGTCGATCCAATTCAAACTGAAACTGTCAAAACACATTTAGATTTACCACGCTCGCATATTAAATCCAAAAATTATGAAATTTGAAACATAACAATAATTTGATATTCTAGATCCAAAAAAGTGGTTTCATCGAAAACGGAGGTCGTTTGCAAAATGACTATTTTTAAAGGCTTATATTATATTAAAAAAAATATAAATTCCATAGCGAATATTCTAAATTTTAAACTGGACATAATTTTCAATTTATATTATGAAATCTCAAATTTTCACATTCGTTAGAAAGATATAATTAAATTGATTCAAATATTTCTGGTTTTACTAAAATCCGATTTATTTTGAATTCTGTTGTTGACTTCAAAAGTTGGTTACTGGTGACGTTCAACCCCCAATCGTGTGAAGAGCACATGAATACTGATTAGAAAATACAGAAAAAGTAAAGAAAACGGGGGAAGCACACAGACTTTTATAGTGGTTCGGCAAAGACCGTGCCTACGTCCACTTTATATATTATTTCTGCTTTAGATTACAAGTACAATGCTTTTTCTATTTGAAGAAAAGAGAGAAGATGACTATTTTTCCCTTCTAGATAAAGTCTCTCTGGGAAGAAGAAGTTGATGTAAAAAAAAAGGTCTCCCTTTTCTATTTAAGCTTTGAGGTATTTGTTGGTGGAGATGGCGACTTGGGCTGTTGTGATGTGGCCCGGCCTTTCTGGAAAGTCCTGGACGCGTGGAGTCCATTTCTTGGATAGAATAGCGGCTGGAAGACTGGTTCCACTATTTATAAATAGTATCCTCAGAAGTTGCGGTTTACGTGGCATCCACGGTGAGGTGTATCAAAAGTGGAGCATTGTCTGGATGTGATTGACCACCTTTTCTTCCTTGAAAGTCGGGCTAAGTATTTGAACAGCTCAACTGGATATTTCCATGTAGATCCGAAATATTCGGTCGATATGCCCTATATGAGAGCGGTTCTCTCGGTCGACTAGAAGAGCGAGTCTTCCGGAGTGAGATATTGGTTTGTTTGAGAAGAGGTTCCGCCCAATACGTGATTTCCATGTACCGAGTTTCTGCTGGACTTCTTGGAGTGCGATCTGTTTAATTTGGTTGGCTGCACATTTTGGGCTTCGTTCTGACCCGTTGCGGCTTTTGCCAAAAGGTGGGATAACATTTTCCCCCTAAGAATGCATCTTCTTCGATAGATGGAGGTGTGTTATGAAGTATGAATCAAAGCACAATCGCTCGAGTTGCCATGGTCGTACCAGACCATATTAAAACCAGAAACCCAACTATTTCAACGATTGTATTAAGGCAAGAAAATCGACAACCGAATTAGGTTGTATTAAGGCTGGATAATCGACAACCATCAGGAACCGTATTAAGGCCGAGATGATTATCGTTGTTACGATAGTTAGTTCCTGAAAAGATAAAAATAAACCATTCTCGACTTGGAAAAGGTTGATGGGCCGAGCATTTTGTTTCACCTGGCTTTGAGGGGTGGCGTGTATCAACCATACTCGGCTTAGTGGCGAGCATTAACCATACTCGACTTAGTGGTGAGTATTAACCATACTCGGCTTAGTGGCGAGTATTAACCATACTTGGCTCAATGCAAGTGTTTTTCATGCTCGACTCATGTTAGATTAACGTGTCCAGGGAGTAGTAAACGCTCGTGGTATAGAAAAAGAAGGGTCGAGTATCATCCATACTCATCTTAAGGAGATATACCACACTCGGCTAGGGGAGCAGGTGTTTAGAAGTGGTGATAGGCTTTCGCACAGACCACGTTAAAAGGGGGGCTAGCACTATCCATACTCGACTTTAGAATTTCCTAGACATTATCCATATTTGCAAAAGAAAATTTGTAGCTGATAAATAATTGTTATAGAGAAAAGAAATTCTAAGAGGACATCAATTGATTCCAGAGAATGCCTAGGAGCTAAGTCCTTACCCCATACATGTGTACATCAAGGTGTCCTTTTTATTGAAATATACACATCAAAAGAAAAGGAAAAAAAAATCAAATTAATGATGATGCCGCAAGTGCTGGTCTTATGGTTCTTTCTGTTTTTAGGAGCTCGTGGATCGACCTGAGGAGCTTGGGCAGAAAATCGCGGTGGCAAGGCTGGGGAGAGATTCTCGACATATTCGGGTAGCTCCCCCTTTCTGACTCGATCCTCGATGAGATCGCGCAAATGCCGGCATTCATTGGTGCTATGTCCAGCTACGTTGTGGAATATACAATGTTTGCCATAATCAACCTCCATCTGCGTTGGCTCTCGTCGAGGTGGTTTCGAAGTGGGGAGGGACCCTTGTATGTCAAGGTAGATATCGAGTAGAGAGGAATTGAGTTCGGTGTACTGATCATACTTACTTTCAATTCAAGGTCGCACGTGATGATCGTTCTTTTCCGAGGCCTTTCCTCTTCCTTTATTCTAACCGTTGCTATTGGATTGACCTTATTGCTCGGAAGCTAAGACCTCTAGGCTCTCCATCTCGATTCTCGCATCTTCTTGTTGGAGGAATCGCTTGGCGTCAGAATAGAAATCATCTATATCCTTCAGGGGAACTCTGGTTAAGGAGATTGAGAACTCTGATCGGTTCTGAACTCCCACAATGGCGGCCATAAGTGCCATCGATCGCTCGGGCTGATCAACTGATGCTACTATCGCGCTAAACCTTTCGAGGAAGGATCTGAGCGTCTCTCCTGACCGCTGCTTGATGGTGGATAAGAACATAACACTTTTGATCGGGAAATATATACCCTGAAATTCTCGATGAAGCGGGTGACCAGCGTGTTCCAACTGCCGATTGACTCCATCGCTAACTGTCGAAACCACATTCCAGCTATGTCTGTGAGGAAGAGCGAGAAGCACTTTGCCATGACATTGGTCGATGCACCAAGCACTTCCATGTATCGCATGAAGCGGATGGTTGGATCAGTGCGACCATTGTATGGTTCGATAGCTGGGAACTTGAAGTCCGGAGGGTTTCGAGAATTTCCGACTTCCTTGGTAAATGGGTTGCGATTGACATTATCTATGTCATGCTGCGAGGAAATTCCCCAAGTAAAGCATCGGATGATGCTGGCAAGCTGGCATCCATCTCCAAGGAGTCGTTGCCATGAATTTAGTTTGGCATCCGAAAGAGCTTCGGTGCGAGGATCTGGCAAAAGCATGCTCGGAAGGCCGACCGTTGGTTGGACCCGTCTTCCGGGAGTTGAGTTAAGGTGCGAGGGAAGGTGAGCCCCGGTAGGTGGCTCTGGGGAGAGTGGCCCCTCTTGAACCTGATGAGTATTGAGTTGATCCGTACCCATAACAGAGGGCCTAGGCTGATCCAGCATAGCATGTGATGTTTGGGGCTCGGGGGTGCACCCGTTAGGAGCGGGTTAGGAGGGTCTATGGTAGCATTTTCTTCTGCTATAGTGAGCACTGATACGGTGGGGTGGCCTCCCTGGTTCGAAGGGAAGGCCGCACCAACTCTTCGTTGAGGGGGAAGAGTGGTTAGACTAGTCTACGGTAAGATTTCGGGTTGTAATGGGAATGCCGTTGATTCTGATGGGCCCGGTGGTGCTCAACTGGTTCGATAGGTCGAGCTGTTTTTAAGAGTGAAGGCAAAGTGTTCGACCGATCTAGATCTTGATCGCGAGCCTCCTGGGGTTCTATTGCTGCAGCTGTGCTGGTCGCTGGAAGCGATACTCCTGGCTGTGATCGGTCGGTTGGTGGGACCAAACCTGGATGAAATAAAGGTGTATCCTGATCAGTGGCCTGATTCTGTGCAAACCGAAGTTCAATTGTTGCCCCAGTCCCGGCCGGTGGAGGAATTGATGTTGAAGCGTTCAGTCCTGTCTCCAATCGATCGAGAAGGTGATCCATCAGCTGCTGCTGTTGTTCGAGGAGTTTACCCTGAGATATCATATGGTCTCTGAACTCGACCATAATTTTATCCATGTTGTCCTGGTAAGAAATCAAGACATATCTTCATGAGAGGAAACCTAGTGGCTTTCTTCTGCAACATTAGTATCGGCTGCATCAGTGTTTGCGGGACGAGAAGATGTTGCATTTTCTTTCGTTTATTCGTCGTGGACTAAGGCAGGCTTCCCCTACCTGGCGCGCCAAAGTGTGGATGTCAAAAGTTGGTCACTGGTGAGTTCAACCCCCAATCGTGTGAAGAGCACACGAATACTGATTAGAAAATACAGAAAAAGTAAAGAAAACAGGGGAAGCACACAGACTTTTATAGTGGTTCGGCAAAGACTGTGCCTATGCCCACTTTATATATTATTTCTGCTTTAGATTACAAGTACAATGCTTTTTCTATTTGAAGAAAAGAGCGAAGACGACTATTTTTCCCTTCTGGATTAAGTCTCTCTGGGAAGAAGACATTGCTGTCAAAAAAGTCTCCCTTTTCTCTTTAAGCTTTGAGGTATTTATAGTTGGAGATGGCGACTTGGGCTGTTGTGACATGGCCCGACCTTTCTGGAAAGTCCTGGACGCGTGGAGACCATTCCTTGGATAGAATAGCGGTCGGAAGACTGGTTTCACTATTCATAAATAGTTTCCTCGGAAGTTGCGGCTTACGTGGCATCCATAGGGAGGTGTATCGAAAGTAGAGCTTTGTCCGGATGTGATTGACCGCCTTTTCTTCCTTGAAAGTCGGGCTAAGTATTTGAACAGCTCAGCTGGATATTTCCACGTAGATCCGAAATATTCGGCCGATATGCCCTACATGAGAGCGGTTCACTTAGTCGACTCGGAGAGTGAGTATTCCGGAGTGAGATATTGGTTTGTTTGAGAAGCGGCTCGGCCCAATACGTGATTTCCTTGTACTAAGTTTCTGCTGGACTTCCTAGAGTGCGATCTATTTAATTTGGCTGGCTGCGCATTTTGGGCTTCGATCTGACCCGTTGCAGCTTTTGCCAAAAAGAGGGCTAACATCTGTGCATTCATTTGAAATTTAAAATCGAATTTTCAAACTACCGCTCCATTTCTAGTTTGTTTTATATTTAAAATAAATTTTTCATTGTTATTATTTAAAATAAATCATTTTAAATATTCAAAATCCATTAAAATTGCTAAAATAAATTTTTTGAATTGGTTCAGAAATTCCGAGTTGTTAAGTTGGATTGTGTTAGATTGGATTTAATTATATATTACTGTTAAAATGAAGTTTGGCAATAATAATAATATTTGGGGAATTTGTGCTATATTAAAGTAAGTTATATAAAATAGGAATAATTGACAAGAATAATCCTAAGTTTGACGTGTCTTCACATATTAATCTCAAGTTTGGATTATTTCTAAATAATACCAAGTTTTGGGGGTCCCTTCTCATATTGATCCTGGTGGCCTTTTAACTTGCTATAGGCGGTTTCAAGTTTTAACTCTCTCAAATAAATGTTTTATGCGTTTTCAATTCATTTGGAAACCTCCTCTTCTTCCTTTGAACATCTTGAATCATGAATTTATCAAATAACAAATCTACAACAAGCAAAATCTCATATACCCAATTGATTGATTTTCATTTCTATAAAAAAAATTAAAGACTATCCAATCATCATCGTTATCTTCAACCCTAGACGATTGTCAATGTCTGTTGCGACTACAAGAAGATGGAGGATGTCGAGGCCAGCGTTCGGATCTGGGTTGAGAACTGGCGGTATGAACGGGTAGAGTTAGGGTTTGAAATTGTTGGCAAGGTTGGAATTTAGGTCTGGTTCTGGGGCAGTTGGGTGCCTTGACTTGTGTTGGTGACTTATGGTGGTGATTCGGTTGGTCGCTGTCGATGCATGGTTTCGTGATAGTGTGATGAAAGTGGATTCATGCTTTGATGAGGGTGATGAAATGGCAGCTGATGTAAGGGAATAAGAGGATGGGAGGCTGACGGGTAGTAGTGGAGGTTAGGGTGGTCGTGATGAGTTGAGGTTTTGTCGTGGTTGTAGATGTAGGCTAATTGGGTTAGGTAATTAGTTCGTGGATGTGGTGGTTGTTGATGAGGAGTGGGCGGACAGTCAATTGTAGACTTTGATGGAAATGTTGGCAGTCAGGCAAGAAATCCAAGCAATATTGAATTAGATGGTGGTGTTGATGTACCTGAATCTCAGATTACGGACCATAATATTAATGCGATGTACACCTTTGAAGAACAAGTTGAAAATAACGAAGCCAAAATGATTGATATCTTGAACCAAAGGATTTTCACAATGATGCATCTTTTGGTCAAATGGGAGATTTTTTTTCGAATAAGTGCACTGCAGTGCCACAAGTTTCGAATCTTTCAGTGGCAATTTCGGGTGGTGGTGAGGTATTGACAGAGGCGGAGGTGACAATTTCGAGTGTCAGCAATTTTCAAATCTTTTGGTATTTGGGTTTTTAGAGGAGGACAACAAAGAGGGGAGGAAGGGGAGGAGTTGTTCGGAGCGGAGTTGGCCTGACAAGAGAAGGTGGATGCGACACCGACCGAGGGTGGAGGTGGATGGTAAATAGGAGGAATGGATCGGTAGTGTAAAGAAGATGAAGCCCCTTTTAACTTTAATTTTAATTTCAAACCTGGTGTAACAGGTTAAATGGTCACCGGGGTCAATATGGGAAGAGACCCCCTAAACTTGGGACAATTTAAAAACAATCCAAACTTGGGGTTATTATGGGAAGACACGTGAAACTTGAGTTTATTCTTGTCAATTATTCCTATAAAATATTGATTTGAAATCAATATATATATATATATATATATGTGTGTGTGTGTGTGTGTGTGTGTGTCAAATAATTTTTATATGATTATACAAATCAATTATGTCAAAATAATGAGGTTTGTACAATTTCTAGAATGAAAATGTGCAGTTTGTTCATAAAATAACAAAATGTACAATTTGAATTGAAATTGTGAATTTTTGGTGTTAAGATGTTAAAACATGTGTTAAGTCATGTTAATAGTTTCGAATAAGTTGTGAAATCTTTTGATAGGCTTAAATAATGTTAAAATATAACATAAGTTAGTAAAATTGTGTTAAAGGGTGTTAAACTTGTGTAAATTTGTTACATTACCTAGTTAGAATAATTTTGCAACACTTTGTATCATGTAACACTTTTTATTTGTGTTATTGGATTTCAAACCAAAGCCCGAAAGATATACAGAAGGGGGGATAAGAGAGTACATTTATTATTTTCTCTCCTTATTCGTTTTCTTCCCGAGGTCTTACGTGAGAACACAATGGTCTCTTTCCCGCTAAAATCCGAAAATCTCAATCCTATTTACATGGTGAAAATACTAAAGAGAATAGAGAGCCTAATTTATCAAAAAACAAACCTTTATAAGAAATTTAATTAGTGATTTCAAAAATTAGAAAGAAAAGATGCAGTGAAATTTTTAGGTCTCCATTTGCATATGTCTGTAAATTAGCTTCAAAGTCTTCCAATTGGGAAAAATCATTGAAGTTTCAACTTAAAATCTTGGTGGAAATCTAAGGAGAGGATTCCCTCATGCTTTCAAGTTTGAATTCCATGTGTTTATCGATGATTTGAGGTAGTAACCTAGCTGAAATCTTACTGTGGTTTGATTTTTGTAAAAATAGTGCAAACATGGCCTTAGTCCATATGTGTGCTGTCATATCTTCTCCAGTACTTGTAGTAATTATTATTTTAGTTGAGGGGTTGTGTTATCTAGTTTGAGTATATCAACCTTCAAGTGAATCTGAGATCATTTGCACCTCTATCTGGGGGTTTGAAATCAAAACCAAGAGGGTTTATGGTTAACCAGGGCGAATTCACGGCATGTATTGGCACAGAAAGAACCAGTGTCGACAAAAGCCTAGGAAAAATCCTAGGTAATTTTTCCTTGTTAGTGCTAGCAGGACTGTCTTTTAATGCATCTTGGAGGGGTTTTAGTGAATAGTTTTGATGAATTCTTAAAGCAATATCGTGTGATGTTTTAAGGCTTAATCATGTCAAAAGGAAAAGCAACATTAATGCTAATTCGTCGAATCGGTGAAGTTTTTGTAGGGCTTTCATTGTTGCTTTCATGTGCAATTTTCATGCTTATTTTTGTCAACACGTACACATGTTTTGCAAATTAGATTTAAAAGAGGTTATATATATAATTACCTTTAAGACAAATATTTTCTAGGTTTTTGTTTTTGAATTAACTTGTCTCAGGGCAATAGTACAAACAATATTTTCGAAATATAGAAATTTTCAAAGAAATAATTCAAATATTTCAAAATCATTTTCTAAACATGTTTTCTTAAAACCAATTATTTTCCGTATATTAAATCAAACATTTTCACGCCCCTCGGTTGGGCGAGGTTATGATTAAATGGTGTAGTAAATATCATGGTATGGAACAGGAAGATACATTATATCAATTAATTATGGACTATTGATCAAAGCCTTTGTGTTTCATTTTTCCTTTTCCTAATGTGGAACTGACTTGCGGGGTGTAAACTGATAAGTGGAAACATGCGGTATGAATTGCACCGTTATCACTATTCGGGTTTACTACCTGAGATCTGTTACACATTCTGTGGATAAATGAAAAAACTGCGCAGAGAGGTGTCAACGACCTTGTCGTTTATGAAAAACTGCCCAGAGTAGGTGACCTTGTCATGATGAAAAAACTGGTTGGGGAGGTGTTAGCGATCTCATCCTTGTGACAAAACTGCTTGGGAAGGTGTCAATGACCTTGCCATGACCGATAAAACTTCTTGGGGAGGTTTTAGCGACCTTGTCCTCGTGATGGAACTGCTTGGGAAGGTGTAAGCGACCTAGTCATGACCATTACATTCTTTTTGGATCCAATCTAAGTTATTTTCCGAGTTTTGAGTTGTCTTTACGACTTCACCATTTGAGATGATTATTATATATACATGGTTATTTCATATCTGCATTTTGAACTTTTAAATGAGCACCTATGCTTTGTGATTTCTGAGTTTGGTGATTTCTTTGGTTTGATCTCTTAATTGAATTCTTGAGCTATGTGATTCCTGTAATTTCTAGGATTTTTGAGTTTTCTATGAATTATGAGTCTTCCATCATGTGTTTGTGTATTTGTGATGACCTCCCATAACTTCCACACTTAATAAGAGGAATAATGCGCTAAAAGACATCCCAGATAACTATGGACGATCATCAAGGTAGGATAACACAAGAGGAACCTGTCGTAAAACTCACAGCGCATGGATAAAATATAATAGAACATATACAACCGGCAACAATTGTGAAGTAGAATTGAGTATAATCTTAAACTTTTCATATCATCATGAATTATCCATACAATATAGGAATACTATACAAAATGCCTCAATACAAGTCACTCAGAGAATACATTAAACAGCGGAAAATAGCAAAATATGTATGGTAGAAAACTGATACATAAGCCTCCAGCTCGTCATCAATCTGCAGCATCGTCCACTAAGATCTGCTACCTGTGAGCTTCTACTTAGTTTGACCATCCACAACAGAATGAACAACCCAAGGTAATCATAGGAAACACAAAACCTTGAGTCAGACCATAGTCTTAATGAGCGATAAAACAACTATCTAACATCATCAATAAAGTATATAAGAGTAGGAAGATTAATCAACTAATCTACCAACATCAACAGAGAAGAATCCAAACATGTCTTTCCCATGTTTGACAGTGATAGCCTTTACAAACAATTAGATAGAAACAAGCAGTACATTCATGGCAACCAGTTATCAAGCGTAAACATCCTAATCGATATCGACATCTCCCAAATACGAGCCCCGAAGGCCTAAACCAACATCAGACAAGTGCCTAAGAGATGTCTCCTTCGACGTCTAATAATCTACTCAAGATAATACAAGCAAAACAATCATCATCCATAACTCTGATTATCACCGCCAATCTTGCCTAAAAACCATCGTTAATTGTATGACCGGCTAAACATCATGCCGTCCGTCAAGGGCTAATGGTACTCGACCATTCAAACGGTCTTTTAGGCGTCCCTATGCTTTGAGTCCTCTAGAACCTACGACAACGATAATTATTTGGCCTCCATAACTCTAGTTGTCATCACTGGCGACTATCCATAAGTTCAAAACACACTTGAAAAACCATTATCCATGAGATCAAAACACACTTGAGTCTTCTGCACATTCATTGCATTTTGCCGATCTACAAACACATCACAAAACCTCAAATATTCTGTCTTGAATTCAATTCGAAGCCACATCCATTCCCAAACCAAAACAACCATCACTTTTGGTCAATAATTTGTTTCACACCGTTTCTGCCTTTTTTTGCTATGATAACACAATTCATAGTGTTTTTTGATCCACATCCACAACTTTTATGAACCTTGTTGCTCCATGCCGATCCATCATGGATCGGTCATCCGATCCATGCAAACTTGAGCCCGATCCATAGTGTTGAAATGCTACCAATCCATCCATGGATGGGTATGCCCGATCCATACTTGTGCATGCTCGATCCATCAACTACTTAAACTGATCCATAGTGTTACCAGGTGCTAACGATCCACACACTTTGGCTCGTCCGATCCATCAGCTAAAGTGCCTGATCCATCGAAGTGCACCACACCCGATCCATCACAGAAAATCATGACCGATCCATAGTTTACGTAGCACTTCCGACATGCTACAAAATGACTTGCCGGTGAGCCCGATCCATGCTTTCGTACTCTGCCTGATCCATGAATTTGCTAGCCGATCCATCATGTTTTTCGGGTTCGATCCATCCCATTTGTTACGTCTGATCCATCCCCAAAATACATGCATGATCCATCCTGTTCGACACATCCGATCCATGCTGAGATGTGATCGATCCATCACTCAAACCCGATCCAATCCATTGTTTATTGCCCTGCAAGCCACAGACTCTCGATCAATTCGGATGCCAATCCGAAACTAACCAATCTTCGTTTAACACATCCATAACCAATTCAAATAACAATCAACAACAATCAACAACATTCACACACAGAATAACCATCAACAATCACTTAAAATTCACCAAATCATCAACGAACAAATAAATCAATGGATCTATCTTGCACCAAACGTGAATTTACATAGAAATTTATCAATTTAAGTTGCTATATTAGATCCTATGGGTATTCCAGTTAAAAATGTACTTACCATGATGTAGACCTAGGTAAAAACAACTTTAAATATGAAAATAAGATCAATCAACCTATATTTTGATTTAATCCATGCGAGAGATGCTTATCACTCACCAACACTTCAAATTAGCTTGAAATCAACTAATCTCTAATCCGGACAGCAAAGAATGATCTTAAAATCTCTCAATTTGATTCGATCCACCCTCTCTTGATGTAGATCTAGCCTTCCTTGATGTAGATGTTCAATCTTCTCATGTAGATCTAAGATTTTAATGGTGGAGAGATGTATTTGATTGGAGTAGGGAGAATCTCAAACCCCAATCAAATAAGAAATAAAGAAAGTAACCGTTTCTTCTTACCTCTACCTCCCTATTTATAGTTAAACAATAACCCCACTAATGAGCCTCACTAATCAGCCCACTAATGACTAATTATTCTATCCAGAAATTGTGTAGCACTAAAACAGTAATTCCTCCCAAACCGCAAAACCAAATCTTTAATGTGACCACTCTATAGAATTGGAAACATCATTTCATTTCCAAGGAATTCGATCTCAGCAAGTTATTATATCCCAGTCAAAAGTTATACCCTATACAAAACTGAAACGGGCAAAATGGTCACAAACAAAATTGATAAAAATTATGGACATGTCTCACATCCCTATAACCAACATATCAAAATATGAGAATGATCTAACCCTCAGGGAATTAAATAAACAAATTTTACTATCCTTCGATATGTAAAACGCGTGTCGTTACATTTTCTCCCTTTAGGAATTTCGCCCTCGAAATCCCAAACAAACACAAGTAACCCAACGCAACTCAGCATGCCTATCATCTTTGAGCAGCCAATTTACCATCCAAACTAGCATCCATCAAGCCACAGATCCATAGCCTTAACCTAGCATGCAGAATTCTAATGAATGATACAAGCTAAAATGGTGTAAGAGTGACACGATATTTATGGGTCATACTAACGAAGAGTTCTGGATGGATCGTCATCATACTCTCTTCCATCTCCCACATACCATCGTCATCATCCTCCCTCCATTGCACCTTGACTAGCTTAACTGTCTTCCTCCTATGCTGTTTCATGTCATTCCCCACAACCCAAAGCAGCTTATGAGGCCTCGTAACTACCGACTCGACTTCTAGGTCTTCGTACTTCTACGGAGATACTACCACACTTGAATCATGCACATACTTCCGTAGAAATGACACATGGAAAACATTATGCACACTCGACATCTTCTTAAGTAACTCCAATCTATACACAAGCTTTCCAATCAGCTCGACAATCGAAAATGGCCCAACGAACCTTGGGACTAATTTTCCTTTATTTCCGAACCGAACAACATTCTTCAACGGTGAAATCTTCACGAAAACCATATCGCCAACATTGAATTCCAAATCCTTACGACGCCTATCGACATAACTCTTCTAATGATCTTGGGCTGCCTTCACTCCTTGCTAATGATCTCGATACAATCTGATGTCTCTCCGGTTATTTCAGGCCCAAGTATCAACTTATCTCCCGTCTCTAACCAATATACCGGAGAGTTACACGTTCTGCCATATGACGCCTCGTATGGTGCCATCCCGATACTCGATTAGTAGCTGTTGTTGTACGCAAACTCAACTAGATATAGATGGTCTTCCCATGATCCTCTGAAGTCCAATACACAAGCTCTAAGGAGATCTTCCAAAACTCGGTTAACCCCCTCGGTTTAACCATCAATCTGGGGATGATAAATCGTACTCAAACACAACTTGGTTCCCAAAGTCTTGCAAATTCTTCCAAAATCCACTTGTGAACAGTGGATCTCGATCACTCACTATGCTCTTTGGGATAGCATGGAATCAAACTATCCACTTAATATAAAGCTCAGCCAACTTCGATTTTATCCTAGTCGGTCTAACAGGAATAAACCCCACGCTTTTGGTCAAGCTATCCACGATAACCCAAATTCCTTCGTTTCCTGCCCTGGTTCTAGGTAGTCCATCAATAAAATCCATCAATATTTGTTCCCACTTCCACGTAGGAACTTCCAATGGCTGAAGCAATGTGCTCGGCCTTTTCTGTTCAGCTTTCATCAACTGACAATTCATGCATTTGAAAATGAACTTTCCAACATCCCTCTTCATCCCTTCCCAGTAGTAGGCTCGCTTGATGTCCTGATACATCTTATTACCACCAGGATGAATCGTCAATTTCGAGTAATGACATTAGCTCAGAACCTCATCTCTTAATCCATCAATATTAGGAACAACCAGTCGTCCTTGTTTCAGAATCCAACCTACACGATCAACCTCAAACTCTTTATCCTCTGGTTCCAACTTATGAATAATCTCAATAATATTTGCATCTCACTTCTGCTCTCGCCAATCCTTTTTATGAGAGTAGGTCTTATCGATAAGCTTGCCAATATTTCAGGTTCCAACTCACACCGTGGCCTAAAATAATATCCTACTAAGTACTCGAGGTGTTTCCATTCTGAAAACATCGCTCCCAAACTTGCATGTCTTCGACTCAACGCATCTGCCATTGCGTTACCTTTGCATGGAGTATGGGCTATACCAAAATAATATGTTGTTAGAAACTCTGACCACCGTTGATGCCGAAGATTCAAATCCTTTTGGGAGAAAAGATCCTTCTACGACTTGTGGTCCGTAAACAACTCGAATCGAATTCCCAACAGGTAATGCCTTCACATCTTCGAAGAAAACACAATCGCTACTTACTCCAAATCATGAGTTGGATAATTCCTTTCATGCTGCTTCAGTTGTCGACTCGCGTAAGACACAACTCTATCTTTTTGCATCAATACTGCTCCAAATCCAGTACCGCATGGATCAGTGTATACCTCCATCTCTTCATTCCCGCTTGGAATGGTCAAAATATGTGCACTCGCCTGTCTCTCTTTCAGGATTCCAAAAGCTTTCTCACACTTTGCATCCCATATGAACACTTGATTCTTTTTCATCAATCTTATTAATGGTTTAACTATCTTAGAGAAATCCTTTATGAAACGACGATAATATCTTGCCAACCTAAGGAAACTCTAACGTTCGTCGCATTCTTAGGTCTATCCCGGTCCTGGATTGTTGCCACCTTAGCGGGGTCAACCGCTATCCCATTTCCAAAAATAACATGGCCTAAAAACGTCACTTCACTCTTTCAGAAGTGACACTTCGAAAACTTGGCTCTCAGCTGATTCTTTCGCATTATTTTCGAAACAACTCGCAAGTGCGTCTTATGCTCTTCCTCATTCCGGGAATAATCCAGAATATCGTCCATGAACACAAGCATGAACATGTTCAACTGAACTCTGAAAAAACCCTATTCAGAAGATCCACGAAATACACTAGCGTTTGTCAACCCAAAAGGCATCACCAACCATTCAAAAAATTTAGATGGTGTCCTAAAAGCAGTCTTCAACACACTATTCTTTGCCACCTTCAACTAGTGGAATCCCGTTGCCAAATCGATATGAGAAAACACCTTGGCCTCGTGAAGCTGATCGAATAAGTCATCTACCCTTGACAACAGATAGTTGTTCTTCTTGGTCACCTTGTTCAGCTCACGATAATCGTCACACAATCTCAAAGATCCATCAGCCTTGGTTGCAAACACAATTGGCGCACCCCATTCAGATAGACTTCTCCGAATGAATCCTTTTCCCAAAAGGTCATGTACTTGCACCTCTAACTCTCGTTGTTGCTTCAGCGCCATCCACCTAAGAGGCATAACGATAGGTCTAGCACATTCAGCCGAATCGGTCCTGAACTCAATCTCGTAATGCGTCGACAACCCTTTGACCTCGTCAAAGACATCATCAAACCACTAGCAATCAACGCCGATGAGAAGTCTTCCCATGGAATCACAAGCGAATATAAATAGCTTACGAAGACACCATCTTTGGGATTACATCGAATCACAACCATTCTCCCTTCCACATTCTGACTGTCACCTCCAACTTCTCGCAATCCACTTTAGCCGCATACCTGTTGAGCCAGCCCATGCCCGGGGAAGTTCAAAAAAAAAGTAATCACACACAAAGGAGTAGCCATGACTTAACAACACTAGACCACGAAAATCATACACAAACCGGACGAACCCCCTATTGGATTAGTCATAATTAATGGTCTATTACAAATCTCGGGTTCCAAACCCAAGCGGCACGTAAGCTCATTACAAACGAAAGAATGTGATGCTCCCGTATCAAACAACACACAAACTGAAACATCTCTAATGGAAAGAATACCTTGAACGACGACACTCTTCCCTTTCTCCTCCAATGTAGGAGCCCTTGAAGAAGATGGAACAGCCTCTAAAGCGTACGCCTTCACAACCTGCTTACCCGTAGCTGGTTCTGGACAATCCATCTTGAGATCCCCCGTCTTGCCGCAGTTGTGACAATTTCTTTCAACCTTCGAATTCTTACAATCCTTGGAAAAATGGCTTTTCTGCTGGTAGTTATAGCAAGTCACTTCGCCTTTCTGCTTTTTCTGACCATATTTTCCTTCTGTTGTTGCTGCTTTCTATTCTTGTTATTACCACCCTGGTGTGGCTTTTGTTCCTCCTTAGCTGCAACAATAGGCTCTTGCTTGGGAAACAGACTTTTATGCCTCAAAGCCTTCTCGACAATCTCCTCATAAGTATCAACCAAGTGATCAACCAGCTGATTCCCAAGGTATTTGTCCAAACCCATGGCAAATTTCTCATTCTTATGGTAAAGGAGTCACGATATACCAATGAGCATACTTGGACAAGGCTTCAAAATCCTAAACATACTTCAGCACTAGCCGACCATTCTACTTAAGCTCGAAGAACCTTCTAAACAAAATACACTTCTGGACGGTAAAGATGAACTTTGTCTCAAACTTGACTTGGAACTAATCCCACGTGATCTCCTCTTTTGGAGTCTTTAGAGTGACAGAGTTCCACCAGTCCATAGCTCTGCCCTGTAACTACCTTGCTACAAGTTTTCTCTTTGTCGCATCATTAATTCCCAAGTCTCCAATAATCCGACTGTAAGTATCAAGCCACCCTGGAATATCTACAATCGGTTGCGTCCCCTTACACGGCTTCCCTCCTAGAGTAGTGAAATCTTTGCATAACTTTGCGAAGTCCACAAAACTATGTACTTGCACTTTAATTCCTACATCTATCTATCTCTTGAGCGGGTACCCTCCTCATGATCGCTGACATCATAGCCTCGAACATAGCTGGGTAATATGGCATACCGCATCACCACCTATAGGAACAGTCTCCTCCCTAGCAGTGCATCTCGACGTTCGACGACTCATTCTAAATCTGAAAAATAGAATGATTAGTCCACACATGAGAAAAACTTCAAATGGAGTTCAAACGCAGTTGTGTTATACACCAATATATAGTATACATCCACTAGAAATCTATGTATACATCTCTCATATGTAATTATATCTTAGAATTTTAGCTAAATCGATTAACCTTGCTCTGATCCAAATGTGACGACTGCTCATAACTTCTGCACTTAACAAGAGGAATAACGTGCTAAAAAACATGACAGGCAGCTATGGACGAATATCAAGGTAGGATTACACAAGCGAAACCTGTCGCATAACTCACAACGCAAGGATAACATATAATAGAACATATACAACAGGCAATAATAGTGAAGTTGATTTGAGCAGAATCTTGAACTTTTCATATCATCATGAATTATCCATACAACATAGGAATACCATAAGAATCTGTACAAAACTACAGGTCACTCAGAGAATACATCAAACAATGGAAAACAACACAATATGTATAGTAGAAAGTTGATACGTAAGCCTCCAGCTCGACATCGATCAACAACATTGTCCACTAAGATCTACTACCTATGACCTGCTACTCAGTCCATTCATCCATAATAGGGTGAACAGCCCAAGGTAATAAGAGGAAACATAAAACCTTAAGTCAGACCACAGTCATAATGAGCGATAAAACATGTATTTAATATCATCAATAAAGTATATGAGAATAAGCAGATTAATCAACTAATCTACTAACATCAATAGAGAAGAATCCAAATCTGTCATCTGTTAGTGATATCCTTAAGGGGTGTAGCTTAGGTGAAAGGGGTGTAGGTGGGTGCGGCCGTTATAAGCTCAGGTAGGAAGGATAACTTAAGTGAAAAAAGTGAGAAGAGAAAAGGAAAGAAAGGAAGAAGGAAGGGGTATTTTATAAAAGGTGAATACACATGGATTGGTGACATGGTGGAAGGAGATGGAGGGGAATAAAAACAATTGCTGCCTTGGATTCTTGCCACTTGGCTTGAGTTTTATTGCCTTAAAGGCTCGTGCTAAATGACGAAGTGTTTTTGTTCAACCTTGCTTCTATCGCTTGCACGACCAAGAGTTAATTTCGTTTGTCACAAAATTTTAGATTCTAACATAGAATGTAATTCCAGGTCCAATGGAACATGTCTTGTCGAATTTCGAGTTCGTTTGACCTTCCGTTTTATTTTTTATTATGTTTTCGCATAATTTTGACCGATTGACTGGGTATGCATTTATTTCTCGCACGACCACACATTAACTTCAAAAATTATGAAATTTGGAATCTTACCATTTTTTGATATTCTGAATCCAATAAAATTGATTTTGTCGAATTCCGAGATCATTTGAATTTTTTTCCTTTGTAAGGTATTGAGACAACGTTACGTACCCACATTTTTAAAATTGGCTATAAACTCTTATAAAAAAAATTAAAAATCATATTCATATTATTTTTAAAATTTCAGGTCGTATTCAAATACTTAACCCAAAATCTCAAAATTCAGAATTTCAGTGAATGGTGGTTTCTTCCCAAAATTGTTTAAAACTGATAATTTGATAAAACTGGTTTAAATAACTTATATATGTATCCAGAACCATGTGTGGTTATTTCGAATTCTTGATAGCTCGAGTTTTCGAAATATCAGAATTTCTGGGTCGTTATATCATTTCAGTTTAAACTTATCTAAATGATCCAGTATAGTGTCAGTTCTTAAACAATAAAGCATGCCAAAATATTTCAATACACAAGACAAAAAGATGAACACAAAGAAAAGGAGCTAACAAGCTACAAGAGTGAGTCAATACAAGTGCACAACATCAACATTGAATAATCCAAACATGCCACAAATATAGACATACAATTGCAGCCACAAGATAATGTGCAGAAGCTACAATCTCAAGCCAGAAGCGAAGTTCAAGTGCAAATGAAAATGATCAAATGGTTTCAAGCGAAAAAGGAATTTTGTTTTTCAATTCACTAATTCATAATTTGGAAAGTATTTATTGTAACAACCCTGAATTTTGGGGTAAATTTAAAATTTTATATTAAGTAATTTTAATGGGTTTTGGTATTTAAAATAATTTATTTAAAATAATAATGATTAAAAATTTATTTAAATCAAAGTTAGGATGAATAATTTAATTTTAATTATAATAGGAGTTAGAAATAGCGCGGTAGTTTAAAAAGTCAAACTTGAACTTTGACTGACCGTACAGGATGCAAAATTTAACGGATTTTAGTGAAACCAAAAATATTAGAATCTATTTAAAAATATCTTTCTAACGAATCTGAAAAATTGAAATTTCATAGCAGGAATCAAAAGTTATGCCCGGTTTAAAATTTACAAAGGTCCCTATGAAATTTATAATTTGCAAAGGTCAAAAATGCTACTTTTTGCATATGAAGGAATTTGGACTCGAAACCACTTCCATTGAGTTCAGAATGACGTTTCTACATTTAAAAAGTATAAACACTTATATATTTTGAGTTTCGGAAATTATTTGTTTAAAAATGTATTTTTAATATTTAATATATACGCCTTGAAAATAGTCATTTTACAAACGACCTCCGTTTTCGACGAAACCACTTTTATTGGATCCAGAATGTCAAATATGGTTAAGTTTAATTTTTCATAATTTTTAGAATTAATTTGTGGATGTGGCAAAAAGATTTCAGTTTTGTCAATTTCGGTCAATTTTAATCAACTTGAAAATAGTCATTTTTCAAACGGGCTCAGAATTGAAAAAAAATTAATTTTCCTAGGTCCGCAGCGTCAAAACATAGCTAAATATATTTTTCGGGAATTTTTGAAGTTAATTTGTGACCTCGGTGAATTTTTATGTACGGTTGAATTAACAATTAAATGATTTATATTAAAAATAAAGTAAACATGCTGTAAACTTCGAAATTGGGCTTCGTCACTAGCGCCATTGCGTTCAGAAGACGTCAAAACCTATAGATAGACAGTAAGCATGCCTAATTCTGAGTTCGGGCCAAATCGGGCCTTAATGGGCTAATTAACTAATTAAATAATATAAAATGCTTTGTCATCTCTCCAAGAACCCTAATTCCCATTCTAGTACAGCCGCCACTAGGGTTTTTAATGGTTGAAAATGTTCGGTTTTGGATCCTCAATTACTCCTAATTCACTAAACCACACCACAAGAAATTATTATATTAATAGCAAGTAGGATTGCACTAAAAATTGTCTTGCTATTGTTAAATGGCTAATTCTTTACTTAATTAAAAAGACAACAAATTAAATTGCAATTATATTAAGCCTGCGCAATAATTTTAATCCCACGACACGTAAATCCCGTTCCCGAGTTGGATTCCCTCCAACATTTTTTTTGGGCCGCCAAATTTTCACTTTTCTTTACACTTCTCCTCGAGATACTCATCTTCATCGTTTCGGCTTTTTTTAATATTAGTCCTCAATCATTCCTGAAATAATACCTTAACCTATTAATTCTTCAACCTCAATCATTCCCTAATTTCACGAAGCTCCGTTATTCTATTTTTCTAAAAGTTCCATAAGTTCAACGATCTGATTTGCGACTTGAATCGAAGCGAAGCAATTTGGTCCGAAAGCAATTCTTCAACTCGATTTGGTCCGAAGTTCAACCACCTGCCAGAAGCGAGATTTGGTCTGAAGTACAATTCTTCAAGCGCGAGCATTTGGTATATATTTTTGAACCTTCACAATTTTATTCATTTTTCTTTACTGATGATCGTTGTATAGATTGATCGATGATAGCCAGTTCATGTGGGATTTTCCTGATTTGAAGCTCTATATAACAGATTTGATTAAAAGCATTAACTATAAATTTCTATGAAAACAAATTTAACTATTGTTGTGTTCTTTGCAAATTCTAGAACACATTACTGTTGTGTTCTTTGCAAATTTGAAGCTCTATATAACACTGTGTGAATTCTATGTATATGTTTGTTCACAGTTGAGATTGGACGCAACCATATGTATATTTGTGGTTGAATAGATGAAATCCTATGTATACATGTCTGTTTTACTTGTTTGAATCCCAGCGAGTCATACGAAAACATGTCTGTGTATTCAACAGGGGATACATACATCCCCTGCCACTTCAAAATAAATAAATAAAATCCAATTTGAGGTTTGAAGTAGGATTGGGTTAAACATGGAAGCTGATTTATAAGGTACTAAAATCTGATAGTGATTTTCAAAATTGTCGATTTAAACTGTTAGCAATTTGATCCTATTTTTTTAAATTGTTTTGTGGTTGCCTACTGCAGTTCGGTTGCTTGATCTTCTCAGAAGAATTACATGGCAGGCGTATTAGATATATTTCATGATTTTCTCAGTTTGAAAATAGGATTTCATGATTTTGTTTGTGCTTGTTGCGTTAATGCTTGTCAGATTTTCTATGTTATTCTTCGAGCATTGCAAAACCAAACCATTGTGCCTATGTATGTTGGTTTGATAGCATTACAACTGATCACATGTTATATAAATATAGTTATATTAACATATTATTAAAATCTTATGAATTCAATATTTAACTTTGGTAATTTGTTATATTGCAAGCTAGATTTAAATTGGACGAGGAATGGCAAAAAGCGAGCATATTTCAGCAAATGGGATGCATTTTTAGTGGTTTAAAAGCTGGATTAGCTCGCAAATTAGCAGACGCAAAGAACGAGGAAGAAAGAATTCAGATGAAACCTGACAACCTAAGCATGAATGAGTGGAAGAAGTTTGTCAAGTCCAAAACAAGTTCAGAGTTTAAGGTATTTTAGTGTTGATTTGATTGTTTTAAAGATACCACAACTGATACTTAACTTTTTTTTAATTAATTCTTCAAATAAAAATGTTCAAAGAATTTGTTCATTGACGATTCTATGCATATTCAAGTATGCTTGTTCTGGAAAAACAAGTGCTGAAAATAAATTATGCTACTTGATGATAACTTGCTTATGTCATTTAATGAAATAGAGGATAAGGCCATTCCCAATAATTGATCTGATCTGTTCATGTCTCTTTCCTTCCTTTACACGAGTTAAAACATTGAAAATGTTTATTTATTGCCGCATTGGCTTATAGTTGTGAAGTTTGAATTAGTGAACGAACATAAATAACACATTTTTTATTTTTAGGAATTGAGTCAGAAATTCAAAGCTATTAGAAAGAATCAAATACCACACATTTGTAGCCGTAAAGGAATGGCTCGAGTAGCTGAAGATTTGGTACGAATTATCAATTTATTTACTGCAATATTTTTTAACTAGTTAGTTAATGTGCTGTGTTTTAATAAATATTCGTCAAACATAGAAAAATACGAGTCCTCATCCATCTTCTATCCCTCGAACTAAAGTTTGGATCAAATCTCACACTTAAAAAAATGGCGGACCGGTAAATAATACTGCTGCAGATGCTATCGTAAGTACTCTTATAGTTTATTAGACAACAATGTATTTGCTATTTTGATATTTCAATTGTGTATAATATGTGCGTATATGACAACATGTACAGGAAAAAAATTAAACAAATCGAGAATGATTCAAATTCTGGCTCAACATCTAACTACAAAGAAGACGCGCTTGCAGGAGTGTTGGGACGAGACAGACCCGGACGATTGAGAGGCATGGGAAGGGGTATAAATTACACAAATGCAATATGGTCACACATAAAGAATAAATAGACAGTCAGCATGCAGAACAAAATTTTAGAATTAGATGGGCTGGTCCACATGCTTCTGAAAAATCAGGTGATTTGTATTTCCAGAAGTACACTAATTTTTAAGCATGGCAGAATTCTTTGTATTTTCAGAAGCTCATTTGTATTAGGTTATTCATCTTTCTTAAGTATTTTCAGAAGTACACTAAATTTTACAGTCTATCGTTTCGAACGATAATAGTTGGTTAATTATCGACTCGAAGCGGTATAAAACAAGTCATTACAAATAAGTTCATGCCTAATCTAATGCATTTATATATGTTTTTCTTTCTTTTAAAATTGTTATAATAAAATCATATCTGATGTATCTTATTTTATTTTTCATGGGTACAAAATACATAGAACTTGCAGCTAACAAATACAAAGAGAGCACCTGATTTTCAGTATAATTAGGTTTCACACAATTTTAAACAAAAAAGTTTTTCTTGAACAGCTATGTGGGACATATATAGTTTTATTATCAGCCTTTAGACTCATTTTATATGGGACCTACTTAAAAACAACTAATTTTTTTTTGGAAATAAACAACTTTATGGGACATATAATTTTTTTATTAGCCTTTTAGACTCATATTATACATAAAGGTATATTGTGTAATCAAGCATGTACACTATAAATAATTGAGATAAGATTCTCAAAAAATATTATAAATAAAGACATATATTAAACCCTGATTATTTATAGATTAAACTCTGATTACACTATAAAACACTAATTACACTATAAAAAATAAAAAATAATTAAACAAAGACATATATTACAAATTATATGTCTTTGTGTAATTATTTATAGCAGGAAAATACCGTGAAGGATAAAATGAACAAAGAATTGTTCCATAAGGACAAGGGGACAAAATTTTATCCATAAGGACAAGTGTTAGTGTAAAGGGATGAATTATAGTGGGCCCCTGAATTCCTCCCTTTACACTAAATTTTGTCCTTGAGGATAAAATTTTGCCCCCTTATCCTTATGGAATAATTTTTTGTTCCTTTTGTCCTTGAGGGTAAAAACCCCTTATTTATAGTGTAAAACTCTAATTACACTACAATAAATAAAGACTCGTATTATATATGTCTTTATCTAATATTATAAATTATTTACAGTGTACATGTTTGTCTTTAGCTCTAATTATTATTTATAGTGTGCACTATAAATAATCAAGCATGTACACTACAAAAAATCAAGCATGTACACTATAAATAATTTAAACAGCAACAATAAGTTGTAGTTGTTGTTGCTGGCGGCATTTAGTATTTGCATTAAATTTGTAAGTAAATATTTGCATGTAAACTGTGAAACTTGACTGATGTTCATTTAATTATGTGTGTTCATGCCTCACAGGAGCATTGAAATACTTGGTTGTTATATGCCTTTATACCTGTTTCAGCTTGTTGTTTTGTCCTGATGACTAAATTCACTCTTTGACATACCTAAAAGACACTTACTTTATGTTTATCAATGTTGAATGTACCACTATTAGATTCTACATTTACTTTTATTTATGGTTTCATCTTCTTTAGTATGAGGTCTGTGTCTCCTTATTTCCGACTAAGCCATCTTTCAATTTGTCGTATGTTTATTCTCAATTATTTCATACCAAACTGAAAGATGGTTTAGAACTAGCTTCTTAACTAATGATCAAGTTAAATTGTTACATAGCAGTTTTATCCATCTGTTTCTAACGAGCCTCCTTATTTCGATAAAAACTATTACTAGAAATTTATTATTGCTATGTTTTGGCTAATATGATCTTCGCCCTTTGCTTTTGTTATGATTTCTCATGGGTACAAAAGATTATTGTTATATTATGATTTATAAATTTCTCATGGTATAACTCAAGTTAAATTTTAAATGTCTAGCTTTAATTTTGTACATATAATGCGCTTGCTTTGCAAATGTAATGAAAATATTAGACATTTGAAAATAATCATTATTTGAATCTCTGGTACAAGTTTCAAATTTGGATTGCGTAAATAGAACTTGAGAATATTGACCTTTGCTTTTTTTTTATTGGCAGAGAAAAGAAATTGTGGATGAAGCGAATGTATCTCAAACGGCTAATGCAGCTCACGCGGTAAAAGTTATTTATATTACTAGAGTTATATCAATGCATTTGAAATTTATTTTAATTATTAATATAATTAGTTTTTGGTTAATTGTAGAACAAACATGGTGAAAAATATGACACATATGATTTATTGGATTGGAGTGGGACAGACGAAGTTGTTGCACAAGGAAGAGTTGTGTCAACTGACCCACAGGAACTCGTTCAACAAATCCCTTTAGGGCCAGATGCGAAGAAAATTATAATAGACAATGTGAGGAAACCGGATGCTTTTTTGTGGAGGACTTCACTTCATTTGACACGCGTTGGACAAGTTGAAGGCGAGATGATAGCATGGCCTGCTAGTAAAGTTGTTTTGCACAACTTCGATAACTGCGAAAATGAAGATAATGCGGTAATCTGTAATCTTTATACTTATTAAAATTTCATTTTGACTGTTTAGAAATAAAAATCAACATGTCCTTTTTTAATAGAGTAAAAGCAGCAGCACAAATCATAAATTCAAATTAATTGATTGGGGTGGGAGCGAAGAATTAGTTGCAGAAGGACGACTACACTCGAGTGATCCAAAACAACTTGTGAATGATCTTCCTCTTGGACCGGGCGCCGTTACAGTTTGGATAGATAATCCAAAAGTTCAAGATGCTTTTCTATGGAGACCCACTAAAGGTTTGACACGAGTTGTAGATGCCATTGGTGTCAAAGTCGCATGGCCTGAATCAAAAGTAGTTATTGATACAGTCAACACTTCTTTATCGGATAATCATATGAGTGATGTCGGAGTTGTCGAAAAGGTAAACTTAATTATAATTAACATTGCATTATTTGTTTCATCGTACAAATTGTTGATGCACATATTAATATAACATATTTGTTTAATTGATAGAGTCCAAATTTTATGCCAAATGAAAAATGCAAGCTGATTGATTGGTTGGGAAAGAGGGAAATAGTTGCATTAGGACGCGTGTCTTCAACCGATCCAACCGTAATGGTTCATTGTGTTCCTTTGGGAAGAAATGCAATCAAAGTTTGGGTAGATATTGTAAAAATTCCAAAAGCCTCTCTATGGAGAACAACATCCGATTTAGAAGTCATTGAAGATGCTCTTGGTACTACGATAGCTTGGCCTGCTGCGAACGTTGTAATGGAATCAACTTCTAGTAAGTATAACTCAAATTTTGTTTAGATGTGACCTTTTTTTTTTCTTCTTTTTCTTCGAATCTTTGTTGTCTTCTTCATAAGACTAGAATTAGAAAGTGCGCTGCAATCTCGATTAAAACAGCGAGTACTATGTCCACATCACCTTTCTGTCCATCATTGTCACATCCGTTTTTTTTTTGGCCCTTCATGCTATCCACTAAGTTCTACCTCAAACGGTAGCTGCTACCTCGACGCCTGGGAGGAGAGCTACGGCTCCCATAGTACTCCTCTACGATAGCCTGCTACGATATATTTACAACAATGCAAGGAACCCTCCAAGAGTTGAATATCTGTAACAAGTCCCTTCCCTCCATGATAACTATCATATTGTCAAATTAAATCACCTAGTAAACAAAAAATCAAATTAAACCAAACCTGAAAATATCAAAATCAAGATCAATAGGACTGTCAACTTGTTTTCATTTTTTAAACCTGAAAGTTGAAAGCTTTATGCCTTTTCGAAATCAAATTACATGAATCAAATTAAATCAAACCTGAAAGCTTTATATGCCTTTTCAATTAAATGAGTGATATCATGTGGTAAAAGGGAGTGTCATCTTCGTTTTCATTTTTTAAACCTGAACATGAGGCAACACAGTATTCCACCTGGACTTGAGGGTGCTACCGACAGCCAAATGATTTACGTTTCATGTATATGTTATGTGTCCCTCTTCATCTAGCTACAAAACAGTAGAAACACTCCTGATACCTCTTTGTAAGGGCAGTACCCAGTTGCTGCCTATTCGGTTTGTTTGAATTTCGCCATCTCTCATTATCTTGCAGTTAACATTTGACGATCCAATTCCACTTACCCTGCTACGATAGCCTGACACACAAACACAGCTTGTTACACACAACTGATATTAATAGCTAGTCAAAAGTACTTGCACGTTCTTGGATTATTAAACGTCGAAGTTTTAAGCTGAAGCGTGTGCCGATGTGTCATGGATCTTCACCGATCCGAGTTGCCGGATTTTCTACGACCTGTAATGGAGTTCAATGTGAGCGATATAGTGTCGAAGAGTAAGGCGTTTGATTCGGTAGCGAACAATTTCAGGGAGATGTAAGGGGAGTATGCGGAGTACTATGAGAAATCATGTAGTGATAAGATTTGGGTCTTGGGAGCTGCTGGAGAAATCATGTATGTGGAGTATGCGAACAGTTCGGTTGTGTACTTGTGTCTTGGGAGCTGGTGCCCTTTTGATAATTCATGTGGGTATGGCGTTGGGTTGGGAGAGACGTGGGTATTGTTTTATATGGGTGGCGAGGGAGGAGGAGCTGCTGGAAGGGTACGAGGAGAGGGCGAAGGGCAGGGGGCTGTTGGTGAAAGGGTGGGTGCCGCAGGTGGCCCTGCTGGGGCATGAGGCCGTGGGAGGGTTCGTGTGCCACTGCGGTTGGAACTCGCTATTGGAAGGGGTGTGTGATGGGGTGCCGATGGTGGCGTGACCGCTGTTTATAGGGAGGATTATTGTGATATCCGCTTTTCCATTGTTTTGACTCCAAAGTTTGTTTGAGTGTATCCGCTTTTCCATTGTTTCATATCCTGATATGCGTTTAAGTTCCGAGCTATCCACCAATCTCTTTAGATTATCTATCACGATGATTAAACTATAATACATTCAAATCTGGTATGTAAAGGCCTTGTAAAAACATCGATTAACAGTGCTAAAGCCGTTATTATATTCCGAGCCCATCACTCACTGACTAGCGTTATATTGTTGTTTAACATGACATATCAACCTGGAGTACGCGCTGATATTAGCATTTTCTATTGGTTCCTGTGAGTCTAGATTTTTCAATTTTTTTTCCTCTTGTTTATTAGAGGGACTTCAATATCCTGCCTAAATTTAGTTAAAAAATGTTTCATGCCTGTTCAAATTTTGTGTGCCAACATATGCTAATACCCAGAGATCGATGGTCTGCATGTTATTTTCAAGCTGTACCAAATAGTTCGTCATTTCATGGAAAATTTCTGTGTTTTGGACCAAATGGAGTTAGAGCTCCAATCAAAGCATGCATAAACCCGTCTGTTTACTATTATATCTATGGCTATTTTGGTTGAGTCAACAAATCAACATAACCTCACTAATGATAAATAACTGTGAAAATTAGTATGAAGTTATCGATACAGTTTGAGTATGTGATATAATATTGAAGTTTTTTTACTTCTTTATTGAAATGAGAGATTTGCTCATTCAACTTATTATATATTTGATGAAAAAAGTATCACTGTTAAATAAACACACATACATAAATATAAACAACATATGACTGAAATCTTGCATTAGGGTATTTAGTCGCAGGAAGAATGTCTAGGAGATTCCGCAGCTGATGTTTCACTAAAATCAGCAGTCTAGAGATTGGCAATGAAAATAATTTTTGTATATTTAGAAACATGCAGTAGTGGAAAAAAAACTGTGAATATTAGTTATAATATTAAATTAACTCTGCTTCATTTCAGGTGACTTCCGACTGTGATAGCGATCATTTCTTGCCGGACAGCATATGCACTAGACTGGTAAGCACTTCAATGCACATTGGTAAATTTTATCTATTTTAATTGCCTTCAGTTCAGGGATCCCACTCTTTGTATAGTTATCCCCCACTGTCTCACATGAATATGGCCTTGGATCATTCCAAAAGAATAGTTTTGCTTGAACAGTTTGCAGTTTATGGGAAATACAGAGCAAAATCGACCTGAGAATTTTTAGTTTCTGTTTGCAGTTTATTTGAACTTAGTGGCAGATCTAGGTTTATGTTTGAGCTAGGGCCAATATTGTCCCATATTGCAAGAATTGTTCAAATTCCTCTGCATATATATATCAACCTGCACTAGTTTGTCACAAAAATCAGCCAGTCTAGGTATCACGTAGGCCTAAATACGACTTCCCTGTGCCTTAGATAGGCCACGCCTCATAGTTCAGGAAGGGAAACTGAGAAACACGTTTGATTTTTTGGCCAACAAAAAAAAATTAGCTAGCCTAAGCCTACAACTGTGCCCCCATTTGCATATTTTACAAATCAACTCACATATGAAATACAGTGCGGAAGCTTTTAGTTTATATACAGTGTGAACAAAGTAGCCAACAAAATTTTACAAATCAACTCACAGATGAAATACAATGTGGAAGCTTTTAGTTTATAGTGCGAACAAAGTAGCCAACAAAAAACTGTCGAATTGTCTGAACTGAGACCTGTTACAACTGAGCACCAAACAAACAGTTTTTAGTGTATTGTGTTTATTGTTTGTATGTTTGAAAAAAAAATTGTAATGGTGTTTTGATTTTTTGTATTTATGGCTAATAGATGTATGTTTTTTTTATAGGCGTTGTATGATGCTCCAGGTCTATGATATGGTGAAAGGCATGAAAAAATATGTTGTCGCATTCATGTATCATTTTGGCTAGCTACGGTTGTATGGATTGTTCTTTTTAGTATATGTATTGTTTTTGGTTAGCGACGATTGTAAGAATTGTTATTTTTGATCACAAATATTTAGAACTTTGTACGACATACTTTTTGATCATAAATATTTATATGCTAAATATTGTGTGTGAAATATATTTAATAGTGGCTATACATATTATAGCATTATGCTAGTGCAATAAAAATATTCTACAACAGCTTTCATGGCAAGTAAATAATGCTATAAAATAAAAAATTAAACTCTCTGTAGCATTTTTATAGCATTTATGGTTGTTATAATAATCAGGCTATTATATTTCTATTGCTTTTGTACTTGCTATAATAATCAGGTTATGAAATTTCTATAGCCTCTGAGGTTGCTATAATAATCAACCAATGTTTATCTATAGTGTTTATTGCTGTTGTGAATAGTAAACAGATGATGTCATAAATATTAGCAGTATAAAACCACAACACTGCATAAAAAATTTATAGCAAGCAAAACACGCTATAGATACGATTTGTATGTTACATACCTATCATTTAATAGCAATTTTTATAGCAACAAAACACGCCATAAGTAATATCATTTATAGCATGTTTTTTATGGCGATTTTTGTGTTGCTGTTATAGACTCCTGACATATTACAACATGTTGATATATAGCGTTTCTAAACACGCCATTGTATCCTTTAATAGCGTTTTTTACATGCTATAAAAAGGTATTTTTCTTGTAGTGCCATTTCGAATGACTCCAACACTAAATTCTAGAGATTTGCAAGGCCTTTAATTCCATAAGGGGGTGATCGGATTTAGAGAAGTGATTTGGCCGGAATTCTCTCCCTAATCCGCTGCCAAAACACCCCCGCCGCACCACGTGGGCCCCACCGCACCTCCCCTCACATAGGGCGCCGTGCTCCCCTCTCCTTCCTCTTCGACGTCACACCACCTGATCGTTGTCTACCTTCAAGATTAAATCGAAAATGGGAGACCTAGTTTTGAACAAAATGGGTTCAAAAATAAAAAGGGAATGGCCTTGGAATGTGATGGAGGAAGATGAGAGAAAGGTTGACTTTTTCAACCTTTAATTATTTAATTACTTTAATTCAAATTTGAACGGTCTTAATTTAATCATAACTAATGCGTACGAACTCGAAATTGAATGATTTCAGGTACGCCACAATCGTGAGACCGAGACCTTTGCGATGAAACTGACTAGACCTGATTCTTAGAAAGTTGAAATTTGGCCAATTTTTGGTTCTGAACGGTGCAGAAATTCAAAACGATGTGAGAAATTCTATTTTATTTCTTCTTAAATAACTAAAATTATTTATGTTTGTGTTATCATCACTCTACGGTAAAATTCTATTGTTATGTGACGTGATTTGATTCTATGATTGATGTGTTGTATAGATCTGTTAATTGGATGATATCGTGTTGTAATAAAAATTGTTGAAAACAAAAATATAGATTTTTGGTCAAAATAAATTTGTCAAAACAAATTTGTTATTTTTGTCAAGGTAAATTAGTTAAAACAAAAATCCCTTTTTTTATTCATTATTTATGTGACACCAAATTGAACATTTTGTGATGTTTGAGATTATTTGAATTGACTATATTGTGGTGAATTGACCGTATTGTGTTGATGGATGGTATGAAATATATGAAATGTTTACATCAAGGAAAATATCATTTATGTTATATAAATTGTTAGAATAGAAAAATAACATTTTTATTTAAAAATGTCATCATTTGGAAAGAACATATTTTTATGTATAAATGTTAATATAATAAAAATCACATGTTTACATTAGCATTAAAAAGATCTCATTTTTATGGTATCACTTTTGTTTGATGTGAATGGATCTAGTTTATCAATTCATAATAAAAATATGATTTGTCATTTTTATGTTATCACTTTTATTTTATTTGAATTGATCTAGTTTATCAATTCATAATAAAAATATGATATGTCATTTTTATGTTATCACTTTTATTTTATTTGAATTGATCTAGTTTATCAATTCATTAACATAATAAAATTTGTTATTTCATGTGAATTGATTTAGTTTATCAATTCAACATCAAAAATAAAAATTTGTCATTTATATTGAATTGATTCAGTGTATCAATTCAACACCAAATAAAAGTTGTACATTTTTATTTGCGTCTTCTCACGCAAATATAATCACTTAGAAATAAAAGTTCACCTTTTTATTTGCATTTCACAATGCAAATATTACATAGACAAATAAGTTCATTTTTTTTCGTGTTCACAACGAAAATATAACAGTAAATAAAAAGAGTAGTAAAAGAATCATATTTTATTAAGAAATATGATTTACATTTAAAAACACATTTCTATTAAGAAATATGTTTTGCATTAAAAACATATCTTTAATGTAATATTAGAAAAACTGAGAAAAGATTCATATTTCATTATGAAATATGATTTGCATTAGAAACACATCTTTAATGTTAATCTGAGGGACTTAGAAAAAGAATCATATTTCATTATGAAATATGATTTGCATTAAAAACATATCTTTAATGTAATATTAGAGAACTTAGGAAAAAAAATCATATTTCATTATGAAATATGATTTGCATTAAAAGCACATTTTTAATGTAAACTTAGAAAGAATCATATTTTTATTAAGAAGAACGTTTTACATTAAACATACATTTTTAATGTAATAGTAGAAACATAGTAGGATGAGGTTACAATAAAAAGAAAAAGTTAGAATTTAAAAAGATTACCTTTTTAATTGTCAGTATGTTAAATTAAGAAGATTTGTTTTCAAAACGTTATCAATCTTGAATTAAAGGAATGTTTTTATTTTATATTCAATTAATGGAATTAATAGACGTTGATTTAGAAAGATTACGTCTTTATTGTCTTAAAGTTACAATAAAAGGATTCAATTAAAAAGATTACATCTTTAGTGTCAATAGGTTAAAGTAAAATAAGATATGGTTTCAAAATGGGACATCTTGAAACGGTTGTTATTATAAAATCATAATATTATGGAAAGTTACAATTTATATTAAGATACTGGAAATCAAGATATTAGAAATAAAGAATATCTTAAAATTAAGATTCCTTAATGGAAAGGATAATTTCAAATAATATGTTTTGGAAAAATTAATTATAATTATAAATTATTATTGTGCTTGGACACGAGGTTAAGTTACATTTGTGGTGGAAGTCTGCCCGGAACCGACCGGCATATCCAGCAGCCACTAATGTTGAACCTAATGTGAGAGGTCCAAGTGCACAAATACGAAACGGGCCATGACACGAGGTTAAGTCCAACTTGTGGAATAAGTCTACCCGGAACCGACCGGCACATCCAGCATCCACAAGTCGCAGGCTTAATGTGAGAGGTCTAGCCCATTATAAAATACAAATGGATAAGAAAATGAGTTGGGCTATTTAATCTGTTTTAAAAATAGCAACGCATTTTAAAAAAACCTAATGAGTATATCAATTTATTTTATCCATTTTATAATGAATATTAAAAGAGAAATTTCAAAAATTAATATTTTGGAAATAATATTATTATAAAAAGGATAACACATAGAATAATCAAATTTTAGATTATAGTTGGAATCATGAAAATGCATATGAAAATGAAATCATGTTTTTTAGTGTAACATGAGTGCATAAGAAATAAATATAATCATTTGTTTTAATGTCATTTAATTGCATATGAAAATAAAATCATATTTAGGAGTAGCGTTAAAGTGTGTGAAAATAAAATCATGTTTGGAGTAGCGTTAATGCATATGAAATAAAAACATGTGTTGGAATCATGTGAATGCATACGAAATAGCTTCATATTTTAAAGTCATGTTAATTATATGAAATATAATCGTATTTTTAATGTTATGTTAATATATGAAATTTAAAAAATATTTCAGTGTTATGTTATTATCTTAAAAATAAATATATTTTTAAGATCATGTTCATATATTGAAGATGAAACATGTTTTTAGTGTCATGTTCATATATTAAAATGAGGCATAATTTTAGTGTCATTTTCATTGGAAAGAATTAAACGTTTAAGGACTTCAATTTGATATAAGTTGACTCCAATGGAAAGATAGTAATTGAATAAAAGTAAAAGTTACATTTTTCATGTAATTGAATTAAAGTGAAATTACATCTTTCATGTAAAAGAACAACAGTATGAAATTTACATATTTTTGTAAAAAGATTTTCAGTAAAGATTATAACGATGAAATGTACATTTTAATGAATGGTTTTTCATTAAAAAGAGTAAGGACTAGAAATTTACATTTTCAATGAATGGATTTTCATTAAAAAGAATAAGGAAACAAAATATACATTTTGTGTAATTTGAAAGATGAAAGAAAAATGTACATTGTTGTGTATAGTATGTGAATGTGAATTATAATAAAAATAAAACATTATCGTGTGTCATGTTATACCTTGATATTATATATACAAATAGGGATATTTGTTGTTAGCAAAATATATGGATGAAGGAATTATATATAATTATATATATAAATTAAAATCAAACAAATCGAGCGTGGTAGTTTGCATTTTGGAATTGTACTTTTAATTGATTATACCGAATTATCCGACCGTTGGATTTTCCCAAAACTGAAACCGTTAGGTTCGCCTTGGGAAGATCTTTCCAACGATATGAATTGTGTTAAAATCCAACGGTTAGATTTAGAGAAATGTGTAAATCAAATTTGGGTAAAAACAGCGCCAAGGTCGCCTTCGACCCGAAGCGTCGTTAAATGAATTTGGGCTACTTTATATAAAAAAATAAAATAGCGATAGATCGTTATAAAATATTAACAATGATATGAAATAGTTTTCAAATTTAGTGTAACAACCCGTAAAATGCGAGCCAGTTTGAAATTTTTATTTTGGCAATTTTAGCGAATTTTGGATATTTAAAATAGATTATTTTAAATAATATCGACGAGAAATTTATTTTGAATATAATTCGACGTATATATTATATACGTCGTCGTTAGAATATAAATATTTATATATAATTATAAATAGAATTGAAAATGGCGCGGTAGTTCGATAATTCGATTTCAAACTTCAATTGAATGTACCGGGTGCAAAACAATCCGGATTTTAGTGAAACCAAAAACAATAAGATCTATTTGATGATATCTTTCCAACGAATCTGAAAAATCAAAATTTCATAGCGGGAATCAAAAGATATGTCCAGTTGAAAATTCTGAATAGTCGCTGTGGAATTCAGGCCCTTAAAATGGAAATTTTGCAAGAGACCTCGGATTTCGACGAAACCACTTTTGTTGGGTCCGTGATGGCAAATTATTGCTAGATTCCAAATTTCATAATTTTTCGAATCAATATGTGAGCGTGGCAAAGGAAAACGCGTTTGACCAGTTTCGGTTGATTTTAATCGAATGGAAATTGGCCATTTTTCAAACGGTCTCAGAATTCGACGAAACTAGTTTTGTTAGGACCGTATCGTCAATACGAAGCTAGAAAATATTTTTCGAGAATTTTTAGAGATAGTATGTGACCCCGGTAAATTGAAATGCGTGTTCAAATTCAATATATAGAGTTATATGTTGATTTTGATGAAAACTGATCGAAACGATCGAATCAGCTTACGATACATATCCCATTGTGTTTGGAATGGGGGTAATTAGCTATGGACGATAGTCGTTGGGTCTCGTTTCGAGTTGGAATTTAAAAGCTACTTTTTGAAATGGAATTAAATTAAATATATAATTATTTTAAAAGTCAACGCCCCTTTTTCATATACCCCCTCCTCCACTTTAATTCTTCAGCCGACTCCCTTCCTTCCCAAACCTCCCGATCGAAATAGGAAATGGGGGCATCGGAGGACGCCGCCACCCGTTGCTCCTCCCTCCCCATCGACGCCCCACCGTCAAGCGCCCTCCCTCCTCCCCGACGCCTCCTCTTCCCCCCCTTCGCTCCTCTTTCCCCCTCTTCTAACAAGACCCATACCCCCCTCAGCCGCCATCGACCGCTCCTCCCTCCCCTTTCCGTCGCAACGCCGCCAATGGGCCCTCCAAGCTCCGACGCTCCTCCTGTGCCCTATCCCCTTCTCTCTCCCTTCTTCCATTCAGCGTTCAAGCACCTCAAGCTCTCCACAGTTGGAAAAAGGACCGCCGCCGCCCTCATCAGCCTGCCCGCCGGCTGCAGCACACACACAAACCCCCCTCCCCTCCTTCTTCGCTCGACGGTAAGTTTTTACTTTATTTTCTTTTGTTTAGGTGATTTAAAAATCTGATTTTACATAGTGAAACTGAGATTTTTAACATAGCATAAAGGTTCGATTTTTATTATATAAGGGGTGCTATAAAAATATGGTTTTGATTATATGAACAACAAGGGAAAGAATTGATTTTTCATATAGATAAGGATTGATTTTTCATATTGAAAAGATTTGATTTTTCATAGTAGGAAACAATTGATTTTTCCTTGTAAGTAAGAAATATGATTTTTATCGATATGAATGTGAAGTAAAAATATGTTTTTTTATCGATATGAATAAGAAGTAGAAATATAATTTTCATATAGAAAGGCGAGATTTTTAAATTAGAAAAGGCGAGATTTTTAAATTAGAAAAGGCGAGATTTTTAAATTAGAAAAGGCGAGATTTTTAAATTAGAAAAGGCGAGATTTTTAAATTAGAAAAAATGTGATTTTTATATATTGAGCATCGAAGTAAAAATGTGATTTTTATATATATAGTGGCTACGGGCAACGAAGATGACAGAAATGCGATAACGATGAAGACTTCTATAAATGAAGAATCAAGATGATTGGATAGCTTTCGGTGAGAATTTCGCACTCTTTAATTTAATTTTCTAGTTGTATATATATATATACTAGGATGCAGACGGTGTTTAGTAGCACCCGACACCCGTCATCCACAGACCATGGATGGCTTGTTTGTTAAATTGTTTGGTTGTGTGGTTGGTTAGAATATTTTATTTGAATTGAATTATTTGGTGAAATGGAATTGATTGATTGATGTGTGAATGGCGTGGGCCTTCACTAGACCGGGGATAAGGCTAGGCCTCGTCCCGTTTCTAGTATCGTGCCGTTATGCCGCCGAAATTTTCTAAAATAAGTTAGAAAATAAAAATATCATTTTATTGAATAAATGAACTGAATAGAAATTCATATGTTGGAATAAAATGTTTTATCGTTAAAAATATAATTTTTAATGTGAATGTGAATAAATAAATATTCATTTACAAACCAGACGGTTTGTTTATGTACACCTATTTGAAGGACATTGATTGGGTCGATAAATTTTACACATCGCTCAACTGCACAAATAAAATATGCGTTTGATTGTTTGAAACCCCACACGGGTGTTGGGATGAAATTTGAAGTTCACTCATCCTGATTGATTAAATATGTCGATCGATTGATTGACAGGCTGTTATAAGCGTTAGATATCTATATTTGATGCTTATACAGTGTAGTGCACTTTGGTTGATGGTTGATTATTTTTCAATGCTATTATATACATGTGTTGTATGAAAATCCATATAATTAATTTTATATGGTAATTGATTGGGCCTCATTCCAATTTAGAAAATAAAGAATTTTATAAAATAAAAGTTCATGTGTTGACTGTGCTCATCCGTTGAGATTAGTCATGTGTTGAACGAAATATTTTAACAATAAAATTTATACCTTTGTCACTATAAAATAAAAGTTCATGTGTTGACTGTACTCATCCGTTGAGATTAGTCATGTGTTGAACGAAATAATTTAACAAAAATTGTCACACGTGGACAGTACTCATTCGTTGAGATTAGTCGTGTGTTGACAAAAATAAATATTCATTTGTTGAATAGAATATTTGAAAATAGAAATATATGAAGCCGTGTTGGTTAGATTGACGCCATTTTGACGTGAACGATATTTATATCGATTTTATTCATTTTAAAATGCATATTGAAAAGTGATTTCGAAAACGCATATTTTGAAATGAAATCGAAATGAATTGAATATAAAACGATTTCGAAATGAATTGAATATATAATGAATTCGAATTGAAATGGAAAACGAATTTGATTTCAATTGAATAGCAAACGAAACGAATTCGAATCGAATTGAATTGGAAACAAATTGAAATGAATTCAAATTGAATTGAAATTTGAATTGAATATAAATGAATTTTAAAACGAATTTATAAAGAAGAATTCAATTTTGATTTGAATTGAAATGGAAGTTGAAATTGCTTTTGAAACGAATTTAAAACTATTTATATAATTCGTTTTAAATAGAAATCGACGATATATATATTATATATATTATATATATAATATAATGGCCTGAATAGAACGCGCCGCGCTGTGGCAGTTCGTGAATTTCGACCATTTATTTCAAACGGACATTACGGGAGATCCGACCGTCGGATTCTCCTAAAACCGGAACCGTTGGGTTCGTATCGAAAAGATCTTTCTAACGAATATTAGAAATTAGAAATCTAATGGTTGGATTTGGAATTATGTCCAAATCAAATTTGAAAAAGGTCGTTGTAAGTGCAGTTCGATGGCCGTTGGTGGAAATCGACTGTACGGGCCTTGATAAAATTATCAAAAATAGTAGTAATTTGTGTAAAATCATAAGAAATGATTCAGAAAGAATTGGGATGAAAAACTCCATATTTGAAAAGATAAAAATAGATTTTTATCGAAATGAACTAGTTTTGAACTAGAATTATAATTCTATTTATTTTTAAAATAAATAAACTGGATTAGAGATGGCTTTGAAAAATAACCAGAATTTCCAATAATTATATTGGAATGGATTTGAATCGAAATTGTCTTTGGATTATTTCGATGTTGGATTTCGTGATGATACAGATATTGTTATGGGAATTTGAAAGATATATATATATCGTTGTTTCCAATACGACATTTGTTAATCGTAGAATTTGATATTGAATATAAGCCGATATATTTTCTTTTCAGAGCCTTGTATTGAATATCAAATGTGATTTGGGTTTGTCGTGAATGGTGTCTTCACTAACACTGTTCTTGAACCCAGTTGAGAAAAGATTAAATCTTTTTATTTAGATTTAATGAAAGGTACCAATTAAATAATATTTAATTGGAATTGAATTGATATTGATTTTTGGGTTTATCGTGGACAGTGTTTTAAATAACACTCGTTCTTTAACCCGATAATTAATGAATGTGATTTTGGGTTTATCGTGAACTGTGTTTTAAATGACACTAATTCTTTAACCCAGTTAACGATTAAAACTAAGTGGAGTTTTAATGAATCTTTAATTAGATTGAAAAGATCGAAAATGGAGTACCACCGGTTTTGCTCCAGGCGATAGTTAAATCTTTAATAAGATTTGAACGTGAAATGGTAATTGAATTTACCGATAACACCGTGGTGTTAGATATGAAGTATAACCAGTTTTACTTCATGGGATGAATAGGTTGGGATTGAGAAATTAAAACAAATGATTACTTCGGTAAGGTTCGCTAATCCCGACTAGTTTGAATTGATATTCAAAAATAGATTAAAGAATAAATTCAAGAAATTTATCCTGGATAAAATTAATGGGAACCTTTCTCTATGAATGTGAAATTTAGAAACTAACTGTCGGTTAGCTAAGCAGAATGGTTTTCTGGATATTGATCTGATGTTGGCTTCGGCCTTCGGGGTTAATATTTAGGGAATTATTCTCTTGATTAATTTACGGTTAGTGACTGATGAATTGGAATGAGGCGTATGTTGTGTTTGTGTAACACTTATTTAAAATATACGCGAGTTATTCGGGAAGACCGGGTTTATCCCATTCTGAATAACTGATACGACGATAAGTCGAAGATGAAGACGATGGTCGAAGACCGGAGGTCTTCACGTCGTTTGGGTGATTACTGATGATCTTGATTGGGCTGTACACCCAAGAAGATGGAAACAGTTGGTGATCGTCCAGACGTACTTGGAGATCGATGGATATGCGAGGTACTAGGTGCCTCCGGTTTCGTTCAGCCCCAGAACAGACTTGTAAATGGACTGTGTGTCTGACATTGGATTTTATTCCGTGTGATTGATCTCTATTAAATATATATCGGTTTGGCGGTGAAGAATTTATTCTCTTGCTTAACGCCCTTCTCTGAGACGTACGAGCTCAGGGGTTATATATTGATGGATATCAATCGCATGGAGTGAATTGCCTGTGTGGCATGCCTAAGTGGCAAATGATCAAGGCTTCTGTTGAAAAGCAAAGTCTTGTGGTTGATGATCGAAGCACGGCCTTTGTGGCGTAGCTTTGTGTAACGTTTACTTCGCGAGTTTCACACCCGGTATGAACCAAAAACGGGAGACGGACCTCAGGGAGGACATGCGTTTCTTTCTAGTTAGGAGTGGCGTCAGTGCTTGAACTGGCTGACGAGTTTGACTCATGTGGATGTTGCTTATTATTACTTGCTGAAAAGCGAGGCGCCTCGTGATATCGGTTTCGGCCGATGCTTCTGGTCGGCTGACGGGCCAGGCTTACGCCCCAAAGGGCGGGGAAACGCAGTGTTCAGGCATTTTAATCCAGATCGGTGGACCGGCCCTGACGATCCAAAGGCTTGACAGAGTACTTGCCTGAGGCTCGGACTAGACAGTCTCGAATCGGTGAGGATCTTGCCCCTAGCCTCGGTTCATACCATAAATGATAACCCAACTTCCAATACGACATTGCGGTTTTGATTGTAAACTTATATATGGCGACATAGTGGCATGGGAGGCTCATGCCGCCTATGATTGATACTTATGATTTGAAGTTGTTTTATACACTATGCACTTATAATAGTATCAAATAATCTGTTTTAAACGTATCAAGCATTCTTTGGCTGTTATAAGAGAAAACCCTATCCCCCGGCTTGCGTTGCATTGTGTGATAGGACCTGGGTCTTATAACAGCTTCATTTTTCTTTATTTAGCATTGCGTTGTTTGTCTTATGCACTGGTATTCTTGGGAGGAAACCCGTTCCGTGTTATACGGCGTGGTCCCTTGATTTACCTAACTTTAAAATAAAGAATTAATAACTGTTTTAGTTCTCACACCAGTCCCATGACTGACCTGGAGTTTATTGTTTTGACCTAAACTCTGGGTGCCCTTATTTCGACACGGGCAGCTAGTAGTTTTGGTTTTGCAGATTTATATTCACAGGATCCTGGTTTACAGCTGGAATGATATCCGGAAAGCTTTGTATCCGCATATCTACTTCTAGTTGTGTATTTTATTATTTTCCGCTGCGATGTATTTAAATGTAATTTGAATCTCTGATATTTCTGTGTAATATTCATTTGTACTCCGTATATTCTTGTAATCTGATGCATTGTTGTAATATACGATGAAATGTTCTTTTGTATGCGTTCTGTTTTGTCGTGTTCTCAAAACGATCGGGTGTTTCGAGCGGTCTGGGTCGGTTTAGCGACTGGTTCGAACCGAGCGAAATTCCTTTTCGTCAAAGTTGGTATCAGAGCTTTGGTTTACAGAGCTCGAGAACAAGGCACATTAGAACCATACGAAAGAATTCATCAGATATTGGGTTAGTAATATCCAATGGGAATGACTCGTTAGAGATGGGATCAGTAGTATCCTAGAACGAGTGTGAAGAGTATATTTTTTAAAATGAAAACAAATTTGTTTTGAAAATTTAAATCAATTATTCGTATTTGATTATTTATTTATATGAATTTGGGCAATCTAGTATATAAAGATTTTGCATATATGTCTTGCAAACGTGTGTTCGAAGTTTTAATATATTGGGTAGATATAGAATCCCTCTAGTGCCCGGGAATAATTCTGGTGACGGGGCACCATCGCCAGTATTTATTTTCGAGCGACGAAAGTGAGATTTCTATATATTTCCTATTGACTGGTGTGAGAACCAAAATTAGATAGGGCCTATTGTTGTGATTTGGCATCAAAAACATGATTTTTTGTATATGTATCAAAGATAATGAATTTGAAACTCTAATTCACTAATTGATTGATGTTTGTGTTGTTTGCCTATTTGTTTGCTAATTTTGAACCATTATGCCTAATAGCATCACATATTGAATTTTATTGAAAATTGGTCGCATTTGCTTGCATATACATGTGCTTACATTGAACAGGTCATAGCAAAGAGGCTAGAGCCGAAGAATAAAATTTGTTTGCCCGACAAATAGGTACATGTTTACTATATAATTTACTGTTTTGTTTGGGTGATGATGATTTTATGAGCATATTTGCTAGCCGCTTGGCTTTTTCTTTTTCTTTTTGAGATTAGAAGGACCAGGGAAGCTATTTGAAATTCCCCGATGCTCCCGGTGCAGGGGAGGTTATGGCGAAATTTTTCAAAAATTTAGGGTGTTAGCCAAATTTTTGAAAATTTGAAAATTCTCAGAAACTGAAAAGTTGGAGAATGGAAGCCAGATCGACCGTAGAGTTGATTAATCAAACCACTTTCAACTTTGTTCCTTTTCGGGGACGAAAAGTTTTAAGTGGGGGAGATTGTAACAACCCGTAAAATGCGAGCCAGTTTGAAATTTTTATTTTGGCAATTTTAGCGAATTTTGGATATTTAAAATAGATTATTTTAAATAATATCGACAAGAAATTTATTTTGAATATAATTCGACGTATATATTATATACGTCGTCGTTAGAATATAAATATTTATATATAATCATAAATAGAATTGAAAATGGCGCGGTAGTTCGATAATTCGATTTCAAACTTCAATTGAATGTACTGGGTGCAAAACAATCCGGATTTTAGTGAAACCAAAAACAATAGGATCTATTTGATGATATCTTTCCAACGAATCTGAAAAATCAAAATTTCATAGCGGGAATCAAAAGATATGTCCAGTTGAAAATTCTGAATAGTCGCTGTGGAATTCAGGCCCTTAAAAATGGAAATTTTGCAAGCGACCTCGGATTTCGACGAAACCACTTTTGTTGGGTCCGTGATGTCAAATTATTGCTAGATTCCAAATTTCATAATTTTTTGAATCAATATGTGAGCGTGGCAAAGGAAAACGCGTTTAGCCAGTTTCAATTGATTTTAATCGACTGGAAATTGGCCATTGTTCAAACGGTCTCAGAATTCGACGAAACTAGTTTTGTTAGGACCATATCGTCAATACGAAGCTAGAAAATATTTTTCGAGAATTTTTAGAGATAGTATGTGACCCCGGTAAATTGAAATGCGCGTTCAAGTTCAATATATAGAGTTATATGTTGATTTGACGAAAACTGATCGAAACGATCGAATCAGCTTACGATACATATCCCATTGTGTTCGGAATGGGGGTAATTAGCTATGGACGATAGTCGTTGGGTCTCGTTTCGAGTTGGAATTTAAAAGCTACTTTTTGAAATGGAATTAAATTAAATATATAATTATTTTAAAAGTCAACGCCCCTTTTTCATATACCCCTTCCTCCACTTTAATTCTTCAGCCGACACCCTTCCTTCCCAAACCTCCCGATCGAAATAGGAAATGGAGGCATCGGAGGACGCCGCCACCCGTTGCTCCTCCCTCCCCATCGACGCCCCACCGTCAAGCGCCCTCCCTCCTCCCCGACGCCTCCTCTTCCCCCCCCTCGCTCCTCTTTCCCCCTCTTCTAACAAGACCCGTACCCCCCTCAGCCGCCATCGACCGCTCCTCCCTCCCCCTTTCCGTCGCAACGCCGCCAATGGGCCCTCCAAGCTTCGACGCTCCTCCTGTGCCCTGTCCCCTTCTCTCTCCCTTCTTCCATTCAGCGTTCAAGCACCTCAAGCCCTCCACAGTCGGAAAAAGGACCGCCGCCGCCCTCATCAGCCTGCCCGCCGGCTGCAGCACACACACAAACCCCCCTCCCCTCCTTCTTCGCTCGACGGTGAGTTTATACTTTATTTTCTTTTGTTTAGGTGATTTAAAAATCTGATTTTACATAGTGAAACTGAGATTTTTAACATAGCATAAAGGTTCGATTTTTATTATATAAGGGGTGCTATAAAAATATGGTTTTGATTATATGAACAACAAGGGAAAGAATTGATTTTTCATATAGATAAGGATTGATTTTTCATATTGAAAAGATTTGATTTTTCATAGTAGGAAACAATTGATTTTTCCTTGTAAGTAAGAAATATGATTTTTATCGATATGAATGTGAAGTAAAAATATGTTTTTTTATCGATATGAATAAGAAGTAGAAATATAATTTTCATATAGAAAGGCGAGATTTTTAAATTAGAAAAGGCGAGATTTTTAAATTAGAAAAGGCGAGATTTTTAAATTAGAAAAGGCGAGATTTTTAAATTAGAAAAGGCGAGATTTTTAAATTAGAAAAAATGTGATTTTTATATATTGAGCATCGAAGTAAAAATGTGATTTTTATATATATAGTGGCTACGGGCAACGAAGATGACAGAAATGCGATAACGATGAAGACTTCTATAAATGAAGAATCAAGATGATTGGATAGCTTTCGGTGAGAATTTCTCACTCTTTAATTTAATTTTCTAGTTATATATATATATATATATATATATATATACTAGGATGCAGACGGTGTTTAGTAGCACCCGACACCCGTCATCCACAGACCATGGATGGCTTGTTTGTTAAATTGTTTGGTTGTGTGGTTGGTTAGAATATTTTGTTTGAATTGAATTGTTTGGTGAAATGGAATTGATTGATTGATGTGTGAATGGCGTGGGCCTTCACTAGACCGGGGATAAGGCTAGGCCTCGTCCCGTTTCTAGTATCGTGCCGTTATGCCGCCGAAATTTTCTAAAATGAGTTAGAAAAATAAAAATATCATTTTATTGAATAAATGAACTGAATAGAAATTCATATGTTGGAATAAAATGTTTTATCGTTAAAAATATAATTTTTAACGTGAATGTGAATAAATAAATATTCATTTACAAACCAGACGGTTTGTTTATGTACACCTATTTGAAGGACATTGATTGGGTCGATAAATTTTACACATCGCTCAACTGCACAAATAAAATATGCGTTTGATTGTTTGAAACCCCACACGGGTGTTGGGATGAAATTTGAAGTTCACTCATCCTGATTGATTAAATATGTCGATCGATTGATTGACAGGCTGTTATAAGCGTTAGATATCTATATTTGATGCTTATACAGTGTAGTGCACTTTGGTTGATGGTTGATTATTTTTCAATGCTATTATATACATGTGTTGTATGAAAATCCATATAATTAATTTTATATGGTAATTGATTGGGCCTCATTCCAATTTAGAAAATAAAGAATTTTATAAAATAAAAGTTCATGTGTTGACTGTTCTCATCCGTTGAGATTAGTCATGTGTTGAACGAAATATTTTAACAATAAAATTTATACCTTTGTCACTATAAAATAAAAGTTCATGTGTTGACTGTACTCATCCGTTGAGATTAGTCATGTGTTGAACGAAATAATTTAACAAAAATTGTCACACGTGGACAGTACTCATTCGTTGAGATTAGTCGTGTGTTGACAAAAATAAATATTCATTTGTTGAATAGAATATTTGAAAATAGAAATATATGAAGCCGTGTTGGCTAGATTGACGCCATTTTGACGTGAACGATATTTATATCGATTTTATTCATTTTAAAATGCATATTGAAAAGTGATTTCGAAAACGCATATTTTGAAATGAAATCGAAATGAATTGAATATAAAACGATTTCGAAATGAATTGAATATATAATGAATTCGAATTGAAATGGAAAACGAATTTGATTTCAATTGAATAGCAAACGAAACGAATTCGAATCGAATTGAATTGGAAACAAATTGAAATGAATTCAAATTGAATTGAAATTTGAATTGAATAGAAATGAATTTTAAAACGAATTTATAAAGAAGAATTCAATTTTGATTTGAATTGAAATGGAAGTTGAAATTGCTTTTGAAACGAATTTAAAACTATTTATATAATTCGTTTTAAATAGAAATCGACGATATATATATTATATATATTATATATATATAATATAATGGCCTGAATAGAACGCGCCGCGCTGCGGCAGTTCATGAATTTCGACCATTTATTTCAAACGGACATTACGGGAGATCCGACCGTCGGATTCTCCTAAAACCGGAACCGTTGGGTTCGTATCGAAAAGAGCTTTCTAACGAATATTAGAAATTAGAAATCTAACGGTTGGATTTGGAATTATGTCCAAATCAAATTTGAAAAAGGTCGCTGTAAGTGCAGTTCGATGGCCGTTGGTGGAAATCGACTGTACGGGCCTTGATAAAATTATTAAAAATAGTAATAATTTGTGTAAAATCATAAGAAATGATTCAGAAAGAATTGGGATGAAAAACTCCATATTTGAAAAGATAAAAATAGATTTTTATCGAAATGAACTAGTTTTGAACTAGAATTATAATTCTATTTATTTTTAAAATAAATAAACTGGATTAGAGATGGCTTTGAAAAATAACCAGAATTTCCAATAATTATATTGGAATGGATTTGAATCGAAATTGTCTTTGGATTATTTCGATGTTGGATTTCGTGATGATACAGATATTGTTATGGGAATTTGAAAGATATATATATATATCGTTATTTCCAATACGACATTTGTTAATCGTAGAATTTGATATTGAATATAAGCCGATATATTTTCTTTTCAGAGCCTTGTATTGAATATCAAATGTGATTTGGGTTTGTTGTGAATGGTATCTTCACTAACACTGTTCTTGAACCCAGTTGAGAAAAGATTAATTCTTTTTATTTAGATTTAATGAAAGGTACCAATTAAATAATATTTAATTGGAATTGAATTGATATTGATTTTTGGGTTTATCGTGGACAGTGTTTTAAATAACACTCGTTCTTTAACCCGATAATTAATGAATGTGATTTTGGGTTTATCGTGAACTGTGTTTTAAATGACACTGATTCTTTAACCCAGTTAACGATTAAAACTAAGTGGAGTTTTAATGAATCTTTAATTAGATTGAAAAGATCGAAAATGGAGTACCACCGGTTTTGCTCCAGGCGATAGTTAAATCTTTAATAAGATTTGAACGTGAAATGGTAATTGAATTTACCGATAACACCGTGGTGTTAGATATGAAGTATAACCAGTTTTACTTCATGGGATGAATAGGTTGGGATTGAGAAATTAAAACAAATGATTACTTCTGTAAGGTTCGCTAATCCCGACTAGTTTGAATTGATATTCAAAAATAGATTAAAGAATAAATTCAAGAAATTTATCCTGGATAAAATTAATGGGAACCTTTCTCTATGAATGTGAAATTTAGAAACTAACTGTCGGTTAGCTAAGCAGAATGGTTTTCTGGATATTGATCTGATGTTGGCTTCGGCCTTCGGGGTTAATATTTAGGGAATTATTCTCTTGATTAATTTACGGTTAGTGACTGATGAATTGGAATGAGGCGTATGTTGCGTTTGTGTAACACTTATTTAAAATATACGCGAGTTATTCGGGAAGACCGGGTTTATCCCATTCTGAATAACTGATACGACGATAAGTCGAAGATGAAGACGATGGTCGAAGACCGGAGGTCTTCACGTCGTTTGGGTGATTACTGATGATCTTGATTGGGCTGTACACCCAAGAATATGGAAACAGTTGGTGATCGTCCAGACGTACTTGGAGATCGATGGATATGCGAGGTACTAGGTGCCTCCGGTTTCGTTCAACCCCAGAACGGACTTGTAAATGGACTGTGTGTCTGACATTGGATTTTAGTCCGTGTGATTGATCTCTATTAAATATATATCGGTTTGGCGGCGGAGAATTTATTCTCTTGCTTAACGCCCTTCTCTGAGATGTACGAGCTCAGGGGTTATATATTGATGGATATCAATCGCATGGAGTGAATTGCCTGTGTGGCATGCCTAAGTGGCAAATGATCAAGGCTTCTGTTGAAAAGCAAAGTCTTGTGGTTGATGATCAAAGCACGACCTTTGTGGCGTAGCTTTGTGTAACGTTTACTTCGCGAGTTTCACACCCGGTATGAACCAAAAACGGGAGACGGACCTCAGGGAGGACATGCGTTTCTTTCTAGTTAGGAGTGGCGTCAGTGCTTGAACTGGCTGACGAGTTTGACTCATGTGGATGTTGCTTATTATTACTTGCTGAAAAGCGAGGCGCCTCGTGATATCGGTTTCGGCCGATGCTTCTGGTCGGCTGACGGGCCAGGCTTACGCCCCAAAGGGCGGGGAAACGCAGTGTTCAGGCATTTTAATCCAGATCGGTGGACCGGCCCTGACGATCAAAAGGCTTGACAGAGTACTTGCCTGAGGCTCGGACTAGACAGTCTCGAATCGGTGAGGATCTTGCCGCTAGCCTCGGTTCATACCATAAATGATAACCCAACTTCCAATACGACATTGCGGTTTTGATTGTAAACTTATATATGGCGACATAGTGGCATGGGACGCTCATGCCGCCTATGATTGATACTTATGATTTGAAGTTGTTTTATACACTATGCACTTATAATAGTATCAAATAATCTATTTTAAACGTATCAAGCATTCTTTGGCTGTTAAAAGGGAAAACCCTATCCCCCGGCTTGCGTTGCATTGTGTGATAGGACCTGGGTCTTATAACAGCTTCGTTTTTCTTTATTTAGCATTGCGTTGTTTGTCTTATGCACTGGTATTCTTGGGAGGAAACCCGTTCCGTGTTATACGGCGTGGTCCCTTGATTTACCTAACTTTAAAATAAAGAATTAATAACTGTTTTAGTTCTCACACCAGTCCCATGACTGACCTGGAGTTTATTGTTTTGACCTAAACTCTGGGTGCCCTTATTTTGACACGGGCAGCTAGTAGTTTTGGTTTTGCAGATTTATATTCACAGGATCCTGGTTTACAGCTGGAATGATATCCGGAAAGCTTTGTATCCGCATATCTACTTCTAGTTGTGTATTTTATTATTTTCCGCTGCGATGTATTTAAATGTAATTTGAATCTCTGATATTTCTGTGTAATATTCATTTGTACTCTGTATATTCTTGTAATCTGATGCATTGTTGTAATATACGATGAAATGTTCTTTTGTATGCGTTCTGTTTTGTCGTGTTCTCAAAACGATCGGGTGTTTCGAGCGGTCTGGGTCGGTTTAGCGACTGGTTCGAACCGAGCGAAATTCCTTTTCGTCACATTTAGTATGCGATACTTATTTGGAAAGTCCGAGTTTACTCTCATTCCAAATAATGATACGACGTTCGAAGAATTGAAGACGGCGATTGAAGACCGATGATCTTCACATCGAATGGGTAACTAGTGTTGAGGCCCTTGATTGATTTGCTCCCAAGACGGGGCTAAGATGGTAGTTATCCGGACGTAGTGTTGATTTGTACAGATTTGGCTTTCGCCCAGACCCAGAGCATAGGCTTATAAATGGAATGTGTGTCTGACATTGTACTCCTTTATATTGTATTTATTGATTTTTTGTCGAATGTACGAATGCTTGGTGGTGGAGAATTTATTCTCTTGCTTAACACCCTTTTGTATATTTTGGCAAAAGATTAATAGTATGATATGGATTGACAGTGTGGCATACCAAGATGCAATGATCAAGGTTTCTTGTTGAAAAGCAGGCGTTGTGGTTGATGATCAAAGCACGGCCTGTTTAGGCGTAGCTTTGTGTATAGCGTGACTTCGCGAGCCTCACAACCCGGTTGGAGTCTAAAACGGGAGAAGGGAACGCGGGGAGAGCAACACGTTTCTTTCTAGCTAGAAGTGGTGTTTGGGTTTTACACGGCCCGGCATTTTACTTACGTGGATGATGGAATGAGGCGCCTCGGATGATAGGTCCTATAGGATCGGGAAACGTGTATTCAGGAATAACTAATCCACAAAGCTGTATGTGTGGACCGGCCCTGCAGTTTTCCAAGGGTTCACTGCGGGGGATCCTGAGTGTCTCGAATCGGTAAGGAGCTCCTCCCTAGCCTTGACTCATGATGGAAACCCAATTTCCAATACGATCTCATACGGTTTTGATTGTATTACTAGTATGGAGGCATAGTATATGGTAGCTATGCTTCCTAGGATTGATACATTTACTTTGAAATGTTTTTGAAACATAAATACACTAATAATAATATCAAATTCGTTTTTGTCGTATCAAGCATTTTTGACCATTATAAGGTAAAACTATATCCTCCGGTTTGCGTTGCATTGTGTGATGGGACTTGAGTCTTATGATGGTTTCATTTTTCTAAAAAGCATTGCGTTGTTTAACGATTTACTTTAATTTATGCACTGATAATCCATTGGAGTAAACTCGTTCCGCGTTAGCGGCGTGGTCCTTGGATTTGCCTTATTACTATTCGTTAAATTAGTTTAGAATTCTCACACCGGTCCCATGACTGACCCGTTGTTTGTTTCCACCTTTACAAACTCGGGTGCCCTCTTCTCCATACGGGCAGTCGAGTAGTTTGTCTACAGGTTCTTATCTCAAGCAGGATTCTGGATTGAAGCCTAAAGCTGTGTCCAGAGCATCGAAGTCTTCCGCTGTGTATTGTATTTAATTTATTGTAATTTATCTTCCGCTGTAATTTTATTCAATATACTCTGATATGTTATGTACTCTGATGTAACATTATTGTAATGTTTATAAAAGTCTGCTGTTATTGTTCTGATGTTGTTGTATTCCCAAAGTTAACGTGTTCGGGTTTTGAACGGTCTTAGTTGATCTTGCGATCGATTGGGTCCGGGCGAAACCCTAGCCGTTACATTTATTCTGCATGGTTGGGATAAATTTGGAAATCTAAAATTATGAATTATTTCTCCAAATATACAGTGTGCCTAAATCTCGGCCAAATTCATTCAAAGAAAATCAGGCAATATCTTATCAATGAAATCAAAGGGATCATATTTGGTAATATTGTTTTTCACAATTTAAAACATTTTAGAAATCGCAAGAACAAAATTTTGGGTATGGGAATTCATTTAGTCATTCACGGCTATCATTCGAGAAATCACGCAATAATCAAGAGCAAGTTAATAAAACCAGAGGAAATTTGGGTTTCTTAACCTTATAAAAACACCATTTGATCATTGGCATTTATCAATCCAAATACCACAAACAAATAAAACAAAAAAAAAGAACAAAGACATTCACATACGTTAACGTTTTTTGATCAGATAAAAATCAAATGGCTAAGCAGAGAGCAAGAAGCAATCAAGCATCAAAGAATCATTTTTCCAATCTTTCAATTGTCACGATTTAGCTTGAAGAGCCAAACCCCTAATTTTAAGGGGTCGACCATCATAAGAAGAGAGAAGCCATATAAAGTTACATATTTAATTATAATTTGAAAAGAAGTTTTTGGTTTTTATATTTTTATTTTAAGTTGTTGTTTTCTTTTGTAAACCAATTTACAGTTTTCTAGTTTTCTGTAAACTAGGGTGTCTAGCTATAGGATTTGTAGTTAGGGTTTACGAGCTATGGGTTTGTAAATTCGAGAAAATCTGATTTTGGGGATAAAAATTAGTGTCGGGTTTTGACCGTAGGATTAGAATAATTGGGAGTGGGTGTCGCGAGTTTATAGGAAATTTGTAAGCGTAGAGATTGTTTTAATTCTTGTAGAAATCTTGGGGAATGCAGAAGTAGGCATGGTTTGCCGAAGCTGGGTAAAATCTATGTCATTTACTTTCTACATTTATTTTCTCTGCTGCAATTTATGTGGCGATAAGTTTAATATCTCGTGAAACTGCGATAAACCCTATTTACCCCTCCCTTCCCCCTAATATTAAACTAGATCTTATAGTTTGACAGTACATGATTTAGTTATCTCAAAAGAGATTATGCACTGAAATTCTATATTTAATCAAACAAATAAGTTAGTGCCATATTCAATACGTAATCTTTAACTGTAAATAACTTCTTATTAGATATTAGTTGGTTCATTTGTGTGCTTAAGCTCCTAAGTTATCAAGAGTCTTATTATTGTTTAAACTAGTTTTCATTTTATGTTTTAAATATCCATTAACATAAAATAGGAAGTGTTAACATTCTGCACTTTGTAATTATCAGTTATCAGTAATAGAACATATGATGAAATAAAATAGATATCATTTTCGAGATAGGTTACTAATTACTCAGTATTTGAGACTTTGCAATTTCTTTTTTTGTAAAAAAAAATTCAAACATTGTTTTTGCACTAGTAAAATATATTTTTGCTTCAAAAGAATATAACAAATCATTAGTCCACTTCTATCTCAGCACAAATCAAATCTTCTACGATTTCTATCTTTAACCACTCAGCTACGAAGAATGGATGTGTATAAGTTTGCAAATTTGTGTTATAAAAAAATAGTAATTGTGCATTGTCGCTAAGCTATCCGAAAAGTCGACTCAATATCTCAAATTTCCAATACTGTAAATTGCAATAGTTTAAAATCTTCCCCAAATTAATTTTTTTAATGAATATTGACTTCAAAATTTAACTTCGTAAATTAAGATTGTGTGTGTGGGTATATGCAAGCTTTCAATGGCACCACAAACAGTTAGGCACCCCTTTAGCCCTTATGTTTTCCACCACAAATCCCCTCTCTCTCCTTCCACTCATTTTCTCTCCTTCCACTAGTGGTGGAAAAGAGGGAGGCTAATTGGGTGCCCAACTGTTTGGGGTTCCACTGAACCTGCCTCATATATATATATATATATATATATATATATATATATATATATATATATATATATATAGGAGCGTTTTAGGGCACCCTTGTTTTGCAGTGCCCCTTTAGCACCCCTACCCGTTTGTGAGCTACGATAATCGAAATGCAACGATAATTAGTAGATGTTTAATTCATATATATTATCATCTATCCAAAATTTGAGCTCATTTCAACATTCATAAAATAATATATTTGATGTTTAAATTTAATGGCTTAAATAAATGTATGAACGGTGAATATTTGAGCTAAGATTTTGAAAATGTTACGAATGTCGGAACGAGCTCAAATTTTGGATAGATCATAATATATATGTGGATTGAACATCTACAAATTCTCGTTGCATGTGGATTACCCTAGCTCACGAATGGGTAGGGGTGCTACAAAACATGGGTGCTTCGAAATGCTCCTTGTAACATCCCGAATTCCGATAGACCGTTGTTTTTCCAAAAAACTCAATCTATAAAAACTCGAGTTGGCTTGGACTGTATCCTACAGAAAAGACAAAGATATAAAATATATCAGAGATCAGAAAACATCTCAGAGCGGAATGGAATAAAATATAATATATTCAAATATAGCCTTACCAAAGTAATAATACTGTCTAACCAGTATCCAAAGCTATTATATCTCTGTCATAAACCTAACTCGTGAATATGCATTGAGAAGGGGGTGATCAGAACTCAAATTCTGGTGATTGGAGTACACATTCTGAAATAACCCTACATATACGGTTCAGTTACATTTTCTTATTTATTATGTTGTTTTGGGTTAATAGCACTCAAGGCTTTACATACACGTCGTACCCATCTACATCTCAGTAGATTAAACCTAATATAGTATATACGTAATGTAATATAATAGGTAGGCTTTTCCTAGGGACAAGTGGAAATTATGACATGGGTTATAATAAATAAAGAAGGAACTTATTAATGAACCTTAGTTAAGAGAACTAAGTTAATAAGTAAACAACAACGATAGGTTGCGAAGACAGGGTAAGATTCATGATTAAATAAGGAAGAATGAGGTAAACTTATGGAATGAAATAAGTTGTACTTAATTATATACATTAAGTAACACGTTAACAGAAAACATATGGATTGGAATAAGATATACTTAACTATACGTTAAGTATAACATGTTATTAGAACTTGTAACCATGTAATTAATAGTAAAGGACATGGAAATAAAAGGGGTTGTAGACTACTTTCGCTAATTACAATCCCAGGTAAAAGGATGTACATTATTGTCGTTAAGATAAGCGCAATTAAAATATTAGACATAGGGTCTAATAACACATTTGCGTGATGCGCTTGGACTAGTCTCCCCGCACGAAAGTGAAGAACTCGACTGGGTAGATAATCGGGGTTTCTAGAGACATGGGAGGAGTACGTCCACTTGATTACTCGGCTAAACATACATCTTAATTTCTTGGTGGGACTGGAGGGAAGCACACGATTTCCGTGGGACGTGGTAGGTTATTCCTTGGTGCTCCTTTGTGTGGTACATGCCTAAGATGTACTCGCAGAGGTAGGGGTCTGCGCGATACCAACCAAGGGGGTATACCTTGACTACAACAATAGCTTGGCAGTTAGAAGGCTTTGGCGGTATGGCATTGGGGTGATTCGGCATTTTGCCTCGCTCATGGAGGAATATTGTAAGGACCAAGAATAGTAACCATCAGATACCTGTCATTGGTAGTCAGTGGGATGTGGAAAGAGTAGACATAAACCAAGATACCATTGTCCTTTCACTATCGAAGCATGGTTGTGGGACTTGCCAAATTAGATGCTAGATCGGTTGTTAGGGCCAAGCCACTTAGCTCTTGACGTAGTCTTTAACTTGTTGAGGGAGGGGCCTGGGTGGGGTCATAGTCACCGTGAAAAAGCAGACAATAATTGGATATCTGTATTGCAAGTCCTTAAAGGCGGGCCTATACAAATATGGAAAGGCTCACGATCGAGTTCCGTGCATTGGATGTAGCCTTATTATGGAACTCGGGTTATAGTAGGCAGTACATACGTGTGAGGGTTTTGGTACACGCACTGGGTGGTGTTTCGTAGATGTTAGGGGATTACTTCGTATGCTTGCGCGACATAGCGAGGAGGGTTCTGTGTGTAACACAACATTATGATTTTGATTTTCGTACGTCGTTCGGCGTAAGATACGCTTCTGTGGAACGATGGTGGGGACCGTGCGAGGAGGGTACTATGGGAAGTACCTTGATATATTGTGGGTAGCTACATATATACTCTATTAGGTTAATCTACTGGGACGTAGATAGGTACGACGTGTGTGTAAAGCCTTGAGTGCTATTAACCTAAAACAACCTAATAAATAAGAAAATATAATTGAATGGTATACGTAGGGTTATTTCAGAATGTGTAATTTAAGTCCAGTCACCAGAACTTGTGTTCTGACCCCTCCTCATGACATACTCACAAGTTAGGTTTATGGCAGAGATATGATAGCTTTGGATACTCATTAGGCAGTATTATTACTTTGGTGAGGCTATATTTGAATATATTATATTTTATTCCATTCCGTTGTGAGATGTTTTCCGAGCTCTAATATATTTTATATCTATGTCTTTTCTGCAGAATACCAGACAAGCCAACTCTAGTTTCGATAAATTGGGATTTTTGAAAAAAAATCGATTTGTTTGAAATCGGGTTGTTACATCTGGTATTGGAGCTTAGGTTTAGGATTCCTGTATATAGTGAGTGAACGTATTTGTATTTTTAAAAATATAAATATATCTTATATATATACACCTAGATCCATAAAGGAACACACTAAATAAGAAGAGAGGCCTATGGATATAATTGGTATATCAGTAATGTACACTAAAGGAATGATTATGGTAATTCGAGACCCTTAGGTAGTTTGGGTAAAAAGTGTACAATGTAATTAGTAATAAAGAAAGATGTATCCCATATGTTAGTGCTTTGGATTAGTGAATTTGGAAGTACAGCCTTATAAATTGGGAGAGGAAAATGGATTAGGATTATATATATATATATTTGAGAAAAATGAATTTGTAGGAATAATTTAGAGAGTTCTAAATAAGTCATAAACCCATTTTGAATCTAGCCGCATTGTTGAGTTTTAAGAACTTGAAATTTCAAAAGCTTTTGGGTAATAAATTACAGTGTTTAACACGTTTTGACCTTAAAAGTTTACAATTGCTAAAGTATGTACTGGGTAAATTGTGTAGAAACAAATTTTGAAAGAAAAATTGGAAATTTTGATGTTTGAAAAAAAAAGTAACATATGTGAAAAAGTACATATTGAGTTATGAAAAAAGGGGTATATTTTGGAAATGATGATTTCTTGTGAATTTTTTATCTAAAATGGATTTTTTTAAGAAAAATGCACACATTATAGAGCATGTATAGCTCGCTAGTTTTAAAGTATGAAAGGATTAAATAATAAAACATAGAAAAGATTGCATTTTGTCAAAAAACTAAAAAATTTAGTAAAGAAATTTTTGAAAATCTCTATTCTTTTAACAATAAATTTTTGACAATTGTTTTAACATAAATTTTGATGGGCAAACAAAATAAGTTGTAAGAATTAAGAATAGAGTAGATGTTTGCACCTAGATGTAAGTTATTGAACTGACATTGTAAACATGAACGGTTGTGAAACTGGTTGAGAAATTGATTGTCCTTGTTTACTCCAATTTTTATGATTTGAAAGAAAAGTGTTTTGCATTTTGATGACATATTTTTATGGTTTGGCAAAGGCAAGTTTTAAAGAAGAAAAATAAAGTTTTGAAACTTTTAATTTTTGAAAGAAAATGAAATGAGGAAGCCAAACCACAGTTTTCTTAAATCGTGGAGTAGTAAGGATTAGCACCTAGGGAAGATGGGGTATATTTTGAGGCTATAAAGTAGATAGCAAGAATTGTTTAGGAATAACAGTGAATTCCCGTAGAGTGCACAAGCACTATAGAGCCTAGGTTGTTTCTTAGAAAAGACGGTTAGTATACATCAAGGACTCATTTTGACAAGTAGATGGTGGCGAGCAAGCAAGTTAATTCGATTTTATGGTCTGGACTTTTCTTTGTCAACGGGGACATAGTCCTAGGATTCTTAGACCCTGGTTGTAGTTGTGTAGCGTGCTTGTTTTCTTTATATTACTTTTGGAAGGATTAGAAGACTTAATTAAAATTAAACTTAGATCGGTGGATTAAATTAAATAAGTTTTTAAAAAAAGGTGATGACTGTTTGAACCAAAACTGGTCCAAACACCTAAGGTATGTTGATTGTACTTCACCAAATGGTAAGTAGTAGAAATAAAGCCATGAAAAATAAAAGTAAGTAAAAAACACAAGAATTTTATAGTGGTTTGATCTAAAATAGATCTACGTCCACTTTGGAAGTAATTTTCTTTATCATGAAGAAATTTACAAAGTGCATCGTCTCATACATCTCCCTTATATCACTTGTTCACTCTCTTTATAATGATTTCCACTTTTTACTCTCCTTCCACTTTAGATCTCACTTAAATTCAAGAAGGAATGAATTAGATCATGTGAATTGTGATAGTTATCTTGTAGATCTTCTATCACTTAAGCACTCAAATGATGTTCCTTGATTCCATCATGCAATTAGTGTTAGATCCGAGCTTCAAAGAGGATAAATGGCGGTTGGAGATCACTTGGATTGAACTTGAGTGAGAATTAATGGTGTTTGGAGAAGATTTGATCCACTTGATGTTGGAGGAAGATGGAGTGAGCTTGGGAAGCCATTAATGGAGCTTGGGGAGCTTGAGAATGGTGGAAAACCGAAAATGACAGCCCTTCGAGGTAGCAAAAATCGGTTCCTTGAATGGTGGTGAAATGGGGTATTTATAGGCGAAGTTGGTACCAGGTGGAAATTCTGTAATTAGGTGTATAGGGTAGGGGTCGAGCATACATGTATTTACGAAACTGCCACTGGACAGCTGGCATGGCCGACTCAAAAAGTGATGCATGACCGACCATATGTGCAGGCAACCCCTATTGGACATGCGTGACCAGAACTTCAAAGGGGGAGCGACCCAGAGATATGCATGCGCGACCCCATATATTAATATGTGACCGATCCTATTTATGATTTTGTCACTTTTGCTTTATTCTAAAATGTCCTTTGCGCATATACGTGGCTTCACAAGATCATGCGCATTTCATAAAATGGGTATAATAATTATCAACATGCCATTTTGGCTTTTAGCAAAATATACGAACAATAATATCAAGTTTGCCATTCACTTCTTTCTTTGTAACTAAACTATGCTCTTATATATATCTTTGTACGTTCGTTCTTATATATGCTCGAATCAGAGTTGAGGTTGCCTGAAGTGCACGAGCTGGATGGAATACACGAGCCATCCTCTACACGTGACTGACTTTTGCATTGTACTTTGCCACTCTTGTCATCTTGTGAAAAATGGGATCCAAATTCAGGAAACTTCCATCCACTCTTTTATATCGATTGCTCGTTCAATTTAGAGCTGTTCATCCTTATGTGGAAACCGTGATGCACGTCCCATCCTCTCAATGATGCTCAACCACCATGGTGAACAGTGCTCGACCCGTAAAAAGAAACACTTCTCGAGCAGGCTGAATGAACAACCAGATTTCTTTTCTCGAGTCCTTATGCATGATGAACTACTTGACCACTCTCTTTAGGTGTTGCTCGACCACCCCGTTCAGGCACTACTCGACCACTTTCTTTAGATGCTTCTTGACCTGATCGTGACATGGGTGCTCACCCCTTTTAATAATAATGTACGACCGAGTAGTGAGCTTTGGAGATGGGCAAGCGAGCTATATGTTGAAGAAGTGAGCGAATGGTGTTTTTGGGATGTTTACATGTCATCATGTTAATTCGCTTACGTGTCTTGTATGTCTTGCATGTGTTGAAACAGTGTCGACAGATTCATAATAATACAATATTGTTATTGTGTAAAATAACAGGGTCCAATTTGATCGCTTTACTAGACAACTGACACACTAACTTCTGAACTTCGTTATTAACGGGGTTAACATTTGCCCCTCGAATATTGTACTTTTTGCTTGTGAAAAATGCGGGCTTTGAAATGAATGTTGCAGTTGATGCATCTTTGCTTGTTTGATTCCGAACGATCTAAGCACATTACTTGTTAGTTGGATTTATATGTTTCATGCCACTTGTTCTATAATTAAAACAAGCACTTGCACAATTTTGGACTTATACTTGGTTATTGATCGTCCACATCAATAACAGGTTAGTTAATCATTAAAAAATGAATTATGGGAAATCAAATGTTATGCCTATACAACGCTATTTTGTTTAGCTGCTTAGAATTCGTTAAACATTTTCTTCATAGACACGGTATTCCAATTTGAATTCGCACCAGGGCTTGAGTTCTGCTAACCGATATAAATATCGACTACAGATTTTAAGCCTCATCTTTTTAATGGCTTATATGATCTTGTATGTCAGTTTATGTTTTATGAAACGTGTACCTATTCAGATTAGAGCTTTGATTTGAATTTCCGAGACCAGAGCGTTTGCAGCCTTTGGATGAATTTAGAGTTTTGAATTTGATTTCGACACCATGGATCATCTTGGGATATATATAAAATTTTGAATCTCTGTTTCATGACGACCTACCCCAGTGCATAATTATTGCTCAGTCTTCTTTTATTGGAGCTTTATAATCGACGAAGCCTTTGTGGTATTAGATTACACTTGGATTTCCCAAGGTGATATTTATCGGTGCAGTGAATTTAATCGATGTATCGAGCATACTGATTTTACTGGGTTTACCTAATGCCCCATTTTGAAGGCAAGATCAAGCCAAGTATATTGGTTTCTTGGTTTGTTCACTGGCATGATGGACTCTTGGTATTTTTTCAAACATTATTTAACTTTTAAGTGGTTGTTTTGCGCTTAAGCTATGGGTCGTCACGAGTCGTAAAAGCTTTATGTGACCAATTTATTGAGTTTCCTTGATTATTGTTGACGCGTTAGAGGCTTTTACTTTGTTGGTTAAAGATATTTTGAACTGGACAACATGTATGGAGCCCCTGAGTTTTGTCAACACAATAGGAATTTTGATTTATTGGACTAGTTTGACGCTTCTATGTGGAGAAGCTTTTTTTTTCTAAAAAAATCTTTATGCCCTCACTCGGGAGGGTCTCTCATTTTGTGCCCCCTCTCGGGGAGGACTTTGGATTCAGTACCCCTGCTAGGAGAGGACTAGACTTTTGTGTTCGATGCTTGAGCCAAAATTTAACACTTGTCGCGTCTGGGGTATTCAGATACTACGCAAGTTGATTGGTTAAGGTCCAACACTTGTCGTATCTGATATATTCGGACACTACGCAAGTTGATTAGTTAAGGTCCAACACTTGTCGCATCTGATATATTCAGACACTACACAAGTTAATTGGTTACGATCCAACACCTGTCGCATCTGATATATTCAGACACTAAGCAAGTTGATTGGTTAAGGTCCAACACTTGTCACACCCGATATATTCAAACACTACGCAAGTTCATTGGTTACGATCCAACACTTGTCGCATCTGATATATTCAGACACTATGCAAGTTAATTAGTTACGATCCAACACTTGTTGCATATGATATATTCAGACACTACGCAAGTTGATTGGTTAAGGTCCAACACTTGTTGCATCTGATACATTCAGACACTACGTAAGTTAATTGGTTACGATCCAACACTTGTCGCATCTGATATATACAGGCACTACACAAGTTGATTGGTTAAGGTCCAACACTTTTTGCATCTAATATATTCAGACACTACACAATTTAGTCGGTTACGATCCAACACTTGTCGCATCTGATATATTCAGACACTATGCAAGTTGATTGGTTAAGGTCCAACACTTGTCGCATCCGATATATTCAGACACTACGCAAGTTAATTGGTTACGATCCAACACTTGTTGCATCTGATATATTCAGACACTACGCAAGTTGACTGGTTAAGGTCCAACACTTGTCACATCTGATATATTCAGACATTACGCAAGTTAAGTGGTTACTATCCAACACTTGTCGCATTTGATATATTCAGACACTACGCAAGTTGATTGGTTAAGGTCCAACACTTGTCGCACCTAATATATTCAGACAATACGCAAGTTAATTGGTTACAACCCAACGTTTGTTGCATCTGATATATTCAGACACTATGCAAGTTGATTGGTTAAGTTCCAACATTTGTCACATCTGATATATTCAGACACTATGCAAATTAATTTGTTATGATCCAACATTTGTCGCATCTGATATATTCAGACACTGTGCAAGTTGATTGGTTAAGGTCCAATACTTGTTGCATCTGATAAATTCATACACTATGCAAGTTGATTGGTTAAGATCCAACACTTGTCACATCTGATATATTCAGACACTACACAAGTTAATTGGATGGTTGTTGTATCATTTCACGGGGCTGGCACAAATTCCTTTGTCAGACACTTGACTTGGTGAGCTATCTAGGTTTAAGAACTGGGGCTTTGAACCTCTCACTTAGGGAAGTGCCCCTTCAATGAAAGTTACAACCCTCTTCTTTGTTTGTCATAGCGCTTGTTCTTTGTTTGAATCTTTGCAACTCTTCCCATTCACTTTCCAAGGCAGTGCTTTTCTATTTTTGCACTTGTGCATGTTAATATTTACTGCCTTTGGCGCTCGAACTAGTGTTGTTGGGGTTGCTATGTTTTGTCAGATTCTAAAGGAACAAGCGCTCGATAGATAGCCTGCAATATGAAATCAACTTTTAACCAAGTTTTGATTTGACATAAATTCTGCAGGCAAGGGATTCATTTAAGTAGATATGCTCTTAGTCATAGAGCTAATGTTCAGTACAGTGTTTGTAAAAACTACAGCCTGTTTACAAGAATTCTGTATACAACATGATGTAAAACATGAAGTAATGTATGAAAATAAAGCAATGGCGATGATGTTCGCTTATTCCGAGCCATTGAAATTGGAGCACCATCATCGGTTATCATTTGATGATTTGCCTTGGATTGGTTTAAGCAGGAGCTCTGTTGTTTGGACCGGATTGGTCATTTGATGCCTCATGCCCCTGGAGAGTTGTAGAAGGATTTGCAGATTGAGAATTCTTTACATACTGCTGCAGCCTATTTTTCTTAATCATCTCTTCGCTCAATGATTTTAGATGCCTACATTCGTTGGTATTGTGGCCTGGCTAATTGTGGAACCGACAGAACTTTCCAGAGTTTGCTTAATCGTCACCTACTTTCTGAGATTTTGGTATTGGATAATCTTCGGTGTCTTTAGTCGCAGCATAGATGTTTTCTAGAGTGTCTATCAAAGGGGTTAATTCGGAATTTTTGAATAAGCGGGGCTTCTTACTGTTCTAGTCATCCCTTCTGTCGTTTCCCCTTTTTTGACCACCCCCAGGATTTCTCTGATTGTATTGAGTAGCGACATCTTTGGGAGCTTCAAGGGGTTGGTTAGCACCAATAATCTGAAGAGGAATAGGATTATTGTCCACTCTCACATACACCTCTGCTTTTTTATTGAATTTTTCAAGTGTGTTTGGTACTTTCATTTTAATCTATCTACCAAATTCGCTCTTCTCATCTATAACGGCGATTAAAGACATGAGGATTATACGAGGTTCTGGATTCCTTACTTCAGACATGGCAACATTGAATCGACCAAGAAAAGCTTTAAAGGATTCCCCTTGATTCTGCTTCATTGCTGAAAGTGTTATAGCGTCCTTGGCTTTAGTAGCGTACAGGCGGAACTGCTCTTTGAACTTTTTGGTCAAGTCAGAGAACTGGTCTATGGACTTTGGTGGTAGCTTTGTAAACCATAATGATGTAGCTCCTTCTAAGTAGAGAGGAAAGTATAGGCATCTCATCTCATCTGTTGCCTTAGCAGCGCTCATATGCCACTTGTATTTGAACAGAAAGTAGTTGGTATCGACAAGGCTGTTGTACGGAGGCAAATTTGGAGGATTGAATTTCTTCGGATACACTGTTTCTTGGATTTTCTTGGTAAACGGAGTGCTGTCGGGAGAGAAATCCCAGTCTCTTTCACCGTCATTGCGAGCTTGATTCCTTTTCATGATTTGTTCTATCATATCCGAGATGTACTCTTCAGTGTTGTGTTGCTTTGCGAAGCTGAGTTCTTTACCAAATGTTCGTCTAGGCATGCGATCCTGGTTAGAGAGCTTAGGTCCTTTACTTTCCCGACAAGGAGATGCCCCCGTGGCAGGACTGGTAACTCTTCGAGCTTTCATCTCGGAATGATTCTTAGCCTTTGGTTTCAAGTCCTCGACATTAGCCTCATCTTTGTCACTCAACCATTCATTATCGTCTTCCATGTTGTCATTGCGGTCATGGTCGGAAGTAGGGCTGCACAAAGTATGGGTTGGGTCGGGTTAGACCAAATACTTTATCCGACCCGCATAGGTATGGGTTTAAGGTAGCTCAACCCGTACCCGACCCTATATGAGGTTGGATATGGGTTGGGTTGAAGTATGGGTTGGGTCGGGTTAAGTAAGGTTGGGTTGGGTCACTTGAATACAATAAAAAATGAGAAAATGAGGGATTTTTTCTAAAAATTATATCAATATATTCAGCATAATATATCAGATTTTAGCTAGCATAATGCATTTAAAATAACCGATTCATTACAAAACATATAATTAAAATTTCATTGTAAAACACATCATATGAAATTAATTTACTACATAGTTGAGCAAGCATTTCAATTTAAAATACATTAAAATGCTCTTTAAAATATATTTATCAAATTCGATCTAGTTTGGATTGACATGAAATATTTTTTTGTACATTTATTATAGAATACATAAAAATTATTCTAGGATTATACTATTCTAATTTTAATTGGATGGATATTAAATTAGTTTTTTTTTAAATAGGTTTGGGTTGGGCTAAAATGAGGTTGGGTTGAACAAAATGTCAAACCCGACCCGCATATAGTATGGGTTACAAATTGTAACCCATATCCGACCCGTACTAGGATGGGTTGGGTTGGGTTTATGTGGGTTGGGTCGGGTTGGTGGGTTGGGTCGGGTTGGATATGGGTTGTGTGCAGCCCTAGTCGGAAGCAAATGAATTTTCATTTTCTTCGAGATCAACATGGATCTTTTGACGGGCTGGATTTGGTTGAGCATTGAGAATAGCGTCAAGTTTTTCCATTATAGATTTGGTAGAAGCATCCATTCATTAGTTCATGTTGGCAATAGCGGCATCCGACTCATTCTTAGTCACACCGGCTCCACCTACCGAGTTTTTGCCGGCTTCAAAACGGTTAGTAAGCAGTGTAACTTCGTTGTTAGTAATGTTGTCGGTTTCTTCAATGGTTTTAATGGTGGTCTTATTAAGTTTATCCATGATCTTAGATTTAGAGAACTAGAAGCAGGCTTAGAACTTCGTTGTAAGGCTCTTAAGATTGGGAGAAGTGAGAACGTGGCCCCACGGTGGGCGCTAAATGCTTAAACCAAAATTGGTCCAACCACCAAAGGTACGTAAACTGTACTTCACCAAATGGAAAGTAGTAGAAAATGGAGCCACAAAAAATAAAAGTAAGTAAAAAACACAAGAATTTAATAGTGATCTACGTCCACTTTGGAAGTGATTTTCATTATCATGAAGAAAATTACAAAGTGCGTCGTCTCATACATCTCACTTATATCACTTGTTCACTCTCTTTATAATGATTTCCCACTTTTTACTCTCTTTTCGCTTTAGATCTCTCTCAAATTCGGGAAGGAATGGATTAGATCTCGTGAATCGTGATAGTTATATTGTAGATCTTCAATTACTTAAGCACTTAGATGATCTTCCTTGATTCCATCATGAAATTAGTGTTAGATCCGAGCTTCAAAGAGGAGAAATGGCGGTTGGAGATCACTTGGATTGAACTTGAGTGAGAATTAATGGTGTTCGGACACTTGATGTCGGAGGAAGACGGAGTGAGCTTGGGAAACCATTAATTGAGCTTAGGGATCTTGAGAATGGTGGAAAACTGAAAATGACAGCCCTTCGGGGTAGCAAAAATCGGTTCCTTGAATGGTGGTGAAATAGGGTATTTATTGGCGAAGTTGGTACCAGGTGGCAATTCTGCAATTAGGTGTATAGGGTAGGGGTCATGCGTATACGTATTTACGAAACTGCCACTGGACAGTTGGAGCCAGCTGTGTACAGCTAGCATGACCGACTCAAAAAGTGATGCATGACTGACCATATGTGCAAGCGACCCCTATTGGACATGCGCGACCAGAACTTCAAAGCAGGAGCGACCCAGAGGCATGCATGCGCGACCCCGTATATTAATATGTGATAGATCCTATTTATGATTTTGTCACTTTTGCTTTATTCTGAAATGTGCTTTGCGCATATAAGTGGCTTCACATGATCATGCTCATTTCATAAAATGGGTATAATAATTACCAACATGCCATTTTGTGTTTTTGGCGAAATATGGGAAATATAATATCAAGTTTGCCATTCACTTCTTTCTTTGTAACTGAACTATGCTCTTATATATAACTCTGTATGTTGGTTCTTATATATGCTCGACCCGGACTTGATGTGGCCTGAAGTGCATGAGCAGGATGGAATACACGAGCCATCCTCTACATGTGATCATCTTCTGCATTGCACTTTGCCACGGTTCTCATCTTGTAAAAAATGGGATTCGAATTCACGGAACTTCCATCCACTCTTTTATATTGATCTACTCATTCAGTTCAGAGCTGTTCAACCTCATGCGGCAACCGTGATGCACGACCCATCCTCTCAATGATGCTCGACCACCATGGTGAACAGTGCTCGACCTATAACAAGAAACGCTGCTCGAGCAGGCTGAATGAACGACCATATTTCTTTGCTCGAGTCCTCATGCATAATGAACTTCTTGACCACTCTCTTTAGGTGCTGCTTGACCACTCAGTTCAGGTGCTGCTTGACCACTTTCTTTAGATGTTGCTTGACCTGATCGTGACATGGGTGATCGCCCCTTTTTAATAATAATGTACGACCGAGCAATGAGCTTTGGAGATGGGTGAGCGAGCCATATGTTGAAGATGTGAACGAGTGGTGCTTTTGGGATGTTCACAAGTCATCATGTTAATTCCCTCACGTGTCTTGTATGTCATGTATGTATAGGGCGGTATATCGGACAGGACAGTCCATTGTCTGGTTCGAACCTATAAGGTGTCTGGTCTGTGTCCATCTGATTCTCTTATAGGACAGAGCTTGGACACACCAGGGCCCAGTCAGATCCAAAATGTTCGATGTTTTTCTATTGTCTGAATGTTGTCCGTCCGTTGTCCGGTTCGTACGAACAATGTTCAAACTTAATGCTTGTTCGGTCTGTGTCCACCCGAATCTCTTATAGGAAAGAGCTTGGACACACCTCTGTCCGGTCCGACCCGTTTACAACCTTACGTATGTGTTGAAACAGTGCTGACCGATTCATAATAATACAACAATGCTATTGTGTAAAATAACAAGGTCTGATTTGATCGCTTTACTAGAAAGCTGACACACTTACTTCTGAACCGCCTTATCAACGGGGTTAACAATAACATAAATAAAGGAAAATAAATTACACTACAAGAAAAATGCCCTATTGCAACTAGCTATCCGCAACAGGCGACAAATGACAGTTGCAGTAAATGATATTTAGCAACAGACCTATTATAGCGATTGCAATAGGTGAGATTTAGCAACATGCCATTTTTTCTATTGCAAAAAGCATATTTTTAGCAACTGCTGTAACACCCCGTAATTCTAATAATACTAAAAGAGGATAAATTAAATAATAATTAATTTTATATTCAGAATTTAGGGAAATGGACTGTGCCATTGTGTCTGTCTTGAAATTCTGGTCAAGATAGACATTTAGTTTACGTAAAACGGACGTCGTATGAAGAAGTTATGAAGGGTTGAAGTTTGTATACACGCAAGATAATTATATATATATATATATATAAAATCAAAAAAATCAACTTTCAGTTCAAAATTTGAAATTTCGTAGGCAGAAAACCTCCCACCCCAGGGGAGTCAACCCCACAAAGGGGGTGTCGACCCATGGGTCAACCCCCTACGGGGGAGGGGGCGACCCCTAGGGCTGAGGTGGCAATCGAATTTTGGAGGGCTAGCAAATATATATATGACTTCATTTCTCATGTTTTCTTCACTGAAAATCAATGAAGGCCTAAATGCTGTTGGTGCCTAGACTAAATCAAATCCTTTTCTTTTTCTGCAAATCAAAGTTAGAAATTCAAGTGTAGATCTATTCTTCTTCTACCTTTCTAGATCCAAACGCTGTGAGTTTCAAGTTGCTTTTAGATTTAAATAAATAAAAAGTAAACATGATAGGACTATTAATTTGGATCAACGCACATTAATCCTCGAATCACTTCATCTCTATAATAACTTGTGAATCTGTGATATTTTGGTATGCTATGACTTGGATCTTAACCTTTATTATGTCAGATCTACTTTTGATTATAGATCCAATTTAATATTTAGATCATCTTGTACCTATCATGTTGTGGTTAATTTGGATCTGTCAAGTGTTGGACATTTAAATCCTAGTTCATAGAGGGGGTGTCGACCCCGTGTTCAACCCCTCAAGGGGGGTGTCTAAACATAGGTCGACCCCCTAAGGGGGGTCGACCCCCCTAGGGCTGAGGTGGCAATCGAATTCTAGGAGGATGACAGGTATATATACAGCTTCGTTTCTCTTGTTTTCTTCATTGAAAATCAATGGAGATCTAAATGTTGTTGGTGCCTGGACTGAATCAAATCCTTTTCTTCTTTTACAAATCAAAGTTAGAGATTCAAGTTTAGATCTATTATTTTTCTACCTTTCTAGATCCAAACGCTGTGAGTTTCAAGTTGTTTTAGATTTAAATAAATAAAAAGTAAACATGATAGGACTGTTAATTTATATTTATGCATTTTAATCCTTGAATCACTTTAGATATATAATAACTTGTGAATATGTGATATTTTGGTATACTATGACTTGGGTCTCAACCTTTATTATGTCAAATCTACTTTTCGTTATAGATCCAATTTAATATTTAGATCATCTTGTACCTATCATGTTGTGGTTAATTTGGATATGTCAAGTGTTGGACATCTAAATCCTAGTTTATTGAGGGGGTGTCGACCCCAGGGTCGGCCCCCAAAGGGGGGGGGGGTAAACCCCCTAGGGCTGAGGTGGAAATCGAATTCTAGGGGGCTGGCAGATGTATATACGGCTTCATTTCTCTTGTTTTCTTCCATGAAATCAATGGAGGCCGAAATGTTGTCGGTGCCCGGACTGAATCAAATCCTTTTCTTCTTCTGCAAATCAAAGTTAGAGATTCAAGTGTAGATCTGTTCTTCTTCTATCTTTCAAAATCCAAAAGCTGTGAGTTTCAAGGTTCTTTTAGATTTAAATAAATAAAAAGTAAACATGATAGGACTTTTAATTTGGATCTATGCATGTTAATCCTTGAATTACTTCAAATCTGTAATAACTTGTGAATCGATGATATTTTGGTATACTATGACTTGGATCTTTACCTTTATTATGTCAGATCTACTTTTGATTATAGACCCAATTTAATATTTAGATCATCTTGTACCTGTCATGTTGTGGTTAATTTGGATCTGTCAAGTGTTGGACATCGAAATCCTAGTTCATAGAGGGGGTGTCGACCCCGGGGTCGACCCCTTAAGGGGGGCGTCGACCCGTGGGTCGACCCCACAAGGGGGGTCGACCCTCCTAGGGCTGAGGTGGCAATTGAGTTCTGGGGGGCTGGCAGCTATATATACGGCTTCATTACTCTTGTTTTCTTCGCTTTAAATCAATGGAGGCCTAAATGCTGTCGGTGCCTGGACTGAATCAAATCCTTTTCTTCTTCTGCAAATCAAAGTTAGAGATTCAAGTGTGGATCAGTTCTTCTACTACCATTCTAGTTCCAAACATTGTAAGTTTCAAGTTGCTATCAGATTTAAATAAATAAAAAGTAAACATGATAGGAATGTTAATTTGGTTCTATGCATGTTAATCCTTGAATCACTTCAGATCTATAATAACTTATGAATCAGTGATATTTTGGTATACTATGACTTGGATCTTAACCTTTATTATGTCAGATCTACTTTTGATTATAGATCCAATTTAATATTTAGATCATCATGTACCTATCATGTTGTGGTTAATTTGGATCTGTCAAGTATTGGACATCTAAATCCTAGTTTAGATCAAATCATGCCTATTATGACATCCTTACTATGTTAGAACCCATTTATTATCACAAGTTCACCGATCTGTTCTTATGTGTTCATCTTAACATTATGCCATGAAAAGTTTATGTCAATCCTGTTAGAATAATCATCTCTGTCATCTTCCCTTCACCCTTTCCCTTTTATTTTATATAGCTAAGCTAATTTCGAGCCTAGGCATGCTGCTAAATTATGCGATTATGTTAGTTTGGGAACGAGGGGAAAAACTTTGAAATTGGACATATCTTGTGAATTGGGAATTCGGGGCATAATGGGTAAAAAGGCGAAATTGGCATAATTTGAATAATGTATATGCATATGAATTTTGACATATATTTCACTATGAACATAATTGGGAGAAAAAGGGGCATGAAACCTATAACCTATAACGACATATGTAAAAATTGGCTAATGATGGAAATGCTTGGAGTTACAATAACTTGAAATTGTAAACGGCGCTTAGGCACGAGGTTAGATTTCACTTGTGGTGGAAGTCTGCCCGGAATCGACCAGCACATCCAGTGACCATAAGTGGTGAATCTAATGTGGGAGGCCTAAGTGCACAAATACGAGACATGCTAAGACACGGGGTTAGGCTTGATTTGTAGAATAAGCCTGCCCGGACCCGCCCGACATGTCCAGCATCCACAAATTGTAGGCTTAATGTGGGAGGTCTTGCATATTGTAACCATAAATGAATATATGGTTATAAACTTGAATACTCAACCTAGTGGAATCCATAAGGATTGTATGAACATGAACATTGAGTAGGGGTTAAGTAAATTAGTTTGGATAGTGAGTGGGTTAAGTAAATCTGGGGGGCCGACACAGGGTATCTACAGAGTAGGGAGCCGATCAATTAGGATAGTGGTTAGGATACATTGGGACGTATGCCTAAGTCTACCATCTTACAGTTGTTGGGATCTTCTTATTCTGGTGATACTAGTATCAGTGCAAAAAACCATAGAATCTTTAGAGAAGCGTATACACTTTGTCATGTTTACCTTGTCACACCTACCTTTTATGGTGTTATCTTTCTTATCCACTTTATATGCATGTCTTGCTACTTGTACTTATTTTCTTGCTAAAAGTAACTGGACTCACCAGACTTTGTGTCTGACCCTTTTTGTTTCCTCTTCTTTCTTCCTTTCCCCCCTAGGTTCTCAGGGTGGAAATACTTAGGCTTGACCATGATTCTGCTTTCATTTTGCTGGAGCTGCTTAGATCTATGTCTCAAACTCCTATCCTTGCTACCATTGCTATGTTTTATTTGGGGAATTTTTCTTCTTTTATGTACTCTGATGTTTTAAAGTACAAAACAATAGTTTTTATGATGTAATGGTTTTGTGTATTTTAGACATGTGATGTTTTTGAACCACGATGCTTAATGATTAATAAAGTTTTTAATTCTGCTATCATTTTTATCTGTCTTGTAATATTTCTATTTCTGTTCACCTATAACGCTTCACGAAACTTAATGCATTCCATTTGTGAGTGACATTAACAGATGTAGGGTGTCACACTTGGTATCAGAGCTGAAGGTTACCAGATTAGATAAAAAAAATTGAAAACTATTTTTAAAAAGGTTTTTAAAAGAAAGCATTTTTCAAAAAGAAAAGTCTGTTTTGAAAAACATATTCCCCAAAGCTGTATGTAATATCCTTCGATCCTTTTTCTAAATCTCTTTCCTTTTCGTTTCAACATGTCTAGGGAGCCTAATATTCCAGAGGGCGTTACGATACCAGGATGGTTCTATAGGTATCTAGAGGCCACGACGCGTGCCGGTGGTCAAGCTGACGTTCCTCCCCCAACTGCACCCGTCGTTCCTCCTCCTCCTCCTTTAAGAGCAGATAATTTCACTAAGATCTGCAAAGATTTCTGTGCCATGGGAGGGAAGTCATTCCATGGAACAGAAACATTCGTAGAAGTAAGGAATTAGTTCAAGGAAACAGAGGACTTGTTTGTAATCTTTAAAGTGGAAGATCGAAGGAAGATTTAGTTAGCTGCCTGGTTACTGAAAGATGAAGCTTCATTCTGGTGGGAAGTAACCCAAGCTGGATGTTCGGTGGAGACATGGGATGATTTTAAGTAAAGGTTTGAAACAAAATTTCTTTCCCAACCTGAGAAAAGCATGCAAATGGAGAGGTTCTTGGCGCTCAAACAAGGAAACATAACTGTCAAAGAATATGCGAACAAATTCAACCAGCAAGCAAGATTTGAATTGGAATTGGTAGATACTCCACATAATAAACTTTGCGGTTTGCTAAAGGGCTGAACGAACCCCTTCATGGGTTAGCTATGTCCCATATTCCAAAGGGAGCTACTTTTGAAAGGCTTGTTGATATGGCCCCGATGCATGAGGAAGACAGAGGAGAAAAAAAAGGAAGAAAAAGCTGAGGAAACAATGCAAAACAAGAAGGTATGGCCCAAGAAAGGGCAACAACAACAAAAGAAAGACAAAAAGAATGATAAGGCTAAGGATAAGAGTAAGTGTCACAGCTGTGGACGAGAGGGTCACTTGGTCAAGAACTGTAAAAGAAGGAAGAATACTTGCGTCAATAGTGGAGAGGTCGGACAGTTTGCTAGGGAGTGCCCGAAAAAACAGGGACCACAAGGACAAGGTCAAAGGATAGGAGCTTTTGGAGGGAAGGTGCATGCTCTCGCGATCAGCGCTCCCGATAGAGGTAGGAAAATTTCCGTGGAAGGTTTGATTTCTCTTTCCAATTATCCTATTAGAACTCTTTTTGATTCTGGCGCTTCACATTCATTTATATCTAGTTCTGTTGTTGAATCTCTGCACTTAAATACCAGTATGGTAGTGGATCCCGTTGTTATCTTAAACCTGTTGGTGGTTCGGCTCATTTGTCTATGATTTGTCAGGGTTTGAGAATATCTATCTTAGGCGTCGAATTTGAGTGTGACGCGTATGTGCTCGGTTTTATGGGTTACGTGTTGATCCTAGGGATGGATTGGCTAAACGTGTATGGTGCCATTCTAGAATGTGAGAGGAGGGTCGCAAGATGTTTGACTTGCCACGGGAGGACCCTCGGGATTTCTTGTGATCCACAATGGTTTGTTATTCTTAGTTTCCTAGAGTCTCTTGATGCATCTATAGATGATCTGCAATCTATTCCAGTAGTCCGAGATTATCCTAATGTTTTTGATGAGGTATGGGGCTTACCCCCGAGGTGCGAAATCAATTTTCGTATATATTTGGTGGACAATGCAAAGCCAGTTGCATTATCAGTGCGCCATATGGCTCCTAGGGAAAGGGGGAGCTTAGCAAGAAAATAGGGGAGCTACTTGAGAAAGGGTTTATGTAAAACCCCACGTCCGTTAGTGTCACTCACAAAGGCAATGCACTAAGTTCTGTGGGGTATTTTTGGGTAAAAGATGCAGATAAATTACAAGACAGACAGAAATCAAACAGCGGAAAATAAAACTTTGCTTTATCGATAAAATAGTTTGTACAATTATTTCTTTACAATATCAGAGTATCATCTGTCTTATAAAATAAAGAAGCATAAAATTAAATTTATATTCCCCAATGTGGCAAGAACCAGCCATAGCATCTGAAAAGAGAATCCAAGCAAAACTTCGACAAATCTTCAAGCTGGGAAAGGGTGACCTTCCATCTTAACCTGAGCTATACTATTCCCTCCTCTACTACCTAGGGGGGGGGGACGGCAGAAAAGAAGACGAAAGAAAAACAGAGTCAGACATAAAGCCTGAGTAATTTCAGTAACTTCTAGCACGTGAACATGGAAAAACAAAACGACATGAATTAACTGAATACCAGATTACACCATGATGATAGGGTCAACAAGATTAGACAAGGTAATCACAAGATATGATAAGATAAGACTAACTGGAAAATGCTTTAGTACTTTCGCCGCTTCGCTATTTCCTTGTTATACTATATCCCTGCACCGCCTATCTAGTGTCCCAACTAGTAACGATAACGTGATCCCAATCCCTGTATTTTCCATTGCCTTCCGGCATACATTCATTATTTATTACCTAGATCAAATCTAGGGTTTTTTATCAAGTGCTTTCTAGATTTAACTAGAGTTTTATGCTATCTGGTGAACGCTTCTCGAGTTCAGGGTTTATGCCACCTAGTCCAACTAGGGATTACGCTACCTGTTGAACGATGCCCCCAAGTCTAGGACACACCACCTAGAGTGGTATATGTTCCTATACTTCCCCACGCATGTATCGCGAATCGTTATCGCTTGTCTAGATGCACATGTCCTGTAATGTGCGGTCCGAGTCCTGTGACAGGGCAAATCAAGGAATACAGAACTCGGTCGGGAGCTTTCAGATATTTGCCGATGCAGATGCTAAGGTCTGTTTTTATTCCAGTGGCTATGGTCCCACTTGACCCCTCCCTCAACTAATGAAAGGCACACCTTGTAAAATGAGAACTATACGCCGGCCCCCGGTGCCCACTATCCTATGGCCATCCGCAACCATAACTAGATAGCAAGTATATGGTCTTTTGGAGTTCTCCGCCTTTCCGCTTCACGTATCTCGATAGACTCAAGATGGATGGTAGACGACGAGTTGCTATCACAGGGCTACTGTCTTCTCGCCGAATCACATTGGTCCATCCCGGTCTTTAGGTTGCCATGTATTGCAACCAAGGCATACTCCTGGTTCTTCTACGCAGACCTTAACCTCTGTGAGCCCAGGAGAATCATCTGCAGCCTCACAGAGGGATACCAAGAGTACCCTCACGTCCCCTCGAAGCCTCGGGCTTCGTAACCCAATTCGTTGGAGCCTTCTTTTTACTCAGACGGACATTCGCTCCTTCCCGTGTTATACTAAGAATTACTACTTAGTTTTACTAACTAAGATTTACCACTTAGTTTCCAAAATCGTTGTATTCTTAACTAAGGTTTACTACTTAGTTCCGTTTCCCGTCAATTTGGATTGGTTAAGTGTCATTAGTCAATTCAAGCCGACTTAACCCTCTTCATTTATCCTGTCAAACTGGTTAAGTGTTATCAGTAATTCATGTTGACTTAACCCCACCACAAACCAAGTTATATTGGTTAAGTATTTCTTATTACTTAACCTTACCCATTCACCCTGTATTGGTTCAGTGTTCCTTTTTAACTTAACCTTTCCCGTCTGTTTTAACTAACCTGTTATTAACGGTTAAGTATTATCCCTTCATGTTTTAGACTTAACCCTATCCCTTCATCAAAGTCTGATGGTTAGGTGTTTAAGTTTACTTAACCCTACGGTCTAGCCCAGCTAACATATCAAATTGGCTAAGTGTATTAAATTTTACTTAACCCCAACCTCTAGTCTAGTTAACATGTTAATTTGGCTAAGTGTATTAACTTTACTTAACCCCACTTTCTAGACTAGTTAACATGTTAATTTGGCTAAGTGTTTTCTTAGTTACTTAACCTCTACAAATCTTGTCTTGTTACTATGAGTTTGGTTAAGTGTCCCTGTGGACTTAGCCCTCCGTTCTAGCTTAATTGTGCTTAAGTTGGTTAAGTGTTCCTATGGACTTAACCCTCCCATTCTAGCTTAACCGTATGAACCTAACCCCACCTCCCAGTCTTGTTATCATGTTGAGTTGGTTAAGTGTCTTAGTTAACTTAACCCTAGCATTCTTGTTCTAGCTTTAACTAAATTAAAGCCACGACCACTCACATTAGACAGATATTGTTGCGATTACTGGATGTGCCGGTTGGTTCCGGGTTGGTTTACATCGCAACTCAGTCTAACCTCGGGTTAGGCCTATTCGTGTTTTCTAGTTCAAAGGATTTTGATTAATTTTCAAATCAGGTTTTGAAAGTAACCATCCCGTCCGTCGGATCAGTTAGGGATAGCCAGGGAGAGCAGGAAACTTGTATTTTCCAAACCCAAGCCTAGACACTATCCTCTCTGTCACCATAGAACTTTCTGGTGTTTCATTAAAAGAGATGTCGTTAATAAATCTTTAATTTGTCTAAATTTATATTTCCTCATTCAGGCCAAATTCTATAAGTAAATTATTTCTAATTTACTTATTTCCTAATTACTCTTTTAATGTAAATTGTCTATATTCATTCTTATGGCCCATTTTCCCCTCTATATCATATTTATGCCCTTTTTGGTATGTAAACTATACCAAATTAAGTGTCACTAACCATGATTTTGCTAAACCTGCCAATTTCAAGTTTATGCCAATATACTTATCGAGCCAAATTAGCTAATCCAATTCTGATTTAACATTCTAATTCATGTCAAATTAGACTTATTACTCTAGTTCACAATTCATGTAAATGCTAGATTTACATGTCAATACTAGATTCAAATTACACAATCCTATAATTCCTGTCAAATTTATCCCATTTGCATTTCTACGAACATGCCATAACACATGTTCCCAATTTATGCCAATTTCCCAGTTTATAACTATGATTTAGTAAATTTCATATTTTGCCCCAAATCGCATTCCCACCGTTCGTATAATCGTGATTCAATCTAGATTATAGATAAATCTAGATTCGTAGAAAATAGGGAATGAACCAAAGAAGCTATGCAAAAGATAGACATAATAACTGGCATAAAAATGGTGGAATAACGACGTTGGTTCAAGAACATGGGTAGACCTAACTTAATAGGTAAATTCCCAAGGTCTAAAACCAAGAATAGACAGAGTAGGTTCAAGAACATGGGTAGACCTAACTTAACAGGTAAATTCCCAAGGTCTAAAACCAAAGAAAACCAAGGACAAGCAGAATAAATAATCGGGTTTAGACCCAATCTCATAACCACAAAACTTAAGCAACACTTTCCTAGTCATGAATCATAGGTGTTTAATCACAGACGTCCTTGTTATGTCATAGGTAATAGTTTATGTTTTCAAATCAAAGGCATAGGTTTAGTCAAGGAAATAATCCTCATAGTCACAGTCTCAGTCATAGGCAATGTTCGTAGTCATAGGCAATGTCCATAGTCATAGGCAATGTTCGTAGTCATAGGCAATGTCCATAGTCATAGGCAATGTTCATAGTCATAGGCAATGTCCATAGTCATAGGCAATGTCCATAGTCATAGGCAATATTCTTAGTCAAAGAGACATACAGTCTTATTTGTCCTTGAGTCATAACAGTTCTTGATTAGGTCCAAGAATATAGGCACTGATTCGAATAGAGAGTGAGATTTGGCATATTCTTTTATTCCTTTAGTTTCATGTCACGAACAAAGGAAAACGTTCAAATCTAAAAATAACTGACTTACAGAGATTAGATTAGAATAGAAAGATGGCGTTGCTAAGATTCGTAGAAAAACAGTCGTTGAAGTCGTTTGAACCTCCTCTTGAATCCTAGCTTGACTTGAACCTCTTCTTGAAAATCTTTTTGCAGCATTTCCTCGTCTTGGTTTATTTTATATATATTATTTTATTTATATATTTTAGAGGAGGAGGAGAAGCCATGTCTAACAAGAATCTTTGCAGCATAATGGTAGAAAAGAATTGTGAATAGAGAAGAAGATCAGGGCTGTTTATATAGTGTTAGGCGGACGAACCTGGTCAGAAAACGTGACCAAATACAGCAGAACGAACCAGGTGCAGAAAGCTGGAAAAAGCGGGCAGGTCGACACCCATGTCGACTGCGCAATCGACATGGGGGGGGGGGGTGTCGACTGTGCAGTCGACACCCCTGTCGACTTGACCTGGACGGGAATTTTCCCGCCCTGCCCCCTGCGCGTTTGAATTCGAATTTAACTCTAGTTTAAACTGTTATGAACTTGGAATTTTATGTAAACTTTGACGAGCCATATCTTGGTCATACGGACTCCGATTTTCCCAAACTCGGACTCTATTTCGCGTATTTTTCCGAGACGAACGCAGTGGTGCATCCCGTTTCCGTTGGTTTTGATTTTAACTTTTAATTCTTCCTTGATTTGCGAATCTTAGTGTTACAGAATTACGGGGTGTTACATTCTCCCCCACTTAAAAGGATTTCGTCCCCGAAATCTCCAAGTTAGGAAGAATGTGTCCTACCATCCAATCACCCATCTACTCAACCATTCAATCACAGGCATCCATTGTCCTTAAAAGATTTCTAATGCCTTCATGTTCATATGCATAGTGTGTGTATATGTCTTTATCTAATGCAAAATCAGGCGGTCTACTGATTCAGTTGACCTCCTTAATGCGAATCATGTAAGTGTCATGCGTCCAATCATGTATGCAAGCATCCCTAGTTACGTAAATACTACATGAGTGCACAATCATTCATCCATATGCAACATCCATATGATAACATATCAAGTTCAACTTACAAACAAATACATATCTGTAAATGCAATATGAAAGCGTCCGAACTTGATCTATTGCTTAATACGTATGCATATGCATCCACGAGCAACCATTAGCAACCACCAACCATAACATGTTTCAAACACATGTTTACATCCATTGGCTTCTACCTAAGGATCGAAGATACGACCTAGGTGATATACTTCGGAAAGAGAGAAACAATTATGCGTAAAGCTCCTACACAAAGAAATCAAGGATGCACCCTTAAGAAAAAGGGTATGACGCTAGTATCTAGCCTTCTTGAGCTTTATTCCACTGTATCTTAACTAATTTAACTTCACGATTGTGAAGTTTCTGACCTCCAATTCCAAGATAAACAGATGTCAATCACGGTACCATGTATATGTACTAAGATGATTAGAGGTCTCCCTCTTATCCGCCATGCCATAACTATAGGGGTCGAAAGGTTACTACGTGCTTTTTAGAGTACCTGCCACAACTATTCATCTCTCACGCAAACCATCCATACCGAACTCGACATTCCTCAAGTACAAGCCCCAAAGGCCTAAACCAATATCAGACAAGCATCCAAGGAATTTCTTCTCCGAATTAAGTCAATCTACGTGAGATGATATGAGAAAACTCGATAGCTATCCTCAAATCCCTACTAAAAATAGACTGGTCGGACCACTAATTGGATTTGAGACTCTAATGGGATCTTTCTACTGTACAAGTACTATGGTGCAGAGACTCAACTAGGGAAGTGGATATGAACAAATGTGAAGTGCTAAATCCAAAGGAAAGAGTACTAACAGCAAAACTATACTCTACCAACAGAACTTTACTACCTTTCTCCTAGGTACGCTTGGTGGTGAAAGTATGTACTTGCCCTTCTGAAAATCTCGTCCTCGTTCTTGCCTTTGTCCTTAAGTATATGCCCTATCATACCCTAGTAAAGATACTTCCTCTTGTCTTAAGTTTTATAATTTCTTCCTCCTTCGTGTGCTAAGTCTACATCCATGAATTCCTTATCCTAGGGTTATGCTCCTTAGCCAAACTCCTCATCCCCTTCCGTGTGTAGTCATGTTGACAAATCTCTCGAAAACTGCCTCCATCGTCCGGAAAACCCTATAAGCTTCGAAAGAAAACTGCCCGTAGATAAAACAACTACGGCTATGGATGGGAGCCGGGCACTACTTTGCCCTTCGATGAGGTTACCTCCCAGAAAGCCAGGAGCCCCAGAGACTCAAGAAAGAAGGAGACAAGAATTTAAATAGAGGAAGAGAAGATAGTGCGTATGGCTTTGGGGAATATGTCTTTAAAACAAATCTTTTCTCTTGAAAATGCTTCTTTAAAAACCCTTTTGAAAAATAATTTTTCAAATCTTTTATCTGATCTGGTAACCTTCAGCTCTGATACCACGTGTAACACCCCACGTCCGTTAGTGTCACTCACAAAGGGAATGCACTAAGTTCTGTGGAGTATTTTTGGGTAAAAGATGCAGATAAATTACAAGACAGACAGAAATCAAACAGCGGAAAATAAAACTTTGCTTTATTGATAAAATAGTTTGTACAATGATTTCTTTACAATATCAGAGTATCATCTGTCTTACAAAATAAAGAAGCATAAAAATAAATTTATATTCCCCAATGTGGCATGAACCAGCCATAGCATCTGAAAAGAGAATCCGAGCAAAACTTCGACAAATCTTCAAGCTGGGAAAGGGTGACCTTCCATCTTAACCTGAGCTATACTATTCCCTCCTCTACTACCTGGGGGGGGGGGGGGAACGGAAGAAAAGAAGACGAAAGAAAAACAGAGTTAGACATAAAGCCTGAGTAAGTTCAGTAACTTCTAGCACGTGAACATGAAAAAACAAAACGACATGAATTAACTGAATACAAGATTACACCATGATGATAGGGTCAACAAGATTAGACAAGGTAATCACAAGATATGCTAAGATAAGACTAACTGGAATATGCATTAGTACTTTTGCCGCTTCGCTATTTCCTTGTTATACTATATCACTGCACCGCCTATCTAGTGTCCCAACTAGTAACGATAACGTGATCCCAATCCCTGTATTTTCCATTGCCTTCCGGCATACATTCATTATTTATTACCTAGATCAAATCTAGGGTTTTCTATCAAGTGCTATCTAGATTTAACTAGAGTTTTACGCTATCTGCTGAACGCTTCTCGAGTTCAGGGTTTATGCCACATAGTCCAACTAGGGATTAAGCTACCTGTCGAACGATGCCCCCAAGTCTAGGACACACCACCTAGAGTGGTATATGTTCCTATACTTCCCCACGCATGTATCGCGAATCGTTATCGCTTGTCTAGATGCACATGTCCTGTAATGTGCGGTCTGAGTCCTGTGACAGGGAAAATCAAGGAATACAGAACTCGGTCGGGAGCTTTCAGATATCTGCCGATGCAGATGCTAAGGTCTGTTTTTATTCCAGTGGCTATGGTCCCACTTGACCCCTCCCTCAACTAATGAAAGGCACACCTGGTAAAGTGAGAACTATGCGCCGGCCCCCGGTGCCCCACTACCCTATGGCCATCCGCAATCATAACTAGATAGCAAGTATATGGTCTTTTGGAGTTCTCCGCCTTTCCGCTTCACGTATCTCGATTGACTCAAGATGGATGGTAGACGACGAGTTGCTATCACAGGGCTACCGTCTTCTCGCCGAATCACGTTGGTCCATCCTGGTCTTTAGGTTGCCATGTATTGCAACCAAGGCATACTCCTGGTTCTTCTACGCAGACCTTAACCTCTGTGAGCCCAGGAGAATCATCTGCAGCCTCACAGAGGGATACCAAGAGTACCCTCACGTCCCCTCGAAGCCTCGGGCTTCGTAACCCAATTCGTTGGAGCCTTCTTTTTACTCAGACGGACATTCGCTCCTCCCCGTGTTATACTAAGAATTACTACTTAGTTTTACTAACTAAGATTTACCACTTAGTTTCCAAAATCGTTGTATTCTTAACTAAGGTTTACTACTTAGTTCCGTTTCCCGTCAATTTGGATTGGTTAAGTGTCATTAGTCAATTCAAGCCGACTTAACCCTCTTCATTTATCCTGTCAAACTGGTTAAGTGTTATCAGTAATTCATGTTGACTTAACCCCACCACAAACCAATTTATATTGGTTAAGTATTTCTTATTACTTAACCTTACCCATTCACCCTGTATTGGTTAAGTGTTCCTTTTTAACTTAACCTTTCCCGTCTGTTTTAACTAACCTGTTATTAACGGTTAAGTATTATCCCTTCATGTTTTAGACTTAACCCTATTCCTTTATCAAAGTCTGATGGTTAGTTGTTCAAGTTTACTTAACCCTACGGTCTAGCCCAGCTAACATATCAAATTGGCTAAGTGTATTAAATTTTACTTAACCCCAACCTCTAGTCTAGTTAACATGTTAATTTGGCTAAGTGTATTAACTTTACTTAACCCCACTTTCTAGACTAGTTAACATGTTAATTTGGCTAAGTGTTTTCTTAGTTACTTAACCTCTACAAATCTTGTCTTGTTACTATGAGTTTGGTTAAGTGTCCCTGTGGACTTAGCCCTCCGTTCTAGCTTAATTGTGCTTAAGTTGGTTAAGTGTTCCTATGGACTTAACCCTCCCATTCTAGCTTAACCGTATGAACCTAACCCCACCTCCCAGTCTTGTTATCATGTTGAGTTGGTTAAGTGTCTTAGTTAACTTAACCCTAGCATTCTTGTTCTAGCTTTAACTAAATTAAAGCCACGACCACTCACATTAGACAGATATTGTTGCGATTACTGGATGTGCCGGTTGGTTCCGGGTTGGTTTACATCGCAACTCAGTCTAACCTCGGGTTAGGCCTATTCGTGTTTTCTAGTTCAAAGGGTTTTGATTAATTTTCAAATCAGGTTTTGAAAGTAACCATCCCGTCCGTCGGATCAGTTAGGGATAGCCAGGGAGAGCAGGAAACTTGTATTTTCCAAACCCAAGCCTAGACACTATCCTCTCTGTCACCATAGAACTTTCTGGTGTTTCATTAAAAGAGATGTCGTTAATAAATCTTTAATTTGTCTAAATTTATATTTCCTCATTCAGGCCAAATTCTATAAGTAAATTATTTCTAATTTACTTATTTCCTAATTACTCTTTTAATGTAAATTGTCTATATTCATTCTTACGGCCCATTTTCCCCTCTATATCATATTTATGCCCTTTTTGGTATGTAAACTATACCAAATTAAGTGTCACTAACCATGATTTTGCTAAACCTGCCAATTTCAAGTTTATGCCAATATACTTATCGATCCAAATTAGCTAATCCAATTCTGATTTAACATTCTAATTCATGTCAAATTAGACTTATTACTCTAGTTCACAATTCATGTAAATGCTAGATTTACATGTCAATACTAGATTCAAATTACACAATCCTATAATTCCTGTCAAATTTATCCCATTTGCATTTCTATGAACATTCCATAATACATGTTCCCAATTTATGCCAATTTCCAAGTTTATAACTATGTTTTAGTAAATTTCATATTTTGCCCCAAATCGCATTCCCACCATTCGTATAATCGTGATTCAATCTAGATTATAGATAAATCTAGATTCGCAAAAAATAGGGAATGAACCAAAGATGCTATGCAAAAGATAGACATAATAACTGGCATAAAAAGGGTTGAATAACGACGTTGGTTCAAGAACATGGGTAGACCTAACTTAATAGGTAAATTCCCAAGGTCTAAAACCAAGAATAGACAGAGTAGGTTCAAGAACATGGGTAGACCTAACTTAATAGGTAAATTCCCAAGGTCTAAAACCAAAGAGAACCAAGGACAAGCAGAATAAATAATCGGGTTTAGACCCAATCTCATAACCACAAAACTTAAGCAACACTTTCCTAGTCATGAATCATAGGTGTTTAAGCACATACGTCCTTGTTATGTCATAGGTAATAGTTTATGTTTTCTAATCAAAGGCATAGGTTTAGTCAAGGAAATAATCCTCATAGTTACAGTCTCAGTCATAGGCAATGTTCGTAGTCATAGGCAATGTCCATAGTCATAGGCAATGTTTGTAGTCATAGGCAATGTCCATAGTCATAGGCAATGTCCATAGTCATAGGCAATGTCCATAGTCATAGGCAATGTTCATAGTCAAAGAGGCATACAGTCTTATTTGTCCTTGAATCATAACAGTTCTTGATTAGGTCCAAGAATATAGGCACTGATTCGAATAGAGAGAGAGAGATTTGGCATATTCTTTTATTCCTTTAATTTCATGTCACGAACAAAGAAAAACGTTCAAATCTAAAAATAACTGACTTACAGAGATTAGATTAGAACAGAAAGATGGCGTTGCTAAGATTCGTAGAAAAACAGTCGTTGAATTCGTTTGAACCTCCTCTTGAATCCTAGCTTGACTTGAACCTCTTCTTGAAAATCTTTTTGCAGCATTTCCTCATCTTGGTTTATTTTATATATATTATTTTATTTATATATTTTAGAGGAGGAGGAGAAGCCATGTCTAACAAGAATCTTTGCAGCATAATGGTAGAAAAGAATTGTGAATAGAGAAGAAGATCGGGGTTGTTTATATAGTGTTAGGCGGACGAACCTGGTCAGAAAACGTGACCAAATACAGCAGAACGAACCAGGTGCAGAAAGCTGGAAAAAGCGGGCAGGTCGACACCCATTTCGACTGGGCAGTCGACATGGGGGGGGGGGGTGTCGACTATGCAGTCGACACCCCTGTCGACTTGACCTGGGCGGGAATTTTCCCGCCCTGCCCCCTGCGCGTTTGAATTCGAATTTAACTCTAGTTTAAACTGTTTTGAACTTGGAATTTTCTGAAAACTTTGACGGGCCATATCTTGGTCATACAGACTCCGATTTTCGAAAACTCGGACTCTATTTCACGTATTTTTCCGAGACAAAAGCAATGGCGCAGCATGTTTCCCTTGATTTTTATTTTAACTTTTAATTCTTCCTTGATTTGCGAATCTTAGTGTTACAGAATTACGGGGTGTTACAGTTTATCAGGCGAAGCATATCTGAATGGGGTGCTCCAGTAGTATTCACGACTAAGGCGGATTGTTCGTTTTGTTTGTGTGTGGACTATAGAGAGTTGAACAAACTCACAAAGAAGAATAGACACCCACTTCCAAGGATAGATGACTTGTTTGACCAACTTGTTGGTGCCTCGGTATTTTCTCAGTTAGACTTGGCCATGGGGTTTCATCAGTTGAGGGTGGATGAAGACAGTATAGATAAGACCGCTTTTAGAACTCCAGATGGTTCCTTTGAATGGCTAGTTATGCCTTTTGGGTCGACGAATGCACCCGCCTATTTTGTTGATCTGACGAGTGGGGTGTTTCGGGAGTTTCTAAATAAATTCGTCATGGAATTTGTTGACAATATCTTGATCTTCTCAAAGAGTGAGGAAGAGAATGCCCAACATTTGAGAGAAGTTTTGAACACTCTCTGGAGCATCAGCTTAAGGCAAAGTTTTCCAAATGCCATTTTTGGAGGAAAGAAGTGAGATTTCTAGGGTATGTGGTTTCTAAAGAAGGAATAGCAGTGGATTCCACAAAGTTGGTTGTAGTTCAAGATTGTAAAGTTCCGAAAAATGCAACAGAGGTGAGGATCTTTCTTGGATTGGCAGGCTATTATAGGAAGTTCATTAAGGACTTCGCGAAGATTCAGCCCCACTTACCAGGCTGACGAAGATGAATTTGGCGTTTTCATAGGATATTGATTGTGATGTTGCTTTCCAACGACTCAAGAGGGATCTGACAACAGCCCCATTCTTTACCTTGCCTGATGGGAATAAAGTGTTTACAGTTTACACTGATGCATATTGTACAGGGCTTGGTGCGGTTCTCATGCAAGAAGGGATGGTAGTGTGTTTTGGGGGTAGACAGGTAAGAGTCCATGAGAAGAACTACCCTAGTCATGATTTAGAGCTAGCTGCCATAGTATTCGCGCTAGTTCAAAGAAAGGCAACACCATTATTTAGAGCTAGCTGCCATAGTATTCGCGCTAGTTCCACGGTAGAAGTGGGAGAGCGTCTCTATCGATTTCATAGATGGTTTGCCTAGTTCAAAGAAAGGAAACACCAGTATTTGGGTGGTAGTAAATAGATTTACTAAGAGCACTCATTTCATTCCATTTAAGAGCAAGAGGATGACAGCATGGTAGGCAGCACTGTATGTTCGTGAGATAGTCCGTCTTTTTGGAGTACCTTCCAGCATCATAAGCGATCGTGACCCTATTTTCACTAGTGAGTTTTGGAGGAGCTTGCAAGAAGCATTAGGTACACAGTTATGTTTGAGCACCATTTATCATCCTTAGACCGATGGAAAGACGGAGAGGGTGAACATAATTCTTGAAGATCTTTTAAGGCTGTGTATCCTTGACTTCGGAGGGACTTGGGAAGATCATCTTCCTTTAGTAGAGTTTTCTTATAACAACAGTTATCAAGCTAGCATTGACATGGCACCCTTCGAAACGTTGTATGGACGACCCTGTAGATCACCAACTTGAAGGTGGGAATCTACAGAAAGGCTATGCTTGGACCGGATATGGTTAGAGAAACGTCCGAGAAGATTGATCTCATTAGACGACGAACGAAGACTGCTCAGGATAGGCAGAAATCCTATGCAGACAAGAGAAGGACTGACATCAAATTTGAAGTAGGAGATATGGTTTTCATTAAACTGTCACCTTTGAGGAATGCGGTACGCTTTGGATCTGTAGGGAAATTGACTACAAGATTTGTTGGGCCATTTCCCATAACAGAAATGATTAGCCAAATGGCCTATAAAGTAAAGATGCCAGAAAGGCTATCAAGTGTTCATTATGTTTTCCACGTTTCTCATCTACGGAAGTGCTTACATGATACTAGAAAAGTAGTTGAGCCAAGAATATTGGAGGAAGTAGAAGTGGAACGAGGGGAAACAGTCAGACGAGTTCTTACCCGTATTCATGGAATAGAAGTCAAGAAGTTACGCAATAAAGAAATTAAGATGATTTGGTTCAATGGGGAGATAACCCAGAGGATGCGACTTGGGAAACCGAAGACAAGATTTGTGGCTCGTACCCTTTTCTTTTCGAGGGTATGTTCTTAACTCCTTTTTCCTAAGTTTTTATTTATACTTATTTCTATCATTTAAAGTGTGTCCTATCGATCGAATCTTTGACCTTTAGGTAGGTATCCCATGGATGTGAACATGTGTTTGAGACATGTTATGTTTGACGGATGCAAGTGGTTGCTAGTGGTTGCTCGTGGATGCATATACACACACATTAGGCACTAGACCGGCTCAATTACTCTCATACTGCTTGCAGACGTGTGTGCATTTTTTTCTCTTTTAATGGATGAAAGTGGATGTATCATCATATGGATGTTGCATTTGGACGGATGATTGTGCACCCATATAGAACTTACATGTTATAATAAGATTATTGCATACATGTTAGATTCATGACACTAACATACATTGCATTAAGGAGGTCGACTGAATCAGTAGACCGCCTGATCTTCGCATTAGTATTGGGACATATAGACATACCTTTGCATATGTTTATATAATCATTAGAAGTCTTTAAGGACAATGGATGCTTGCGATTGGTGGATGAGTAGATGGGTGATGGATGGTAGGATATACATTTTTCTTAACTTAACCAAATCCTTTGAGTAGGGAGAATGTAACACCCCGTACTCCTAAAAATAATAAAAGAAGATAAATTAAATAATAATTAATTCAATATTTATAATTTAGGGAAATGGACTGCGCCATTGCATCCGTCTCGAAATTCTGGTCAAGATAGACATTTGGTTTGCGTAAAACAGACACCATATGAAGAATACGAAGGTTTGAAGTTTGTATATGCGTAGGATAATTATATATATATATATATATATATATAATCAAAAAATCAAATTTCAGTTCAAAATTCGGAATTCTGTAGGTGGAAAATCTCCCGCCCTAAGGGAGTCGACCCCATAGAGGGGTTGTCGACCCCGGGGTCGACCCCTCAAGGGAGGGTTGACCCCTCAAGGAGGGTGTCGACCCATGGGTCGACCCCCCTAAGGCTGAGGTGGAAATCGAATTACGGGGGCCTGGCAGCTATATATACGGCTTCATTTCTCTTGTTTTCTTCACTAAAAATCAGTGGAAGCCTAAATGCTGTCGTTCCTAGACTGAATCAAAACCTTTTCTTCTTCTACAAATCAAAGTTAGAGATTCAAGTGTAGATTTGTTCTTCTTCTACATTTCTAGATCCAAACGTTGTGAGTTTCAAGTTGCTTTTAGATATAAATAAATAAAAAGTAAACATCACAAGATTGTTAATTTGGATCTATGCATGTTAATCCTTGAATCACTTTAGATCTGTTATAACTTTTGAATCTGTGATATTTTGGTATACTGTGACTTGGATCTTAACCTTTATTATGTCGGATCTACTTTTGTTTATAGATCCAATTTAATATTTAGATCATCTTGTACCTATCATGTTGTGGTTAATTTGGATCCATCAAGTGTTGGACATCTAAATCCTAGTTTAGATCTGATAATGCCTTTTATGACATTCCCACTATGTTAGAACCCATTTATTATCACAAGTTCACCGATCTGTTCTTATGTGTTCATCTTAACATTATGACATGAAAAGTTTATGTCAATTCTGTTAGAATAATCATCTCTATCAACTTCCCGTCACCCTTTCCTTTTTTATATAGCCAGGCTACTTTCGAGCCTAGGCATGCTGCTAAATTATGCGATTACGTTAGTTTGGGAATGAGGAAAAAAACATTGAAATTGGGCATATCTTGTGAATTGGGAATTTGGGGCATAATTGCTAAAAAGGTGAAACTGGCATAATTTGAATAAAGTATATGTGTATGAATTTGGACATATATTTCACTATGAACATAATTGGGGGGAAAGGGGCATGAAATCTATAAACTATAACGACATAGGTAAAAATTGGCTAATAATAGAAATGTCTGGAGTTACAACAACTTGAAATTGTAAACCGCGCTTAGGCATGACGTTAGATTGCACTTGTGGTTGAAGTCTGCCCGGAACCGACTGGCATATCCAGTGACCACAGGTAGTGAATCTAATGTGGGAGGCTTAAGTACACAAGTTACGTGATGTGCTAAGACATGAGGTTAGGCCCGACTTGTGGAATAAGCCTGCCCGGACCCGCCCGGCATGTCCAGCATCCACAAATTGTAGGATTAATGTGGTAGGTCTAGCATATTGTAACCATAAATGAATATACGGTAATAAACTTGAATACTTAACCTAGTGGAATCCATAGGGATTGTATTAACATGAACATTGAGTAGGGGTTAAGTAAATTTGTTTGGATAGTTGGTGGTTAGGTAAATCGAAGGGGATAGGTAATATCTATATATATAGGCCCACAAACTTAACTTGATACGGTTATGTAATTAAAGACACCTAGTGGTAAGGATAACCTATGAAAATGTTGGAGTTATGTATTTAAAGGCACCTTTTTAGGTAAGCTTAACTTGTGGAAATAATAGGGTTATGTAATTAAAGACACCTGTTGGTAAGAATAACCGATGGAAATCCTAGTGGGGATACAAGACAAGGGAGGGGAGCTTGTATCATATTATGTGGGACCCATTTCAGTCAGCAAAACTTAATAGGTATCAAACGAGTACTCCGAACTAGGTCGGAGTTGGGGCACACTTACTGGGCTGATTGTAAGAGATCCAAACAAGAAGGACCGTGTGGGCGGCGCAATCCGACCGGGGATATGTGCGTGCATGGTCCGGGCAGAGGGGGCTAAGACTACCATGACACAAGTAGATATGGTTATGCACATTAACGATGGGTTGCCACTTTAGGAAGTGATACCTCCTAATGTGGGGACGGCACAGGGTATCAAAGGAGTAGGGAGCCGATCGATTAGGGTAGTGGTTAGGATACATTGGGACAAATGCCTAAGTCTACCATCTTATAGTTGTTGGGATCATCTCATTCTGGTGACACTAGTATCAGTGCAGAGAACCATGGAATCTTTAGAGAAGCGTATATAATGTATCATGTTTACCTTGTCATGCCGACCTTTTATGGTGTTATCTTTCTTATCCACTTTATATGCATGTCATGCTACTTTTACTTATTTTCTTGCTAAAAGAAACTGGACTCGCCAGACTTTATGTTTGGCCCTTTTTGTTTCCTCTTCTTTTTTCCGTTCCTTCCTCAGGTTCTCACGGTGGGAATACTCAAGCGTGACCGTGATTCTACCATCATTTTGCTGGAGCTGCTTAGATGTATGGCTCAAGCTCCTATCCTTGCTACAATTGCTATATTTTATTTGGGGAATTTTGCTTCTTTTATGTACTCTGGTGTTTTAAAGTACAAGATAATAGTTTTTATGATGTAATTGTTTTTGTGTATTTCAGACATGTGATGTTTTTGAACCATGATGCTTTATGATTAATAAAGTTTTTAATTCCGCTGTCATTTTATATTTGTATTGTAATATTTCTATTTACCTATAACGCTTCACATAACTTAATGCATTCCCTTTGTGAGTGACATTAACGTGGGGTGTCACAACTGCGCTTCCGTTCCTATTGCAAAAACATACTTTTAGCAACTGTGCTTCCATAACAGTTGCAACAAACATATTATTTGCAACTGCACTTCCAAGCCAGCTTCGAATAAATATCTTTAGCAACTATTTTTGTCTTTTGCAATAGCTGTATTTTTTACAACTAGTAAAGTCAGTTGCAAAAAACATACTACTACAAATTAGCATTGGCTTTTAATGATTAACTTGTACTACTTAGTTTTAAATAGTTACTATTAAATGATTAACTACTAGTAAATATATAATAATTAAGATTAATATTTAATAATTATTAATTAATAATAAAATTAAGTATTATATAGTGATATTTATAACTGATAATTAAATAATAATAATTACTAATTGACTTATAATTAACATTTGGTAAGCTTAGTTACTATTTAATACAAAAGTACAAAGTAGTACGTAAAATTTAGTTATAATATAATAAGTATTAAGTAATAATGATTAATTAATATGAATTAATATTTTAATAATTTATCACAGTTAGTTGTCAATAGTGTATAAATTATATTTAAAAATTATTAGCTACATTTAATAAAAAATAAATTTAATTAACAACAAATTTTTAATAATTAATAAAATTTTCATAATATTATATAATTAATAAAATATTCATAATAATTACTAAATAATTAACTACTCGTAATTACATAATAATTAAGATTACAATTTAATAATATTATTATTAATTGATAATAAAATTTAATTATTATAAGTTGATATTTATATTTAATAATATTATTTAGTAATTTACCAAAAAAATTTACAACTTTGGACAACTCAAAATCTTACCAGTTTATTATGGTTCAACCGCTAAAGATCTACATACTTTTTAGTTCGCAGCTGTATGTTCGCGCTCGCTCCCTCTTTCCCTTGAAAATTTCTTTTTCCACTTTCACCCTCCTAGATATAATAATCTAAATCCCTCGAAAATTCTAGATCCCCTTCGCTTTATTATTTAATAGCCTTCATTTTCTTCAGATCTCATTTTATTTTCTTCCCTATGGTCGTTCCCATCATGATTCACCTACCACTTATCCACGTTACGATATCACATGCTCACCCTCCCCAACGCCTCCCATTGTCGTATCCATCTCTTCCCAACCGATCTCCTTAATGCCGAGGCCATCGCCGCTGCAGCCGAAGGGTGAAAAGTAGGGGTATTCCACGTCGCGAGCCCGTGCACACTGGAGGAGGTCGGGGAGAATGAGGTGGTCGGTCCTGCTGGGTCTGGGACTATTAACGTGTAGGAAGCGGGGAGGAGCGGTGCTGGACTGATCTCGATTATTGCATTTAGAAAATAGTCCGCTTTTTTTGCTCTCACCGATTTCATTATTTTATTAAACTTATTACCTAGTTCTGGATGCAAATGGGATTTGTGTTTCCTTGCTTTTAAAAGCAACTGTGCCATTAATGCATAGAATAAAATGAATCCATGCATGTCTTGTGTGAACATGAACAAATGCGACATAATAATTAGATTAATAATTTGAATTTACAGGTGCTAGACCCCAAAAGATCAACATCAATTAATTTAAGTAGGTTATTGCAATTTGTTTGATAATTTGTAGATGAGAGTTTGGATACGTGCAATATATATTACATACTTCAAATTTGGACAAGGGCCGACCTTTAAATATGTGGCCATGGGACTATGAATCCCAAGAAACTAAAATCCAGCTTTTGTTCCAATGGTTTCCATGCTTTGTTTCAGCTTAAATGGAACTAGAAGAGTTAGTATAAAATACTTGGTATAGAATTAAAACAATGTAATAACTGGATAGTCTTACTCATAGAAGCTAAAGAAATTAAATGTTACATACATATTGTATATTAGCTCAGTAGGTTGATATTTCTATTTGTTAAAAATGGTGTTTTTATCTTTAAAAGCGAACTTATACGCAGTCTGATTGATAAGAAATAAGGGCCCCCATGTAATGTGGAAGTAAAATAGGAAGGAAGCACATGGAAAAATGGGCTTGCTCTGAGTGAAATACATAAAGAAGAAATCCCACATGCACTAGTTGCAAATTACAAAAGCACTTCCAGCTTATAAGCTTCCTGCTTGTTCGTTTCTACCCCTCACGGTGGCCCAAGTTGTTTTTCACTGTAAGTTTATTACTGTAGGTTGATTTCCTATTTGTAAACAAGTTTGTAACCTGATTATTTTGTTAATTAACCCTTTCTTTTGCTTTCTATCCCGTTTTCCAATAAGAATACCTATTCTACAGTGTCCATTTTAGTGTAAATAGTAAAAAACTCAATCAATGGTGTGAACGAAGAGCAAACGTTTTCTGCTCTAGTGTGAGTAGATGGATTACAGATTGATCGACTAAATGGATATCAACTGATAAGAAAAATAAACGACATTTGCCCACAGAGGGTGAATATTCGACATTTCCAAATAATCTGGTGTCGTGGTCTCATCATTGTTCTTGTCTTGGAAAAGGTTGCAATTTACTCAAATTATCCGGTGTTTTGGTTGTTGTATTGGGTTGCTCAAGGCACCATGTTTTGGGCTATTTTTGTCCTTGGTCATGATTGGTATGTCATGTTATAACAAATATGCTGAATTTACTAACATAAATTATATGTAAAAAATATGCATGGTAATGTGGCAGTGGACATGGAAGCTTTTCTGGTAATGTGATTCTAAACAACTTTGTCGGGCAGTTCCTACACGCTCTAGTTCTTGTTCCTTATTATGGGTGGTAATTAATACTTCATTTTACAAGCTTTTTTTATACATTCTTCTCTTGACAAGCTTAAATGTATAAAATATACATATACATGTAGGAGAATAAGTCATAGAAAGCATCACAACAATCATGGTCATGTTGAGAATGATGAGTCATGGCATCTAGTAAGTGAAGCTTTGAGAAAATTATAGATTGTCTATAATATTATTTATAAATGGATGTTATAAAAACATCAATTGATACACATATTAAATGAATGAAGATGGAAAAATTATTCAACTGTTTGGTTTCATTTGCACTTATCGGAGAAACTATATAAAAGTTTAAACGATCACACTCGAAAGATGCGCTTCAGCTTGCCATTTCCTGTCTTCGCTTATCCTGTTTACTTGGTAAGGTTGTGTGTGTATATCATATATGTGTATGTTGTTACATACAAATTATATGAATGATTAAGTTCAACACTAGTTGTTAGAATTCAATGTTTGTGCTTTGCAGTGGAAAAGAAGTCTTGGAAAATCTGGCTCCTATTGTAATCCAAACAATGATATGTTCCTTCCACATGAAAAATGGGATGTCATAAATTCTACTATTTGTTGGTTTACAACGAGAAGGCAAGTGGATGAAAGACACAATGTATTAGACTGAAATGCATGGTGGCAGGGATATAGAATTTGTGTCATTGAATTTGGATGTGGGAGAGGAATGATTCTATGGTTAAAGCTTGTGTTGCTATGCTTTTGATCAATTTATATTGAAAATAATTTATAATCTTGACGAGAAATGTTGATATATATTTGTAACCATCTTTGTCAATGTACTGTTTTTCCTTGAATTTACCGATATTATAATAAAATTTGAACTTTTGATGTTTAATGAAATACTTTAGATTAGTATTATCTTTGAGCTGATATTTAAATTGTATGTATTTCAATTTATGAAATCATGATTTTATAATAATTGAAATTGCAAAACATTCAATTGCAACAGACAAAAACAATTATATACAATTCTTTTGCAGCAGGCACAAAATTGTTTAAGATTGTTTTGCAACTGTCATTTGTTATTGCAAAAGGATCAGTTGCAACAGCAAAGGCCAATTGCAGAAAAATTCTTATTGCAACTGGCAAAAACTGTTGTAAAAAGGGACCGACGTATTACAACTCTGGCTATCCGTACGGGCGCGGGTCTGTTCCATTTGCCCTACTGCAACAGATATTGCCTGTTGCGAAAAGTGTTTTTTGTTGTAGTGTATATGATAATTGGAAAAGCGGATAATTTTGAAAAAAAATTGGGATTTTCCAAGGTAAGTTGGAAAAGAAAATTTATAATAAAGAAAATTTTCTTATGTAAGTTGTGCTTGGATATGAAGGTCGGAAATTATTACACAGTGGTTGCATAAAATCCAAATACAGATAGAAAAGGTACATAAAAAAATAGAAGATGTGAAGTTTTCCGTTTTCCACCTTTTTGTAACATAAGAAATCAAATTAAGAAAATTAGACTTTTCTGTAGTTCACAAATTTACAGATATTTGGACGCAAAAATTTGATGAAATACATTCTTGCTTTGTAAGAGTGTAAGAAAAATTGGATAAAAAAGTATTTATAATTTCAAAATATTGCATTCATATAGAAATTGCTAGTATATTTAGGATGTGTGCATCATGTTTTCAAAAAGTTTTTCAAGCAAAGTTTGCATTCATATAGGAGGTACTGCTTGGGCATTTATTTCATTCATGTATTATTATGCTGCATTACACTTTGCAAAAGTGCACAAATGGTTGCAAAATTGCATGTACACATGATGGTTGTGAATTATGCGAGGAATTACTTAATTTTACCCTTACCAAAATTTTGGGGATGAAATTTCCTAAGGGTGGGAGCACCCCTAATTTAAATTAAATAATAAAATAATAATTTGAAGAGCATTCAGAATTTGGTCATGAAATTAGTAGCATTGCATCAGTGGCGATTTTCTGATCAATTTAGACATATGGTTTGCAGAAAATAGGTTTAAGACGAAAAAGATATCTTTAAATGAAACATCACAACAAACGTGAAAAGAAGATATAAGTGGAACATTAAAGAGAATAATGACCAGTCTTGTTAACAAAAGCCTATGTAGGCCAGTTGGTAAAGACATGTCTCTCTTAAGAGAGTGATGCAAGTTCAAGTCTTGTTGGCGCCATATTTATATTTTAGAGGAACGGCTAAAATAATACATTTTCTAAGAGGAAAATATGTATAAATGCACTTATAAGGAAAATTATACATAAAAGTAAGTACAAAAATATATGTACACATGCATATGTAAATATATGTGTATGTGCATATATATATATATATATATATATATATATAAGAGAAATCCAAAATAAACCTACAATCAATGAAAATAGGTAAGAAGTAAATGACGGCATAACGCCATTTGAATTTTGAAAATGAAATAAAAGTCGCACGTATGTATATACATATAAATTCAAATGTAGAGATAAAATGTGCAAGTTAAGAGCAGAATTTAATTAATGCATAATAAATGGAAAATGAACAAAGAAATAAGTTTCCTTTTAAATTAGAATGCACTAATAGGAATCAAACAACCAATTGATGGCGGTATTAATTGCATTGATTAACGGGCAAGGAACTGAAAGATTGTATGCATATGTATACGTATAAATTCAAACTTAACCATGGTTTGTAATAGGAATAAAATAAATCAAGAGAAGCGTACAAAGCAAGTTATCAACGTTGTTAATCAAAATGTTATAAATTAGAAATCACGGTAGCGCATAAAACGCGCTTGGACCCAAGATGGGTCAACACAAGTTGGCATGGGTTGACCCAGGGGTCGACCCACACAAAGATGGATCGACACGAGGGTTGGACCGATCGGGCCCAGATTCATTTTGTCTGACGTGGATTTCTAATATCAGATATTCATATTTTAGTTGATTAAATCTGATGGTCCACCTATAAATAGATTAGAAGGGTCTAGCTTTAGTCTCATATTTTCTAAGATGCTTCCTAGGCTCTGCCATTCTCTTCTTCCTCCAAATCTTTTCAGAAAATCAGAATATTAGTTAATAGGGGTCTGATTAAAGATTTGAAGATAAGAGATATAAATCTTAATGTGACGGCCCGCCTCGCACCAGCCGACATTTCCAATGAAAGTGCGTTGTGCCGATGTCCAACCAGCACGGGACGGTCGCAAAGCAAAGGGAAGGAAATGAAACGTAACAGTGGACTAACAAGGAACCTGTAGAATGTCTCACAGCGCATGGAATAAAATATAATAATAACATACTTGACATAAAACAGGCGAGACAGTGCATAAGCTGGAAACTGAACCATAATCATCATAGCAGCGGAAATCCAAAATACAGCTTATGATCCATAACCATTATTACAACTTAAAAATACTGTCTCTAAAGCAAAAGAAAGGAGAGGTACACTACTGATGCCCAAGCAGTGACCATCTACAACACAGGGAGAATATATGTAGATAATACGTAGGAGCCTCCTGCTCGTCTCCGGATCAGCTACTCGTGCATAACCAACTAACCTGTCTCTAGTCTACCCATTTAAGAGCACCCAGAGTAATAAGAAGAGACATAAAACTCTGGGTCAGACAAAAGTCTGGTATGAGCGATAATGCAGCATAATAGAATAAAAACAGGTATACTAAACCATACCTGAATCTGGACCTGCAACCAAAGAGTTAGCACTACATACTGTACAATACTCTAAGGTGCCACTAACATATGGTGTAAAGAATATGGGGTGGGGGTGTGCATGTCATAGTGATGTCAGACAATCCAACATAGCAACCATCCTCACATCTCTCACTTAGTGCATAAAGCATACGATATCCACCACTTTGATCACTAGACCCATTAAGGTAGTGACGGAATCCGACTTGTATAACTATTGCTACCACCAAGCTTGCCCCATGGAGTCATGACTTAATCCTTACAAATGACTCCACCTCATTGGTCCATAGCCAATAGTCCTACCTAGGCCACTGTGGCCCTGAATCCGTCAACATACCCCACATTACATAGTGATCCAAAGTTATAGACATCGATAACCCCTTTGCACACGTCCCGCAGGAAAGCCCAACTCATGAAGATAACTCGTTGGTTCCCAACTGGGCCCTGAGTTTTACTTCCTATTTGGACTTCCTTTGCATCTCGGGTTTTGGTCAAATTAGAGTTGGTCTTCAGAAAAGTCATCGCGTAATCGAAGCTCCAATCTGGTTCGGTTCGGCTTGCTTCTGTTAGTTCGATTCAAATACATCGCTCCTAGGCTTCCCGTTCGGTTCGGTGTTCCACTTCAGGTTGGTCCGGTTCGGTAGTCCCCATCGTTCCACTTCAGTCGATTCGGTTTCGTAGTCCCCCTTCCATTCAGTCTGTTCGGTTCGGTGCTTATGGATCCCGATCCGGTTCGGTGCTTCACTCCAACTCCAAGCTTGGTCCTCCCATCCGATCCCGCTCCCTAGCTCTAGTCCGATCTGATCTCCACGCCCTTGCTTCCGATCCGATCCCCTACTCAACTCTGATCTGATTCCCAACCCAACTCCAACTCTTTGCAAATGGCCTTCCTTCTTGCCAAGCCTCGTATGCCAAGTCCTGATCCAATTCAAATCCCCTTGCTCAGTTCCCTTATCCGATCCGAGCCCATACCCGATCCGATCCGGTCCGAAACTCTGCACATTTCCTGCAACTTTTCCAGCGACTATTTTACGCTATACGACGGCATTTTCGACCAATCTAATCTTCCTAATCAATCACAAAGCATACCATACAGTCATTGCAACATGTATAATCAACCACAAACACCAACACAATAATATGATGTATTAAAATGGATCAAACATAGCGAAAAAACCATATTTTCCCTTAATCATGTTTAAGCATAACCAATGATATGATTAGCAAAACTTAACCAAACTAACCAAATTTTCTAACAGAGGCCTAAAACAATATTTCGAAATTTATAAATATTTTTCCAGAATTTAATCATATTTAAATTCGCCAATTAACACTAATTACCCTTAGTTAACCACAATTAGTGAGGAACTATGCAAATCACTCACCTTAGCCAAAAAATTGAAATTTCAAAACTGAAACTCCGCTGATTTGGGAAAATACTGATGTCTAACAGTAGCACCAACCTTGCCTTGGTGCTATTTCCCTTTGATTTGACGTAGATTAGGCTAATACTTGATTAGAAAGTGATTAGAGGTAATTTTAGATGTTGGAGGCCAATGTTAGGGTTCCTAGGAGGTAAATGGCAGTTAGAAAACTGAAATGAAATGAAAACCTAACTCATTTCAGCCTCCCCATAATCCTAATCCCGAAATGGGTTATGGGCCCATTCATTAATCACCTCATTTGGCCCGATTAAGAAGTTTTTCGCCTTCCAAACCTTATTTAAGCCATATCTCTCAAACGGTGAGTCCATTTTTCATATATGAGCACTCTACGGAAAGGTAAACCGTCATCTGGATCTAATTAAGTGGTTTCAGGTCAAAACTCCTTCCCAATCAAAAGTTATGGCCGAAACAAGATCAGTTATGGGCAAAATGGTCATTTAAAAATCGGCAAAAATCATGAACATGGGAAATGACCCCAATAGTCGTCTCTTACATGACCATACGACTTTGTAAGTGAATGAAATAAATATTCTAAGATCCTCTGATGCGTAGAATGCGGGTCGTTATATTCTCCCCCCCCCCTCCGGTTAAGAAATTTCGTCCCCGAAATTCCTTAACCCAAAACATACAAAGGATCCCGCATGCCTACCAATCATTAACAAATAGTAAAGCATTCAAAACAACACAACAAGCCTATACTAGAATGCGGTTTACTAATAAGGGAATATTATACCGATATAAAAACCTTACCAGGCAAAGAGTTCTGGATACTTCCTCCTTATGTTCTCCTCTGTTTCCGAAGTACAGTCTTCCTCATCACCACTCCCCTGAACTTTGACTAATTTCACCGCCTTCCTTCAAAGCAGCTTCGTATCGTTCCCAACAATACGCATAGGCCTGCGGTTCCCAACCGCCTCGGATTCAACCTCGATATCTTCCAACTGATCTGGTGTAATAGTCACACTAGGGTCGTGCACAAACTTCCTTAACTGGGAAACATGAAATACGTTATGAACTCCTGCCATCTTGTCCAGTAATTCAACTTTATATGCCAAATTCCCAAGTTGCTCAATAACTGGGAATGGTCCAACAAATCTTGGTGCTAACTTGCCTCTCCTGCCAAATCGAATCACGCTCTTTAATGGAGAAATCTTGACAAATACCAAGTCGCCAACAAAAAACTTTAAATCTTTTCTCCTCTTATCAGCATAACTCTTCTGCCTATCTTGGGCAGCCTTCATTCGCTGTTGGATAACCTTAATCTTGTCTGAAGTTTCTCTTATCACATCTGTTCCAAGCACAAACTTCTCACTAGTTTCTAACCAACATGATGGTGAGTTACACGGCCTTCCATACAAAGCTTCAAACGGAGCCATACCAATACTGGATTGATAACTATTATTATATGCAAACTCCACTAGATGCAAATGGTCATCCCATGATCCACCAAAATCCAATATACAAGCTCTCAAGAGATCCTCTAATATACGATTCACCCTCTCTGTCTGGCCGTCGGTTTGAGGATGATACGCGGTACTGAGATGTAATTCTGATCCTAACGCCTCTTGTAAGCTCTTCCAAAACCCACTAGTAAACAACATGTCTCAGTCACTCACAATGCCTTTAGGTACTCCATGAAATCTCACTACCCACTTCATGTACAGTTCTGCTAACTTAACTGTCGTTCTATTCGACTTGACGGGTATAAATCTTGCACTCTTGGTCAATCTGTCCACAATCACCCAAATGCTATCATGGCCCGACCTAGTCCTTGGTAACCCATCAATGAAATCCATTGAGACTTGTTCCCACTTCCATTCTGGAATTTCTAATGGTTGCAACAAACCATTAGGCTACTTTTGCTCAGCTTTAACTAGCTGGCAATTCATGCACTTGGATATAAACTTCCCAACGTCTCTTTTCATTCCTTCCCAGTAGTAGGCCTGCTTCATGTGTCGATACATTTTGTTACCACCGGGATGTATAGTCAGTTTTGAGTGATGACATTCTCTAAGCACTTCATCTCTCAATCCATTGACATTGGGCACAACAAGTCTTCCATTCTTTCTATGCCATCCATCTCGATCAAGCCCATACTTGTTCATCTCTCCGTCGATTCCCATCTCTAATTTTGAGATGATTTATGATAAGTTAGGATTGTCCCTCTGACTGGAACCAACCCGCTCAATCAAAGTGGGTCTGATCATCAAACTTGCTAACATTTCTGGATCTAATTCGCACTTTGGTCTGAAATCATACCCAGCGATGTACTCCAATTGCTTCCACTCAAGAAACATAGCCCCTAAACTGGCATGTCTTCGGCTCAATGCATCAGCTACCGCATTGCCCTTCCCTGGTGTATATGCGATATCGAAATCGTAGGAAGCCAAGAATTCTAACCTTCTCTGCTGTCTGAGATTTAGATCCTTCTGAGAGAAAAGATACTTTAACGATTTATGATCGGTAAACAAATCGAATCTTTCTCCCAAGAGATAATGTCTCCGCATCTTCAATGCGAATATGATCGCTGCTAATTCCAAATCATGGGTAGGTTATCTTTTCTCATGCGGTTTCAGCTGTCGACTAGCATAAGCTACAAGCCTACCTCCTTGCATCAATACAGCACCTAGTCCGGTACCACAGGCATCTGTATATACTGTCATCTCTTCATTCCCCTTAGGAATGGCTAACACTGGTGCACATGTCAACTTTTCCTTTAGACTCTTGAATGCATTTTCACACTTTTCGTCCCAGACGAAAGCTTGATTCTTCTTGGTCAACTGAGTCAACAGTACCGCTAGCTTGGAGAAGTCTTGAATAAACTTACAGTAATATCCAGCTAATCCCAAGAAACTTCTTATGTCCGTTGCATTCTTGGGCGTAGACCAATCTTGTACCGTAGCCACCTTTGCAGGGTCCACGGCGATACCATTCTCTGAAACAACATGGCCCAAGAATCTCACCTCCCTCCTCCAGAAGTGACACTTAGAAAACTTTGCTTTCAATTGGTGTTTACTCAACACCTCCATCACTATCCTCAAGTGTTCCTTGTGTTCTTCCTTCGTCCTTGAATAAACAAGTATATCGTCCACGACACAAGAACAAACTTATTCAACTGATCTCTAAATACCATATTCATAAGATCCACAAAATATGCTAGTGCATTGGTCAACCCGAATGGCATGACCAACCACTCATAAAATCCAGACGGCGTCCGAATTGTCGTTTTAGCTATACTCTCAGCTTCCACTCCAAGCTGATGAAAACCTGTCGCGAGATCCAAATGGGAGAACACTCTCGCGCCACTCAACTGATCAAACAAATCATCTAGCCGCGGTAGAGGATACTTATTCTTCCTCGTCACCTTATTCAATTCGCGGTAGTCCACACACAATCGAAGGGAACCATCTGCCTTGGTAGCAAACATGACTGGTGCTCCCCACTCGGAGACACTTCTTCTGATAAATCCCTTCTTCAAAAGATTGCTTACTTGCACCCCGAGCTCTCACTACTTCCTTGGTGCCATACGACGAAGTGGCATCACTATAGGTCTGGCATCTTTCACTAAATCAATACGGAACTCAATCTCTCGATGTGGTGGAAGTCCGGTCACTTCTTCGAAGATGTCCGGATACTGGCCAGCCACGGGCACATCTGACAACTCATCATGCGGGATGTCGAGGGAATTTAGAAAACTGGCCATTACCCCCATCACTAGGTAGACCACCAAACACTACCCTCCGCCCATTATCCGCTCTAACTGTCACCAAAAAGCCCTCACAGTCTACACCACCCCGTATCTTTAGAGCTAATAGACTCCTAAAAAAATGCCATACCCAGTAAAGCGTAAAACAAAGCAATCACAAACAAACATGCATCCATGACTTGATAAGACCACATTATGAAAAATCATACAAAGGCTAGTCGAACCACCAATCGGGTTTGTCACTGCTAAAGGTCCATCGACTATCTCGGGTTTCAATCCCAACATATCTACCAGGTCACTAGATATGAAGGAACGGGAAGCTCCGGTATCAAACAATACTCGAACAGTAACATCATAAACAGAAAGCATACCTTGAATGACAACATTCTTTCCTTTCTCTGCCGCGGTGGGGGCATTCGACGAAGAAGGAACAACATTGATAGCATATGCTTTCACAATCTGCTTTTCTTTAGGGGGTTGCAGACACTTATCCTTGTGATGTCCCACTTGTCCACAGTTGAAGCAATTCCTATCCGCTGGCTTGGCCCGACATTCTTTGGCATAGTGGCCCTTCTTACCACAGCTGAAGCACTCAACATCTTTCTTATTCTTTTTCCTCTGGCCATCCTTGGTCTGATTTTGCTTTCTCTTATTCTGAGAACCATTCTTGCCTCCACTGCTTACTTGCGGCTTTGGCCCTTCTGCAGATGCAACCTCAGTCTTTGACTTGGGGTATATACTCTCCGATATCAAAGCTTTCCCCACAATCGATTCAAAAGTCTCATTGTAACACCCCGTATGTTGAATAACTTACTATAATATAAAACAGGGCAGAATTAAATTTAAAAATCTGAATAAGGGGAAACGGGCTATGCCATTGCATTCGTCTCGGAAAAATACGCGAAATAGAGTCCGAGATTTCGAAAATCGGAGTCCGTATGACCCAGTTAAGGCCCGAAGAAGTTTTCAGAAATTCAAAACAGATTTAAATATAAAAATTTAAACATTTCAGAAGTGGCGGGAAAATTCCCGCCAGACCCAGGGAGTCGACCTGGGGGTCGACTGGGGAGTCGACCTGCCCACCAGGTCGACTGGGGAGTCGACCCTAGTGTCGACCTAGGGGTTGACCTCCCTGGTCGAGCCCAGGTGACCTGGGTGCATCAGTTTGGCTTTTGGGCTGTGTTTTGGTGGCTAGGACGTGATCTGACGGCTCTAATCTGATTTAGGGTTAATCTAAGGGCCTAAAACACCTAACTAATCTATAAATACACCCTAAGACTACCCTAATTCATACTAAAAATAGCTACAACACCGTTATGCCGTCAAAATGTAACTTGAAGGAGCCTCCATCAATCTAAAGAGGAAGATAGCTTCTCAAATCAATCTCTAATCAACTCTAGCAACTTAATCTTCTTCTTAGGAGTGCTAATCAACAAGTGGTGAGTTTTCTATAGCCTTATTGACCAATTGTTGAAATGATTATGATAGGATATAATGAGGTTATGGCTATGAATGTGGATCAATGCAAGATTATGTTATCATATGCTATGTGTTTGTGATGTTATGCAAGTTATGCAAGTTATGTGTTATGTGTTCATGATGTTATGCAAGTTATGCAAGTCAAATGCTATGTGATAATGATGTTATGCAAGTTATGCAAGTCATATGCTACATGTTCATGATGTTATGCAAGTTATGCAAGTTATATGCTACATGATCATGATGTTATGCAAGTTATGCAAGTGTTAGGCTGTAACACCCCACACCCGCTATAGTCACTCACTAAGGGAATGCCATAGCATCGGTGGAGTATTTTAGTGAATATAGAACAGAAAAATTACAACAAGACAGGTATAAATAGTACTTGAAATTTTAAAACATCATCTCATAACAGCGGAAATAAACATGTCTGGTTACATCATAAAAACCACGATAAAAGTCAAGTACAATATTCATCAAAATAAAGAAGTACATAATCCCACTCTCTCATACAATAGCCATAAGAAAAGAAAAGATAACTGGATAACTGGAGCTTTACATCTACCCAAGCTCCTCAAGACTGGAAACAGAAATCCGATCAAGCTCTACTACCGCTAGGATCCACCGTAGGACCTGAGGGTTGGGAAAAAGATAAAAACAACGGGGTCAGACATAAGTCTGAGTGAGTCCTATAACCCTAACAATACAACCATTAAATTAATTAGGGTATGACATAAATAAGGTACGGTACCTCTGGGGATAATGACCACACTAAGTAGCCAACAAAACATAGGGTGTACTAAGATAACCGAGAAGACGCTTTTATCCTCCCAAGGATAATTATTAGATTACACCACCCCAGACTTATTCACCCAAGGGTAATTCCTACACTGCACCACACCAGTTCTACCCACCAAGAGTAATTCCTACTTAAAGGTTGATCCCACTAAGTGTACTTAGTAATTTTTACCCGGTAGTTTCTTGTACCCCTACGCAGGTGCCGTCTGCCCCTATTTTTACTAGGTGTACCCACTACCCCCAAGCGATCGGCTCCCTACCGTAGATACCCGTGCTGGTCCCACAAAAGGGGGTGTATCATTCCCCAAAGTGGCTACCATATAATATCACTGTGCACGGCTTTATATCTACACGATGCAACAACGACTTACCAACCAGCCCGGGTCCACACACGCATATGAAACCCGTTGATCCCGCGTTGCCACCGCTAACCCGTTTTGGCCTCTTACAGTCAAGCCCAATATGCGTGTCCCGACACCCGACTAGAGTCGAGCCTACAAAGATACGTTTGGGATATTGGTTGAAATGGGCCCCCACAAGCTACTACTTAAGCTTGTCGTTTAATCTAGTGCATCCCACTTAACCCTTTAACCATGTCCCCTTACATGTTATAAATCTTGGTTAAGTCCTTTAATCATATTTCAATTGCCACTTAGGGCACCCACTAGATTCCCACATGCCACCCATGGCACTTACTTAACCCCTTAATCATGTTTAATTACATGTTCCACCTTGGTTAAGTATTCTAATCGTATTCTCACATGCCACCCATGGCACTTACTTAACCCTTTTATCATGTTTAATTACATGTTCCACCTTGGTTAAGTATTCTAATCGTATTTTTCTATTGCCACCCAAGGCAACCCACTAGTCTCATCATGCCACCCCAAGGCACCCACTTAACCCCTCATGTCCCACTACATGCTAATATGGTTAAGTGTTTCTTAATTCATTAATTAAGATCATGACCTCATAAAGACCTCCCGCATTAGACCGTCTTTTATGACTGCTGGATATGCCGGTTGGTTCCGGGCAGACTTCTGTCATAAAAAGGGCCTAACCTCGTGTCTTTACTTTAATCATGTATTTAATTTATGACTAAGACCTCTCACATTGGGCCAATCATTTGTAGCTGCTGGATGGCCGGTCGGTTCCGGGCAGACTTCCGCTACAAAAGGGTCCAACCTCGTGTCTTAGTTGATTAATTAAACCTAATTAATCACCCCCATATTAATTATCCCTAATTAATATCAAATTTTCCATAACATGGGTAGACCTAACTCAATAGGTAAATTCCCATGGGGTAGACCTAACTCAATAGGTAAATTCCCACTTATGGTAATTTATTTTTATGGTATGCTTAATCATACCCAATCATACTTTTATTAACATATTTATTACCCCATCGTTCCCCACGTAAATCGTTCTCATTTCACGACATAATAAAGGGAAAGATCCATCACAAATATCATGGGTTTAGCATATAACTTTGTCATGGGTTAAGAGGATGTCAACTTGCATATATGAACATATATTAACCCAACTACATATAACCCAAACTTGCATATTATCATACCCATGATTTGCATAACATATGACATATGAGTTTGCATATTATCATACACATATCTTGCATAACATGTTAAACTTGCATATAAGCATCCTCATAACTTGCATAACATGTTAAACATGCATTTAAGCATACACATAACTTGCATAAGCATTCACATACTTGCATGGGCATTCATATACTTGCATAAGCATTCACATACTTGCATATCACATTAAGCTCGCATTTAAGCATATACATAACTTGTATAACATCATGCTCATAACTTGCATAATCTCATAAACTTAACTTGCATAATACTATGCACACAACTTGCATACCCTCATACACATAACTTGCATATGCACATAACTTACATAACATGTTGAGCTTGCATTTAAGCATAACTTGCATAATATGTCGAACTTACATATATGACTTGCATCTTAAAGGAGGGTAAACATGCATAGCATATAAGAGTGCCATCTTGCATATGTATATACCATATTTAAAAGGGTAAACTTGCATATCATGATTTATGCATAATACCAAACACTTAGCATGCATAAAACCACTTACTTATCATGCATAGAATCAAATACTTATTATGCATAAAATCAAATACTTATTATGCATAAAACCAAATACTTATTATGCATAAAATCAAATGCTTATTATGCATAAAATCAAATACTTATTATGCATAAAATCAAATACTTATTATGCATAAAACCAAATACTTATTATGCATAAAATCAAATACTTATTATGCATAAACCTACCACTTAACTTGCATAAACCCAAACACTTAACATGCATAAAACCCCATACTTAGTATGCATACAATCAAATACTTATCATGCATAACGTCAAATACTTTAGCATGAATAACATCAAATACTTAACATGCATAACACCAACTACTTAGCATGCACAAAATCACATGCATAACTTGCATATCATGTTACATATAACTTGCATATATTCTCACATATAGTTTGCATAACATGTCACATATGCATAAATGTTTAACATGGTGTTTTGCATCATAAAACATGGCCTTAACTTGCATTTAACATAAAACTTGCAAATCACATATCATACAAACTTGCATAAATACATTCATCCACAAACATAGCCATGTCTTATCACATCCTACCATAATCAATTTAACAATTGATTATTAAAGCCATAGAAACTCACCAAAACAAGATTAGCAAGTTAAATGAAGCAAATCCCAATGATTAAGTAGAAGAAGATGTAGATTAGCTTGCAAATCCTCTTAGGATTTTTAGTGGAGGCTCTCCAATTTTCTAAGTGGTGGCATAATGGCCTTAGATCTATTTTTTGGTAAGGATAAGGGGGTATTAGGGTGTATATATAGATTAGTTAGATGTTTTAGGACCATAGGATATACCCTAGAACCAATCCTAGCCTTTAAAGCATGTCTTGGGGAAGAAGTCAAGTGTAGGAACCATTTAGGGCCCAAAAAAAACAGCCCAAAACTCATCCCGGGCCTCAAAACATGAGCAGTTTTTGTTTTTGATTTTTCGTGAAACTTTGACGGGCCATAACTTGGTCATACGGACTCCGATTTACGAAAACTCGGACTCTATTTCGCGTATTTTTCCGAGACGAACGCAATGGCACAGCCCGTTTCCCCTGATTCAGAATATTAAATTTAATTCTGCTCTGATTTATGTTATAACAAGTTATTTAACATACGGGGTGTTACATTCTCCCCTACTTAAAGGATTTCGTCCCCGAAATCTCTAAGTCAAGAAGAACGTATCCTACCAACCAAACAACCATCTACTCAACCATCAAACACTGGCATCCATTGTCCTTAAAACAATTTCTAATGATGTATGAGCATATGCAAAAAGTGTGTGTATATGTTCCCTATCTAATGTATGAACATATGCAAACCATGATAGTGCCATGCATCCATTATGTATGCGAGGGAACCCTATCGACACATACAATATCTACATGAGTGCACAATCATTCACCAAAATGCATCATCCATATGATAACACAATCATTATACATCCATAAATATAGCTTCCTACACATAATTTTATGCAATATGCAATATGAAGTGATTGAGCCGATCTAGTGCCTAGAGTGTGTGTATATGCATCCACGAGCAACCACTAGCAAACACTTGCATCCACTTGCATCCATCATACATAACATGTCTCAAACACATGTTTCAACCATAGGTTTACCCTATCTAAAGGTCAAAAGTACTAACGAGAGGACATACTAAGGATAAGATAAGCACAAGATATGTGATGAAGGAGAAGCAAAAGGATATACCCTCCGAAAGAAAAAGGGTGCCTCGAACGCATCTTCGCTTCCGTCTCCCAGGTAGCGTCACTCTCTTCATCTCCCCTTTGTACTTTGACTAGTTGAACCTCTCTGTTTCTCAGTTTCCAAATCTCTGACCCAAGGATGCAAGTAGGAGCTCGTCGAATCGTCGCATCACGCTCTGCTTCCACTTCTCTAAGCAAACTCGGCTCTACCACCTCTGCGGTCTCATGTAGGCACTTCCTCCCATAGAATACATCACTAAGTCTGTCGGGCAACTCCGCCAATGGAAGATGCTCCTCCCATGTACCTCCAAAATCCAAGATACATAGCCTCAAAAGGTCTTCTAAAATATGATTCACCCTCTCGGTCTGGCCGTCCGTCTGAGGATGATATGCGGTACTCAAACGCAACTGAGTCCCTACCGCCTTTTGCAAACTCTTCCAAAACTCTCTAGTGAAGATAGGATCTCGATCACTCACTATACTGGAGGGTACCCGATGCAATCGAACTATCTCTCGAAGATATACAAAAGCTAGCCATGGAGCAGTCCACTTACTCTTCACAGGTATGAAATGGGTGTTCTTAGTAAGTCTGTCTACCACCACCCAAATTCCTGTATTACTCTTTCTTGATCTGGGTAACCTGTCAATAAAATCCAACGAGGCGCTGTCCCACTTTCATTGCGGAATCTCCAATGGGTGAAGCAACCCACCCGGTTTCTTTCGCTCCGTCTTCACTCGTTGGCACACCAAGCATCGAGCGACATGCTCGGCCACATCTTTCTTCATACCGGCCCAGAAGAAAGCCCTCTTCATGTCTTGGTACATCTTACCCCCACCGGGATGAATGGTCATCCTAAAACGGTGTGCGTCATCAAGAATAGCCTTCCTCAAACCCTCGTCCTGCGGTACACAAAGTCTACCGTCTCTACGCAAACACCCTCTATCTCTAAGGTGTACCTACTCAAATGGCTGGACGACTCCCCCCTTATGAGCTTCTCTACTAACTCAACCAACTGTGGGTCGCCCCTCTGTGCTTCTCCAATCCGCCCCAAAAGAGTAGGTCTAACTTCCAAAGAAGCTAGCAAACCGGGTACAAAGTCAACGGAAGGTCTAAAGTCAAACTTAGAAATAAACTCTAAGCTCCGTCGTTCAACGAACAATGAACTCAAGGACAACCTTTTTCTACTTAAGGTGTCTGCTACCATGTTACCCTTACTCATAGGATGCTAAAGATCCCATCCACTTTTGCTGTCCTAAGACTATGCGCTCGAAGAGTCTCCAACACTTCCCTAAGATGTAGGGCATGCTCTTCTCCACCAGAATATCATCCAAGATCATCATAACCGTCTCCCACGCAGACCACCCTAGTCGAATTCGGCATCCCCCAAATGCAAGCCCCAAAGGCCTAAACCAATATCAGACAAACACCCAAGGGATACCTCCTTCGAATTCAGACGACCTACGTGAGACGATACTAGTAAAAATGGCTAAATAATTAAGCCCTTGACCAATTCTGGATGTTCTCGCCAGTCTCGCTCCAAAACCGTCGTTTATCCTATACTGGCCCTGCTCAGCCTATTGAGCACATACGAAAACTTATTTCGCTCCTAGAAAAGACCCAGATGTCATCTACAAAGACCATCACGAACTTATTTAGGTACTCCCTGAACACCCTTCTCAACAAAGTATGCGGGGGCGTTCGTCAAACCCAATGGCATCACCAGCCACTCATAAAAGAAAACATCCGGAGTCCTAAAGGTAGTCTTTTCTATGCTATCCTCAGCCACTCTCAACTGATGAACTTCCGTGGCTGAGTCCACTACTAAAACACTGAGGCGCCAACCAACTGATCAAAGAAATCATCAATCCTTGGCAATGGGTGTCTATTCTTCTTTGTGAGTTTCTTTAGTTCTCTTTAGCCTACACAAAGTCTGAGGGACCCATTCGCCTTCATAACAAAAACTACTGGAGCGCCCCACTCCGATATACTTCGTCTTATGAACCCTTTCTCAAGCAAATCGCCTACTTACTTATGGAGTTCCCTCCTCTCACTAGGAGCCATGTGGCACACTGGCCAAGATACTGGCTTGGCCTTATCCACCAGATATATTCGGAAGTCAATCTCCCGCTTCGGAGGTAAGCCCTTCACCTCCTCAAACACATCCGGGTATTCCCGGACCGCTCTAACAGATCGCAGACTCTAGACCAACGTGTCAGGCGATTCTAGATACCTTAGCATAACAGATTCTATGGGATTACAAGAGATCTCGAGAGTGTTACTTAGGCGGCCCATAAGCCTAACAACTCTCCCTTCAAAATGAAGAACAGCACTCCTACTGGATAACCAGTTCATGCCCAAAATTAACCCATAGCCCGTGAAGCCCAACAAGCATCACATCTAAACTCAACGCTAAGTATAGAAACTTTCAAACCCAAACATATCATGGAGCCCCAACTGGGTTTGAAACAACTAAGGGATCATCTACCAAACTGGTGTCTAAGTGCAGTGACTCAACTATCAATGGTGAGATAAACGAACTCGATATATCAGGATCAAATAAAGTTTGAATTGGATAATAAAGAAATCCAAATTCCAACCTAGACGGTCTTATCCCCACTTGGTACCCTAGTCGTGAGGGAATACAACTACCCTCCAGAAGATTCCATACCTTGCCCTTGCTTCTTTGAACAATCCTAATAAGGTGTCCTATTTCTCTTAAAAGGATAACCACTTGCCTTCTTCTTCCCTATTCTCCACTCGTAACCTCCCACCAATGAGGTTTCATCTTTCATTAACCAAACAACTATTTGAGCCTTCCTCCCATCGTTTATCCAATAGATACCTACCAGTCCTCCTCCTTCTTGAACCAACTTCTAATCCGACTAACGTCTAAGTCCCTTGAAGTGGTTTTCCATCCTTATCTATCTTAGAAAGATCATCTATACGCGGAGGGGAAACTCAAAACGAGAGAAAGGAAGAGATTCAAAATGGAGAATTCGAAAGATATAGATATGGCTATTGGGGATTATGCTTTCCTTTCAAAAACTTTTCTCTTAAAAGACATGTTTTTGAAAATACTCCTTTCCAAAAATGTTTTAGAAAAATAGTTTTCTAAAAATTTTATCTGTTCCGGTAACCTTTGCTCTGATACCACGTGTAACACCCCACACCCGCTATAGTCACTCACTAAGGGAATGCCATAGCATCGGTGGAGTATTTTAGTGAATATAGAACAGAAAAATTACAACAAGACAGGTATAAATAGTACTTGAAATTTTAAAACATCATCTCATAACAGCGGAAATAAACATGTCTGGTTACATCATAAAAACCACGATAAAAGTCAAGTACAATATTCATCAAAATAAAGAAGTACATAATCCCACTCTCTCATACAATAGCCATAAGAAAAGAAAAGATAACTGGATAACTGGAGCTTTACATCTACCCAAGCTCCTCAAGACTGGAAACAGAAATCCGATCAAGCTCTACTACCGCTAGGATCCACCGTAGGACCTGAGGGTTGGGAAAAAGATAAAAACAACGGGGTCAGACATAAGTCTGAGTGAGTCCTATAACCCTAACAATACAACCATTAAATTAATTAGGGTATGACATAAATAAGGTACGGTACCTCTGGGGATAATGACCACACTAAGTAGCCAACAAAACATAGGGTGTACTAAGATAACCGAGAAGACGCTTTTATCCTCCCAAGGATAATTATTAGATTACACCACCCCAGACTTATTCACCCAAGGGTAATTCCTACACTGCACCACACCAGTTCTACCCACCAAGAGTAATTCCTACTTAAAGGTTGATCCCACTAAGTGTACTTAGTAATTTTTACCCGGTAGTTTCTTGTACCCCTACGCAGGTGCCGTCTGCCCCTATTTTTACTAGGTGTACCCACTACCCCCAAGCGATCGGCTCCCTACCGTAGATACCCGTGCTGGTCCCACAAAAGGGGGTGTATCATTCCCCAAAGTGGCTACCATATAATATCACTGTGCACGGCTTTATATCTACACGATGCAACAACGACTTACCAACCAGCCCGGGTCCACACACGCATATGAAACCCGTTGATCCCGCGTTGCCACCGCTAACCCGTTTTGGCCTCTTACAGTCAAGCCCAATATGCGTGTCCCGACACCCGACTAGAGTCGAGCCTACAAAGATACGTTTGGGATATTGGTTGAAATGGGCCCCCACAAGCTACTACTTAAGCTTGTCGTTTAATCTAGTGCATCCCACTTAACCCTTTAACCATGTCCCCTTACATGTTATAAATCTTGGTTAAGTCCTTTAATCATATTTCAATTGCCACTTAGGGCACCCACTAGATTCCCACATGCCACCCATGGCACTTACTTAACCCCTTAATCATGTTTAATTACATGTTCCACCTTGGTTAAGTATTCTAATCGTATTCTCACATGCCACCCATGGCACTTACTTAACCCTTTTATCATGTTTAATTACATGTTCCACCTTGGTTAAGTATTCTAATCGTATTTTTCTATTGCCACCCAAGGCAACCCACTAGTCTCATCATGCCACCCCAAGGCACCCACTTAACCCCTCATGTCCCACTACATGCTAATATGGTTAAGTGTTTCTTAATTCATTAATTAAGATCATGACCTCATAAAGACCTCCCGCATTAGACCGTCTTTTATGACTGCTGGATATGCCGGTTGGTTCCGGGCAGACTTCTGTCATAAAAAGGGCCTAACCTCGTGTCTTTACTTTAATCATGTATTTAATTTATGACTAAGACCTCTCACATTGGGCCAATCATTTGTAGCTGCTGGATGGCCGGTCGGTTCCGGGCAGACTTCCGCTACAAAAGGGTCCAACCTCGTGTCTTAGTTGATTAATTAAACCTAATTAATCACCCCCATATTAATTATCCCTAATTAATATCAAATTTTCCATAACATGGGTAGACCTAACTCAATAGGTAAATTCCCATGGGGTAGACCTAACTCAATAGGTAAATTCCCACTTATGGTAATTTATTTTTATGGTATGCTTAATCATACCCAATCATACTTTTATTAACATATTTATTACCCCATCGTTCCCCACGTAAATCGTTCTCATTTCACGACATAATAAAGGGAAAGATCCATCACAAATATCATGGGTTTAGCATATAACTTTGTCATGGGTTAAGAGGATGTCAACTTGCATATATGAACATATATTAACCCAACTACATATAACCCAAACTTGCATATTATCATACCCATGATTTGCATAACATATGACATATGAGTTTGCATATTATCATACACATATCTTGCATAACATGTTAAACTTGCATATAAGCATCCTCATAACTTGCATAACATGTTAAACATGCATTTAAGCATACACATAACTTGCATAAGCATTCACATACTTGCATGGGCATTCATATACTTGCATAAGCATTCACATACTTGCATATCACATTAAGCTCGCATTTAAGCATATACATAACTTGTATAACATCATGCTCATAACTTGCATAATCTCATAAACTTAACTTGCATAATACTATGCACACAACTTGCATACCCTCATACACATAACTTGCATATGCACATAACTTACATAACATGTTGAGCTTGCATTTAAGCATAACTTGCATAATATGTCGAACTTACATATATGACTTGCATCTTAAAGGAGGGTAAACATGCATAGCATATAAGAGTGCCATCTTGCATATGTATATACCATATTTAAAAGGGTAAACTTGCATATCATGATTTATGCATAATACCAAACACTTAGCATGCATAAAACCACTTACTTATCATGCATAGAATCAAATACTTATTATGCATAAAATCAAATACTTATTATGCATAAAACCAAATACTTATTATGCATAAAATCAAATGCTTATTATGCATAAAATCAAATACTTATTATGCATAAAATCAAATACTTATTATGCATAAAACCAAATACTTATTATGCATAAAATCAAATACTTATTATGCATAAACCTACCACTTAACTTGCATAAACCCAAACACTTAACATGCATAAAACCCCATACTTAGTATGCATACAATCAAATACTTATCATGCATAACGTCAAATACTTTAGCATGAATAACATCAAATACTTAACATGCATAACACCAACTACTTAGCATGCACAAAATCACATGCATAACTTGCATATCATGTTACATATAACTTGCATATATTCTCACATATAGTTTGCATAACATGTCACATATGCATAAATGTTTAACATGGTGTTTTGCATCATAAAACATGGCCTTAACTTGCATTTAACATAAAACTTGCAAATCACATATCATACAAACTTGCATAAATACATTCATCCACAAACATAGCCATGTCTTATCACATCCTACCATAATCAATTTAACAATTGATTATTAAAGCCATAGAAACTCACCAAAACAAGATTAGCAAGTTAAATGAAGCAAATCCCAATGATTAAGTAGAAGAAGATGTAGATTAGCTTGCAAATCCTCTTAGGATTTTTAGTGGAGGCTCTCCAATTTTCTAAGTGGTGGCATAATGGCCTTAGATCTATTTTTTGGTAAGGATAAGGGGGTATTAGGGTGTATATATAGATTAGTTAGATGTTTTAGGACCATAGGATATACCCTAGAACCAATCCTAGCCTTTAAAGCATGTCTTGGGGAAGAAGTCAAGTGTAGGAACCATTTAGGGCCCAAAAAAAACAGCCCAAAACTCATCCCGGGCCTCAAAACATGAGCAGTTTTTGTTTTTGATTTTTCGTGAAACTTTGACGGGCCATAACTTGGTCATACGGACTCCGATTTACGAAAACTCGGACTCTATTTCGCGTATTTTTCCGAGACGAACGCAATGGCACAGCCCGTTTCCCCTGATTCAGAATATTAAATTTAATTCTGCTCTGATTTATGTTATAACAAGTTATTTAACATACGGGGTGTTACATAGGCTATGTGTTCATGATGCTAGTTATGCAAATTGCTATGATAAACATTGATCCATTATGACACCATGATTATGCAAGTTTGGTGTATGATTATATGCAAGTTCATATATGACATGTTATGCAAGTTTGGTGTATGATTATATGCAATTTCATATATGATATGTTATGCAAGTTTGGTGTTTGATTATATGCATGTTCATATATGACATGTTATGCAAGTTTGGTGTTTGATGATATACAAGTAACATATGCAAGTTTACACCTTATTATGATATGCATACATATGCAAGTTAACCCCTTTGTATGTCATACATACATATGCAAGTTTACCCCTTTGTATGACATAAATAACTTATGCAAGTTAACCTCTTTATGACATATGTGATTCATGCAAGTTTGGTTTGATTATTTATGCTAGTTGGGTTGATGCTATATGCATTTTGACACCTTTAAACCCATGTTGATGTTAATGTTATGCAAGTTGAACCCATTGTATTTGTGATGAATCTTCCCCTTTATGTCATGTTGGCGAGTTTCGTGGGGAACCATGGGGTTAATATACATGTTAATGAAATGGTGTGAAGTTGGTATGATTATACATACCATAAAGTGAATGGACATAATTGAGTCAATTATGTACATCGTTAAAAGAGGAATTAATTAGGGAAAATTAATTCGAAATATGGGGATGATTAATTAGGTGTAATTAATCGACTAAGACACGAGGTTGGACCCTTTTGTAGCGTAAGACTGCCCGGAACCGACCGGCAAATCCAGCGGCTACAAATGATTGGCCCAATGTGAGAGGTCTTAGGCACAAACTAAATACGTGACAAGTGTATAGACACGAGGTTAGACTCGGTTATGGCGTAAGGCTGCCTAGACCCGACCGGCAAATCCAGCTGCCATAAAAGATAGTCTGATGTGAGAGGTCTTTACAACGGTTACGTTCTTAATCAATTAAGAAAAACTTAACCATATTAGCATGTAGAGGGACATGAGGGGTTAAGTGGGTGCCTTGGGTGGCATGTGGAAAAATCTAGTGGTTGCCTTGGGTGGCAATAGAAAATACGATTAGAATACTTAACCGAAGTGGAACATGTAATCAAACATGATTAAAGGGTTAGGTAAGTGCCTTGGGTGGCATGGGGAAAATCTAGTGGTTGCCTTGGGTGGCAATGGAAGATAAGATTAAAATACTTAACCAAAGTGGAACATGTAATTAAACATGATTAAAGGGTTAGGTAAGTGCCTTGGGTGGCATGGGGAAAATCTAGTGGTTGCCTTGGGTGGCAATGGAAGATAAGATTAAAATACTTAACCAAAGTGGAACATGTAATTAAACATGATTAAAGGGTTAAGTAAGTGCCTTGGGTGGCATGGGGAATATCTAGTGGTTGCCTTGGGTGGCAATGGAAGATAAGATTAAAATGCTTAAACAAAGTGGAACATGTAATTAAACAAGACTAAAGGGTTAAATAAGTGCCTTGGGTGGCATGGGGAATATCTAGTGGTTGCCTTGGGTGGCAATGGAAGATAAGATTAAAATACTTAACCAAAGTGGAACATGTAATTAAACATGATTAAAGGGTTAAGTAAGTGCCTTGGGTGGCATGTGGAAATCAAGTAAGTGCCTTGGGTGGCATGGGGAAATCTAGTGGGTGCCTTGAGTGGCAATTGATAAGTGATTAGATGACTTAACCAAACTTTAAACATGTAAGTGGACATGATTATTAAAAAGGGTTAAGTGGGATGCACTAGAAACAAATGACAAGCTTAGGTGGTAGCTTGTGGGGGCCCATTTCAACTAGTAACCCATATGTATCTTATTGGGCTCGACCCATGTCGAGGACGGGACACGCGTACTGGGCTTGACTATAAGAGGCCAAAACGGGTTAGCGGTGGCAACGCAAGTCCAACAGGTTTCATATGCGTGTGTGGACCCGGGCTGGTAGGTAAGACGTTGTTGCATCGTGTAGGTATAAGCCGTGCACCATTGATTATCGGGTTGCCACTTTGGGAGTGATACACCCCACTGTGGGGCCAGCACGGGTATCTACGTTAGGGAGCCGATCGAATGGGAGTAGTGGGTACACCTAGTGGAGATAGGGGCAGACGTCACATATGTAGTCAGCTAGGGGTACACGAGACTACTATTAAAATTACTAAGTTGTGGGTACACCTAGTGGAGATAGGGGCAGACGGCACCTATGTAGTCAGCTAGGGGTACATGAAACTATTATTAAAAATTACTAAGTACACTTAGTGGGATCAACCTTTAAGTAGGAATTACCCTTGGGTGGGTAGATCTGGTGTGGTGCAGTGTAGGAATTACCCTTGGGTGGGTAGATCTAGTGTGGTGCAGTGTAGTATTTATCCTTGGGTGGATAGGCGCGTCTTTACCGTTATCTTAGTTTATCCTAAGTCTAGTTGGCTACTTAGTGTAGTCATTTATCCCCAGTCGTACCGTACCAGGTTTATATCATACCCTAATTACTTTAATGATTGTATTGTTAAGGTTATAGGGCTCACTCAGACTTATGTCTGACCCCGTTGTTTTTATCTTTTTCCCCAACCCTCAGGTTCTCAGAGTGGGCCTAGCACTAGTGGGCTTTGATCAGATTGCTTTATCTATCTTTTGGAGCTTGGACTCTTGAAGAAAAGCTCGGTTATCTTTTCTATTATGGCTATTAGTATGTAGTGGGATTATGTACTTATGTTTTAACGAGATGGATATTTTGTACTTGACTCTTGTTGGTTTTTGAGATGTAACCAAACATGTTTACCTTCTGCTGCAATGAAATGATGTTTTAAATTTCAAGTATTACTTATATCTGTCTTGTTGTAATTTTTCAGTTCTATATTCACTTAAATACTCCACCGAAGCTAAGGCATTCCCTTTGTGAGTGTCCTTAGCGGGTGTGGGGTGTTACACGTGGTATCAGAGCTTAAGGTTACCAGAACAAATAAAACTTTTAGGAAATTATTTTTCTAAAAACATTTTTGGAAGAAGTATTTTCAAAAACATGTTTTTGAGAGAAAAGTTTTTGAAAGAAAAGAACATAATCCCCAAGAGCCATATATCCTTCCTTCGATTCTCCGTTTTGAATCTCTTCCTCTTTCTCTTTTTGAATTTCCCCTCCTCGTAGAGATATCTTTTTATGATAAATAAGGACTTCCGCATGAAGGACGGAAGAACCACTTCAAGGGACTAAGACGTTTGCCAGGCTAAGAAGTTAGTCCAAGGAGGTGGAGGGCTTACATGTACCTTTAAGATGGACGAGAGAGGAAGGTTCAAATAGCTATTAGGTAAATAAAGGACGAAATCTCATCGTGGTAAGAAGGCCACGAAAGGAGAATGTGAAGGGGAAGGCTAGTTGTTTTGGAGAAATAGGACACCTTGGGGTTGTCCAAAGAGGTAATGACGAAGTATAGGATCTTCTGGAGGGTAGATGTATTCCCTCACGACGGGTATACCTGATGGGGGTAGGACCGTCTAAGTTGAAATTTGGTTCTGTCGATCATCCTGTTCGAACTTTATTCGACCCTAGTGCACCACATTCGTTTATCTCATCATCATTAGTTGAGTCACTGCACCTAGACACCAGTTTAGTAGATGATCCCGTGGTTGTTTCAAACCCAATTGGGGGCTCCACTTATTTGTCCATGATATGTTTGGGTTTGAAGATCCTCATACTTAGCGTTGAGTTTAGGGGTGATGCTTTTGTTTGGGCTTCACGGGCTATGGGTTGATTTTGGGCGTGGACTGGTTATCCAGTAATGGTGCCGTTCTTGATTGCGAAAAGAGAGTTGTTGGGCTCATAACCCGCTAGGGTAACACTCTCGAGATCTCTTGTAATCCCATAGATTTTGTTATGCTAAGTTATCTTGAATCGCTTGACGCTTCGGTCGAGAGTTTGCGATCTGTTAGAGTGGTCCGGGAGTACTCGGATGAGTTTGAGGAGATGAAGGGCTTACCTCCGAAGCGGGAGATAGACTTCCGAATATATCTGGTGGAAAATGCTAAGCAAGTATCTTTGTCAGTACGCCGCATGGCTCCTCGTGAGAGGAGGGAACTCCATAAGCAAGTAGGGGAGCTGCTTGGGAAGGGGTTCATAAGACGAAGTATATCGGAGTGGGGTGCTCCAGTAGTTTTTGCCATGAAGGCGAATGGGTCCCTCAGACTTTGTGCAGACTATGGAGAGCTTAACAAGCTCACAAAGAAGAATAAACACCCATTGCCAAGGATTGATGATCTTTTTGATCGGTTGGTTGGCGCCTCAGTGTTTCACAGTTGGACTTAGCCGCGGGGTTTCATCAGTTGGGAGTGACTGAGGATAGTATAGACAAGACTGCCTTTAGGACTCCGGATGGTTTCTATGAGTGGCTGGTGATGCCATTTGGTTTGGCAAACGCCCCTGCATACTTTGTTGATTTGATGAGGAGGGTGTTTAGGGAGTTCCTTAATAAGTTCGTGGTGGTCTTTGTGGATGACATCTTAGTATTTTCTAAGAGTGAAGAAGAGCGAAATAATTTTTCGTATATGCTTAATAGGTTAAGCAAAGCCAGTTATTTGATCAACGGTAGTTTTGGAGCGAGACTGGCAAGGACATCCAGAGTTGGACAAGGGCTTAATCATTTAGCCGTTTTACTAGTATCATCTCACGTAGGTCGTCTGAATTCGAAGGAGGTATCCCTTGGGTGTTTGTCTGATATTGGTTTAGGCCTTTGGGGTTTGCACTTGGGGGATGTCGAGTTCGACTAGGATGGTCTGCGTGAGAGATGGATAGTTGTGACGATTTTGTATGGGAGAATATCCTGGTTTTCTCCAGAAGTGGATAAAAGCATACCCTACATCTTAGGGAAGTGTTGGAGACTCTTCGAGCGCATAGTCTTGAGACAGCAAAGGTGGATGGAGTTCTTGGCATCCTATTATTTCGAGATAGCGTACTACCTAGTAAGGGTAACGTGGTGGCGGACACCTTGAGCAGAAAAAGGTTGTCCTTAAGTCCATTGTTCGTGGAACAACGAAGCTCGGAATTTATCTCGATGTTTGATTTCAGATCTTCCATTGACTTTATACCCGGTTTGCTAGCATCCTTGGAGGTCAGACCTACTCTTTTGAGACGGATTGGCGAAGCACAGCGGGACGACCCACAGTTGGTTGAGTTGGTAGAGAGGCTCATAAGGGGAGAGTCGTCCAACCATTTGAGTAGGTACACCTTAGACGATAGGGGGTGCTTGCGTAGAGATGGTAGACTTTGTATACCGCAAGACGAGGGTTTGAGGAAGGCTATTCTCGATGATGCGCATCGTTCTAGGATGACCATTCATCCTGGTGGGGATAAGATGTACCAAGACATGAAGCGAGTTTTCTTTTGGGCCGGTATGAAGAAAGATGTGACCGAGTATGTCGCTAGATTCTTAGTGTACCAACAGGTGAAAGCGGAGCAAAAGAAACCCGGTGGGTTGCTTCACCCATTGGAAGTTCCGCAATGGAAGTGGGATAGCGTCTCGATGGATTTTATTGATAGGTTACCTAGGTCGAAGAAGGGTAATACGGGAATTTGGGTTGTGGTAGACAGAGTTACTAAGGGTGTCCATTTCATACCCGTGAAGAGCAAGAGGACTGCTCCATGGCTAGCTTCAGTTTATCTTCGAAAGATAGTTCGGTTGCATAGGGAACATGACGTATTCCATGTGTCACATTTGAGGTAGTGCCTACATGAGACCGCAGAGGTGGTAGAGCCGAGCTTGCTGAGAGAAGTGGAGGTAGAGCGTGATGCGACTATTCGTCGAGCTCCTACCCGCATCCTTGGGTCAGAGATTAGGAAGTTGAGAAACAGAGAGGTTCGACCAGTCAAAGTGAAAAAGGGGAAAAGATGAGAGCAATGCTACTTGGGAGACAGAAGCGAAGATGCGTTCATTGTACCCATTCCTTTTTGGGGGTATGTCTTTTAACTTCTCCTGTATCGTTTGTCTAGTACTTATCTTATCTTTAGTAGGTCCTCTCATTAGTACCTTTGAACTTTAGATAGGGTAAACCTATGGTTGAAACATGTGTTTGAGACATGTTATGATTGATGGATGCGTGTGAATGCAAGTGGTTGCTAGTGGTTGCTCGTGGATGCACATACACACACTTTAGGCACTAGATCGGCTCAATCACTTCATATTGCATATTGCATAAAATTGTGTGTAGGTAGCTATATTAATGGATGTATAATGGTTGTGTTATCACATGGATGATGCATTTTGGTGAATGATTGTGCACTCATGTAGAGATAGTATGTGTCGATAAGGTTCTTTCGCATACATATTGGATGCATGGCACTATCATGGTTTGCATTAAGGAGGTCAACTAAATCAGTAGACCGCCTAATTTTGCATTAGACAGGGAACATATACACACACATTTTGCATATGTTCATACAGCATTAGAAACTTTAAGGACAATGGATTCCAGTGTTTGATGGTTTGAGTAGATGGTTATTTGGTTGGTAGGATACGTTCTTCTTGACTTAGAGATTTCGGGGACGAAATCCTTTAAGTAGGGGAGAATGTAACACCCCGTATGTTGAATAACTTACTATAATATAAAACAGGGCAGAATTAAATTTAAAAATCTGAATCAGGGGAAACGGGCTATGCCATTGCGTTCGTCTCGGAAAAATACGCGAAATAGAGTCCGAGTTTTCAAAAATCGGAGTCCGTATGACCCAGTTAAGGCCCGAAGAAGTTTTCAGAAATTCAAAACAGATTTAAATATAAAAATTTAAACATTTCAGAAGTGGCGGGAAAATTCCCGCCAGACCCAGGGAGTCGACCTGGGGGTCGACTGGGGAGTCGACCTGCCCACCAGGTCGACTGGGGAGTCAACCCTAGTGTCGACCTGGGGGTCGACCTCCCTAGTCGAGCCCAGGTGACCTGGGTGCATCAGTTTGGATTTTGGGTAGTGTTTTGGTGGCTAGGACGTGATCTGACGGCTCTAATCTGATTTAGGGTTAATCTAAGGGCCTAAAACACCTAACTAATCTATAAATACACCCTAAGACTACCCTAATTCATACTAAAAATAGCTACAACACCGTTATGCCATCAAAATATAACTTGAAGGAGCCTCCATCAATCTAAAGAGGAAGATAGCTTCTCAAATCAATCTCTAATCAACTCTAGCAACTTAATCTTCTTCTTAGGAGTGCTAATCAACAAGTGGTGAGTTTTCTATAGCCTTAATGACCAATTGTTGAAATGATTATGATAGGATATAATGAGGTTATGGCTATGAATGTGGATCAATGCAAGATTATGTTCTCATATGCTATGTGTTTGTGATATTATGCAAGTTATGCAAGTTATGTGTTATGTGTTCATGATGTTATGCAAGTTATACAAGTCAAATGCTATGTGATCATGATGTTATGCAAGTTATGCAAGTCATATGCTACATGTTCATGATGTTATGCAAGTTATATGCTACATGATCATGATGTTATGCAAGTTATGCAAGTGTTAGGCTATGTGTTCATGATGCTAGTTATGCAAATTGCTATGATAAACATTGATCCATTATGACACCATGATTATGCAAGTTTGGTGTATGATTATATGCAAGTTCATATATGACATGTTATGCAAGTTTGGTGTATGATTATATGCAAGTTTATATATGATATGTTATGCAAGTTTGGTGTTTGATTATATGCATGTTCATATATGACATGTTATGCAAGTTTGGTGTTTGATGATATACAAGTAACATGTGCAAGTTTATACCTTATTATGATATGCATACATATGCAAGTTAACCCCTTTGTATGTCATACATACATATGCAAGTTTACCCCTTTGTATGACATAAATAACTTATGCAAGTTAACCTCTTTATGACATATGTGATTCATGCAAGTTTGGGTTGATTATTTATGCTAGTTGGGTTGATGCTATATGCATGTTGACACCTTTAAACCCATGTTGATGTTAATGTTATGCAAGTTGAACCCATTGTATTTGTGATGAATCTTCCCTTTTATGTCATGTTGGCGAATTTCGTGGGGAACGATGGGGTTAATATACATGTTAATGAAATGGTGTGAAGTTGGTATGATTATACATACCATAAAGTGGATGGACATAATTGAGTCAATTATGTACATCGTTAAAATTGGAATTAATTAGGGAAAATTAATTCGAAATATGGGGGTGATTAATTAGGTGTAATTAATCGACTAAGACACGAGGTTGGACCCTTTTGTAGCGTAAGACTGCCCGGAACCGACCGGCAAATCCAGCGGCTACAAATGATTGGCCCAATGTGAGAGGTCTTAGGCACAAACTAAATACGTGACAAGTGTATAGACACGAGGTTAGACTCGGTTATGGCGTAAGGCTGCCCGGACCCGACCGACAAATCCAGCTGACATAAAAGATAGTCTAATGTGAGAGGTCTTTACAACGGTTACGTTCTTAATCAATTAAGAAACACTTAACCATATTAGCATGTAGAGGGACATGAGGGGTTAAGTGGGTGCCTTGGGTGGCATGTGGAAAAATCTAGTGGTTGCCTTGGGTGGCAATAGAAAATACGATTAGAATACTTAACCGAAGTGGAACATGTAATCAAACATGATTAAAGGGTTAGGTAAGTGCCTTGGGTGGCATGGGGAAAATCTAGTGGTTGCCTTGGGTGGCAATGGAAGATAAGATTAAAATACTTAACCAAAGTGGAACATGTAATTAAACATGATTAAAGGGTTAGGTAAGTGCCTTGGGTGGCATGGGGAAAATCTAGTGGTTGCCTTGGGTGGCAATGGAAGATAAGATTAAAATACTTAACCAAAGTGGAACATGTAATTAAACATGATTAAAGGGTTAAGTAAGTGCCTTGGGTGGCATGGGGAATATCTAGTGGTTGCCTTGGGTGGCAATGGAAGATAAGATTAAAATGCTTAACCAAAGTGGAACATGTAATTAAACATGATTAAAGGGTTAAGTAAGTGCCTTGGGTGGCATGGGGAATATCTAGTGGTTGCCTTGGGTGGCAATGGAAGATAAGATTAAAATACTTAACCAAAGTGGAACATGTAATTAAACATGATTAAAGGGTTAAGTAAGTGCCTTGGGTGGCATGTGGAAATCAAGTAAGTGCCTTGGGTGGCATGGGGAAATCTAGTGGGTGCCTTGAGTGGCAATTGATATATGATTAGAAGACTTAACCAAATTTTAAACATGTAAGTGGACATGATTATTAAAAAGGGTTAAGTGGGATGCACTAGAAACAAATGACAAGCTTAGGTGGTAGCTTGTGGGGGCCCATTTCAACTAGTAACCCATATGTATCTTATTGGGCTCGACCCATGTCGAGGACGGGACACGCGTACTGGGCTTGACTATAAGAGGCCAAAACGGGTTAGCGGTGGCAACGCAAGTCCAATGGGTTTCATATGCGTGTGTGGACCCGGGCTGGTAGGTAAGACATTGTTGCATCGTGTAGGTATAAGCCGTGCACCATTGATTATCGGGTTGCCACTTTGGGGAGTGATACACCCCACTGTGGGGCCAGCACGGGTATCTACGTTAGGGAGCCGATCGAATGGGAGTAGTGGGTACACCTAGTGGAGATAGGGGCAGACGGCACCTATGTAGTCAGCTAGGGGTACACGAGACTACTATTAAAATTACTAAGTTGTGGGTACACCTAGTGGAGATAGGGGTAGACGGCACCTATGTAGTCAGCTAGGGGTACACGAAACTATTATTAAAAATTACTAAGTACACTTAGTGGGATCAACCTTTAAGTAGGAATTACCCTTGGGTGGGTAGATCTGGTGTGGTGCAGTGTAGGAATTACCCTTGGGTGGGTAGATCTAGTGTGGTGCAGTGTAGTATTTATCCTTGGGTGGATAGGCGCGTCTTTACCATTATCTTAGTTTATCCTAAGTCTAGTTGGCTACTTAATGTAGTCATTTATCCCCAGTCGTACCGTACCAGGTTTATATCATACCCTAATTACTTTAATGATTGTATTGTTAAGGTTATAGGGCTCACTCAGACTTATGTCTGACCCCGTTGTTTTTATCTTTTTCCCCAACCCTCAGGTTCTCAGAGTGGGCCTAGCACTAGTGGGCTTTGATCAGATTACTTTATCTATCTTTTGGAGCTTGGACTCTTGAAGAAAAGCTCGGTTATCTTTTTTATTATGGTTATTAGTATGTAGTGGGATTATGTACTTATGTTTTAACGAGATGGATATTTTGTACTTGACTCTTGTTGGTTTTTGAGATGTAACCAAACATGTTTACCTTCTGCTGCAATGAAATGATGTTTTAAATTTCAAGTATTACTTATATCTGTCTTGTTGTAATTTTTCAGTTCTATATTCACTTAAATACTCCACCGAAGCTAAGGCATTCCCTTTGTGAGTGACCTTAGCGGGTGTGGGGTGTTACACTCATCGATGTGGTTTATAAGCCATTCCTCTAAGTACTGATCTAAGCCTGTTATGAACTTTTCATTTTTCGTCTCGGCGGTATCAATAAGGGACAATCCATATTTCGATAGAGTATCGAACTCTGCAATGTACTCCGAGACAGCCCTACCATTCTGCTTAAGCTCCAGAAATTTCCTAAACAATTCTGACTTCTGGGCAGCTGGGATGAACTTATCATTGAATCGGGCCTTAAACTGATCCCACGTAACTTGATCCTTTGGAGTAGCTGCCTTAATAGAAATCCACCAATTCATTGCCTGTCCTTGCAACTGACGGGACGCTAGCTTTCTCTTCATCGCATCCTCGATACCCAAGTCTTCGAAGATACGCTCACAGCTATCCAACCAATCTTGAACATCCGTGGCTGATTCCGTTCCATGGAACAACTTTCCACCAAGACTAGTGTAATCCTTGCATAGCTTGGCGAAATCGGCCCTAGGCGCCTGCACAGCTGCACCACCACCATTAGCAGTATTAGGAACTGCCCTCTGAACGTCCCTAAGCATCTCTCTCATGAAGTCAGTGAACATAGTCCTCATCTCAGGAGCATTCCCATTATTGGCCCCTCTACCAGCACCCCTCGTATATTGGCTCATCATTCAATCTGTAAAGAGAAATGATTAACCATCCTCTTTGTGGTGTCAGTGCAATGCGACTTCATCCTTAGCTATACTAATATTATATATATAGCTTTTGAAAACCAAAATAATCACAGGTACGCGCTCTCATATACGTATTATCCCTCTCCGATGTCTTTCCCTAGGTTAACTACGCAACCTAGAGCTCTGATACCAAGTGTGATGGCCCGCCCCGCACCAGCCGACATTTCCAATGAAAGTGCGCTGTGCCGATGTCCAACCAGCAAGGGACGGTTGCCAAAGAAATGGAAGGAAAGGAAACTTAACAGTTGACTAACAAGGAACCTGTAGAATGTCTCACAGTGCATGGAATAAAATATAATAATAACATACTTGACATAAAACAGGCGAGACAGTGCATAAGCTGGAAACTAAACCATAATCATCATAGCAACGGAAATCCAAAATACAGCTTATGATCCATAACCATTATTACAACTTAAAAATACCGTCTCTAAAGCAAAAGAAAGGAGAGGTACACTACTAATGCCCAAGCAGTGACCATCAACAACACAGGGAGAATATATGTAGATAATACGTAGGAGCCTCTTGCTCGTCTCCGGATCAGCTACTCATGCATAACTAGCTAACCAGTCTGCCCATTTAAGAGCACCCAGAGTAATAAGAAGAGACATAAAACTCTGGGTCAGACAAAAGTCTGGTATGAGCGATAATGCAGCAAAACAGAATAATAATAGGTATACTAAACCATACCTGAACCTGGACCTGCAACCAAAGAGTTAGCACTACATACTGTACAATACTCTAAGGTGCCACTAACATATGGTGCAAAGAATATGGGGTGGGGGTGTGCATGTCATAGTGATGTCAAACAATCCAACATAGCAACCATCCTCACATCTCTCACTCAGTGCATAAAGCATACGGTATCCACCACTTTGATCACTAGGCCCATCGAGGTAGTGACGGAATCCGACTTGTATAACTATTGCTACCACCAAGCTTGCCCCATGGAGTCATGACTCAATCCTTACAAATGACTCCACCTCATTGGTCCATAGCCAATAGTCCTACCTAGGCCACTGTGGCCCTGAATCCGTCCACATACCCAACATTCCATAGTGATCCAAAGTTATGACATCGATAACCCCTTTGCACACGTCCCGCAGCAAAGCCCAACTCATGAAGATAACTCGTTGGTTCCCAACTGGACCCTGAGTTCTACTTCCTATTTGGACTTCCTTTGCATCTCGGGTTTTGGTCGAATTTGAGTTGGTCTTCAGAAGAGTCATTGCGTAATTGCAGCTCCAATCTGGTTCAGTTCGGTTCAGCTTGCTCCAGTCGGTTCAATTCGAATACATCGCTCCTAGGCTTCCCGTTCGGTTCAGTGTTCCATTTCAGGTTGGTCCGGTTCGGTAGTCCCCATCGTTCCACTTCAGTCGATTCGGTTAGGTAGTCCCCCTTCCATTCAGTCAGTTCGGTTCAGTGCTCATGGATCCCGATCCGGTTCGGTGCTTCACTCCAACTCCAACTCCAAGCTTGGTCCTTTGATCCGATCCCGCTCCCTAGCACTAGTCCGATCCAATCTCCACGCCCTTGCTTCCGATCTGATCCCCTACTCAACTCTTATCTGATTCCCAACCCAACTATAACTCTTTGCAAATGACCTTCCTTCTTTCCATGCCTCTTATGCGAAGTCCTGATCCAAATCGAATCCCCTTGCTCAGTTCCCTTATCCGATCCGAGCTCATACCCGATCCGATCCGGTCCGAAACTCTGCACATTTCCTGCAACTTTTCCAGCGACTGTTTTATGCCATATGACGGCATTTTCGACCAATCTAACTTTTCTAATCAATCACAAAGCATACCATACAGTCATAGCAACATGTATAATCAATCACAAACACCAACACAATAATATGATGTATTAAAATGGATCAAACATAGCGAAAAACCCATATTTTCCCTTAATCATGTTTAAGCATAACTAATGATATGATTAGCAAAACTTAACCAAATTAACCAAATTTTCTAACAAAGGCCTAAAACAATATTTTGAAATTTAAAAATATTTTTCCAAAATTTAATCATGTTTAAATTCGCTAATTAACACTAATTACCCTTAATTAACCATAATTAGTAAGGAACTATGCAAATCACTCACCTTAGCCAAAAAATTGAAACTTTCAAAATGGAAACTCCGCTGATTTGGGCAAATACTGATGCCTAACAGCAGCTCTAACCTTTCCTTGGTGCTATTTCCCTTTGATTTGACGTAGATTAGGCTAATACTTGATTAGAAAGTGATTAGAGGTAATTTTAGATGTTGGAGGCCATTGTTAGGGTTCCTAAGAGGTAAATGGCAGTTAGAAAACTGAAATGAAATGAAAAACTAACTCATTTCAGCCTCTCCATAACCCTAATCCCGAAATGGGTTATGGGCCTATTCACTAATCACCTCATTTGGCCCGGTTAAGTAGTTTTTCACCTTCCAAACCTTATTTCAGCCATATCTCCCAAACGGTAAGTCCGTTTTCAACATATGACCACTCTACGGAAAGGTAAACCATCGTCCGTATCTAATTAAGTGGTTTCAGGTCAAAACTCCTTCCCAATCAGAAGTTATGGCCGAAACAAGATCAGCTAGGGGCAAAATGGTCACTTGAAAATCGGCAAAAATCATGAACATGGGAAATGACCCCAATAGTCATCTCCCAAAGTTACATGACCATACAACTTCGTACGTGAAAGAAATAAATATTCTACGATCCTCCGATGTGTAGAATGCGGGTCGTTACACTTAAAATAGGTGTTTAGGATTCTAATCAACGTGAGGTAAGTTCTTGAATCTGATTTGTATAGGTTTCTCTTTCTCTTTCCCTATTCTTTTAGCATCAGATTTGTGAATCCGTGATTGTTTTAATAATAGATTCCGTTAGGGATGCCATAAAACAACAAATCTGGATCAGATTCGTAGATTGGAAAGTTGTTAGGTGAGTAGGTTTAAATTATATCTTTTTAAATAATGGTATATCTATCGGTTCCATTCCCCGTTATATTAAATACGCTAAAAAATTGGTAATTGTGGAAATTGGCTATTAAACATATTTATAATACGTTGACATTGTTACTATAGTATTAATCCTGAATTATATATATCCTCTGTTTGAGTTAAGTAACTTCTGTAATTTTGTAATCACAAAACCTGAATGGAGAAGTGAACATGAAAGTAAGATTTAATATGCTTGTTGTAGTTAAAGAGAAAAGATTACAGTAGTATGAATGGTATATGAATTACAAATTCAATGTCTAACTTAGAAAATAAGAGAGGAAGGAATCTAGTAGACTGAGTTAGTTGAATTCAGAGGAAAAATGATTTATATCCTTAAGTAACCTATTTCTTAGAACGTAGTTGCAAGAGAGCCACAGTGAAAACTAAAATAAATAACTTCCAACTATGGATCTAAATAAGTGTACATTATGGAAATAAATCACTATATCTTTATGTAAATCAAACTAATAAGGTGCATGAAATGTTTTCCTTAAAGAAGTAAGGAACAATGAAAAACAAAGAAAGATCACAACAGTAAAATTGGGAATAATAGAAAAAGAATAGACATGCCTAATTTGTATGAAAATTTACGATAATTTGGAAATTGTAGATAACCGCACTCGGACACGAGGTTATGTTCAACTTGTGGTAGAAGCCTGCCTGGAACTGCTCGGCAAATCCAGCGTCCACAAGTAATCAACTTAATGTGAGAGGTCTGGTGCCTAGACATATATAAAAAATATGTATTCAATGTAAATAAATGACATGTGTGAAAATTTACAAGACAGTAAAGAGATAAATATTACAACAGCAGGAGTTTGGTTAACATTAAAGAACCAAGGAAAATGTGATGAATGGGGAATATAACCTATTACAATTAACGACATTAATGAGAATATCATATAATAGGTAGGTTTGTCCTAAGACAAGTGGACATTATGACATGAGTTATAATAAATAAAAAGGGAACTTATTAATAAATCTTAGTTAACAGAACTAAGTTAACAAGTAAACAACAATGATAGGTTGTGATGACAGGGTAAGATTTATGATTAAATAAGGAAGAATGGGGGTAAACTTATGGAATGAAATAAGTTTTACTTAATTATATGCATTAAGTAACATGTTAATAGAAAACATATGGATAGGTATAAGATATACTTAATTGTACATTAAGTAGAACATGTTATTGGAACTTGTAAACATGTACTGAACAGTAAAGGACATGGAATTAAAAAGGGATTGTAGATTATTTTTGCTAATTACAATCCGGGGTAAAAGGGTGTAGATTACTGTTGTTAAAATAAGCGCAATTAAAGGATTAGACATAGAGTCTAGTAACACGTTTGCATGATGCTCTTGTACCAGTCCGCACGAACGAAGGTGAAGAACCCAACGGGGTAGATCATCGGGTGTCGAGAAAGACAGGAGAAACACATCCACTTGATTACTGTGACGACCACCCACAATCCCTGCAGTAAACAAGATGAATAATGCGCTGAAAGATGTGCCAGGCAGCTGTGGATAATCATTGAGGTAAGATAACATCATCAGAATCTATCACACAACTCACAACGCAAGGATAAAATATAATAGTACATATACAATAGGTATTATTAGTGAGGCATATTTGAGCAGAAAATACTAAACTTTCATAACAACTAGAAAGTGTATCCAACACCAGGATTTCAACATAAGTATCTACAAATTTTCCTCACTACAGCACGGAGAGAAGAATCAACAGACATCAAAAACAAATACTAAATAGTAATAAAACTGGTACGTAAGCCTCCAGCTCGCCATCGATCAACATTATCATCTCACCAAATTATTTCCTGTCACCTGCTACTCAGTCAGCCCAAGGTAAGAAGAGGGACACATAAAACCTTGAGTCTGACAACAGTATTAGTGAGCGATAAAATAACTATCTAACATCATCAATAAAGTATATGAGAATAGGCAGATAACAACTAATCTACCCACAACACCAAAGAAGAACTCAACTCGTCTTCCCTACATCGGATAGTAATAGCCTTTACATCAAACACTTCAACCATTCATTCATTGACACCCAGAACAACCATTCATTCATGGAAATCAGAAGCAAACACCACTAGCACTCATAGCATCCAGATTATATGTATCTCACATAAAGCATCCTAATTGAATTCAACATCCTTCAATCACGAGCCCCAGAGGCCTAAACCAATATCGGAGAAGGTTGCTCGAGTAACCATTATCCACCAACTCACAACCTTTGAGTTGTCATCCCATTCGTTGTTCCATACCAATCAACGGACATATTCAACACTTCGAATATTCCTACTTGAATTCACTTCAAAGCCATAACATCACTGAACCAAATAACATCGATATATGGTTCAACACAATTCATTGCATTACATCCATTTGCTATGAAATAAACCACAACTTTCATGCCACCAACCATAGCGTACCCGAAAAATATATTTTTGTTCAAATCTGGGTCGTACTCAAAAATTTCTTTTCTTTCAGAAATGACCATGTGCGACTGACCCACTATCAAAAGCAGAGACCGACCGACCCATCCTCATGGAGCTAACCGATCCACCCACATCATCCCGACCGACCCATCGTACTAAGGAGCCCACCGATCCATAAAATATACATGACCAACCCACTCGTATAAAGTTGACCAATCCATCACTCCAAAACACTTCCGACCGATCCATCACTCCACTAACCGACCGATCCATCACCACCTCAGATCTGACCGTCCCATACTACCACCCGACCGATCCATGCTACTTCCCTATCAATCCTTCATTTCTTTCCACCCAAGCCACAATTCTGACTGACCAATAGCTTCCCGGCCGATTTAGTCCACTCCAGATCCGATCCATCACAATTTTAACCCGAAATTCGACCAAAACTTCGCCAAACGGCAATATTGACGAAACCAATTCATCCAATGCATCCAATTCAACCACAAAAACATTATAAA